>CM065592.1:121079710-121827100 GCA_033119425.1 Bufotes viridis | reverse complement strand
TTAGCTCGGGTAAGTTCCCCTACTGGTATAGATTTTACCGTGTGTAGCGGGGGAGAACTATTTGCTCGCAACAATGTGTTGCCCAATATGGGTTTGCGATATGTGGCTGTATTTATTGTTTTGTCTATCTCACTGGTCAGGGTTAAATCCAAGAAGTGGATCGTGGAAACATGGTGATTGCCTGTGCATCTAAGATTATAGGGATTGGCATTGAGGTAGTCCTGAAAGAGTGGTATAGCAGACACATCGCCCAACCAGATAATCAGCAGGTCATCGATGTATCTGCCATACCACTCTATGTCCCACAGGAAGGGATTGTCGACCGTACAAATATACGCCTCCTCCCAATACGACATAACCAGGTTGGCAAGGGAGGGGGAGAATTTTGCTCCCATCGACACGCCTCGTGTCCGAAGATAGAATTTGGAGTCAAACATAAAAAAATTGTGTGTTAGTAAAAAGCTGGTGACATCCAAAATGTATTGTATAAATTCTACTGCATGTGGACTATATTTGTGCAAGTGAAACTTAAGTGCCAGCGGTGCAACCCTATGTGGTTTCGAGGAATACAGGTCAACAACGTCCATGGTTACCCAGGTGAATCCAGATAACCATTTTTTATCATGCATATTTCTTAGGACGTCTCCTATATCCCTCAAATAACCTGGTGTGCGTTTGACCATCGGTTGCAAAATTCCATCCAGCCATTCTACTAATTTTTCCGTCAAGGAGCCAATGCCCAACTCAATGGGGCACAGTGGCGGTGGGTTGATGCCTTTATGCATTTTAGGCAAGGCGTGTATAATAGGAATTACATACGTGTCCAGATGTGTATTAAGGTAAGTAAATTCTCTAGGGTTAAAAAAAAACCTGGTCCCAGCCTTGGCAAAGAAGATCCAGATATTGAGTCTGGAAAGTCTGGCTCCGGTTGCATGTCAACCTTTTATAAGTGGACTTGTCTGTAATCAATTCCAACATTTGTTTTTGATAACATGTTTTTGCCATAACCACCACTGTTTCAAAGCCACCCTTTGTTTGTTATTTAAATTGTGTTTTTGAGCATTCCCATCACTGGCATTATTCAAGTCGTTTTTCAAGAACATCCTGGAATATGTCCATTCCAGGTGTTCTGGATTTTAGTGGAGAAAAGCGCGGGTTCTGCAATTTCAAAGGCTGTATGCCCGCGGAGCCCATGCCTGTATCATATGTCACTGTTTGCCGTTTCTGTAAATTTACCATCGTTACCTGTTCCATGTAAGACCAATTACTATATTTATTTCGAACAGGAGAAACACTGGGGACAGAAACCGCAAGGTCTGAGCTGATCTCCACTTGATGGAAATGCCTATATACGGTAAGATGAATTTATTAACGTCCATCAGAGTGGAGAACAGATCGGACTCATACGTGGGGGCAAAATTGTGACCAAGACTAAGCAGATCGATCTGATCACATGTCAGTTCAAATTCTGTTAGATTAATCACATCAAAAACCGATTGCACAAAAGAGTCTATTTTTTCTGATATCGTGTGTCCATTTTGTGCGTTTTTTTTATGTTTGTGACCTCCCCGCCGGCTTGGTCATTTTTTGATTGATCACTTGAATTACTTTTATTTTTATTTGTGTTTTTCCCTTTTTTGTAATAGGATCTTCTATTAGGGATTAAATTACAGTCCTGATCCATAGAAGATCCCTGTCCCGTAGAATTCTGGTGATCTGTATTGACTTGCGAAGTTGCGAAGCATCTGAATCTGATGAGAAACTGACTCTTGTTCCATTGGTTCTGGATTTTGGTATATTCCTTTATTTTTTATTTTTTGAGGATAGATTTTGGGGTACGCTGTTGTCTTTCTGTCCTTCCCCATTCATAAACCTGATCCTGCTTATAGTCAAAAACATCCCTTTGGAACTTGGTGTGTTTAATGTCAATTATATTTTCCACTAAGGCAATAATTGTAGTAATAATTTTGTTGTACAAAGTCTCAGAATCTGGAGTGTTTTTATATTGAGCAAAGCTGGATTTGACTGCCTCTATTTGTGATTGCAGCTCAGTGAGTTTCACTGCTTCCTCCTCTATGATGAGAGCCATCAGTTTCATGGAGCTGGCTGAAAGGATCTCATTCCAGCATATAACTAATGAGTCTGAGAATATTGTGGTGGATATTTTTTTCAGTCTGAGCCCCCTAGGTATTATTGTATTCTCTAGATACTTTGTAAGGGTAGTATGATCCCACCAGACTCTGATTTTGTTAGTCATTAGGGTCTCTAGTTTGTGCATTTTATCCTTCAGGTAAAATATGTCCTGTGTCATCATCTATTGAAAAGACCTTATCCGCTTTGGTTTTTCGGTCCGGATTTAATGCATAAGCCATTTTAAAGTGCCAAAAGGAACAGTCACTGGTAAGTAAATGTTGATATGTACACACCTGTACCAGACCACCGTAACCAGCTTCCAAATAATATTCACGGGGAGACAACGGAAAAACTTCCTGTATATAGTATCTAGGTAATTTGATTCCAACTCACCCGTCTTTTCTTGCTAGGTGTATGGATGTAAAGGATGAAGCCTTGTTGTAATTAGAGATGGCCCGAACTATCCGCCGGCGAACAGTTCCCGGCGAACATAGCTTGTTCGCGTTCGCCGCAGCGGGCAAACACATGCGATGTTCGGTCCGCCCCCTATACATCATCATTGAGCAAACTTTGACCCTGTACCTCACAGTCAGCAGACACATTCCAGCCAATCAGCAGCATACCCTCCCTCCCAGACCCTCCCATCTCCTGAACAGCATCCATTTTAGATTTATTCGGAATTTGCAGTCTTAGTGAGAGGAGGGAGAGTGTAGTTGCTGCTGATTTAATAGGGAAATCGATAGCTAGGCTAGTGAATTCAGTGTCCACTCCAGTCCTGAAAGACTCATCTGATCTCTGCTGTAAGGACAGCATCCTGACAGCACCCCAAAAAGCCCTTTTTAGGGCTGCAACATTAGTCTGCTTTTTTTTTTCAACATATACATATTGCAGTTGCCTGGCCTGCCTGTGTGTGAGGAGCTGCAGGCCCACAGACTGTAGTGTGCCCACTGCCAGTGCCCACCCCTGTCATCCCATGTGGCACAGGACTTTACATCAAAAAAAGGCATTTCATTTTTACACTTTAATCTAAGGTTAGTTGCCTGCCAGTGTGTGTCAGGCCGACTTCCACTGACTGTAGTGTGCCCACTGCCAGTGTCCACCACTCATACCGGCTGGCACAGGACTTTGCATAAAAAAAGGCATTTCATTTTTACACTTTAGTGTAATTTCAGTTGTTTGCCTGCTAGTGTGTGTCAGGCCGACTTCCACTGACTGTAGTGTGCCCACTGCCAGTGCCCACCACTCATACCAGCTGGCACAGGACTTTGCATAAAAAAAGGCATTTAATTTTTACACTTTAGTGTAATTTCAGTTGCTTGCCTGCTGCTAGTGTGTGTCAGGCCGATTTCCACTGACTGTAGTGTGCCCACTGCCAGTGCCCACCACTCATACCGGCTGGCACAGGACTTTGCATAAAAAAAGGCATTTCATTTTTACACTTCAGTGTAATTTCAGTTGCTTGCCTGTTGCTAGTGTGTGTCAGGCCGACTTCCACTGACTGTAGTGTGCCCACTGCCAGTGCCCACCCCTGTCATCCCGTGTGGCACAGGACTTTGCATCAAAAAAAGGCATTTAATTTTTACACTTTAGTGTAATTTCAGTTGCTTGCCTGCTGCCAGTGTGTGTCAGGCTGACTTCCACTGACTGTAGTGTGCCCACTGCCAGTGCCCACCCCTGTAATCCCGTGTGGCACAGGACTTTGCATCAAAAAAAGGCATTTAATTTTTACACTTTAGTGTAATTTCAGCTGCTTGCCTGCTGCTAGTGTGTGTCAGGCCGACTTCCACTGACTGTAGTGTGCCCACTGCCAGTGCCCACCCCTGTCATCCCGTGTGGCACAGGACTTTGCATCAAAAAAGGCATTTAATTTTTACACTTTAGTGTAATTTCAGTTGCTTGCCTGCTGCCAGTGTGTGTCAGGCCGATTTCCACTGACTGTAGTGTGCCAACTGCCAGTGCCCACCCCTGTCATCCCGTGTGGCACAGGACTTTGCATAAAAAAAGGCATTTAATTTTTACACTTTAGTGTAATTTCAGTTGTTTACCTGCTGCTAGTGTGTGTCAGGCCGACTTCCACTTACTGTAGTGTGCCCACTGCCAGTGCCCACCACTCATACCGGCTGGCACAGGACTTTGCATAAAAAAGGCATTTAATTTTTACACTTTAGTGTAATTTCAGTTGCTTGCCTGCTGCTAGTGTGAGTCAGGCCGACTTCCACTGACTGTAGTGTGCCCACTGCCAGTGCCCACCCCTGTCATCCCGTGTGGCACAGGACTTTGCATCAAAAAAAGGCATTTAATTTTTACACTTTAGTGTAATTTCAGTTGCTTGCCTGCTGCCAGTGTGTGTCAGGCCGACTTCCACTGACTGTAGTGTGCCCACTGCCAGTGCCCACCCCTGACACTCAACGCGAGTGTCACGGGAAAAGCAGCCTAACGTAAAGTCAGCCATGTGTGCCAGAGTCCCAACAGACAAGATTTTGCTGTCCTAGTTAGGAGGATGACTCTCAGTCTCCTCATCCACTTCCTCCTCTTGTACCCATCCACACTGAATAGATGGAATAAAACTTCCATGGGTACTGCCCATCCTTTTCCTCCTCATCATCCAATTTGCGCTGAGAAGAAGAACTGAGGGTGGTCTGGCTATTACCCTGTGTACTGTCTTCCCCCATTTCCACATCTTCCCCATGCAAAGCAGCCGCCTTAATTGTGAGCAGCTAGGGTTAGAGTAGACACAGAAGTGGGATGGTTACTCTGATAATAGCATTATTGCCGCTCATCATCAAAGTTGTGTAAAACCTGCTTGCTCCTCCGGTACCTTTTTGCTCTCTTGGTTTTGACGCGGCTTGTTTGACCTTTGTGTTTATGTGTTGTTTGTCTTCCCTGCACTATCCTATCTAAGGGTTTGTCGACCAGTTGTCCCTTGTCGCTAGGATTTGCGAGGCAAGTAGGCAGGGACAGGGTTGAGTGTGGAGTTCATTGGTCACTACCCCACCCCCTGTGTGTGTGACACTAGGCATGGTATGTGTGTGAGCTTGCCGAGCTCCAAAGCCACCACCAAGTTGAGCCCATTATCAGACACAACCATGCCTGGTTCTAGGTTGAGTTGCGAGTCTTGTCCCTTATCTCCTACTACAGCTCTGCAGCGGTGTGCTGTTTGTTACCTAAGCAGATCATTTTAAGAGTGGCCTGTTGCCACTTCCCCACTACAGTGCTACACTGCTTCCAGCTACTGACCGATGGCTGACTGGTGCTGCAAGATGATAATTCAGAGGTGGAAGTGGAGGAGGAGGTGGAGGAGGAAAAGGGCGGGGGAGGGGGTTGCAGCCACTAACATAGGTGTCAGTGGACCCTGATGGAAGTAGGGCCCGCAATCCTTGGCGTCGGTAGCACCTGTGCCATCCCAGGTTATGACTCGCTCTGGGCCTCCACAACATTCACCCACTGTGCTGTCAGGGAAATGTGTCAGTCGTTAAGTGGACCTTCCCAATAACTGCGTTGGTCAGGGCATGGGTGATGTTATGGGACACATGCTGGGGTAAGGCTGGGACTGCACAACGTGAAAAATATTGGCAGCCTTGCACATATTAAATATGTGCTCGCCTTGCACATATTAAATGGTATATATGCTTGCAAGTATGTCACATGTACAGTAGCGTCTATGCGCAAATAAAGTACACAGAATGTCACAAATATTTTTAGGATGCGCACATGTTATACAGGAGGTATAGTGCAAGTAATGTAGCTGTCCCCACCGGCTTATAAAAAAATTACATTGAATTGAGGAAGCCAGACTGCGCCGGCGATACGCGTTGGGCATCTCTCATTTTTGTTCAGATCCACTGTACCAGCTGCTTTCACAGGTTTTGGCTCTTATTCTCTGTCCTTATTGCGGTCTGTTTCCTTTTTTTTGTGGCCATACCTTATTTAATATTTTCTCTATGTTGCTTTTATATTGTGTATAGCTGATATACATTTTATGTTCTGATTTTGTGGACTCTCAGTGGATCTTGTATGTGTCGGTTTTATTGATTACCGACACGGTGTTTATATTGTATACAATTTTTAATGTGTCTGTTTGTCTGTGTTGTCTAATAAACTTTATATATATTTTTACTCATGGTTATTGTTGGATGTGCATTTATAAGGTGGTTCTTTTGACTAACCACTCTTTTGCACTCCTTGTATTATTTATTATTTGGTGTGCCCCCCCATCCATAGTATTCATTGCATTGAATGAATGTCACTGTGTTACAGTCCTCTGCACTGCCGGCACCCTGCGCAAGGAAAGGGGCAAGGGTAGGACATAGCCTGCGTCCTCGTCTCCATGGCAGCAGGCGAGATAATGATGATCGGTGCTCGGCTGAGTTGGGCTGCTGTGAGTCAAGTGACGCTGGCCATGTCATGTGACTCACCAGCTAGGACTATTTAAACAGGCAGCCTGCTGGCCACAGGTTGCCTGTGAATATGGTCCTATACCTTATGTGTCCTCAGTGATATCCTCTGGTTAGGTATTGTATCTCGGCTCGTGTGTGCTCTGTGCTCGTCTGTTTCTGGATTCTGGTTGTATCTCCTGGTTTTAACTCCTGGCTAGTGTTTTCTGACCTGTCCTCGTTTGATTCCTTGGTCTGTTTTGCATCTCCTAGTTTTGACCCCTGGCGCGTATTGATTCTTGTTTCACCTGTTCCCTGGTACCGCTGTGACCTCCTGGCTTTGACTCTGCTAGTCGGACTGCTTTGTGTTTGTCTGTCTTGTGTGTCTCTCCTGCATTTACTCAGGTCAGGGACTACCGCCAAGTTGTGTTTTGTTACCTAGGACGGGTAAGTGCACGTAGGCAGGGACAGAGGTGTGGGCTGTCATTTTTGCACTTTCCCTTACCCCCTCATTGTGGCACACTGATATTTAGTATGCGCACACATTACACAGGAGGTATAGCGCAAGTAATGTCGCTGTCACCACCGGCTAATAAAAAATTACACTGAATGAAGGTCACTGATATTTAGGATGCGAAACAGAAACACAAGGGGGGGTCAGTCAGCACGTCCCTGTATGCAGGTGCACGTAGCTATGGCAATTATACATACAAACAAAAAAAATGCAACAGCACTCTGCAACCAGAACTCTGCCCAAGATAGAAGCTGTAAGAGGACATTAGTGTACGTTTTGATCAAAAGGTAATAAGCAACTCGCCACGCCAAGGCTGTCCCGTGAGTGGTCCTAACGGTAAATCTGACCTGTTATGGGCCATGACAGCCACATAAAATCCTCCTAACGCTGAATCTTACCTGTTATGGGCCATGACAGCCACATAAAATCCAGGGAGTGTGGGCCCAGCATGCATGATTTTATGTGGCTGACATGGCCCATAACAGGTAAGATTTAGCGTTAGGACCACTCACGGGACAGCCTTGGCGTGGCGAGTGGCTTATTACCTTTTGATTAAAACGTACACTAATGTCCTCTTACAGCTTCTATCTTGGGCAGAGTTCTGGTTGCAGAGTGCTGTTGCATTTTTTTTGTTTGTATGTATAATTGCCATAGCTACGTGCACCTGCATACAGGGACGTGCTGACAGACCCCCCCTTGTGTTTCTGTTTAGTATGTGTTGGAGGTGTGGCAACCTCCTTTTCAGTCGTGCACACCTGACTAGTTTGTCTGCCCTAGAGGCTGGTTTTAATCAGAGTAAGTATAAAGCTGACTGTGCATTCACAGTACCTGCTAGTAGCCATCTGGCTCCAGGAGGAGTGCACAGTGGGCTCAGCATGCATGTTGGTACCTGCATCCCTGGATCTAATGGAGGCTGTTACAGCACCAGAAAGGGTTAATAAGTATGGTTTATCCCAGCATGCATGCTGGGCCCACACTCCCTGGATTTTATGTGGCTGTCATGGCCCATAACAGGTAAGATTCAGCGTTAGGAGGATTTTATGTGGCTGTCATGGCCCATAACAGGTCAGATTTAGCGTTAGGACCACTCACGGGACAGCCTTGGCGTGGCGAGTGGCTTATTACCTTTTGATCAAAACGTACACTAATGTCCTCTTACAGCTTCTATCTTGGGCAGAGTGGGCAGTTCTGGTTGCAGAGTGCTGTTGCATTTTTTTTTTTGATATTTAGGATGCGCACACGTTATACAGGAGGTATAGCGCAAGTAATGTCACTGTCACCAGGGGCTAATAAAAAATTACACTGAATCAATGTCACTGATATTAAGGATGCGCACACGTTATACAGGAGGTATAGTGCAAGTAATATCGCTGTCACCATGGGCTAATAAAAAATTACACTGAATGAATGTGACTGATATTTAGGATGCGCACACAATATACAGGAGGTGTAGTGCAAGTAATGTCGCTATCACCACGAGCTAATAAAAAATTGCACTGAATGAAATTCACTGATATTTAGGATGTGCAACGTTATACAGGAGGTATATCGCAAGTAACGTCGCTGTGACCACCGGCTAATAAAAAAATTGCACTGAATGAATGTCACTAATATTTAGGATGCGCACACATTATACAGGAGGTATAGCGCAAGTAATGTCGCTGCCATCAGCAGCAACAAAATGAGACTGAATGTCACTGATATTTCGGATACGCAAATAAAATACAGGAGATGTAGCGCAGGCAATGTAACTGTCCGCAGCGGACACAGTTTACAGAAAAAGTACACTGGGTGTCACAGATATTTTTAGGTTGCACAAACGTTACACAGAAGATGTAGTGCATATAATGTCGCTGTCACCAGCGGCGAAAAAAAGTACACTGAATGTCACTGATATTTCGGATGCACTAACGTTATACTGGAGATGTAGCGCAGGTAATGTTGCTGCCACCAGCAGCAAAAATTTAGACTGAATGTCTCTGATATTTCGGATACGCAAACATTATACCTGAGATGTAGCGCAGGTAATGTAACTGTCCGCAGCGGACACCGTCTACGGAAAAGGCACACTGGATGTCACAGATATTTTTAGGCTGCACACATGTTAGACAGGAGATGTAGCGCACATAATGTCGCTGTCTGCAGCAGCCAAACAATTGCAAGCTATTTAGCGCAGGTTTCGCTAAAAATATATATTGCTCCCCACACAATAGTCCTTGAAAGGACTTTTTGGTCTATAACAAGTATAAAAACTAAAATATTCCTATTTTACTCCCTACACTGTCTCTCCTTTCTACTCTACAGCTCTCCCTGACTATATAGCACCTGATGGCGCGTTCCGGCCAGCCAATGCCAGCAGCCAACATGTCCAACACCAGCAAATCAGGGCGTAGATATCTCGCAAGGCAGGCCGACCACCACTGGCCAATGCGCATAACCTCCTATTCCGATAAACCCGCCCTGGCAGCTTCTGTGGCAGCGCCTATGCGGAAGGAATTGGTGCCAAACTCACTGGGTTCCACTCCCGAACGCCGAAAACAACCACGCAACACCGATGAAAACAATAATTTCGTAAACGGGGACCCATCAGCATCCACGAAAAAATTTATTCCCCCAGGCCTTAAGGACCTATACTCTGAAACCAGTCGTATCGGGCAAGCTACACCCGGCATACTCTGTTACCAAACTGGTCCGTCTTCGACCGCTGTATACAGACCCTAAGTGCGTTATTACCTAGTACAACATCCAAATCCACCAAGCCGCCCGGTTTATTAACGGAAGGCGCCAAAAGTTCCCCTACACACAGACCTGCAAAAAAGGAGACACTAAAACTGGCCGCGACTAAAGACCGCTCAAAGGATGAGGAGCACACCTCCTCGCAATGTTCAACCAACTTACACAATAAATTAAAGCGAATGGGCCGTCTACTATCCCGCACCACATACTCTTTCTGCCAGATCCACATTGCCTGCCACACAACAAAGTGTTTAGTCACATCAGCCAATCCACTCAATTTAAAGTAAAATGCCACCCCAGCCAATCGCCGTTGAGCGACCAGAGCATAAACACCCAAAGATCGCATCCAAAGCAGCCATTCTATGGTAACCTCCAAGCGGAGATCGTCCCGCAAAGCGACGTCCCTTGCCCCCCGTACCGCCAACCAGTCATCGCAGGCCTTACCATGCATTTGCCATGTAGCCGGGGACACTGATGAACTCACAAGCGACATTAACGGTTGTCCACCAGTCGCCACAGGTACCGCGGGTATTCCATTTCACCCAACGCCGCTTCCGGAAGCAGCTCCAGAAAAACCTGCCAGTTGAAGCGAGAAAGAGCGTCAGTGATCCTATTGTCCACCCCTGGAACATGCAGGGCCCTAAAATAAATAATACGCTCTAAGCAACGGAGAACCAAGTGTCTGAGCAACGACAGCACCGGGAGGGACGAGGACGACAAACTATTAATACATTGAACTGTCCCCAAGTTATCCGACCAAAAACAAACATGCCGGTCCGCAAGTTGCACCTCCCCGATCTCCATCGTCACCACTATGGGGAACAGCTTCAACAACGTTAAGTTCCTAACGAGCCCCGAGGCGTGCCACTCATCTGGCCAGGGGGAGGCGCACCATTCCATGCCCAAAATCGTACTGAAACCATACGACCCCACCGCTTCAGACCATAACGCCAACTTAAAGTTTGAAACCTCCCTGGAAATAAAACAAGTGTGACCATTATACGAACCTAAAAAGGAACGCCAAACGAGCAAGTCAGCCTTAAGGGATTTCGTAAGCCAAACGTGGGGGGAACAAAACCCATGCGTGGCCAAGGAAAGGCGTCACGAAAAAACTCGGCCCATGGGCATAACCGACAAGCAAAGCAGAGTAAACCCAAAAGCGACTGGAGTTGTCGCAAGAAGACCTTCCGTACCACCAAAAAAAACATCAATCAGGCCCATAAGATTGGCAAGCTTCTCCAGAGGGAGACGGAAGACCATATCAACCGTATCTATCTCAATACCCAGAAAAGAGAGGCGTGTGACCGGACCTTCCGTCTACTCCCCCGAAATTGGGACCGCAAATCGTGCCATTAACCCCAGAAAAGTAGACAGGAGAAACTGACAGCCGTCGCCTCTGCCCGGTACCACATAGAGGAAGTCGTCCAGGTAATGAATCACCGACGGCAACCCAGATTCGACATGCACAACCCATTCCAAGAAGAAGCTGAACATCTTGAAGTAATGGCATGATATGGAGCACCCCATAGACAAACACGTATCATAGTAAAAAAGGCCCTCAAAACACCCCCTCAACAGATGGAAACAATCTGAGTGAATGGGCAGGAGTCTGAACGCTGACTCGATATCTGATTTAGCCAAGAGAGCCCCTTGTTCTGCCTCCCTCACCAGACCCACTGCCCTATCAAACGAGACATACGTCACTAAGGCTTCCTCCTGAAGGATAGCATCATTAACGGACGAACCTCATGGGTGAGATAGATGATGTATTACATGGAATTTACCCGTCTCTTTTTTTGGAACCACCCTCCATGGAGAAACCCTCAAGTTAGGAAAGGGCATTGACACAAAAGTGCCGACAATCCTCCCCGCGGACACCTCCTTCTGCAACTTATTCCTAAGCACATCTGGGTATTCCCTGGCTGATTTTAGATTGTCTGAAAAAACCAAGAAACCTATTAAGCACTAACGGAATGAAAAAAACATCGGAAAAACCAATACGCAACATGGAAGCCGGTTTCCTATTGGGGTACCGGTCTAGCCACGGCGCCATCTTTACCACGCTGACTGGTGTCCTTTTGTTCAAGGCTGGAGGAGTTTTTTGCGGGTCTAACCTGGGGCCTAGTACACCGGCCTGTGGGATGAGGATCCCCACATGCCGAACATTCGTGCTTGTATTTGCACAAGCCAGTGTACTTGCAAAATCCCTCATTGAACAACTAGCATGCACCAGGTCGATGGACGGCCACTGATCCCTGGGCTGCAGAGGGCCCAGCACCAGTGGCCGTCCCTTGAAAGGTTGGGGGCCTCTGGGACATAATCAAGCGAAGCCATACATCCGTAGCCTTTACCCCCCACCCCAACATTGGTTGCAGTGCCAAACGTCGCCAAAACTCCTCATCATACCTCCACCACACACTGCCCCTGTGAGCCTTATATGCACTATAAATGGTGTCCAAGTATATGAACAATTTGGAACAGCTCTCAGGGTGATGCTGGACCCATAACGCAACCCAGAACTGAGAATGCCTGTAGCCAATTGTTCATAGTCTTCGACACCTTGTACTTCCTGTCAAACAGCTTATCCCAAAAACTTTTTTCTTTATCAACAGTATGTTGGTCAACCAATATCAGGGACCATATGTCCACGTATTGGTTAGACCAAATCTTCTCCTTCACTGCCTCATCCAGGAGAGAACCCAAGGGGCTAACCCCACAGAAAAAGGAATCTTTATGTACACCCGCTAACACCATGGGAACCTTAAAAGAAGAAGATGAGGCCTCCCGCGAATCAGCCTCCTGGGCTGGAGGGGCTGTCACAGGAGCGGGTGATGGCACCAAAGAGGGCAATTTCTCTAACAATGACTTCAGCAACATCTCCAAACCTGTACCACCCTATCAAAAACCAGAGGGAGGGAATGGGGAGACCATCAGTCCCTCATCATCCTTTCTATGCAGTCGGGTGCTCTCCATTGGAGGCAGTGTACAGCTCTCTGGGTAATGTTTTTGTGAAAAACATTGTATCCTGGCATTCATGTGGAAGTTACTTTGACACATACCACCTACCTAAACATTGTTGCAGACCACGCACACCTCATCTTAACACAGCAGAATTAACTAACAAGAATGGCCTCTTTTAGTAGAATAATACTCCTGTCACACTGGAAATTGTTCAGGAATAGTTTGGTGAACATGACAAGCAATTCAATTCAATATTTATACTTTTAACATGTTTTGCATGCCATCCAATTGTGCGCGTTCGCGGATAGTCGAACATGCGAACATATGGCGATGTCCGCTGGTGCCATATTCTTTTGTATTGCACCGAACTTTGACCCATGACACATCCATCAGGTGGGACAGGAAAGAAAATTGAGACGTTTCAGCACATGGACAGACTCCCACCCTATAACAGAACCCGATCTGGCAGCCATTTTAAGTTGTGTGTTTTGCCTGTGTAGGGAGAGGTTGCTTTGTGGAGCAGGGACAGGCTGTTAGGGAAACCAAACACGAATATAGCCACAAAAGTCCTTTTAAGGACTTTTATAGGTGTGCTATCGATAGGTGTGATATTCTGAGGGGTGTGATATACTTATAATATACTTTCTAACATAGAAAGTATATAGTGCATTTGTATTGTGCAGCAGTTGTGTGCGGTTCTGCTGCGATACCGCACCTATATAGAGGGATGTTACGGTATAACCCGGTATAGTGAGTGTTAATACCGTTCGGGCGATTCCCCTGGAGAAGAGCACAGCAACCCACAACCGCTGGAATCCACCGAACTGGAACCATACGAAGTCCTCCTTTCCTGGAACAGGCAAGAGAACGTTCTGACGTAGCAATTCCCCCCAAGTACGAGACGAGGCTCCGTATTAATGGTTAAACAGGAATTCTAACTTTATTGAGGGCTACCTGCCCGGTATTTATGCAGGTCTCCCACCTGGTGGACACTCCCCTAGGGGACCAGAAGGAAGACTGCGACACGGGATACAGCAGCCAATCACACACAATGGGACAATACAGACACCCCCAGCATATCCCTCCCCTCTGCCTGTGATACAATTACCCTACATGGGTAATGTAATCATCCCAGGCAGGAGAATACACAATGTCTTCTGTCCTGGAGACAATCGAGGACTCATTCAATTATCTCTCAGGACAAAGGGAAATCGCCAATACACACGTGGGGACAATAGGATAGACATCATTATTCAATATACCATGTCCCACCCTTTACAGTACACAGACATTTAACATATCCCCAGATGGCTTGGATCTGAGCGCTCAATATATCCAAACAGCGCTCAGATGCCACAAACACAGTCAAATCGCCATGGGGTTTAAGTTTAGCGTGGGCTGATGAGAGGGCCCATAATCCTGGGGCAAGAGGCTGGCAATCTATCCCTCCAAAACTCAGTGGCGAGTTTGGTTTCGCCACACATCTCCCCTTTTCCAAACAGACTAACAGGGTATCTGACCTTCTGCCGGTCAGTGCCCTTGTTAGTCCAGCAGCCCACCCACAAAACAGAAACAGCAGTACAGCCCACCCACAATAAATGGTTACTATACCTGAGCAAGGGATAAACCTGTCCATGTCCATGTGCCTCACTACGGCTGTGTGGGGACTGGTAGACTGCCTGAGTGGGTTGCTGAGTGGGCAGAGACCAGCGGTACTCTGCCCTGGTGCCAGCGCTACCACGGAAGTAGCCTGGTTGGAGCCTGGTTGTTGTAGGGGAGACCGACTGTCTCCCTTTAGATACACAGCTTTGCTGTTGTAGGGAGAGACTGACTGTCTCCCTTTAGATAGACCACCATGTTGCTGTGGGGGAGACCGACTGTCTCCCCTTTGGCTAAATGGCCCTGTTGCTGGGGACAGGACCGACTGTCCCTACCCCCTGTGCTGTGAGTGCAGAGACCACGGTCCCATCTGCACTGTTGTGGGGCTTACTGTCTCCCCTGGTGCGTTAAACTGCCGCTGGGGATGGAGACCGGGCTCCCAATTCCCTGTAAATCACACGGCTGATGGGGAATGGAGACGATGCTCTTCTCTCCCTGCAAAACATACTGCCGCTGGGGAGCAGGACCGACTGTCCCTACTCCCTTAAAATCCGGCTGCCGCTGGGGAGAGCAGGTAACAAGCTCCTCTCCCATACATACTTCCAGCCGCTGGGGAGGGAGACAGACTGTCTCCGCTCCCAACACAGTGTCCTGCTGCTGGGGAAAGGAGACTGGGCTCTCTATTCCCTGCCGGACTCTCTGCCGATGGGGAGGGAGGACAAGGCTCTCCTCTCCCAGTAAGTCACTCTGCTGCTGGGGGCCAGGACCAACTGTCTCTGCCCCCTGTAACTCAGCCTGCCGCTGGGGAGAGGGGGTAACAAGCTCCTCTCCCATACATACTTCCAGCCTCTGGGGAGGGAGACCGTCTGTCTCCGCTTCCAATACAGTGTCCTGCTGCTGGGGAAAGGAGACTGGGCTCTCTATTCCCTGCTGGACACTCTGCCGATGGGAAATGGAGTCTGGGCTCCCAATTCCCTGCACTTGACTCTGCCGCTGGGGGACAGGACCGACTGTCTCTGCCCCCTGTAACTCAGCCTGTCGCTGGGGAATGGAGACTGGGCTCCCAATTCCCTGCAGGACCGGTGGAGAGACCTCGGTCCCATCTCCACCGGCCACCTGGGGTTCTTCCCAGTAGACCTCCACAATATCCTCCCAGCTGAAGGTCTCTGGACCTGGGTCTGACACTCTGCTCTCTCGCTGAGCCCTCTCACTGGAGTGGAACAGCTGCTGGTAGTCCTGTTCCAGCTCCATCTCCCGGGTCACCAGGTGGACCAGGTCTTGCTCAATTTTGTGAGTGTCGTCCCAGTCATACCTGCTCTCCCGCCACTCAAAGAGGTCCCTGAACCGGGCTTGTGTAGGGCTCCCAAACTCCAGCTCTGAAAAAGTCTCCCATAACAAGCCAGGACCATCAAACTCCTCTCCCTCTGGCATGTCATGCTCGGCTGTCCGGGTTAGGTACCGAGCTTCATACCACCAGAGTGCCTGGTAGGCATCTTCCAGCCACATCTCCCGCCTTACCAGGTGCTTCAGGTCTTCTACCCACTCTTCCAGGGGCTGCTCTCCTAGGAAGGGCATCCGCAGGGCTACTCGCTTCTGCTGTCGCTGCTCATCCTTGGGGAGCCTCTCGTCCCACAGATACTCCACAATACCCAGTGCCTGGTACCAGATGCCTTTGCGGACTGCATCTCGGTCATCCATGACACCCTCATCATACTCCACTAGTGGTTCCATACCGGTGCTGTACTGGGACATGCTTTGCCCTCAAATTGTAAAATCCACGGTGCCTTCTGTTGCTGTCCTTTTGGCTGTAGGAACGATCCCGCTGCTGCCATCAGTTGTTACGGTATAACCCGGTATAGTGAGGGTTAATACCGTTCGGGCGATTCCCCTGGAGAAGAGCACAGCAACCCACAACCGCTGGAATCCACCGAACTGGAACCATACGAAGTCCTCCTTTCCTGGAACAGGCAAGAGTAAGTTGTGAGGTAGCAATTCCCCCCAAGTACGAGACGAGGCTCCGTATTAATGGTTAAACAGGAATTCTAACTTTATTGAGGGCTACCTGCCCGGTATTTATGCAGGTCTCCCACCTGGTGGACACTCCCCTAGGGGACCAGAAGGAAGACTGCGACACGGGATACAGCAGCCAATCACACACAATGGGACAATAAAGACACCCCCAGCATATCCCTCCCCTCTGCCTGTGATACAATTACCCTACATGGGTAATGTAATCATCCCAGGCAGGAGAATACACAATGTCTTCTGTCCTGGAGACAATCGAGGACTCATTCAATTATCTCTCAGGACAAAGGGAAATCGCCAATACACACGTGGGGACAATAAGACAGACATCATTATTCAATATACCATGTCCCACCCTTTACAGTACACAGACATTTAACATATCCCCAGATGGCTTGGATCTGAGCGCTCAATATATCCAAACAGCGCTCAGATGCCACAAACACAGTCAAATCGCCATGGGGTTTAAGTTTAGCGTGGGCTGATGAGAGGGCCCATAATCCTGGGGCAGGAGGCTGGCAATCTGTCCCCTCCAAAACTCAGTGGCGAGTTTGGTTTCGCCACAAGGGACAAGAGCTATTGAAAAACTATTTGCAACGGGTGTGATATACCTGTTGCCCCAAAAAATACTGATTGAGGGGTGTGATATACCTCTTGCCCCAAATAAACAGGGTGGTGTGATATTACTGTTGTGGTGAAAAATAATAATTGAGGGGTGCGATATATACCTGCTTCGCCAAAATACTGATTAAGGGGTGCGATATACCTGCTTCCACAAAATACAGATTAAGGGGTTTGATAAACTATATCTGTTTCCACCAAATATTGATTGAGGCCTGCAATATACCTGTTTCCACTAAATATTGATTGAGGTCTGCAGGTGTGTGCGGTTCTGCTGCAATACCGCTATATAGAGGGACAAGCGCTATTGGGACAACTATTTGCAACGGGTGTGATACACCTGTTGCATAAAAAAAAAACTGATTGAGGGGTGTGATATACCTTCTTCCACAAAATACTGATTAGGAGCTGCAATATCCCTGTTGCCCCAAATAAACAGGGTGGTGTGATATAACTGTTGTATTAAGAAAGAATTATTTAGGGGTACGATATATCCACTTCCACAAAATTCTGATTAAGGGGTTCGATATACCTGCTCCCACCAAATATTGATTGAGGGGTGCGATATACCTGCTTCCACAAAATATTGATTGAGGGCTGCGATATACTGTACCTGCTTCTACAAAATACTGATTGAGGGGTTCGATATACCTGTTTCCACAAAATATTGATTGAGGCCTGTGATATACCTGCTTCCACAAAATACTGATTAAGGGGTTTGATATACCTGCTTCCACAAAATACTGATTGAGGTCTGCGATATACCTGTTTCCGCCAAATATTGATTGAGGCCTGCGATATACCTGCTTCCACAAAATACCGATTAAAGGGTTAGATATACCTGTTTCCACCAAATATTGATTGAGGCCTGCAATATACTTGCTTCCACAAAATACTGATTAAGGAGTTTGATATACCTGCTTCCACAAAATACTGATTGAGGGCTGCGATATACCTGTTTCCGCCAAATATTGATTGAGGCCTGCGATATACCTGCTTCCACAAAATACAGATTAAAGGGTTCGATATACCTGTTTCCTCCAATTATTGATTGAGGCCTACAGTTGTGTACGGTTCTGCTACGATACCGCACCTATATAGAGGGACAAACACTATTGGAATAACTATTTGCAACGGGTGTGATACACCTGTTGCCTAAAAAAAAAACTGATTGAGGGGTGTGATATACCTTCTTCCACAAAATACTGATTAGGGGCTGCGATATCCCTGTTGCCCCAAATAAACAGGGTGGTGTGATATAACTGTTGTGGTAAAAACAATTATTTTGGGGTGCGATATATCCGCTTCCACAAAATACTGATTAAAGGGTTCGATATACCTGCTTCCACCAAATATTGATTGAGGGGTGAGATATACCTGCTTCCACAAAATATTGATTGAGGGCTGTGATATACTGTACCTGCTTCCACAAAATACTGATTGAGGGGTTCGATATACCTGTTTCCACCAAATATTGATTGAGCTCTGCAATATACCTGCTTCCACAAAATACTGATTAAGGGGTTTGTTATACTTGGTTCTACAAAACACCTTACAAAAAGAAGGTGTAAGGTACGATGTCACTGATGGCGCCCTGGCTGCAACTGACCAGTTTGGTGAACTCATCAAATGGCCGCAGAAGTGTGTATGCATCGAGCATGATCAGCCGCTCCCACAGTGAAAAGAAACCAAGCTCCCCAGAACCTGTCCTGCTGAGAGTTCACTCAGGTAGTCATTAACTACAAGGTAGAGTTCCAGTGCGTCGGGCTGCAACAAATCCAACGTCTGACGGGCAAGTGGTGTCACCGCTGAACATCAGCAAGGTGAGCCTTGGCCGTGTACAATTTTCTAAATTGGCCAGAGACTTTCCTGGCCTGCCACAAGACGTCCTGGACCCCGGAATATTTGGCAACGAATCGTTACATGACTAAGTTCAAGATGTGTGCCATGCACGGCATGTGTGTCATTTTGCCCTGTTTCAGCATGCTTAGCAGATTGGCACCGTTGTCGCACACCACTTTGCCAACTGTCAAATTGAACGGGGTTAGCCACTGATCGGCCTATGACCGCAGAGCTGAAAGCAGTGCAGGATTGGTGTGGCTCTTGGCTTCCAGGCACAACAGCCACAGCACAGCATGGCAACGTCTCAGCTGGGACATCGAATAGGATCTGGGGAGATTGGGGGGAGCAGCGGAAGAGGCGGTAGCAGTGGAAAAGGAGGAGTCAGCCGAGGATGAGACGGAGGATCTAATAGGAGGAGGAGAAGAAGAGGCAGGCCTGCATGCAATCCTTGGCGGCAACACCAAATCCACCCGGGAGCCACGGGATACTTGCTTGACGACCATCAGAAGGGATACTTGCTTGACGACCATCAGAAGATTCTCTCAGTGGGCAGTAAAAGTTATGTACCTCCCCTGCCCGTGTTTGCTAGACCACGTGTCTGTGGTCAGATGTATCTTGGCACAGACACTGTGTGCCAGAGATATATTTACATGCCACTAAACGTGGCCTTATAGCTCTAGGATAGCTTCTGGGGACCTTCCATTGCGGTGTGCCAATGGCCACAAATTTTCTAAAGGCCCCCAAGTCCATCAGTTTATATGGCAGTAGTTTCAGGCTAGCAGTTCCGACAAGCCAGTGGTCAGCCTTTGTGCAAGAGGGTTATCTGGCACCATCAACTTTTTATGCTCGAACATTTTGGCCACGGAAGTCTGCCTTCTGCCAGATGAACGCGACGATGGCACAGTGGAAGGTGGAGTGGTGGACAAATGGGAGGAGAGAGGAGAAGGAGAAGAGGCAGAATGTGGAGCGCCGGAAGTGAGGCTTTGTGGGTTCTGACGGCATTGCTCCCACTGAGCTCGGTGATGGGAGGCCAGGTGCCTTCTTAAGGCGTCATCCCTAGGTGAGTGTTGGGCTTACCGTGACTTATGCGTTGACAACACAGGCTGCAGATGGCAACCCTATTGTCAGCAGCTGACACGTTAAAAAAAGCCCACACTGCAGAGACATGTGCCGGCGTCCTGGGAGCGCCAGAAGTGACCATGCATGGTGGATGGCTCGCTCCAGATACATTTGCAGTGTGCTTTATGCCTCCTGTGCCCTGCAAGCTCTGCCTTCTTCTCCTCCCTCTCTGCTGCTCCATCTCTCCCTCTGAACTCCCCTCCTCTTCCTCTCTTGTGGGCACTCATGTGACGTCCATCGACACGTCATCATCGTCACCTTCACCACCACTGACATTTGAGATCTCGGAGTAGGCAGCAACAGCTGCCCCCTTTTAGTATAATGATCCACAAAGACCCTCCATTCAGTATGGTGACCACCAGAGCTCCCATTCAATATAATGACCCCCAGTGACCACCATACAGTATAATGACCTCCAGTGACCCCTCCATACATTATAACCCCCAGTGTGGGGGCCACTGGGGGTCATTATTCTGAATGGGGGGTGACTGGGGGTTATTATACTGAATGGAGGGCCACTGTAGGGTAACAGGGGGAACAGGACCCGTTCCTGGGATCAGTGGGGGTCGCAGAATCGGACCCCACTAATCATATAGTTATGTCCTATAGTGTGGAAAGGATAACTTGAAAACCTGGAGAACCCCTTTAAATGCTCCACCACTCCACCACCAGTATCTCTTTACATGGCAGCAGTGATGCCTGTAACTACAGAATATCATCACTACCGCCATGTAAACCATACGTGTCAATACTATAGAATGTGATGCACTGTGCAGAATTTTTCAGTTATAAGTCCAACCCCCTTTGTAGGTCATAACCTTTAACAAAGCCCAAGCAAAGGTGCTAGAGGAGCAATGTAAGCAAAGGGCACAAACAGATGGTCATAACTGAAACAGAGGCATTAGGGTCTCCCGAGGCAGGGTAATAGTGGGGATCCTGGAGTAAGAATAACTGGAGAAGAGGTAATATTAGCGGGGCATTTATTGGGTTGCACCTAAAGAAGAGGCATTAGGGTCGCCTGAGGCAGGGTAACAGTGGTGATTCTGGAGCAGAGGTATTAGGGGGGCAACTGGAGAATAGGCAATATTAGGGGTGCATTTAGAGTGGGTTCATTGGTGGGCATCGGAAGCTGTGGCACTAATGGACTTGCAACTAAAGCAGAGGCATTGGGGGGACCTAGGGCAGAGTCCCCCCAATGCCACTCTGAACTCTACAGAGAGCAGCACACATACATAGATCTGAGTCTACTATAAAAAAAATACCCTATTTCCCCCTTACAGTCTCCTAGAGCTCACTACTGTCACACACCTGAGAAATCATCCCAGCACCGCAGAGGAGTCCTTCTCTCCAGCAACCAGTTTTCTGACAGCAGGGAGGGCAGGAGGATGGCCAGACATGTTCTCTCCTCCTTCACTGCCATCAGCCCGAGAAGTTTAGAAGATACTTCGGGGCCTCCTGTACAATTAACACCAGTAGGAGGCTGCATCACTGTGCGATACTGCCAACTAGCGGCTACAATAATTATCTCTCCTGAGAAACAAGAGAAATAATTACTCCTTCTTCTTATCTCCCGGTGCCTACCGAGGAATCCCCTGCCTCCCCAGTGGTTCAGTCTGAGCCTGACAGCAGGGTGGAAGCAGTGAGAGATCTGGAGCCAGATATAGAAAAACCTGTCAGATTAACGATGTAAATAACAAAAAATAGAAACGGTCCCAAAAAAGCAGGTTTTTCTATATTTCTATAGAGCAGGTTATTACGGACACGACAATGCCAAATATGACTACTTTTTGGGGGGTTTTGTTTCAGTTTGAGTTTACATGATTTTTTTGTGTCTCCACATTCTGAAAGCCATAGTTTATTTTTTTATATTTTTTGGGCTACTGTCATATGTAGGGGCTCATTTTTTGCAGGATGAGATGTTGGTTTGATTGACACTATCTATCTTGGGGTGCATATGACATTTTGATCACTTGCTATTACACTTTTTTGTGATGAAAGGTGACAAAAATGGCTTTTGACACCGAATTTATATATTTTTTTTTGCTGTGTTCACCTGAGGGGTTAGGTCATGTGTTAGTTTTATAGAGCAGGTTATTACTCACACGGCGACACCTAATATGTACAATTTTTATTTATTTATTTACGTTTTACACAATAATATCATTTTTGAAAAAAAAAAAAAACATGTTTTAATGTCTCCATAGTCAGAGACCCATATTTTTTATTTTTTTGGGCGATTATGCTATGTAGGGGCTCATTTTTTGTGGGATGAGATGGCGGTTTGATTGGTACTATTTTGGGAGGCATACACCTTTTTGATCGCTTGGTATTACACTTTTTGTGATGTAAGGTGACAAAAAATGGCTTTTTTACACCATTTTTTCTTGTTTTTTTTTATGGTGTTCATCTGAAGGGTTAGGTCATGTGATATTTTTATAGAGAAGGTTTTTACGGACATGGCGATATCTAATATGTGTCGTGTATTTTATTATTTTTATTTTTATTCAGTGATAAATTTGTGTTTTTATTTAAACTTTTTTTTGACCCAGACCCAATTGGTTCTTAAATATCCAGTGGGTCTTATGCCTGTATAATACAGTACAGTACACTACAAAGTCTGATGAGACTTCTGCCTTTAGCAGAAGTCTGATCAGAGTTACCATTACCAAGGCAAGCAGGAAGCCTGTGAAGGTGTCATGTTGCCATGGTAACCATCACCCACTGCCTAAACAGAGCAGCGGGTGATGGGGAGGGAGGAGGGCCCCCTCCCTATGTGATCCCGTCAAGAATCGGGGGCTGCAAGGGCACAGCAGCCCCCGATGGGAGAGGGAGGGAGCTCCCTTCCTGTTAACCCCTTTCATACAACTGTCCCTAAACGGCTGGCATCTGCACCAGCACAGATGTCAGTAGTTTATAACAGGGTGTCAACAATGTGCTGACGCTCTGCTATACCGCTCGGCCATCCTGCATTTTAGAGAGGAGATGGGCAGGGGATCGCCTCCCACACTGCCCACACCGCCCGCCGCACTTCTGGCGCTGCAATTTTTAAGTTTCTGATCCCCGCGGTCATCAGAAATTTCAGAAAGCGCTGCAAACCACAGGTCTCAGGTCTAAATTGACCTGCGGTTTGCAGCAATCGCCGATATGGGGGCGGGGGGGCATGTCAGTCCTTTAAAGAGTAATGAGGGGGGAGTTGCAGAGAGCAACGAGGAGAAAGCAAAGCAAATATGTATTTACTGAGGAAAATAAACTGTCAGATGAAATGCTAAATGTAAAAATAAATTTCCCATTAAAAGTGTTCTGTCTGACACAGGAAGAAGTACAACAGCGACTTAAAAAGATTAAAATAGACAAATCACCAGGACCAGATGGCATACACGCCCATGTCCTTATGGAATTAAGTAATGTCATGGCCAGACCCTTATTTCTGATATTTGCCGACTCTATACTGACATGGAATGTTCCACAGGATTGTCGCATAACAAATGTGGTGCCAATATTCGAAAAAGTGTCCAAAAATAGAGCCTGGAAACTATATGCCGGTAAGTTTAACATCTGTCGTGGGGAAACTGTTTGAAGGTTTTTTGAGAAATGCTATCTTAAAGGATCTCAACGGAAATAAGCAAATAACACCATATCCGCATGGCTTCATGCGGGATCGGTCATGCCAAACTAATTTAATCAGTTTCTATGAGGAGGTACAGTACAGAGATGTATCCCATCATCTATTTATCCCTAGGACTGTCACTGTGACGAAGGGACATCCTCTGCATCTGGAGGAAAGAAAGGTTGTACACAAACATAGAAGAGGATTCTTTAGGGTAAGAGCAGTGAATGAGACTATGGAACTCTCTGCCTGAGGAGGTATTCAAGAGGGCCCTGGATGTATTTCTGGAGTGTAATAATATTACAGGATATAGCTACTAGAGATGGGTCGTTGATCCAACGAGTTATTCTGATTGCCTGAACGGAGTCGGGAAGGAATTTTGGAGAAAGTGTAGAAAATTGGCTTCTACCTCACAGAGTTTTTTTTTTACCTTCCTCTGTATCAACTTTCAGGATGAAAGGCCAAACTGGATGAACAAATTTCTTTTTTAGGGCTTATGTACTATGTTACTATGTTACACTATAGAAATAGCGGGGAAGGTTTATCAAACTGGTGTAAAGTAGAACTGGCTGGAAATTATCCCGTAATGTGAATGCCATGCAAAAAAACAAAACAAAAAAAACACCATAATTGCTGCTTTTTGCTTAATCGCCACCAAAGAAACTGAATAAAAAGTTTCATGTACCCCAATGCCGGTTGCGCTCTCCTTCAGGAAGGCGGGTAGGGGGAATAATCTTCCTGAGCACAGCACAGCGTGTCTTCAGAGCGCAGTGCCGCTGGGGTATTTAAACGTGACGCTGGGGTATTAAACGCGGGCTGAGCGGAAATATGACATCACCCACCAGACCATGCGTCCTGGCGTTCTTCCAGGCGGGGGAAGATTTAAATCTCCCTCCTGAAGCACCCGCGCATACCTTTGGTGCAGTAATTACCTTATCAGAGGTATGCCACAAACAGAGGGAGGGGAACTTTTGTTCCCCTATCTCTGGTATGCTAAATATGTCCAGCCCTGCTGGAGATGTTTAACAAAAGACAGTGGATCTTATTTATCCCCTGTCTTTTGATGTGACCACACCTGGACATAATTGTCCAGCCATGCAGGCGGCATTTTTCTTCTGCAGACACATTGGAATATACTGGGCTCACAATATATATGAAGGCTTATATATATATAGATATATTTGCCCCCTTAACCCCACTCACTATTGGTGATAGTTCAGGAAGGACTCAAGTGTGATCTGGTTCTTAGGTACCTAGACATCACCCATCCCGACTGACACCTCTGACCTGGCCGGCACCATAACCAACGTCTCTATCCACAGAATACACCGTCTTCTCTCTGGAACTTTCTTTCAATGTCAGTGTCGATCTTTAGGTTTCAGCCGTTCACACTTCGTTGTCTTTTAGGGTCAGACTCTGGGATACGGTCAACCGTGGAATAGCCTTTTTTTTCAGCATAGGCGACTTCCATCAGACACTTGTCCTTTTATTCAGGGATCAGCTGCTCCCACTGTCGTATTGGTCAGACTCTGGGATGGCTTCACCCTCACCTTCTTCCTGGGAATGGCCTCTTCTCAGCATAGGCATGACCTTCGCCTGACACTTCTTCTTTCACCTTGATTGAAGAATCTATCGCTGAGGAGGTTCTCCCATGGACGGATACGTCTATACAAGGCAGGTCCGACTTTCTAGTAAGAGATGATGTCATGGTACCTAAATGGTACCTAAATTCTAACTGTGGGAAAGAACACCACACTAACTGACATTCAGTCCAACCCTTACAAACTTCACCGTTCTTGGGGTTAAAGTGGCAAATTAACTTGGTATAGGAGAGGGCCTGTCCCTAGGGAATCTATTCTCTTACCCAATCACACAAAAACAGGCCACATCACTCCCAACACTGCCAAATTAAATTCAGTGTGTACCCATAGAGACCCATGCAACAAGGCATATCTTTCTACACCTCTAGAGACCCAGGTAGGTCACAGACCCACGTGTCAATGGGAAATGACTATAGGATGCAAATGTGTGTGCAGCCACACTGTAACTCACCACTGTATGTTGTGCAAGTTTGAGTATAGGCTGTCCCACACTTGCACCTAGAATGTCCATGGGTACACAATTGGCAAACATACACAGTACTATGGGGTTTTAGCATTGCATAAGTTATACATCATGAACCCTCATAGGAAACCAAGTTGAAAAACCTACAAATGAACTGTATATACAAATATGTCCATGAGGTCCTTGGCTTCAGGACTTTGTGGGAGTTATGTCCTGAACCTCCTATAGATTACTTAGTTAAGTTCCATCTGGTTTTGGTGTAACTGGTCAGCAAGTTCTTTGAACCTCCGCCACACAGTCCCATGTAGATCATGATGACCAGAACCAGAGGAACTTCACTGGGTGAATAAAAAGATAGAAACTGTATAAGCTCTTCCACCCGAACATCTCCAAATCTTTCTCTAGAATTCCAGATAAAGTATTTCTCCCGCTGGATTGTGGCACAGTTCTCCGTAGCACTTTACTGCCAAAATCCAGTGGGATCCTCTGGAGCCTCACAAGAGTGTCAGGGTGGATAGCAAGTCTCTTCTGTGGCATCATCTGGGTTTTTCCCTCTGCTCCATAGTAAACACCTAGAATAGAAGAAAATACAAGGCGCTCCTGGGGGATTTCTCCCCTCACAGTGCCGTTAGTTGTCCTACACCAGCACCAATAACTTTGACCCTCTTGAAGAGAAAGGCATTGGGCTGACCTTCATCTCACAGGACCCCTTGTTATCCTAACACTGGTGTATGAACACCCTATCTCCCGTGGATCGCTTCCTCTGCTTCACATCCCTCAGTACCAACTGATAAGGATCGCCACCCTAATAAGTTAGGATATCCGAGGAGAGCTATGGATGAAGCACCATTTTGGAATTAATAGCACTGTATCCCTGTCGACTCATGTGCGCTAAGGCTGATTTTCCCCTGTCATCCTGTCTTGTGGAGGCCAGCAGAATCAATGGCATAGGCCATGCCCACAACAAAAAAAACAGTCTACACTCTGCTGCCATTCACTCTGTGTCCAATCCCAATTAGAGCTGTGTTATCTGATCGGACCAGAATTAATTGCGCAGCGCAACATTACACCAATGTCGCCTGTCCGCCCTAGTCCCCAGTATAACATATTGAACGCGTAAAACCTTGAGCACAACAGTGTTACTTGTATCGATCTGAGACCCTGGTTGCCCAGAATAACATCACACTATACCGTGTCAAATTGTTACCTGCTCGCAAACCAACAATTTTCTCGATCCACAGTATAACACAGTTCTACTTCAAGGAGACACAAGAATGAATCAAAACAGCAGTGACTGGACTTACAGTGGGGAATGCAATCTACAAAAATCAGCAGGGTGAAACACACTTGTACACAAGGACCACTGCCATCAACATAAAAAACAACATATAAACAGATAACAAAACACACAACATGGACATACACGGGGAACAAACGGTGTAAGGAATAGTACAGGCGTGTCAAATGTAGTCTAGCCAAGATTGGCCATTCTGACCACTCAGCGCCTGGTGAGGCATGCGCCGCTGAGAGGTAACCCCTTTATGGCCAAACTGACTATACCCCACTGCACAATTTGTTACCTGGCTGATACTACTGCTGGACACATTGCAATTACTTGCACAAGGGCAATTCCGTTCAATGTGTCCTTTGTTCCCACACCTGAAACACATGACTGGGTTTCCTGTCCTGTGTGTTAAGTTCCTATCTGCGTTGTAGTGTCTCACTATATGACCTAAGCCACCACATGCAAAACATCTGATGTTTGCTCTGCATGGCCTAGATCTGTCTACACTGCCATCATGCTCCTTTCTCTTGTACTGATCTATCCTCAGAGACGCACTTTTCACAACATTTATTTTTCCCAAAGTCAGGGAAAAATCTCTGTTAGTCTGGACAGGCTTGGCATGGTGATTTGACCGGTCACAGGCTACTCTACCCCCTTTTTGCCCTAGACACGGCAATGTTTTGGGAGATTCCAGCCCTGACTTTACGGAAAAAGAAAGGGCCGGCACATAATTGGTGATGACCTGTTGCATTCCAGTCATTAGCTGGGACCTTACAGCAACCTCAGCCTTCAATTTGGCTACTGTGACGTCAGTAGAGGCAGTCCACTCCTCGAAGGCCTTGATCTCAGCATAGGACTGAGTCAACTGAGCCTTTATTTCCTCCTTCTGCCTCTGCAGCTCTACTAACTGTGACTCTATACTGGCCATCTGCACATCTCGGTCAACGGTAGACTGTACATTCACTGCCAGCTGTGCCCACAATGCCGAAACCTGGTTCGAATTACTGGCACAGCATTGGCAGTGAATGGTCGGAGGAATTGTCTCCATTGACCGAGATACCAGCGCAACTTCCTTTGGCTTTCAGATGCTAACCTCAAATGTATGGACAAGTTTGGCTAGCATCTGAAGCTGTTTAGTGGCCTTGTTCAATACCATCTGTTTGTTAACACATAGCTTGTTATAGCTACAAACCTGTGCCAACAAATCGGACCACAGCATTTCTGCTGACTTGTAAATGGGGAGGAGGATGGGGTTAAATGTGCTATGTTTAGCTCTAGTTCTTTTCCTTGGTTTGCTGCTTAGAGGAGGTCCTCTCTTACCAGGAATGCCTTCTCCCATCCAGCCAGACTTCTGTTCAGCTCCAACAATGATGGTTCTCTCTTCAGTGACGTATGCAACGACTTCTCTCCAGTGTTCAGTGGGCGTGTAAGGGAATCAGAAAATCTTTAATACACAAAAAATCTGAAAGATTTTAGATTCTCTGCTGTAGATTTTGCCTTGTGTTTAGTTCTGATTGAACCGAACTATCAGGCCCTGGACGCTCAGAATCCACTGACCATGTCCCTCCCGCCTGACTAGTTCACAGCGTAAGCGATTTTCCCCACCCGAACCAAACACAGATACAAATTCCTAGCAGTGGGCCTGGCTTGCCAATGTTAAAGGAGATATTAATTATTAATATTATCTTAATCAATAATTAATATTCATAAATAGGCGTATATACATATATATTTATACCCAACCCCTCCCTGTACACTCCTCCCTGAAAGCAGGGTTGACAACCATCCATAAATTTACGGGCAATCTGTAAAAACCGGGTGATTTCTTCTGCCATCCGTAGCATCTAGCAGAAAAAATCTGTTCCTGAAGTCTGCAATGCGCATGAGTGCACAGTGCAGGGAGGTGCATAGGAGAGAGGAGAGGTGCAGTGACTGAAGTTAGGAGTGGGAGTCCTACTTGCCACCAATGAAAGCGCAGCAATCTTTTTCAGTTTCCTACCTTCTGCTTTCCCACTCTGTGCAGTCAGAGATTACTTAGAGACTGCGGCCGGCGGGACTGTGCAGCTCTAAAAGACTGGAGTGGAACTTGAACAGTGGCAGAGGTGGTGATACAGGCAGTGTGAGGTGAGTAAGCCCTGCAGGGTGTCCTTCCCGGCTGTCACATCTATGGCCATGTGTGATGTGTAACAGGACTGGGGGCACCATAGGGGATAATTTAACCCATAGAGGATGTTCGCCGTACATGTACAGAGCTGGGATCCGTGACTTAAGGACCAGCGCCGCACAGCTACAGCGGGCTGATCGGGCGCGTGCAGAAGCTGTGCCTACACGATCAGTGGCACGGATTCGGCAGACACTGACAGCTGGGCCCCTGCTGTATACGCCAGCATTGATGTAAACACTGATGCCTGTGTATTAACCTCTTGTATGCAGTGGTCAAAGCTGACCGTGGCAAAAAGGGGGTTTGCAGAGGGTACAGGTTCCTTCCACGTCCCCATCAGGAAATCCGTTGACTGAGAAGTCAGCCGATGCCTTCCATAGGCTGGATCTCATAGGCAGCTGTCAGTTTAAAGGCTGACAGGCAATGAATTACAATACAGATGTATTGTAATGCATTGCAGAGGGTATCAGGCCCCCAGAAGTTGAAGTCCCAGAGTGGGACAAAAATAAAAAGTTTAAAAAAGTGTTTTTCATAATAAAAATAATAACATTTCAAGTTAAAAAAGTGTGTAATACCAAGTGATCAAATATTCAAATAGTCATATGTAACCCCAAAATAGTAGCAATCAAACCTTCATATCATCCCGCAAAAAATTAGCCCCTACATAAGACAATCGCCCAAAAATTAATAAAATATGTAGACACAAAAAGAATTTTTTTTTCAAAATAAAATTGATTGTGTAAAACTGAATCAAATAAAAAAAATTACATATTAGGTATCACTACATCCGTAACAACCTGCTCTATAAAAATATTACATGATCCACCCTGTCACCTGAACACTGTAAAAAAAAAAAATAATGAAACCTGTGCCAAAACAAACATTTTTTTTGGTCACCTCACCCCCAAAAATTGAATGATTAAAAAATCATATGTACCCAAAAATGTCAACTCTTCCTGCAAAAAACGAGCCCCTACACAGAAAAATAAAAAAATATGGCTCTCCAAAATGCTTTATTATGTAAAACGGAAACACTCTATAGTGCCCCTTCATGCTTACCAAGCAAAAAGTGTAATATGGCACAATCAAAAATCATATGTACCCCAAAATAGTACCACCAAAACTGCCACCTTATCAAGTAGTTTCCAAAATAGGGTCACTTTTTTGGTGTTTCTACTCTAGAGGTGCATCAGGGGGTCTTCAATTGTGACATAGTAGCTTAAAATTATCCCAGTGAAATCTGCCCTCCAAAAAACATATATTGCTCCTTCTCTTCTGCACCCTTCCGTGTGCCCATACAGCAGTTTAGATTCACATATGGGGTGTTTCTGTAAACTAAAAAATCAGTGTAATAAATATTAAGTTTTGTTTGGCTGTTAACCCTTGCTGTGTTACAGGAAAAAATTAATTAAAATGGAAAATTTGCTAATAAAGTAAAATTCTGAAATGTCATCTACATTTTCCTTTAATTTTTCCTAAAGGGTTAGCAAAGTTTGTAAAATCAGTTTTGAATACCTTGAGGGGTGTAGTTTCTAAAATGTGGTTCCTATTAGGTAAGCCGAACAAAGTATTCATAACTCAACTGGTCCTTAAAAAATTGTGATTTTGAAATGTTCTTAAAAATTTAAAGATTTGCTTCTAAATTTCTAAGCCTTCTAACATCCCAAAAAAATAAAATGGCATTTACAAAATGATCCAAACATAAAGTAGTGGGAAATGTAAAGTAATAACTATTTTATGAGGTATCACTATCTGTTTAAAAAGCTGAGAAATTGAAATTTGGAAAGTTGCAAAAAATGAAATATATTGACTACAATTTACCACTATCATGAAGTACAATGTGTCACGAGAAAACAGTCTCAGGATGGCCTGGATAAGTAAAAGCATTCCAAAGATATTACTACATGAAGTGACACATGTCAAATTTCCAAAAACAGCCTGGTCCAATATGGCAGGGTCCAGCATGCTCTATTCATTTATATGGAGTTCTGAGAACAGCCAAGCAACCGTACATCTTGGGAGTCATACCACAGCTGCAGTGCCGGAGGTTAGCCAACACAGGCATAGAACCTTCAGGAAGAAAGTCCAAAATAAACTGGTAAACCAAAATCTGCTGCTTTTTACTTCTGTTTTAACGTTTGTAAAGTTCCAAATTATATTATCATTGTTGTGCTGAAAATGTGCTTACAGACTATCAAATGCTGCTTTAGAAGAATGTAACCATTCATATTGTAAATTATGCCATAATTGTGGAATTATTTTGTTTTCATGTTATTTTCCGCTATCACATATACTCTACTGTTCTTCACTTTCTTTCTACACACTTTTGCTTTCTATTCTCTTACCACTTCCCTACATATTATTAGAGACACCATGTTCATTGCGTCAGCACTTCTCCCACAACTCTTTCAAAATACCATATTTTTTGATTACTTCCTCTTTTTGCCTAGCTAGTGAGCTCCTCAGATACCACCCTTGGTGACTTGCTGTTAAACTGCTTAGGTTGTTTCCTATTGTTTCTGAAACAAAATAATCTAAAATATCATGATATTCTATTACACTGTGCTTATATATCAATGCTGCTCATAGGCGTGCGCACGGGGTGTGCCGGGTGTGCCTGGGCACACCCTAATCAAGCTGTCAGTGCCGTGCCGGTGTTCCATGAACAAACCTTAAATCATTAGCAAACCTAATGATTTAAGGTTTGTTCATGGAACACCGGTAAGCGCTGAAAGCACTATACTTACCTCTTCCTTCCTGGTCCTCGGCGCTCCACTGTGAAGGCTGCGCACAGTATGAGGCCATGCTTTGTCCTCACACTGTACACGCCCACACAGCAGACTATACAAGAAGATTACCGAGTGCGGGCGGTGAGGGGCGGCGGGATCCAGAGCAGGAATGGCAAGTGTTTTTTTTTTTGTTTGTTTTTTTTTGGGGGGGGGCTAAAGAGAGGCTGTTGGGGGCTGATTTGAGGCACTGGGGGGCTGAAGAGTGGCACTGGGGGGCTGAAGAGTGGCACTGGGGGCTAAAGAGTGGCACTGGGGGCTAAAGAGTGGCACTGGGGGCTAAAGAGAGGCTGCTGGGGGCTGAAGAGGGGCACTGGGGGCTGATGTGAGGCACTGGGTGGCTGAAAAGGGGCATTGGGGGCTGTTATGAGGCACTGGAGGCTGAAGATAGGCTGCTGGGGGGCTGATGTGAGGCACTGGGGGGCTGATGTGGGGCATTGGGGGGCTGAATAGAGGCTGCTGGGGGGCTGATATGAGGCACTGGGGGCTGATATGAGGCACTGGGGTCTCATATGAGGCTGCTGGGGGGCTGAAGAGAGGCTGCTTGGGCTGATATGAGGCACTGGGGGCTGAAGAGAGGCTGCTGGGGAGCTGAAGAGGGGCACTGGGGGGCTGATATGAGGCACTGTGGGGCTGAAGAGAGGCTGCTGGGGGGCTGAAGAGGGACACTGGGGGGATTATATGAGGCACTGGGGGCTGAAGAAAGGCTGCTAGGGGCTATAGAGGGGCACTGGGGGCTGATATGAGGCACTGGGGCTGAAGAGGGGCACTGGCGGGATGAAGAGGGGCACTGGCGGGATGAAGAGGGGCACTGGCGGGATATAGAGAGGCTGCTGGGGGCTATAGAGGGGCACTGGGGGCTGATATGGGGCACTGGCGGGATGAAGAGGGACACTGGCGGGATGAAGAGAGGCTGCTGGGGGGCATTGGGGGCTGATATGAGGCACTGGGGCTCTTATCTGAGGTCTGATTGGGGGTCATTCACATTTGGGTCTGATCTGAGATCTTATTGGGGTCTTAAGATTATGGGTCTTTTTGGGGCTGTCAGCTGAGGTCTGATTAACATTGGTGGTCTGACCTCAGTTGTAATGAAAAATATTTTTTTCTTATTGTCCCCCTTTAAAACCTAGGTGTGTCTTATGGGCTGGAGCGTCTTATAGGGCGAAAAATATGGGTAAGTTTAAAAATTATCTCTTCTCCCTTGATTATATTGATAGTGCGGGTCTGTATGTATGCAGAGTGTATTTGTGTGTGTATATATATATATATATATATATATATATATTTGTGTGTGTCTGTATGTGTATATAATATATACATACATACACACACACGCGTGCACGTCTTGTGTGTTTGTGCTTTAGGGTGCACACCCTAATGCAATAGGCTGCGCACGCCTACGATGCTGCTGCTTATTTAGGGTATATGGATACTAATCTAGCTTGAGTATGATGGACATGCTCTAGGGGGTTACCCCTGATGGGTTACGCCGGACTGCCATAGTAGCCACCAAAGTTTCATTGCTGTTTGCTTGGGCCTCTTAATAACAAACTGTATAGCCATCCTCAGAACAAAGATAGATTTTAACACTTTGGGGGGATATGGGAGCCGATGAACCGGGAACCATAATCGTACTGTTTGAGTTGTAGCTCAGGACACTGGCTGGAAGATGGACAGCAGCATGGAGGTGAGTATTTTGGATTTGTTATTTTTCTTTGACAGCATGTTGTTGGCCCACTATAGGGGTGTCATTATTATGACTGGAGGCACTATAAGGGAGCATTTATTCTGTTGGTGGCACTATAAGGGGGCAATAAGTACTACTGGTAGCACTATAAGAGGGCATCTTTTTCTATTGATGGCTCTATAAAAGGGTGAATAGTACTACTGGAAGCACTATAAGCAGACATTTTTTCTACTGGCAGCTATAAGGGGGCATTTTTTTCTTCTGGCACACAATACAGTAATACAGTGACTTTATTCCTAATGGAGGCACCATAGGCAAGCATTATTACTTCTGGGACAACATTACTACTGGGGGCACTATAAAGGGGCATATTTACTACTAGGGCACACTGTGGGGAACACTACTAAGGGAAATATGGTGGGATTTATTACTGGAGGCATTATTACTACTGGAGAGTCGGGACGCTATAAGGGAAAATGATGATTACACTTACTGGTATAGTATATAGTATAAAAAGGTGGAGCTTCTCTCCCACCTCAATGAGTTTACAGAGAGGGACTCCAACCTAAGTTAGTTTGTAATCCTTTTTCTTTTTATCTTCTCTCCATGACATCACACAAATACCAACACCAAAGGGAGGGAATAAGGAAGGGTGCTGTCTTGGGGTCTGAAAAATCCGATTACCGGTAAGTGTAATCATCATTTTTCCCTTCCCCCACGACAGAACCACAGAGAGAGATTACAGAGAAAACACCCTTCCTTAAGGGTGGGTAACTACTTCTAGATTTTCTTCCCAATAGAAGATCAGAGACAGGATCATTTGCCGCCCATAGCGATGGTAGAATGTAAAAGGAGAAGATTACGTGGCAATCTTACAGATTTGTATAATAGAAACATTAGCCCCTTCAGCAAGCGAAAGAGACTGTACAAGTAACATGTGCACTCAGGAAAACCTCCAGAAGAGATGTAAGCCAGGGAATAACTGACCCAATCAATCTGGCTAGTGAACTCTTTGAGGCTACCTTACCCTTATTTATGCCAAAGGCGTTGAGGACTTACTTCAATCCTATGTTACCCCTACGTAACGAATAAGGCATCTCCTGACATCCAGGCAGCAGCAAAACTCTTTCCTACTGATCTTCGGCTTTCAAAAGAGCCTGAAAGGTAATCTTAAACTAAGAATACCCCGATAGAAACATAGGGAACCCCCAAACTTAGGAATTTTTATTACTGGACATTATACTAAAACCCAGCATAAACTTATAAAGGTAATCTCATATGGGTTCCTCAACAAGAACCTTAACAAAGTAAACATAATAGATTTAACAAACATTTTAGAGAAGTACTTATCTTGACAAGAATGATCAAACTGAAGACGGTTGCTGAACACCAATTCCTCTGGTGCAGAATATATTGCAAGACAGATGCTTTGTCCACTGGAGAACTTTTGTTACATCACTAGAAGAACCTTAGGCATCCAAATTTTCTTAGCAATCTGGCATCCATGATGGATCTGTACCATGGCATCTATTCCCTTGAGGAGCTTACGGATCTGCCACCAGAGGACCCAAGAGCCCTCTGGACCTTTCAGACCCCCTAGGTCCCCTGCCAAAATAACCGCACAACCCCGCCAACCTTCCAGGGCTTCCCTGGGAATTTCTAGATGGGCGGTAAGCATTCATAGGGTCTTTCTGGTGCGCCATACATCCAGTATGTCCTCCAGACTAAATGTTCCAGTCCATCTTCCTACTCCCAACCCAGAATTATATAGGGCAGTGATGGTACACCCTACATCCTGTAGGCCATCCAAGCAATATGGTCCAGCCCATCTTCCCACTCCTCATCAAGAGTATTATAGGGCTTTGTTTGAATGCTATGCTTATTGTAGACCCTTAACCACAAATAGACCACAAGACATAGTCACAGAACTAATTCACCTTGCCTGCGTAACCCCCAGGGTAGACTGGCACTGATTCATAGCAGCACCTCAGGCACTGCTGGTCACATAGAAATTCACTCAGAGTCAAGAACAGTCATCCAGACTTTGCTGCATGAGTGGACACAAAAGACACCAGCCAATGTACACGGCGGCACCGGACCACACCTGGCTCCTAGGGTCCTGCCAGCCCAACATATGGGCGATAGACCTTAGCTGGTATGTACCTCATAGCCCTCCAGAACCTATCTGGGACTTCCTTGCTATGGATAAGATCTGAAAGAGAAACTGCAGGTCTCCCACACCAGGGACAGGAAACCTCACTGAGATGGGAGAGAGGCTCCACTTTTTTTTATACTGCAGGTTTCCTGTCCCAGGGGTGGAGCCATCTCTCTCTGTGGTGCTGTCATGGGGGAAGGGAAAATGATTAATATGGAGGGCATTAGGGTGTGCTTTGTTACTACTGAGGGACCATGATTACTAAGTATGAGCACTTAGGGGGCATTTTCACTTCTGGGACATCATAGGGGACATTATTACTATTAAGGAAAGTCTGTTTTCCCAGTGGTAGCACCCCTACTGATCTGATAGTTATAGACTATCCTGTGGATAGTGAATAACTTGATACAACTGAAATACCCCTTTAATTCACTGCTCAAAACCACTTTCAGTGAAGACAGGTTGTCTTCTCACTGGTTTATCCGATTACATAGAAGTCTAGGGAGAGGGGAACAGAAAGAGAGGCTGCTGGAGACAGGCAGAGGCAGAAAGACTGACAGAGAGACTGCTGATGGTTTGTAAGTGATTTACTGTCCTACTGTTGAACTCAAATTTAAACTGCTTAGATCTACTGTGTAATGTCCTTCATTATTGCTGCTGCTTCCAAGGGTTTAAGACAGAGCGTTAGAGAACAGGAATGACTGTTTTTCTATGTCCTGTGTCTGTTCATACATGAAACCTGCCAGTCTCCATCCACTAGTTCAGAAAAAACTGACAATTAGGGCTCATTCACACAACCGTATAAATGCGTTTGCATCCTTTCTGCAATTTTGCAGAATGGGTGAGGACCCATTCATTTAAATAGGACTGCAAAAGATGCAGAAGGCACACCATGTGCTGTCCACATCCGTAGTTTCATTGTGCGGCCCGCAAAAAAGATAGAACATGTCAGACAAGAATAGGCATTGAACAACTTCCGAAGTTATTCAACAAAGTCACGCCTGATTTTGCGAATAACTAACTTCGGCTCATCAGAGCCCATACATTTTAATACTGTATGGAGACAGGTCTCCTTACAGTTTTAATCCGAAGTTTTGAATGAAGCGACTTCGGATATAGCATCCAAAGCTCACTTCTCTCAACACTAGTATCTGTGGAAAATTATTAGCTTCTCATTATTAGCTAAAGTCACAAACGTCTATCAGTATTTATTAACCATTTCCACAGTGCAAATGAACAGGATATATCACAACAAACATATAAAATGCAGTTATGCATTATTAACCAGTATAAGTCAGTGCATGTTAACCCTCTAACGTGAAATAAAGAGTTGATAACTTTACATAAAGGAAATAGGGGCAAATGTCCACAAACGTCCCCCCATTGCACTTGAAACTCAAATACATAAATAAAGGTAGATAAGTTTAGCTAAAGGTGACGTGGCAATTTTTTTTTACAGTAAGCCACTCCACTAACTCCACCCAATGCATAACTGTACTCATCCAGTCCCACTTACCTAATAAAATCTATCACAGGGTACATGGCGGTACCAATACTCCTTGCAATAAATAAAAGAACCAACTGGTCCTTCCTCATCCAGGATGTCGCTGGAATGTCACTATGATGTCCGCTGAAACTGGAACAAGGTCCCTATGTTGACAGGGCAAAAATAATAATCACATCATGAAGGGATGGTGACTGCCCCTGTGAAATCACCAGCAGGGAGCGCTGTGGTGGCTCTGTAAGAACTAGCTATCCTAATGTAGACAGGGCCATCTAAAGCATTTCCCCTTAGTGCCCCTCACAGTACTAATGACATTGGGCCTCCTTTATAAATGCCCATATTGTGCCCCCTCACTGCAGTTTTGCCCATATTATGTCCCTTTCACAGTTGTTATGCCAGCCTTTGTGCCCCTTAACAGTAGTTATGCCCCCCTTTGTGCCACTTTGCAGTAGTTATGCCCACCTTTGTGACCCTTCACAGTAGTTATGCCCACCTTTGTGCCACTTCGCAGTAGTTATGCCTACCTTTGTGACCATTCACAGTAGTTAACCCTCATTGTGCCCCCTTCATGGTACTTATGTCCTCCTGGTGACCCATTCGCAGTAGTTATGCCCACCTTTGTACCCCTTCACAGTACTTATGTCCACCTTTGTGCCACTGCAGAGTAGCTATGCCCACTTTTGTGCCCCTTCACAGTAGTTATGCCCACTTGTGTGCCCCTTCACAGTAATTATGCCCACTTTTGTGCCCCTCCACAGTAGTAATGTCCTCTTTGTGCCCCCCTTTGGCCACTAGTGCACTCTCCAGCTCCATAAAAACACACAAACACTTACCTGCTTTCCTGATGATCGGCACATCTTATGTTCACAGCAGCAGTAGACACCCTCACACATACAGACATGACGCTGCTGGCTGTGCAGGAGGCAGATTCCCGGGCTCTCACCGCTCCTCTCATGCACCCAACAGCAAGGTGTGCAGTTGCTGAGGAGTGTCGGTGATCAGCTGAAAGGTGAAGTAGGGAGTGGGCAGGTCCCTGCTATACTATGCAAATTAACTACCCGGCAGTGCACCCCCCCCTCGAAACCCTGCTCCCCCTGAACCTCTGCACATGTGCCCCAGCTATAACCCACCCCACCCAATTGCTACATCAGTCAGACCTATATACCAGGTTTATGGTCACCTTTTGAAAGTGATGCCTGCTATGGCAATTAGTCCTCTCCTGGAGAAACTGACCTTAGGCCCCTTTCACATCAGCGTTTTTGCTTTCCGTCCTAGAGTTCCGTCGTCGGGGCTCTAGGACGGAAAGATACTGATCAGGATTATCACAATGCATTCTGAATGGAGAGAAATCCGTTCATGAATGGTAACCGTGGCAGCCAGGACGCTACTAAAGTCCCGGCTGCAATGGAAAAGCAGCAGGGAGCCGGGGGAGAAGCTATTTGCCTTCCGTGCGGCGGCCGGAGCGCTCCTCGATGACGTCACCGGGTCCCTGTGTCACATGGTTCACATAGCTATGCTATGTGAGCAATGCGCCGTATGGATCGCCGACCGATCAGTCTTCAATATGCTTTCAGTTGTCTTGCGTTGTGACGTATCCGGCGGGCATTTCTGGCGACTGAGGTGCATGCCGGATCCTCACAACGCAAATGTGAAAGAGGCCTTATAGAGCACTTTTGAGTTCCTTTGGGATGCAATACAATAGAGGTCGTATGTCAAACAACATCCAGCCTCAGGACTTAGCTATGTAGCTTTTTTGGATAGAGAACCTCTTATTACATAGTTTGCATTGTTGGTCCTGAATATGAGACCTAGGTAGGTATCTTTTCCATACCTGAGATCTTCTGCAAGCCCTTCCAGGCTAAACTATTAGGGCCTGTGCAGGAAACAGACATAATGTTGTTGTTCTTCAAGTTTTTTATCTTCATTGCCTCAACATCGACGGAAATGGTCAGCAAGGTAAATATTTGTAATGCTGAGGGACAAATGGTGAATTCCTCTTTCATGCAGTCTACAGTAATTTAGAGAGTATCAAAGGATTACTCCCATAAATAATCTTTTTATTGCTGATATCATTTGCTTCTTGAAAATACAACAATACAAAATAAGCTGGGGGAGGCTGACCCATTTAGAGGGTATTATAAAAAAAAAAACACTGGTTTTAACGAGTCATAACGAGTGTAGGAGCTAAACCGTATCTGTGCTGCTGTTTGAACTACAGGAAATAAGAATTGAGTAAGTAAATTCACACTATCTGAACACATGAGAAAAAAAATAATAAAAAAATAAGAAGACTTCCCCATTTGTCTCTGGTTTCACAGTCTCTTGAGTCTTACCAACATGTCCAGAGACCCTTTTTTGATATATCTCTCTTGAAATGATTTCCTTTGATAGCCTTCATATAATAATTGTAAAATTTTAGTGAGAACATTTCAGGATTATATGTTATACTCTTGTATTAACTTGTTTTCCTTTAAATTAGTCTAACGTTACATACACATAAATCCATACCATTCCATAGGTTTCCTTTACAACAACATTACATGTCTGGATAATGAGAAGCAGCTGGATATTTTCCACAAGAGGACAACATAAAACAAGAAAGTCACTTTTTTAATTTTTTGTGAAAGAACAATATAATCTACTTGGATATTTAAAGGGGTATTCCAGTTCTATAACTCCTATTCACAGGATATTCTCTGTGAAATATGTCTAGAGATGTTTTTCCAGCTTTTACAGGTTGCGACATTTGAGTTATTTTTTAATTTCTTAACGGTGGCCTACACTTCATCAGCATAGCTAACTGGCCCACGATTCAAAACAGGAGTGAGTGGTTTAAAAAAAGTCACACATTTTTGAACAAGTAACTCCAAAAAGTAATAAAAGCCAATCTTTTGAAGTTGCACCCCCCCCCCCAAATATTTCTATAAAATGTTATATCTAACAGCGCCACCCTCAATATATACCATAAGACAGAGTTCAGACTAAGCAAATATACATCTACACTCACAAGTGCATATCCATAAAGGCAAAGTCCATGAAAGACAGTATCTGTAATGTTAAGGACCCTTGTGCGGAAGCCGCCGCGACGTGGTACTTGAGCCCGACATACTTTTAATCAAAAGTGTGCGCTAAGAGCTTCCTTCATTCCATGTTTTTAGAATGAGCCCCTTTTCTTATTTTTTGCTATCAGTTTATGGTTTATTGTGCAGCCATCTTTTAACCACCCTTGTTTGCCTTATGGCTATGCACTTGTGAGTGTAGATATATATTTGCTTAGTCGGAACTCTGTCTTATGGTATATATTGAGGGGGGCGCCTCTTTTGGACTGAGCAACGCCCAAGTACCTGGGACTTCTCAGCACAAAATCAATTTAGCTGGTTCCTGCAGTGCCCTGAATAAAAGGAGACTGGTAAGTCTATAGGAGGCAGTATCTGTAATGTTAGGGACTCTTGTGCGGAAGCCGCCGTGACGTGGCACTTGGGCCCGACATACTTTTGATCAAAAATATGCGCTTTGAAATGAGCCCCTTTTTTATGTTATTTTTCTTTGACAGCATGTTGTTGGCCCACTATAGGGGGTCATTATTAAGACTGGAGGCACTATAAGGGAGCATTTATTCTGCTGGTAGCACTATAAAAGGGCATCTTTTTCTACTGATGGCACTCTAAAAGGTAGATTAGTACTATTGGTGGCACTATAAGAAGGCATTTTTTTTCTACTGGCAGCACTATAAGGAGGCATTTTTTTTTCTGGCACACAATATAGTGACTTTATTCCTAATGGAGGCACTATTGGCAAGCATTATTACTTCTAGGGCATCATTACTACTGGGGGCACTATAAAAGGGCATATTTACTACTGGCGCACACTGTGGGGAATACTACTGTTGGGGCAAAAAACCCTTTTCTATAATTGTCGGGGTCCCAAATTGATGTGGATATACGAGCTCCCGGGATAGCTGACATAGACACACAGCTGAATCAGATTCTCTCTCCTTTATTACATACAAGCATACATCTTTATAACACTACAGATAATCACAGACAAATCTGGCATACCACTAAGGGGGTGGAAATCGAAACGAATAATTTGATTCGTTATTCATAAAGGGCAATACTTTCGCACCTTACTAACAGAATTCTAATAACTAAAAAGTTTCTGCAGCATTTTATGTCAAGATTAGCACTCTCCAGCGGTACATCCCGAAACCGAACTTTCTCTTGTATGTCAAACTCTGATAAGGAAACGAGGGAGCTGCTATCTTGACCTTGCAGCTAAGAACTTCGTATATAATATATATATATATATATATATATATATATACAGAAACTCCCTACATCCTTCCAGTTAGCATATTAACTTTCCACATATGCACAAGATGGAGGACATGTTTATACAAAATGGACTCTCATCCTTTAGACTACTGAGGGAAGTATGGTGGGCTTTATTACTACTGGAGATATTATAGTAGGCTCTGCTACTACCGGGGGAACTATAAGGAAAATATTAATATGGAGGGCATTATGGTGGACTTTGTAACTGCTGAGGGACAATAGGGACCATGATTACTAAGTATGAGCACTTAGGGGGCATTTTCACTTCTGGGGCACATAAGGGAACATTATTACTATTAAGGAAACTGTGTTGTCCCAGTGGTAGCACCCCTACTGATCTGATAGTTGTTCCCTATCCTGTGGATAGAGGATAATTTGATACAACTGAAATACCCCTTTAATTTATTCCTCAGAACCATCTTCAGTAAAGACAGGTTGTATTCTCAATGTTTTATCCCAGGCATGCTCAACCTGCGGCCCTCCAGCTGTTGCAAAACTACAACTACCATCATTCCCTGACAGCCTACAGCTATCATCCTACAGAAGGGCATTGTGGGAGTTGCAGTTATACAACAGCTGGAGGGCTGGAGGTTGAGCATCCCTGGTTTATCCAATTACATAGAAGTCTAGGGAGAGGGGAGGGGAACAGAAGGAGAGGCTGCTGGAGACAGGCAGAGGCAGAAAGACTGACAGAGAGACTGCTGAGGGTTTGTAAGTGATTTACTGTCCTACTTAAAGGGAGTCTTCCACCCCCATATGGCTATATAGAGTGTTTACTCCGCCCAATAGCACAGATATAGAAGAATTTAAGGGTACCTTTATCTTTTTCGTCATACTTGAAGTAGGTGTAAAAGTGAAGTTTAATCCTTATGCAAATGAGCTCTTGAAGGTGACCAGGGTCGGCGCTTACTATATGGGGCTGCAAAAGATGCAGAAAGCACACCATGTGCTGTCCACATCCGTAGTTCTGTTGTGCGGTCCGTAAAAAAGATAGAGCATATCAGACAGGCATTGAACAACTACCAAAGTTATTCAACAAAGTCACGCCTGAATAAGTTAAAATGTCGCACAAGGGGATACAAGTACTAAAAGTGGTGCTCCGTACCTAACGGTCTCACCAAATCGTAGGATTAAAAATAATAAATAGAAAAGGTAGGGCACACAACAGATAATGGGTCACAAGATGGATAAATTTATTAATATGACATTTATATAAAATCTGTATAAACTAGTTGTGCAATTAAAGTGCCATGTGCTAATAATGAAGTCACATCAAATTCAATAAATATGAGCAATGTATTACTGTGACAAGTTATATAAAAGGTGTCGATCTGGAAAAGCAATTGAATTGTGCAAATGTGCAAAAGAAAAAAAGTGTCCTCGTGCCTTTTGAACGAACAGGATCTCTCCCAAATTTATACATCAACTCCAGTCATCCAAGGAGGGAATTAATGTCTCTGTATTGTTATACAGATTATTAGTCCACCCGTATTGAATAGGCCTGAGCGGCGTCCCGCTCCAACAGGTACAGCGGCGTCCCGCTGTATAAGCGATCGCAAATGGAGAAAGATACGGTCTTACCGTGTCTCTAATGTAGGTCTCTCCCACCTCTCTGTTCGTAGGTATGTGGGTATCGGGAGTCCACTGCCTGTAGAGGTACGTGTCGGCGTCTTCCTACACGTGGTGCGGTAAAGCCATTAGTAGTTCCGCTGTGTCAGGTGCCGTATATCACGCAGGCTATGCTGGCAGTGCAGAGGACCTATAAAGCAGTATCCTCCAAAGTCTTCAAGGTATTCTAGGTGGACTAACTCGATATCAGGGGTCAGCAACCAGACGATTTTCGGGGTGTGCAGATAAAACCCCTTCCTCAGTGGTTAAGGATCCCCCTATTCACTTCCTCCTTTTATATGGCATTGGGAGTATCACAAAAATTGGTGTGGAATTTCATGGGATTGGGTCAAAAGGCAAGCTGATTAAAAAATGGCATTTCATACACCTAGCAATATGTTATCGAACAGAGCTTACATACACTTCTATAGAAACACATCGCGATCACTTGAGTTAAAAAACGCATCATTACTATGATGCAGTTTTGGTGCGTTTCTTCTGCGATTTCCATAAATAAAAGTTATTCTTTATTCTACTGGTGTGTACAACTGAGTTATAAAAGATTTTCACTAAAAAACATTCTTAATCATCTCTCTTATAGGGATTTGGTGGAACTCTTGATCAAAGTGTTTCAAAAGAATAGAAAACACTTTAGTTAGAACATTATTAGTCCTATAGTGCCGGAAAAAGGAACCTTCAGACATGATTGTACATATAAAGATTCCCACTCAAAGGGGTGTGTCACAGGCAGAATATGGTGCGTTTATCTATGATATCTCATAAGTAAAGACTATTCACTGGCATATGTATACACAATTTGTATAGATTTTGTTGAGTGGCATTGAGGCTCTCATCTATATTTCTGTTATTCTGGCAGTTGTTCCGAAGTGGGTGGGGTGGAGGCTCACCCGGTAAGGGGGGACCAGACCAGTATAACAAGAGGGCTGGTCACCCGTCAGCGGAGGAGCATCCACCCTAAATGAACCCAAACAACTCAAAGTCTGCATTGAGGCCTTTAGGCAATAGGGTCTCAAACTCAAAAATTCGCTTTGTTTCCCACCTGGACATTTTACCAATGTGGTTACCTCCCCTCCATTCTCTCTCTACTTTATTTTACCAATGTGGTCACGCCTGACTTTGCGAATAACTAACTTCGGCTCATCAGAGCCCATACATTTAAATACTGTATGGAGACAGATCTCTGTACAGTATTAATCCGAAGTTTTGAATGAAGCGACTTCGGATGTAGCATCCGATTCTCGCTTCTCTAAACACTAGTATCTGTGGAAAATTATTAGCTTCTCATTATTAGCTAAAGTAACAAAAGTCTATCAGTATTTATTAACCATTTCCACAGTGCAAATGAACAGGATATATCACAACAAATATATAAAATGCAGTTACGCATTATTAACCAGCATAAGTCAGTGCATGTTAACCCTTTAAAGTGAAATAAAGAGTTGATAACTTTACATAGAGGAAATGTCCACAAACGTCCCCCCATTGCACTTGCAACTCAAATACATAAATAAAGGTGGATAAGTTTAGCTAAAGGTACCGTGGCAATTTTTTTTTTACAGTAAGCCACTCCACTAACACCACCCAATGCATAACTGTACTCACCCAGTCCCACTTACCTAATAAAATCTATCACAGGGTACATGGCGGTACCAATTCTCATTGCAATAAATAAAAGAACCAACTTGTCCTTCCTCATCCAGGGTGTCGCTGGCATGTCACCTCTGGTGACAGAGCAAAAAGAATAATCACATCAGGAAGGAATGGTGACTGCCCCTGTAAAATCACCAGCAGGGAGCGCTGTGCTAGCCCTGTAAGATCTAGCAATCCCAATGTATGACAGGGCAAACTAGGGCATTTCCCCTTAGTGCCCGTTACAGTACGAATGACATTGTTCCTCCTTTACAGCAAAAATGCCCACATTGTGCCCCCTCACTACAGTTTTGCACATATTATGTCCCCTTCACTGTAGTTATACCTGTCTTTGTGCCCCTTAACAGTAGTTATGCCGACCTTTTGCCCATTCACAGTAGTTATGCCCACCTTTGTGACCCTTCACGGTAGTTAACCCACAATGTTCTCACTTCACGGTACTTATGTCTATCTCATGGCCCATTCACAGTAGTTATGCCCACTTTTGTGCACCTTCGGGGCCACTAGTGCACTCTCCAGCTCTATTTAAAAAAAAAAAAAACACAAACACTTACCTGCTTCCCTGATGATCAGCACATCTTATGTTCCCAGTAGTGATGAGCAGCAAGGGCAATATTCGAATTTGCGATATTTAGCGAACATTTGGTAGAAAATTTGTCATACATTTGCTATTTTGTGAATTCGCTATTATTTTTTAGATTGCGCAAATCGGCAATGTAATATACGCATAATGCACGTGCAATACAGGCGTGGGTCACTTCAGCTACATTTTTGAAACTGCTCGAAGGAAAAAATGGTTTGCACAGATGAAAAATTACAATGGCTTTATATACAGATAGAGTGCTTTAATATATTCGCGATTGCCCAAATCGGCTATAATGATGTGAATATTTTGGCTCAATACGTGCAACTTCACATTTTAACAGGTCTGACTACACATTAGTGATTGTTTCACTAAGTATTGTTGTGAACTTGTGACATCACAGCACTATGTATGTATGCATATATGTATGTAGCATGTATGTATGGACAGCAGAACCTAGCTACACTATATAACTATCTAACCTACACTGACTATTTCCCACTAACTATCTGTATTATATATAGAAACTAGCTAACTAACTAACTAACTAACTAACTATATAATGTAATGTGACAAATGGAAATGAGAGAGCACAGCAATAACACTGCTGTCTTTCTCAGAACTGTAATAAACTGTAGAAAATGGCTGTGGGGAGGTTGTTATATAGTAAAGGGGTAGGAAACTTTCCTATTGGTTGCCAGGAATGTTGCTAAGCTCAGACAAGGACATTGCAGCGTTCTCATTGGGCCACAAACAAAAAAGGAGGTTACTGTTGAAAAAAAAAAGTAGAATATTCGAAAAGACTACATATATCACTATAGTCTAAATATTTTCAAATTCTCGAAGTTGCGCCCAACACTGGTTCCCAGCAGCAACAGGCACCCTCACACATACAGTAATTCGGCTGCTGGCTGTGCAGGTAGGCAGATTCCCAGGCTTTCACCGGTCCTCCCATACAGCCAGCAGCAAAATGTGCAGTTGCTAAGGAGTGTCGGTGATCAGCTGAAAGGGGAAGCAGGAAGCGGACAGGTCCCTGCTTTACTATGTAAATCAACTGCCCGCCAGCAAGTACTGGCTGTGTGGTACATGTGATAACAATCTCCCGTATACTTCATATGTCTGGGCTAAGGGGTAGAGTGGCAAGACGAAAGCCTTTTCTTACCAAGAAAAACATCCAAGCCTGGCTACATTTTGCAAAAACACATCTGAAGTCTCCCAAAAGCATGTGGGAAAAGGTGTTATGGTCTGTTGAAACCAAGATTGAACTTTTTGGCCATAATTCCAAAAGATATGTTTGGCACAAAAACAACACTGCACATCACCAAAAGAACACCATACCCACAGTGAAGCATGGTGGTGGCAGCATCATGCTTTGGGGCTGTTTTTCTTCAGCTGGAACTGGGGCCTTAGTTAAGATAGAGGGAATTATGAACAGTTCCAAATACCAGTCAATATTGGCACAAAACCTTCAGGCTTCTGCTAGAAAGCTGAACATGAAGAGGAACTTCATCTTTCCGCATGACCACGACCCAAAGCATACATCCAAACCAACAAAGGAATGGCTTCACCAGAAGAAGATTCAAGTTTTGGAATGGCCCAAAAAGACTGAGTTCTGTAATAAAATCAAAAGGTGCCTGAACAATGTATTAGTTTAAGGGTGTGCACACTTATGCAACCATATTATTTTATTTTTATGTTTTCTTCCCTCTACCTAAAAGATTTCAGTTTGTTCTTCAATTGAATAGTACAGTTTATAGATCACATTAAAGGTCTCATTTTTTTAAAGCACAGAAAGGTGACATTTTAACAGGGGTGTGTATCTTTTCCATAACTGAGATCTTCTGCAAGCCCTTCCAGGCTAAACTATTAAGGCCTCTGCAGGAAACAGACATAAGGTTGTTGTTGTTCAAATATTTTTTCTTCATTGCTTCAACATCTGCGGAAATGGTCAGCAAAGTAAATATCTGTAATGCCGAGAGAAAAATGGTGAATTCCTCTTTCATGCAGTCTACAGTAATCTAGAGAGTAGCAAAGGATTACTCCCCTAAATAATCTTTTTATTGCTGATATCATTTGCTTCTTGAAAATACAACAAAAATATAACATAAAATAGCTGGGGGAGATTAAGCCATTTAGAGCGTATTATAAAAAAAAAATTGTTCTAAGTTATAATAACTAGAGATGAGCGAATCGAAGCTGACGAAGTGGAATTTGATCGGAATTTCAGGAAAAATTAGATTCGCACCAAATGCGAATTTCCTCGCTCTCCGTGGTAATGAATCACATTTTTCCTGAAATAGCTGCTACACGTGTGACGACATGGGGCAAGGAACTCTGGGAAGGAGGGATCACCCATACTGACAGCATGCGGCCAATCAGCAGCCAGCCAGTCCTGTGACATCACAGCCCTATAAATAGCGGCAGATTCTGCCATTCACCAGCGTGCTTAGTGCAGGGAGAGACGTGTCTGCAGGCGCTAGGGACATTGATAGGAAAGAATTGATTGTGGTGAACGAAAAAACGATTTACAAGTGCAGGGAAAGATTACTCAAGGTGTAGGGAAGGGATAGGGAGCAATCATTCCACCAGCATTTGTGTTGAACAGTGTTCAGTCGGGAAGGTGACAGCCTGGATAATAGGAACAATCCGATTACACCATGCTGCACTGACTGGGGATCCAAATTGCCATTATACAGCTCAGTAATTCTAGCAAAACTGTCTTATTAGGGTGCAAGTGCTGTTTGATACAGGCATTAAATGGGTTTATTACAAGGAAATATTTCTATGTTTTATTTTCCCTTGTGCAGTGCAGTTATATGTTCTAAAGCATTTTTTGGCTTGTATTAATAGGAAAAAAGGGCCTATTAGCCGTTCTGTGGTGAAGGGCAAAAACTGCAGCCCTTTTTGTCGTGTATTAGTTTCAAAAGAAAAATAAAATATTTGCGGTTCAGCGGTGCAGTGATATATTGTGAAGCCCTGTTTGCAGTGTATTAGTGGCAAAATAAAAATATATTCGCTCTCCAGCGTTGTACTTCTCTGTTGTAAAGCCTGTTGTGTAAAAGTAGAAAAAAATGTGGCCCTAATTGATGATCTGCGGTGCAGTGATATATTCTGAAGCCTTATTTGCAGTGTATTAATAGCAAAATAAAAATATATTCGCCGTCCAGCGTTGTACTTCTCTGTTAAAAAGCCTGTTGCTGCCTAATTGACTTTCTGCGGTGCAGTGATATATTCTGAAGCCCTGTTTGCCATGTATTAGTGGAAAAATAATACATATTTCGTCTAATATTAGATTATTCGATCTAGCAGTATGTCATACAGAGTAGTTCCAGGCCCAGTACAAGGGAGTGGCAAAGACGTAAATGTTTCTGGCGCAGGCAGAGATCGCAGCAGAGTAAGGGGGCTTGGCAGCAGGGGTCGCAGAGAGAGGCCCGAGCTCCCAGTCTCATCTAGCGGTTGTGTCTTGACCAGCAATCCAGCGGTTCTTGAATGGTTGACTCGGTCACCCACTTCATCCCAAGTGACATCAGACACCCCCAGCCAAGAGTCGGTGGGTTTCTCTGACACAACGCTTAGTTGGCATGGCCCGGGAGATATGCCTTCACATGTCCTCAACCTGCCACTGTCATTTTCTGTTCCCTCAGTCAGAGAAGTATTATATGCTGTGGGCACGGCTCCATTTTTCAGTGAGGACGAGCTACTAGAGGACAGTCAGCAGCTACTGCCCAGCCAAGATCTGGAGGAGACATCCACCACTTCCGCCACTAGGCGGGAAACTACTGATGAGGAGAGTGGCGTGGTTGCTGGTGTTGAAAGCGGTAAGGCTTCTGACCCAGAGATGGTTGAGGAGGATATCAGTGACATGCAGACAGTACTCGATGATGATGATGTCGCTGATCGCACTTGGGAGCTGGGAGACGAAGGGGCTTTATCGTCATCGGGAGAAGAGAGTGGCAGCTTGCCTGTGAGCCAGCAAGTCGCTAACATGGCTGGAAGCCAGCAGGATGGCAGTAGTGGGCGGTTGGGAGTGAAACGTGCCCAGGGTAGACCACCCGCTTCACAGGAGCCTACCTGCCCGGGAAGTAGCGGTACTCGGCTTTAAGGAGGCAGCAGCGGTAGCAGTCAGTTAGTGCAGAGTGTTGGGGTAAAATCACCTACTCGGTGGTGTGTCAGTTTTTTGTTAAGCCGCCGGAGGAGGTGAACATGGCCATATGTAGAACATGTGGGCAGAAGGTGAAGCATGGCCAGGGTGGCACCACGGCCCTGTGTCAACATATGCTGCAGCACCATAAAGTAGCCTAGGATAACCATGGCTCTGATGTGGTGGTCCAGCCTGCCGCAGCAACCTTTGCATCACCCAGTGGCAATAACCTGGTTTCAGACAGTCAAGGCTCCACCACCTCAGGCGAAGGGGGCTGCCTGTCCTTCCCATCATCTGCTGGTCTTCATGCTCCTGCTCTTCATCCTCCTCGTCAGTCATTCCGTCAGCAATCGATCACTGAAGCGATTGCCAAGAGACAACAGTATGCGTGCATGCATCCAATGGCGCAGAAGCTGAATGTGCTCCTGTCCCGGTTGCTGCTGCTGCAGCCCCTCCCTTTCTAAGTGGTGGACTCTGCACCTTTCAAAGAACTGATGGCTTGTGCCGAGCAGAGGTGGAGTCCCAAGCCATCATTTCTTTGCCAAAAAGGCAGTACCACCCCTGCACACACATGTAGAACAGAAGGTGGACCAGTCCTTGAGCTTGTCGGTGTCAAAGTGCACGGCAGTGCCGATGTGTGGAGCTGTAACAACAGGCAGGGACAATACATGTCCTTTATGGCCAACTGGGTGAATGTTGTTTCTGCACAGCCACACCAGCAACTTGGCCAGGTGACGCCACTTCCACCTCCACTTTGCCACAACGTTGGCACTGCGACAATGTCCGCCTCTGCCTCCTCATCCTCCACCGTGTCTTCAGCCCTCCACTGCAAGGACAATTCACAGGTGCCCGGTGTCACGCTGTTCTGCACCTCGTTTTCCTGGGCGAAAGGAGTCACACAGGGGAGGAACTGCACCATGTCCTTTGTCAAGAAATTTAATCCTGGTTTTCTTCGCGACCAGTCAAAATTGGAACCATGGTGATCAACAATGGGAAGAACATTGTGTCGGCTCTGAGTCAAGGATGGCTGAGCCATGCGCCCTGCATAATACGCGTGTTCAATCTGGTTGTCAAGTCTTCCACCCATGTGCAAAACATCCTTAAAATGGCCAGGAAACTTTGAAAGCACTTCAGCCACTTGTACACCGCAAAGCACACATTCCTTGAGCTGCAGCAGCAGAATGGCATCCCCCAACATAGGCTGATATTCTACGTTTCCACCCGTTGGAATTCCACCCTCTATATGTTAGACCGACTATAAGAACAGAGAAATTTTTGTCAGTCGCCAGGACTACAGGATGAACAATGTCATGTAAATCTGGCTGGTCAGGGGACTGGAGATGTGGCGCCTAGATTTTACAGCCACATGAGCCCTGTAGGGGCTGAACAGGAGGAGAACGTTGGAGCACAAGCAATGTGTAGCGAAACGGGTGGTTTTTCTACACAGGTGACAGGAGAAGAGGAGCAGGAGCATCCAGAGGAGCCACAGGGTGATGAGGAAGATGAGGTAGAGGACCTTGACACACCGTGGCAGTATGCAGTGGAGATGGAGGCAGGGAGTCCCTCCGAATCACTTGCTCAAATGGCCCGATGCATACTTACTTGTATGCGTAGTGACAGCTGAATTGTCACCATTCAGCAGAGGGATGACTTCTGACTCTCCACCTTGTTGGACCCTTACTAACGGTCCAAAATGGGGGCGTTTTTTAAACCCGCTGAGAGGGAGGACAAACTGATCTACTATAAAGACATCCTATGTAGTCAGTTGGCTGCTGCCTATCTGCGCCATCGTCCATCCTCTCGCAGGTCTGACCGGGGTGTCCTCTGCGCTCACGTTCCACTGCCATGGCTGCTGGGGAGGGGTGGGGTGGCAGGAGCAGTACCAGCTCTATCAGCAGCAGCCTGAGTCTAGAGTCGTTGATGAGCAGCTTTTCTCACCCGCATAGTGAAGAAAGTACTCACCAGCAGCAGCAGCTATACCTGGAGAAGGACCTTAACCAGGAGTGGTGACATACTTGGACAGCACGCTGCCACCCCACATTGAAGATCCGCTGGACTACTGGGCAGCCAAACTGGATTTGGGGCTGCAACTAGCAGAATTTGCCCTGGAAAAGCTGTCTTGCCTGGCCAGTTGTCCGGGATCAGAGCGAGTGTTTAGTGCGGCGGGGGCCATAGATACCCCAAGAAGAACTTGCCTGTCCACCCAAATTGTGGAGAAACTGACCTTTGTCAAGATGAATCAGGCATGGATCAGCCATGATTTCCACCCACCTATGCCAGATGCATCAGATTAGATCATCCATGCTGCCTCACCCAAACCTTGACAAAAGAGACCGGTTTCTTTTGTCTACCTGCCTCAACTAGTATTCTGATGCTGCCACCTGCCTGATGCCACACATCTGATGCCAAGTGCTCCTTTTTACACCCACCATCGTCAGCGGGTACTGTTATTGCCACCCACCTCCACTCTTTGTCATTGTGCCACCCTATGGCGTCCTCCTGATGCATCTGCTGCCGCCACATCCACACTCTGGCATTGTGCCACTTTGTGGCCTCCTCATGCTGCTGCCACCTCCACACTCTGTCATTGTGCCACCCTGTGGCTGCCTCCTGATGCTGCTGCTTCCATCTCCACACTCTGTCATTGTGAAACCCTGTGGCATCCTCCTGATGCAGCTGCTGCCACCACCTCCACACTCATTGTGCCACTCTCTGACCTCCTGATGCTGCCGCTAAATCCATACTCTGTGCTTGTGCCACCCTGTGGCCTCCTCCTGATGCTTCTGCCGCCACATCTAGACTCTGTCATTGAGCCACTCTTTGACCTCCTGGTGATGCTGCTGCCACCTCCAGAATCTGTCATTGTGCCACTCTTTGACCTCCTGGTGATGCTGCTGCCACCTCCACACTCTGTCATTGTGCCACCCTGTGGCATCCTCCTGATGCAGCTGCTGCCGCCACATCCACACTCTGTCATTGTGCCACTTTGTGGCCTCCTCAAGCTGCCACCACCTCCAGACTCTGTCATTGTGCCACTTTTTGACCTCCTGATGATGCTGCTGCCACCTCCACACTCTGTCATTGTGCCACTCTGTGACCTCCTCATGCTGCTGCCACCTCCACACTCTGTCATTGTGCCACTCAGTGGCCTACTTATTCTGCCGCCACCTACAGACTCTGTCATCGTTCCACTCTGTGGCCGCCTGATGCTGCTGCCACCTCCGCAATCTCTCGTAATTGTGCCACTCTGTTGCCTTCTCATGCTGTTACCACCTCCAGACTCTGTCATTGTGCCATTCTGTGACCTCCTGATGCTGCCGCCAACTCCAGGCACTGTCACTGTGTCATTGTGCCACCCTGTGGCGTCCTCCTGATGTAGCTGCTGCCGCCACCTCCGCACTCTGTCATTGTGCCACTCTGTGACCTCCTCATGCTGCTGCCACCTCCACACTCTGTCATTGTGCCACTCAGTGGCCTACTTATTCTGCCGCCACCTACAGACTCTGTCATCGTTCCACTCTGTGGCCTCCTGATGCTGCTGCCACCTCCGCAATCTCTCGTAATTGTGCCACTCTGTTGCCTTCTCATGCTGTTACCACCTCCAGACTCTGTCATTGTGCCATTCTGTGACCTCCTGATGCTGCCGCCAACTCCAGGCACTGTCACTGTGTCATTGTGCCACCCTGTGGCGTCCTCCTGATGTAGCTGCTGCCGCCACCTCCGCACTCTGTCATTGTGCCACTCTGTGACCTCCCTCATGCTGCTGCCACCTCCACACTCTGTCATTGTGCCACCCAGTGGCCTACTTATTCTGCCGCCACCTACAGACTCTGTCATCGTTCCACTCTGTGGCCTCCTGATGCTGCTGCCACCTCCGCAATCTCTCGTAATTGTGCCACTCTGTTGCCTTCTCATGCTGTTACCACCTCCAGACTCTGTCATTGTGCCATTCTGTGACCTCCTGATGCTGCCGCCAACTCCAGGCACTGTCACTGTGTCATTGTGCCACCCTGTGGCGTCCTCCTGATGTAGCTGCTGCCGCCACCTCCGCACTCTGTCATTGTGCCACTCTGTGACCTCCTCATGCTGCTGCCACCTCCACACTCTGTCATTGTGCCACTCAGTGGCCTACTTATTCTGCCGCCACCTACAGACTCTGTCATCGCTCCACTCTGTGGCCTCCTGATGCTGCTGCCACCTCCGCAATCTCTCGTAATTGTGCCACTCTGTTGCCTTCTCATGCTGTTACCACCTCCAGACTCTGTCATTGTGCCATTCTGTGACCTCCTGATGCTGCCGCCAACTCCAGGCACTGTCACTGTGTCATTGTGCCACCCTGTGGCGTCCTCCTGATGTAGCTGCTGCCGCCACCTCCGCACTCTGTCATTGTGCCACTCTGTGACCTCCTCATGCTGCTGCCACCTCCACACTCTGTCATTGTGCCACTCAGTGGCCTACTTATTCTGCCGCCACCTACAGACTCTGTCATCGCTCCACTCTGTGGCCTCCTGATGCTGCTGCCACCTCCGCACCCTCGTAATTGTGCCACTCTGTTGCCTTCATGCTGTTACCACCTCCAGACTCTGTCATTGTGCCATTCTGTGACCTCCTGATGCTGCCGCCAACCCAGGCACTGTCATCGTCATTGTGCCACCCTGTGGCGTCCTCCTGATGTAGCTGCTGCCGCCACCTCCGCACTCTGTCATTGTGCCACTCTGTGACCTCCTCATGCTGCTGCCACCTCCACACTCTGTCATTGTGCCACTCAGTGGCCTACTTATTCTGCCGCCACCTACAGACTCTGTCATCGTTCCACTCTGTGGCCTCCTGATGCTGCTGCCACCTCCGCAATCTCTCGTAATTGTGCCACTCTGTTGCCTTCTCATGCTGTTACCACCTCCAGACTCTGTCATTGTGCCATTCTGTGACCTCCTGATGCTGCCGCCAACTCCAGGCACTGTCATTGTGCCACTCTGTGGCCTCCCCATGCTGCTTCCACCTCACCACTATGTCATAGAGCCAGTCTGTGAACTTCTCATGCTGGTGTCACCCTCCCCACTTCATGATCCTATCTGTGTAGCAACTGTAAGGCCTGTATAGTACCATCAGAATTGGCTTGTGATTTGGTAGCCATAAGCAGAAGTGGGTACAAAACATAGAAGACATGCAAATACTCCATTCATGCGTCATCTCTGTTTTGGATCCACTCCTGTTTTTTTTGGCATTAGCAATACGGATAGATTACTGACAAAATGCTGACAAGTGAAGGCAAATGCTCAACAGACTGGATCTGGGGGTTATTGTTCTGACGGATCAGATGAAGGGCAAAATAATCAGTGTTGTCAAAACAAACTTACTGCTGACACTCTCTCCACTCTATCAGGGGGAGCTCTAGTTTTATAAGTGTTTAATAGAACAGGTTCTGTTTACATCGATGTAGAATCAGCTGACGACTGTGTAAAAGGAGTGTGCTTCTTCTTGACACTAACATTGACCTGTAAGGCTGATTTTATACTTCAGTTATTTGGTTGGTTTTGGCCCCATGACTGCTCAAATAAGTGAAGTGTGCACTGCAGTAATTCTAAGAGCAACACTTCTCATCTCATGCCATATGGACTCACAGTATTATTTCACTACCAAATCAGACTCCCTATGCGTTTTACTGCAAGGCACAGTGTTCTGCACCACCATAAAGGCTCTCAGCAGCAAGGAAATAGACGTTTTTTAAAGTAATTCACCACAAATATATTCGAATTGAACCAAATTTTCCCGAAAAATTTGGCGAAACGGTGAATCTAATTTTTGAAACATTCGCTCATCTCTTCTCATAACAAGTGGAGGAGGTAACCCGTATCTGTGCTGCTGTTTGGACTACAGGAAATAAGAATTGAGTAAGTAAATTCACACTATATGAACACATGAGAAAAAAAAAAGAAGAAGACTTCCCCATTTGTCTCTGGTTCTCTGGTTTCTCAGTCTCTTGAGGCTTACCAACATGTCCAGAGACCCTTTTTTTGATATTTCTCTCTTGAAATGATTTCCTTTGACAGCCTTCATATAATAATTCTAAAATTTTAGAGAGAACATTTTAGGATTAGATATTATACTCTTGTATTAACTTGTTTTCCTTTAAATTTGTCTATGGTTACAGACATTTAAATCCATACCATTCCATAGGTTTCCTTTACAACAACATTACATGTCTGGATAATGAGAAGCAGCTGGATATTTTCCGCAAGAGGACACATAAAACAAGTAAGTCACTTTTTAAATTTTTTTGTGAAAGAGCAATATACTCTATATATTTAAAGGGGTATTCCAGTTATATAACTCCTATTCACAGGATATTCTCTGTGAAATATGTTATTCCAGTCTTTCCAGGTTTGCGATTTTTTAGTTTCTTAACTCTGACCTACACTTCATGTCCCACCATTCAAAACAGAAGTGAGTGGTTTAAAATAAAAAAGTCACACATATTTGAACAATGAACCACAAAAAGTAATATAAGACCACCTTTTGAAGTCCCCCCTCTCCCCCCCCAATATTTATATAAAATGTGTTTACTTGGTATCTGACACAGTCATCTGTAACAGTGCTGAATTACAGTGGAAATATTTAATCTTGCTGATACTTGTCAATAGACTGTCCATTGTTCATGAGCACATCTTTATTACAGCTCCATACAAACTCTAAGTTGTACAGAGCTGTAATTAAAACATTTCCAGCTCTATTATAGAGCTAACCCCCCCCCCCCCCCAGGCATGTGCCAGATTTAAAAACTGCAAAAATCCAAAATGAATATGACTTCCAGAGTTTCAGAAGCAGCATAGCTTGTTCTGTTATGCTGGTTGGATAGCTTCCATTTACTACAATAGGAGTTACAGAAATAGCAGAGAGGCGGTCTGCTTCGCCGCTTCTCTAAGGCTGTCCACCTAGGTTTGGCAATTAGTCCCATCTCGTCATGGAAATGGCAAGATGGGACAAGCACAACCCCTTTAAATCTGTTCTGAGTAATTATACTGCAAAATATGTTTCTACAGGTATCAAGTATAAATTACTAAAATTATACCCCACATGAATAACAACGACAATTTTACAATGCAATTCTGAGAGGTCATCTGTAGCCTTTGACATTTACAAAAGACAGAATAAAATCTATAAAAAAATAATTAAATAAGGGAAATAATCAGGAAAAATAGAAATTGAACGGCAGGCTGCCAAGAGAGCAAAACAAACCCCAAAAAATCTTTAGGTATATAAATGCTAAAAACCAAGGTCAGAGCAGTTAAATCTTCTAAATAATGGTAACAGGGAGACAATAATTGGGGATCGGGAAAAGGCAGAGCTGCAATACAGGTTTTTTAGCCCTGTATATGCAAAGGAAGAAAAAATAGCCAATATTGGTGGTGCTAGTGCTGTCAGTACATCCAGTAATATACTAAATTGGCTACCTGTAGATATGGTCCAAGCTAAGTTAAATAAAGTAAATGTGAACAAGGCTCCATGTCCAGATAATTACATGGAAAAATCCTTAAAGAATTCATTTCAGTTATTGCTTTTCCCATGTTCATAATTTTCTGAGATTCTCTAGGGACTGGTACAGTGTCAAGTGACTGGCAGAAGGCAAATGTGGTGCCTGTATTCAAAAAGGCTCTAGGTAGTTCCTGGGTAGTTAGAGACCAGTTAGTTTACCTCCTGTTGTGGGAAAAATGTTTGGAATATGTGACTTTTAATAATTTCATAAGTTATAACCAGCATGGATTTACCAAGGACAGAAGTTGTCAGACTAACCTGATTTGTTTTTATGAGTAGGTGAGTAGAAGCCTGGACCCTCTGTGGATATAGTGTTCTTGGACTATAGTGTTCTTGATACTGTCCCTCATAGACATTTAATAGGTAAAATAAGGTATATAGAGATGAGTGAATTCCATTCTGTCCTGACTGAACAGTTTGAGGCTACCACCATTTAAAAAATATTATTATAATAAACTGATTGGACAGTTTGAGGCTACCACCATGACGTCATTTATGAGCCCCCATGCCACAGATCAAATAAAGTAAAATAAACACTTACCTCTCCTGCTCCTGGATGCCGCTGCTCCTCACCTCTAGCGCGCTCTGTCTTCTTCCTGCTGCAGCTAATCTGTGACCCGACGTACACAGCGTGAGGTCACATAGCACCCTCACACTGTGTACAGCCATAGCACAGCCGAGGACCAGGAAGCAGTGAGTACAGAGCCTTCACCGCTTCCCGATCTTCCGGTACTAATGAGTGCTTCCATAATGAAAGCGCTCATTAGTATTTGCTTGATAAGATGCAGGTCCATTTTTCCTCCACTTCTGAAATGGAAAAAGTGCGTCTTATAAAGCAAAAAATATGGTAAGTATCCTATATAATGTATGTAAATTATTTCGCTTCACAAGAATTAATTTTTATTAAATGTATATAACTAAATAGAAAGATAGAGAAATCAGTAAATATTAACCAGGGAGCAGAGCTCCCGAAACAGTATTGCAGGTCAAACATATTAGTTCCAATCTCAAGGTGTGCAATATATATTTTTTGTTTCTTTTTTTTATTGAAAAATTTCCAAATACATCAACAACAATACATATAAATAAATAAACATATTTTTTCCCCGATCCAAATCACATCCCATAAACCCATAAAGAGAGAGAGAGAGGAGGGGGGAAAAGAAAACTGAAAAACAAAGAAAAAACAACAAAGCCACTTATTATACCATTGTTCCCATATTTGTTTGTTATAGTCATTTATACCCCAATTGTTATTCATTATCCTTTTTATCATTTTATAAACAGATTTCTTCTAATCGTGTACTAAAGAAGGGTCTTTTTTAATCCAGTTTTTCAAAATAAGCAATCCTGCCTGAAAAAATAACAGTCCAACACAATCTCAAATGAGTTGTAGCACCTAATATACAGACCACCGGATCTTCATCTATCAATATTTCAAAAACTTTCTCAATAGGAGGCAAACTGATGCATTCTGAACGGATCCTTTTCCATTCAGAATGAATTATAATAGCTAGAGGTTCTATCGCAATTGCAAAGAGCAGCGGGGATAGGGGACACCCCTGCCTAGTTCCCCTCGAAAGGGTAAAGGGAAGGGATGTAACACCATCCACCAATACTCTAGCTCTAGGATACGAGTATATTAATTTAATCCAACTTATAAAATGTTTGCCAAAACCAAAACATCTAAGAACCTCCCACAAATATTTCCATTCTATACAATAAAACGCTTTAGTTGCATCCAGAGATAATATACCTTTTCTTCTATCTTTTTGTCTATTACCCTCTATATTAAAAAACACCCTCCTGATATAGGAGTTAATCAATCTCCCAGGGATGAATCTGGTTTGATCTTCGCTTACTATAGTTTTAATTACTTTCGCTAATCTATCTGCTAAAACCTTCGCCAACAGTTTTATATCAGTATTTAAAAGTGATATAGGTCTATAAAACTCAGTTTTTAATGCGTCTTTACCATCTTTAGGAATCAAAGCAATAATACCTTTATCCATTGAGTCCGACAAATGTTTTGCCTTCATGGCCTCACATAGGGTATTCCTTAGTTCTGGTAAAAGTATTTGTCCAAACTCCTTATATATCTCAAATGATAATCCATCTCCCCCTAGGGATTTCCTACCCTTAACGGTTGTCAAAGCCCTTTCAAATTCCTTCAATTGTATCTCTTTCTCTCTCTCCAATTGATTTCTATAACTTATTCCAACTCCTTTTTTGAAAATCACCCCGTTTAGATAATGACGTTGTTCTTCTTTTTCATACTTTATTTTTGATTTATAGAGATCTTAATAAAAGGTACTGAACACTTCACATATTTTTTTTAGGAGTTTTTACAATCTGTCCCTTATTATTTTTTATTACTTCTATACATGCTTTTTTTTTTTTTTTACAATATTGACTAACATACTACCCAGCTTTTCACCCTCCGAAACAAACTTAACACCATGAAAAAAGTGCTGTTTGAGAACTTTCCATATATATATTTTTAACCTTCTCTTTTTCCATTTCACAATTCTTAAGCCTATCCACTGAGGGATTAATTGCAGAACTCACACTAGCCTCCTCTAACTTCTGTTCTGCATTTTTTATATTTTCTTTTACTTTTTTCTTAAGAAAATTCACTTTATTAACCAAAACTCCCCTTAGGAAGGCCTTCACCATATTCCAAACCACCTGTTTATTGGTTGAATCTTTATTAACCCCAAAAAAAAACTTTAATTCCTCCTTAATACCTTCCTTATCGTTTAACAACGTTAATGGGAATTAAACTTAAACAATATAGGAACCTTTCTATTCCTAAACTCCACCTCCATAACCACCGCACAATGATCAGAAAGAGCCATAGGAACATATTTTATTTTTATTATATTTTTCTCCAATAATTTTTTGTTTCCTAAAATCATATCAATCCTCGACCAGGTTTGATGTGTTTTTGAGTGGCAGGAGTAATTTCTTTCTTCTGGATACAGTAGGCACCAAACATCTACCCAGTCAAGTTCAGCTATTAGACTGGCCAGATTATTGCTATAAGATGCGCATTTACTACTAGTTAATATATCTTTTTTTAAATCCATCACCGTATTATAATCTCCCACTGCAATCAAGATACACTCCTGCCTATCTAACATGTATTTCTGCAAATCATATATTACATCAGGTTTATATGAAGGTGGAATATAAATGTTCGCTATCACAAACTGTATCCTATTTATCTTACAATGTAAAAAGAGATACCGGCCACAGTCATCCTCTTTACTTGCCACTAGTGTAGAGAGAGCATGCTCAGCAGAACACCAGTTCGGCTTGAGCATCGTGATGCTCGGCACATCGCGGTGTTTGGCCTAACACCACGTGTGCTCAAGCGCGATGCTGCTAGGCAGCCAATAAACGTGCAGGTAAGTACTTCCACTCACTCTAATTCTATAGTCATGTTGGTTACTGGCATTACAGTGATTGTCTGGCCGAAAAGCGCCATCGGGTGCTAAAAAGCACCCGATGACACGTGGTTCGGCTCAGTCTTAGTCAGAAAGAGCTGTGCTTTAAAAGAGACAGATAGTGTAGGGAATTTAATTTTTTTTGTTAAGCAGGGTTGGTGTTAGAGACCCATAAGTTATTTTAAGGACTATTGTTGTGTCTAGCAGCAATATATATCTTTAGCGCAACCTGCGCTAAATTGCGTGCAATTGTAGAAACCCAAAAGTCCCTTTAAGGACTATTGATGTATCTGGCAGCAATATATATTATTAGCTCAACCTGTGCTAAATTGTGTGCAATTGTTGGAGACCCAAAAGTACTTTTAAGGACTATTGTTGTATCTGGCAACAAAATATATTTTTAGGGCAATCTGCGCTAAACAGCGTGCAATTGTTTGGCCGCTGCAGACAGCGACATTATTTGCGCTACATCTGTGTAATGTCTGCAGAGGCTAAAAATATCTGTGACATCCAGTGTACTTTTTTCATAGACGGTGTCAACTGCGGACAGTGACATTACCTGCGCTACATCTCCTGTATAACGTTTGCGCATCCTAAAAATATCTGTGACATTCATCGCACTTTTTCTGTAGACACTGCGGACAGCGACATTATCTGCGCTTCATCTCCTGTTTAATGTGTGCGCATACTAAAATATTTGTGACATCCAGTGTACTTTTTCTATAGACCCTGCGGACAGCGAAATTATCTGATCTACATCTCCTGTTTAACGTGTGCGCATACTAAAAATATCAGTGACATTCACTGTACTTTTTCCGTAGACACTGCAGACAGTGACATTAGCTGATATACATCTCCTGTCTAACGTGTGCGCATACTAAAAATACCTGTGATATCCAGTGTACTTTTCCGTAGGCGCTGCGGTACATCTCCTATATAATGTTTCTGCATCCCAAATATCTGTGAAATTGACTGTAATTTTTTCTTAGCCACTGATGACAGCAGTGCCATTACTTGTGGTACCTCTCCTGTATAACGTTTCCGCATCCCAAATATCTGTGACATTGACTGTAATTTATTTGCTCATACACTTAAAAAAACTGTGCTACTGTACACACAGCAGTTTCAAGAGAGGCAGGGCAACACTCTCCAAGGCCTGGGACAGTTTCATGATATCCTGCCAGCACCCTCACCCTGATGCTTAGCCTACTGTCACAAAGAGGGAAAAACTTTGGAAGATGGTGATGGAGTACGTAACAGACTGTGTCTCCATCCTCAATGATCCCTCTATGCCTTAAAACTATTGGGAGTCCAAGCGGGACACGTGGCACGAACTGGCGCTCTACGCCTTGGATTTGTCAGAGCAAGTATTTAGTACTGTTGGGGGCATAATAACTGATAAGCGCATCGACCGGCAACTGAAAATGCTGACCGGTTGACTCTTATAATAATGAACAAGGCTTGGATTGTCCCTGACTTCTCTACTCCACCTGAGGAAAGCGGCTGAACATAAAGGCACTTTAAATGTGGCTTTTATGGTGTATTGAATACACTGTATTCCCATGCACCCCTTCCACCACAAAAAAGGGTATATGGTTCAATCTTCCATTTCTCATCCTCCTCCTCTTCCATCATATCAACATGCTTATTTGGCTGCCCTTGCCCTCAACAATAATTTTTTCGATGGTCATCTCAGCAGCAGGCCCTTGCCCATAATTTTTTCCATGGTCAGATCAGCAGCAGGCTCTCGTCCCTAATGTTTTAGAGAGTCATCTCACCAGCAGACCCTCAACCATAATTTTTTGGGATGGTCAGCTCAGCAGCAGGCCCTCAACCATAATTTTTACAATGGTCAACTCAGCAGCAGGCACTTGCCCCTAATGTTTTAGAGAGTCAGCTCAGCAGCAGACGCTCACCACTAATGTTTTTGATGGTTAGCTCAGCAGCAGATCCTCACCCCTAATGTTTTAGATGGTCAGATCAGCAGCAGGCCCTCGCCCCTAATGTTTTAGAGGGTCACCAGCAGGCCCTTGCTTCCAATGTTTTTGAGGGTCACCAGCAGGCCATCAATCATAATTTTTCAATGGTGTGTTTGATGCCCTCCCTATTTTGTAATAAAGGGTGTATTGGAGTGCTGGTTCCTTGTACTTTTTGAGTGTAGGAGTCCCACTACCTGAACAATTGTACCACAATGTGAATGAGGCCCCCCTTTATGTGATATTCTGGTTGTATCGGAGTGCCTCTTCCTTGTAATTTTTGGCAGCACTTGCACTTTATATACAAGTAAATGTATAGGAAATAATGGTTCCTAACAATTTTTCCTCTAAAATCGATTTTATCCTTGGTTTTGTGCGTATTATTGTCAGTCTGTAAAATTGGCGTACTACTAGGACAACATTGTTCCTAGCAGCATTTAAAAGTTTGGAGATTGAGGGTTAACTGTCCAACAGGAGAGCACAGTTAACAGGTGATTGAAGTTAGCAGACTTTTAGCACCCAGAATCCTCCTTGAGGAATTAGTTCAAATGTTTAAAAGTTTGGAATTTGAGGGTTAACTGTCCAACAGGTGAGCAGGGTTAGCAGGCAGTTGAAGTTAGCAGAATTTTATCACCCAGAATCTTCCATAAGGAATTAGTATAAATAATGTTTAGTATAGATGTTTAAAAGTTTGGAGATTTAGGGTTGACTGTCCAACAAGTGAGCAGGGTTAACAGGGGGTTAGGATTTAGCAGGTTTTTATCCAAATTCACGGATAGGAGGTTAGTTTATAGAGGAGGCACATACATCAACACAGCACAATCCATACACTCTTCCTCTTTCCAGTAGAGGCTATCCACGGGTACCCCCCAGAGAGAAAAGCCAATATACTTGTGGGGGAGGAGCGCACATATTGTCCAAATAATAGAGCCCAGTCTGCCACCTCCGCTTTCTTTAAAACAGCCTCCAAGCAGCACCTCCACCAACGCATACACTCCTCCTCTTTCCAGTGCGACGATAACCGCTCTCCCCAGCCTTTCTCACCCCCTCCACGATTCCATACAGAGACAGCCACCACTTATTCCTCTGCTCTCCTCAAGCCAGGAAAGGATGAGAACACATACGCTCCATCCACAGGCATCAGTCCTCAGTCTCGTCTTCCCCAATGAAGCGCTTCACCACTTCACTGCTCCCAAGCGCCCGGCATCCCGCACCATCTCCAGCGTAACCACATAGCCGACATACACCATAACGAGTAGAGAGGGGGAGGTGGAGCTTAGCTTCAGATGTCAGATGCTCTCATGTCTCCTCCCCAAAAAAATGGTGTGTAATATACAGCTGGTCCACCTGTATTGAAAAGTATTAGTTTTATTTTGAATGCACGCGATCACTCTTTCGTATGAACATGTAATATTCGCAGAACTCAATGCCTCTTGGATATGGGGTCTGTATTTCTTGATTTCCAATGTTTTGTGACCACTAACTTAGTAGCCATTAACATATGTGCTATCATCGATCTATGTTCTGTTGGGAAGCTAGTTAGATTTGTAAGAAGCAGTGTCATCTGAGGAGTTACCTACACATGATATCCCAATATCGAGTCTAAGGCCAATCCAGTAGCTTTCCATAAAGGTTTAATATGTTCGCATTCCCATAGTGTGTGCAACAGTGTACCCACTTTCCCGCAGTGTCTCCAACATATGTTGGACAAGTCAGGAACATTATATGTAGTTTGCTTGGAGTATAATACCATCTCAAGTAGGTTTTCACTCAGTAAGTCTTCACTCCTGGTCATTTTTGAGTCCCATTATCCACTTTACTTTGATGATAATTAGGGTTGAGCGAACCCGAACTGTAAAGTTCGGGTTCGTACCGGACTTTTTGGTACCCGGACCCGAATCCAAACATTTTCATAAAAGTTTGGGTTCGAGTTCAGTGTTCAGCGATTTAATGGCGCCTGTTGAAAGGCTGCAAGGCAGCCAATCAACAAGCGTTTAACTAGGGTGCCCTTAGAAGCCATCACAGCCATGCCTACTGATGGCATGGCTGTGATTGGCCAAGTGCAGCATGTGACCCAGCCTCTATATAAGATGGAGTCACGAAGAGCCGCACGTCACTCTGCTCTTACTAGTGTAGGGATAGGATGCTGCTGCTGTGAGGGAGAGATTAGGAAACAATTCTGGTCTGGTGTACTTGGTGTTAAATCTGCAAAATACAGTGATTATTTTTGTGCTCTGCGACATTTTTTTTACCCATGAGCCCAGTGAAACAGAAAAATAAGCGTTATCCGTCTGTTAGTTAGGTGGGTGTCAGAGACCATTTTGTGCAAGTGTAGTACTCTTGCACCCGCATGTGTGACAGGGACAATAATTTATTCCTGTTCTTTTAGTTCAGTGGGCAACATATACCCATTTTTTAAGTGCACCTGCACTGCATATGTGCATATAGCAGACAGGGTAATAATTTACAAAAATTCGTTTGTTCCATTTTTGGGTGACATTAACCCAGTCTTGCAGTATACAAACCCCTGCTATGCATAGGTGACAGGGACCTATATTTCTAAATATCCTCTGTTACATTGGTGGGTGACATTAACCCATTTTTGCCGTATACAAACCCCTGCTCTGCATAGGTGACAGGGACCTATATTTCTAAAAATCCTCTGTTACATTCTTGGGTGACATTTTACCATTTTTGCCGCATACAAACCCCTTCTCTGCATTGCTGACATGGAACTAAATTTAGTAAAAAACATTTGTTAAAGTACATTTGCCGCCTGCACTACATTTCTGAGGGTGAAATTTAATCAGTAAATCCAGCTCTTAGATTGTGGGTGGACATTTCCACGGTTATCAGACCAGTCATTCACAAGTGGCTTGGAGGGTGTGTCCCTGCTGCACTGCATACCTGACTGGGAAATATATTCTGTAAACTCAGTGGCGTTTAGATTGTTGATGCTGTAGTTATATGGTGTAAAATCTCCTTGATGTCTCCATGATAAATCTGCAGCATGGGGGCCCCGTGTGGCTTATATACACTTTAAAAAAAATCCTTTAGCGGGGCAAATAGATGCCGGATGACAGGGACGCTCCATGACCCCTTTTTTCTTCTAAACTACCCCTGCCCTGCATACCTGACTTGGAAATATATTCTGTAAATTCGGTGGCGTTTAGATTGTTGGGGGATCTATACCCCTTTTTTCTTTCAAAGTACCCCTGCACAGCATACCTGACAGGGAAATATATTCTGTAAATTTGGCGGCGTTTAGATTACTGGGTGATCTGTACCCCTTTTTTCTTTTTAAACTACCCCTGCACTGCATACCCGACTTGTAAATATAGTCTGTAAATTCGGCAGCGTTTAGATTGTTGGGTTATCTATACCCCTTACAAGCGCACGCTGGTAGGCGCACTGCTGATGGCATTCCCACCTGACACCGGGGTCTCAGTGGAAGCACAAGGTGAAGGCAGAGGAGGAGGAAGAAGTCGCCAACGCAGCTGGGGCACCGCCAGCACCTCAGAAGGCAGGGTTAGCATGGCCGAAATGTGAAAAAGCTTTGTCAGCACGTCACAAGAACCAGCACTGCCAGCTGCTATGGAACATCTTAGCAGGAGGCAGCATTCCAGCAACATGGTGGAACAGTATTTGTGCACACTCCTACATGTACTGACTGATGGGTCTGCCCCATTCAACTTCTGGGTCTCCAAATTGGGCACATGGCCTGAGCTTGCCCTTTACGCCTTGGAGGTTCTGGTCTGCCCTTCATCCAGTGTATTGTCTGAACGTGTGTTTAGCTCGGCAGGGGGTGTTATGACAGATAAGCGCAGCCGCCTGTCCACAGCCAATGTGGACAAGTTCACGTTCATTAAAATGAACCAGGCATGGATCCCACAGGAATTGTCCGTACCTTGTGCAGAATAGACATGTATATCAGCCTCACGCAGCCATTGTTATACTCCAGCGCACTTTCTCTTTGTTTTATTTGATATATTCCACAATGTTTTGTGGTCTACCCAAATTCAGTAAAAAAGAATTAATAAAAAATGTGTTGGTTACCTCCTCCTCCTCCACCACCGCTTCAACCTACACCGCCACCTACTAGTTCAAGATTATTATTTTTAATTTTTATTTATTTTGTTTTATTTTAAGTCATTTCCCTATCCACATTTGTTTGCAGGGCACTTGCCATGCTCTTACCCACATTTTGCTTCCTATTGCAGCCCTCTAGCCCTTTCCATGACTCTCCAGAGCCATTTTAGTTCCCCAAATTTCGGGTCCCCATTGACTTGCGACGAAGTTCGTCCGAACCCGGCATACCCAAACTTCCAGGTGTTTGCTCAACTCTAATGATAACATATTGAAACATGCAGTATACATATTATTGCACCTGAAAAGCGTGTTTAAAACAATTTACAGTAATTTGCATTAGCAAGTAAGTTGCATAATTTTTCTGAGATTATATAATCTATGTTCAAGACAAGCCTTTATTGAGGCATGTGAATTCATTTCTCAACCAAAATCATTTATATACAGTCAGGGTCAAATTAAAGGAGTTATTCCATAAACATTAATCATCATCTGTCCACAGGATAGATATAAACAAGGGCGGGTGTCTAAATGGGTGCTACCAATGTGTGAATCTGCAGCATAAAGTTATTGTATACAATTTTATTACCATAAATCCTCCACAGAATAGGTGATAAATAATGGTTGGAGCTCTGCAATCTCAATAACAAGAGGTCCCAAAGTCCTCTTTATGAAAGGAATGGTAGTGTGCATGTTGGTCCACTGCTCCATACACTTCTGTGGGGTTGATGGAGCACTGTCTACAACATTCTTATAGAAATGAATAGACCAATTGCAAGCAAACTGCCACTGCATTCAGAGATGGGATGACCATTTGTTTTTAGGATTGTGGTTGAGATTATCACAATCTGTTTTCACTTATAATGTGAATAGGGCATAAAATATTTCATGGGATAATCCCTTTAAGGATCTACTGCCTGTTATGAACTTTACAACATTCACACTGAAGGGGGTTTCCCATTTTATGTACATAAAGTTTAATCACTGTATAATGAGAAGTTATTAAACTTTGGTGGAAGTCCATGAAAGTTATTGAAAAACAGAATTGGGGAAGCAGGTTGTCTCAGCAACTTTAAAATTTGAGAATTGAGATGATCTTTGGTTGCTCTATATTACACTTTTTGTGAAGCAAGGTAATAAAAAATAGCTGTTTGGGCACCGTTTTTATGTTTTGTTATTTACAATGTTCATTTGACAGGTTAGATCATGTGGTATTTTTATAGAGCAGGTTGTTACGGATGCGACAATACCAAATATGAAACAATAAATATCATGTTTTAGAGTCTCTATAGTCTGAGAGCCATATTTTTTTGGCTATTGTCTTAGCTAGGGGCTCATTTTTTGCGAGACAAGGTGACGGTTATATTGGTACAAAATTATTCAACCCCCACTGAAATTGAGTGTTTCGGCCAGTTTGACATTGATTTTGATCATTTCAGTCATCTTGTTTACAATTAAATCAAAAGGGCACTTGTAAGTCAGACAAATATAACATAACCCTTCTCCTCAAGGTGGGAGAGGCAGCTCTTCATTTAATTGGCGTGTACGCACGCACGGACATGCTTGAGCCAGACGAAGCGCAGTTTGTGCGTGAAACGGCCGTCGCTTATCAAGTGTGAGGAGAGTTCGTCCGCTCCCTAGCCAGACCGACTTACTTTCTGTGTATTCATGGATTTCAATAAAGTCTTGAACCCTTTTCTACATGGGTGAGTGCCGCTAACTTCATCTCTTTTCTACATTATTGTCGCGGACTTTCACTTCATCCAGCGAAGCACCGCCAACGTGTCCACTTTGACTGGAGGATCGCCCGGCTGTGAGTGGTGTGAGGAGCGGAGTGTTTGGTAGTGCCGCCCCATCTCTTACTCCTGTCACATTTGAACTATGTCTATCCCAGGGGCAGAGCACACCCTGCCCGAAATACCGCAAGCACCCGTAATGCCGGACACCGAATCATCCACCAGTCTGAACCAGGGCAGAGAGGGGGCCGACTCTTTCTTCACATTATGCAATGAGAATGACGATGTATGTCACATGAGCACACGTGCTTTAGAAACCAAAATATTCCATCTGGCCGACAGGGAGGTCAGGCTGTTTTGGACTGTACAATCTTTAACATCGTATCAAAAAAGTAACAGGGTCCCAAGAGGACTTAGGATTTATAAGGAGCCACTCCAGTATGAAGATGATGATGATTTTGTATTTACATGGAAAAAGCAATGCAATTTTCACAACAAGTATTGGATTTAGTCCTTACACGGGACCGTAAGGAGCATGAAAATGTAGCCGCTGAGCTTACAAAGGCACGCGACACTTTAAGGGGAAGACTTACGGAGGCACAGTTTATTAACTTTGATAAAAGACTGAACAACCCTAACACAGATGGAAATTAAGGAACGGAAAAAGGATAAATTCCTCCGTGATAAGAACGATTATAAGAATGATAAAGTGTTCGAGTGGAATAAAAGGAAACCGAGAGCGAGGCGCCCCCAAAGAAGAAACCGCACCGATTATTGGACTACCGATTCGGACTCTAGTGCATCTGAGGGAGGCACCGTTCCCCCCAATAACGGGAATGCCCCTTTAGGAGAACTAGAAGGGGCCGAGGTAAAAGAGCAGGTAAAAGTCGGTGGACAGAGAAAGTCCACCTGACGAAGGAGACAGGTGTCTTGGAGACAATAGTAGAAGAGTTTGAAGGGATTAGTGAAACACCCACTGAGGATATAGTGGTGAACCTTACTCCCTATGAATTGCCGTTGGGCTGCGTCTCAGTCCTCAATAAAGGACTGGGGTTCAGCCTGACCGACCAATTCAGGGAGGATGACTTTGAAGTGGACTTGTATAAAAATATTCGCAAGTTGTATTTGAAAAGATTGTATGCTGATGTACCTATGAAAGAGCGCCCGTTAATACCAGGGGATATACCCGCACAAATGACAATACATGAGTTTCACATTGAGGGACTTTTTGACCAAAGGGAACAATTGGCACTTGCTGCCCTGGTGGAAGATGTAAATGGTGTACAGGAACCGGAACAGACAGAACTCTCTAGATTTACCGGAGGTATTGGATCCACGTTCCTTCCTCCCATGCCGGCTGGTTCAGCAGTAGACCTTTTTTTTACAAAAGAGTGCTTAGAGATGTCAGGGCGCTGGTATACCCAGCTGCACCTGGTAACATTAGCACTGAGGAGCGCAATGCACTAAATTGGTTAACTGCTCAGGAAAATATTTTGATAAAACCAGCCGACAAGGGAGGGAACGTGGTCCTAATGACCCGGGAATATTATGTTGAGGATACTATGAGACAACTTCAGGACCACAAAACGTATCCTAGGTTGAATAGTAATCCCACGCCCCAGATATTGAACCAATTAGAGGGTTTGTTGAGGAAATATATTGAATTGGGTTTTTTACCACCTAAGATATTAGAGAGGTTACTTCCTCAACATCCCAGGTCCCCCGTTTGGGACTTTGTTCCCAAAATCCACAAATCGCTTACCCATCCCCCTGGCTGCCCCATTGTAGCGGGAGTTGGGTCAGCGACAGAGCAACTGTCTAAATTTGTCGATTGGCTATTGAGACCTCTGCTGTACGGTACTCCGACTTATCTGAAGGACACAGGTGACTTTCTTTGCGCCCTACAGCTTTTGGAGTGGCGCGATGATTACCACTTAGTGTCCTTGGATGTCGAGTCCCTCTACACCAGGATTCCTCACCACCTGGGTGTTCAGGCAGTGAATAAAGTCCTTAATAGGATGGATAAAGGATCACTCTTCTGTAGGTTCATAGAGGAGTCTTTGGATTTTGTGCTCTCCAACAATGTCTTTTTATTTGGGCAGCAATGGTACCGCCAGGTACTAGGTACGGCTATGGGTACACCTGTCTCGTGCACCTTTGCCAACCTGTACCTGGCGGTATTTGAGGACCATTACATCTTCTCGTGAGTAACCCCTTCCTCTGGTACATTCAGTTGTTCCTCCGTTTTGTGGATGATGTTTTTATGGTATGGTCGGGCAGTGAAGAGCAGTGCCGTGGCTTTGTCGAGTATCTTAACACAAATAATAATATGAATATGAAATTCACAATGATCTTTGGAGGACAAAGTCTAGATTTTCTGGACGTGAGAGTGTCTGTGGTGAATGGGGAAATAACCACCAAAGGATACCAAAAACCCACGGCTACTAACTCATTATTGCACCGTACCAGCTTCCATTCAGCACCCGTCATGAGGGCCGTTCCATACGGCCAATTTATCCGATTACGGAGGATCAACAGTGCTGATTTGAATTTCCAGCAGTTAACCTTTGCACTTGCTGAACGACTGGTTGCCAGGGGTTACCCACGGACAGATGTGAATAGGGCCATGTTTAGGGCTACCGCCCGCCCGAGGCATGAAATTCTTATGGAAGGTATGAAGGAAAGCACGACTCCAGAGAGTTTCTCCTTTGTGTTTCAATATAGCCCCGCAGCAGATGTGATAAAAAGTGCAATAAGGAATAACTGGGGCCTCTTGAAAGGAGATTCTATGTTAGGCAAATTAGCAGAACAGAAACCACGTATTGCTTTCAGAAGGTGTTCTACGCTAAAGGACCGCTTAGTACATAGTGTGTAGCGTCCCTTACAAAACTCTTCTTGGCTCTCAATGCGTCCGAGAATAGGGAATTACAAATGTGGGCACTGCTCTTTTTGTCCCTAAAATCCACAGAATAAAACCTTGTGTGTGGGTGGAGTGACACACAAGGTTCGACAGTTTATCACATGTAGGACAGCGTTCGTCGTGTATGTGGTATATTGTGATTGCCACAATTTTTATATAGGCAAGATGATCCGGCCACTGTTTGAACACTTCAGGGAACATGTCAATTCTGTGAGAACGGGGAAAGGATGTCCTCGCCTCATCACTCATGTCCGTGAGCAGCATAGGAGCAATCCCCGCTGTCTCAAATTTGCAGGCATCGAGGCCGTAAATATTCCACTTAGAGGGGGTGATAGGCACTAGCTATTATTACAGAAAGAGTCGAGATGGATTATTCGGACCCAAGCAATGGGGAGCCTCGGCTTAAATGACAAAAATGATATGTCTGTACATCTGTAGTATATACATGTTAAGGGTGCCCTTTTTCTTCACCCCGCGCTATATTAAGTAGATCGCATAGTTCTAAACATATACCTCCCTTCAGGGTACCATCAATTGGGTCCCTGTAGCCCTTCCCCCATTATGTGTATTGCTTAGACCATTTAGTCCATAAGCGGTTCCAATGAATGCTATGTTACTATATTTCACTGTGCACCTTATTTATTGGTTACTTACATTAGTCACCAATTAGCCATGTCAACATTGTTTCTCTCATTGTATGTATTATTGATTTTAAGATAGTGTCCGGTTTTAGGGGGCGTGACCCTCCTCCTCAAGGTGGGAGAGGTGGCGCTTCATTTAATTGGCGTGTACGCACGCACGGACATGCTTGAGCCAGACGAAGGGCAGTTGGTGCGCGAAACGGCCGTCGCTTATCAAGTGTGAGAAGAGTTTGTCCGCCCCCTAGCCCGACCGACTTACTTTCTGTGTATTCATGGATTTCAATAAAGTCTTGAACCTTTTTCTACATGGGTGAGTGCCGCTGACTTCATCTCTTTTCTACATTATTGTCGCGGACTTTGACTTCATCCAGCAAGCACCGCCAACGTGTACACTTTGACTGGAGGATCGACGGCTGTGAGTGGTGTGAGGAGCACAGTGTTTGGTAGTGCCGCCCCATCTCTTACTCCGATCACATTTCAAATATAACATAACATTTATAATGAAATAACCACAAATGTCTTTTCTGTGCTCACATCATTATCAGTTTTATTCAACCCCCAAGTGACATTCAATCTTAGTACTTAGTACAACATCCTTTTCCAGTTATAACAGCTTTTAAACGTGAAGCATAGCTTGACACAAGTGTCTTGCAGTGATCTTCGGGTATATTCGCCCATTCTTCATGGGCAAAAGCCTCCAGTTCAGTCACATTCCTAGGCTTGCGCGCTGCAACTGCTTTCTTTAAGTCCCACCAGAGGTTCCCAATCGGATTTAAGTCTGGTGACTGCGATGGCCACTTCAAAATGTTCCAGCCTTTAATCTGCAACCATGCTCTAGTGGACTTGGAGGTATGCTTGAGATCATTGTCCTGTTGAAAGGTCCAACGTCTCCCAAGCCCCAGGTTTGTGACGACTGCATCACATTTTAATCCAATATCTCTTGGTACTGAAGAGAATTCATGGTACCTTGCACACGCTGAAGATTCCCTGTACCTGTAGAAGCAAAACAGCCCCAAAGCATGATTGACCCCCTGCCATGCTTCACAGTAGGCAAGGTGTTCTTTTCTTCATAGGCCTTGTTCTTCCTCCTCCAAACATAGCGTTGATCCATGGGCCCAAACAGTTCAAATTTTGTTTCATCCGTCCACAGAACACTATCCCAAAACTTTTGTGGTTTGTCCACATGACTTTTGGCATACTGCAATTGACTCTTCTTATTCTTTGGAGACAGCAAGGGGGTGCGTCTGGGAGTTCTGGCATGGAGGCCTTCATTATGCAGTGTGCCCCTTATTGTCTGAGCTGAAACTTCAGTACCCACATCTGACAAATCTCTTTTCAGTTCCTCAGCAGTCACACGGGGACTTTTCTCCACTTTGCGCTTCAGGTAACGCACAGCAGTAAAAGTCAGCATCTTCTTTCTGCCACGACCAGGTAGCGTTTCAACAGTGCCCTTTGCCTTGAGTTTGCGAATGATGCTTCCTATGGTGTCTCTTGGTATGTTTAACATCTTTGCAATCTTCTTATAGCCATTGCCCTTCCTGTGAAGAGAAATCACCTCTTTTCTTGTCTTCCTGGACCATTCTCTTGACTTCACCATGTTTGTAAACACACCAGTAAATGTCTAGAAGGAGCTGAGTATCACAGTCATTTTACATCTGCCTAATTGGTGCTTATTATGCTTGATTGCTACTCCTTGACATCAAATAAAAATAGATATTGCTGCTGCCACACACAATAGTCCTTAAAAGGACTTTTGGTTCTCTGAAAAGTTTTAGCAATTTAGCGCAGGTTGTGCTAAAAATATATATTGGTGCTGCTACACACAATAGTCCTTAAAAGGACTTTTGGGTCTCTGAAAAGTTTTTCTAATAAAAATATTCCTATATCACTCCCTACATTGTCTGTTCCTTCCTCAGCACAGTTCTCCCTGACTAAGACTGAGCCGAACACGCATCATTGGGTGCTATATAGCACCCGATGACGCGTTTCGGCCAGCCAATCACTGTAATGCCAGTAACTAACATGGCTACGGCATTACAGTTAGGGCAACACTTACCTGAACGTTTATTAGCTCCGTAGCAGCCAAGAAACGTGCGGGGAGGAGACTCGAGCATTGCACTCGAGCACATGCGGTATTCTGCCGAATACAGCCATGTGCCGAGCATCAAGATGCTAGAGCCGAACTGGTGTTCGGCCGAGCATTCTTGATCAACACTAGTCCTGTGCAAAAAAAAGACATGAATGGGTGCCCGTTTAATCTCCACTAACTGATAATAGACCACCTTGTTATGTCTCTCTAACAATCCACTAGTTACTATGAGTCATAACTCTCATTAAGTCCCTTACGTGAACAGATGCTTGTGGTTGGTTTTAATGAACAGATGCTTGTGGTTGGCATTGGGCTACCATTCCTCCAGGGACCCTCTGCAGCTGCACAGGTTAGGCTTCGATCACTGTTGAGCCTTTCCGTTCTTCTGCTCAGTTTAGGAGCAGGAGAACGGAAAGGACGGATTCGGCACATAATGACGATATGAACAATGCCTAAGGACCCCATAGACTATAATGGGGTCCGTTAGGTGTCCGCTCAGAAGAAGATTTTTGAAGCGGAGACAAAAGTTTTGCATGCACAACTTTTGTCTCCGCTACAAAATCATCTTCTGAGCGGAAACATAACGGACCCCATTATAGTCTATATGGCTTTGTTCACATCACTGTTATGTGCAAAATCCGTCCTTTCCACGGAAAGGCTGAACAGTGATGTGAACGATGCCTTACACATGGTGCATATGTCCTCCCCTGCACTTGGATACTTTCAAGATAGAGTTCCGGCTTCTGAATGGGAGCAACAATTTGCTTATAGCAAGCAGAGTTTTTAAAGATGGTAAAAATTGGAAGCAAAAACTATAACTATACTCCAAAAGTTTTCATTATATAATAATCAAAGCAAGCCATGCTCATGAGAAAGCTCTTAGCAGAATACTCCTTCAGCCAACAGCTATCTTTCCTCATAGCCCAATACACAGTGGCTTGAATGTGCTGCATGTGTACAAAAAGGGAGTCTTTCACCTAATCAGAGCATTTTAGACTGCTCAGATAAGGTTATAGACTCCTGTGCCCTAATACCAATGGTACCTTTATTTGTTCGGTCCCTCGACGAGATGTTCCAAAAAAAGACTTTTAAAACCTATGCTAATTAGGTCCGGAAGGTGCCCAGGGGTGGCGTTACTGCCGATGTGCCCAGAAATTCACACCGCTTTCACTCCTCTTGCCCGCCCGCCCCTTCTTTGGCTTCACTGCAGTCCTCTGCGCATGCACCGGTTTGTAGTTTGAAATCCAGTGGCGTGGGCAGAAGTAACCAGCGCATGCTCAAAGGACTGCAGTGAAGCTAAAAAAGGGGCGGGTCAGCGCAGCATTGTCTTTCCTCCAGCAGGCACGAGATTTGTAAAGGAGAGGAGGAGGTAATAATAGAAATGGAGGGCATGCCAGAGGGGTGAAAGAGGTGTGGATGTTGGTGTTTAATGGGGAGAGGGAAGAAACACACTGCCTGACATCTCTGGTGGGTGGCTTATCTCCCCGTAAACAAAAGGTTTGGGTATGTGGAAATTAAACAAACTTAACCCTTTTCTCCCTTGACATATGTGTTGGGGGAGAGTTAGGAGCCCCATGCACATTAGAGGGTAAGCCTTTTCCATCTACATTGTTTAGTTCAGCCAACATACCCAACATACATCTTATGTGTTTGGCCAGCTTTAGGGTACTTTCACACTTGTGTTGTGAGGATCCGGCAGGCAGATCTGGCAATCTGCATGCAAACGGACAGCATTTGTAGACAGATCCGTCTTACAAATGCATTGCAATAACGGATCCATCTCTCCGGTTGTCATCCGGAAAAACGGATTTGTTATTTATTTATTTATTTTCATTTCTAAAGGTCTGCAAATGTGCAGACCAGAAGAACGGACCCATCAATGCGGTATTTTTAATGCCATATCCTGCACTAATACATTTCAATGTAAATTAATGCAGAATCCGGCATTCAGGCAAGTGTTCCAGATATTTGGACGTAAATAATACCGCAGCATGCTGCGGTATTTTCTCCGTCCCAAAAACGTGCAGTGACTGAACTGAAGACATCTATGCATACTGAACGGATTTCTCTCCATTCAGAATGCATTAGGATAAAACTTATCAGTTATTTTCCGGTATTAAGCTCCAAGTACGGAACTCAATGCCAGAAAAGAATAATGCTAGTGTGAAAGTACCCTTAGCTTTATGACATACATCTAAAAAACTGGTCCTTATATATGACAGTTTTCGTTTGAGCAATGATCGACATTTAGACAGTGTGGTAAGGTGCAAGGTGTCATTTGCGATGGCAGGTACGTGTCACCGAGGTTGCTGGCCTCGGTGAGGTGAGAGCCGGGTTTTTGACTGCAGCAGCTAGTGCTGTTTGGCTCTTTTAAATAGCATGGCTGCAAAGCCGATCCGGGCCGGCTCTTACTGGGAGCAGCTAAAGAGTAGGGTGGGTGGCTGCTCCCCACGGTCCAGTCCGAGTTTTGGGCGGGGTATAAAACACAGCCATCAGCTGTGTCTGAGGCTGTGATTATCCTGGAGACTGCTAACAGGGCTGAGGAGTTCTCTGTGCTGGAGGACGGAGCTCAGCCAGGTGGTGTTTCCCTGCAACTTGAAGGAGGAATCGCCTGCGGCTGAACCGACTGCTAAGTGTGAACCCGCACTTAAACCACCCAAGGTGACTGGACCCTGTGTTGGCCTGTTTTTGATTTTGCCACATGATTTCTGTTGTGTGTGAACTGTCACCAAGAGACTGTTTTCATTTCTGGTGTGCAAGTGTGAATAAAACACTGTTTGATGCACAATCTGGACTCCTTGTTTTGCCTCTAAACTGCACCCGCACCGCTGTCTACCAGAGCGACTCCCCACATTTGGTGTCGGATGCGGGCATGCGCAGTGAGGCTGGCGTGAACGCCCGAACTTTGTTTTTGCTGAGCAAAAGTGAATGTCCTATATTAAGCCGGCAAAGTTGCAGCCTGTGATCCCCGACAAAATGGAGGCGGCTGTGAAAGCCCTCATAGAGGCTAACGTGCAGCAGCGGGAGACCAACCAGCTACTGCTACAGCACGTGATGGCGTTGCAAGCGGCAGGAGCGTCCCACCGCGTCCATGATGCCCGGAAAGCTGTCCGTGCCGCGATCCCTAAGATGACCCCCTCGGATGATGTGGAGACCTATCTGGCGGTGTTCGAGAAGGTGGCCGTGAGGGAGAAATTACCCGAGAACAGTGGGCAGAGGTCGTCGCTCCGTTCCTGGCGTCTGGACCCCAGCAAGTATTTTTGACCTCCCAGATGACCAAGCAGCTGACTACCCAACTGTGAAAGGTGAGATCCTGGCAAGACTGGGGGTGAATGTTTTGGTCCGGGCTCAGCGTGTCCACCAGTGGGACTTTAACGTGGCTGAACCCGCCAGGCCACAATACTATGACTTGCTACAACGGTTGCAAAAATGGCTGCAGCCAGACATACTGACTCCCACTGCTATGCTCGACCGTCTGTTAGCCGATGTCTTCTGGAGGGCTTTGCCTTACCCTCTCCAGCACTGGGTCGGCCAGGTATCGCCCACCAATGCCCTGGAGATGGTCGACCTGGTGGAGCGGTACGAGGCCACCAGAAACCTGCAGGGAGTCTTGCTGGGAAGGGGTCAGTCAAACCCCGGAGGCCTCTGCCCCAGTTCCGACGTCCGGCGACAGAGCGGCCTGTACGGAAGATACCCCCTGCGAGTCCGCCTCCCGTGGTATGCTGGAGGTGTCAGGAGCCAGGCCACATCAGGGCCGACTGTCCGCATCGGGATGGGCCGATGGAGGTGAACTACGGGAGTCGCCACTCCTTGTATGCACGGAAGCTGTGCGCAACTGGCACCCGTGAGGTGCAAGACCATAACCACCTGTGTCAGGTAGAGGTGGGAGATTCGCTGGCGGTGGCTCTGCTGGACTCCGGGAGTTTAGTCTCCCTGGTAAGGGCTGCCCTTGTACGGCCTGTGGAGTATACTGGCCGTAAAGTCGGGGTCCTGTGCATCCACGGAGACCTGAAAGACTACCCCACTGCACTAGTGACTTTGTCCACAGCGGCTGGTAGGTGGACCCACGAGGTGGCTGTCGCTACTAAACTCCCACATGAACTAATACTTGGGAGGGACTTCCCGGTTTTCCAGCGCTGTGGCCGGCAATAAAGGTATCTGAGGGACCCGAGACAGGGGTGACCCTAGTAGAGTGGCCTGATACCGCTGGAAGGCCAGAACCCTGGGAGCCCGAGTCTGAAGGGCCGGCGGTAGGGGTGACCACTGCTCCAGCGGTAGAGGGGAGACAACCCCACTGAGTGTAATGGTGGGAGACACGGAGGACTTGCCACCGGGACCTGAGTTGGCAGACCTCAATGTCTCCGGGGAAAATTTTGGGACCGCACAACACCGGGACCAAACCCTAACCAGGGCCTGGGAGAATGTGCTGGAAATTGATGGTAAACCCCAGAAACCAGGGGCTGAATTAATGTTCCCACGATTTATTGTTCTACAGGATATGTTGTATCGGGTGAACCAAGTCCGAGGTGAACCTGTTGAACAGTTGGTGGTGCCCACAGCGTATCGCAAGCTTGTCATGGAGCTTGCCCACCAACATGTTCTTGGGGACACCTGGGGTGGCAGAAAACCCAGGACCGCATACTGCAGCGGTTTTATTGGCCCAGTGTGTTCAAGGAGGTAGAAAATTATTGTAAGTCCTGTCCAACCTGTCAGATAACTAGCCCCCAGCCTCATTTCCGTAGTCCTCTGGTACCTCTGCCAATTATTGAAGTACCGTTTGAGCGAATCGCTATGGATTTAATTGGGCCTGTACCAAAGTCTGCCAGGGGCCACCAACACATTCTGGTAGTTCTCGACTATGCCACTCGGTATCCGGAGGCGGTGCCCCTGCGACATACCTCAGCTAGGCTCATTGCCAAAGAGTTAATGGAGATGTTTTCCCGTGTGGGCCTGCCAAAAGAGGTTCTGACAGACCAAGGGACCCCTTTTATGTCCAAAGTAATGAAGGAACTGTGTAAATTGTTGCGTATAAAGCAGTTACGGACGTCCGTTTACCATCCGCAAACAGACGGTCTTGTTGAGAGAGTTTAACCAAACTCTAAAAAATATGTTAAAAAGGGTGGTGTCTAGAGATGGGAAGGACTGGGACCTGCTTCTGCCCTATCTCATGTTCGCAGTGCGAGAGGTACCCCAGGCCTCTACTGGGTTCTCGCCCTTCGAACTGCTTTATGGCAGACACCCTCGGGGCCTGTTGGATATCGCCAAGGAAGCATGGGAACAACAGCCTGTCCCCACAAAAGTGTCATTGAGTATGTCACCCAGATGCAGGAACGGATAGAAAGGGTGTTGCCGCTGGTCCGGGAGCATATGGAGGCAGCGCAACAAGCCCAGAGTAGGGTGTACAATCGTCAGGCTCGGGTGCGGGGCTTCAATCCGGGAGATCGGGTTTTGGTTCTGGTACCCACCCTTGACAGCAAATTCCTAGCTAGGTGGCAGGGCCCCTATGAGGTGATCGAGAAAGTAGGGAAGTAAATTACAAAGTACACCAGCCAGGCGGCGCAAGCCGGAGCAGGTGTACCACGTGAATTTACTTAAGCCGTGGAAAGATAGGGACACAGCCGACGACCACAGCCCCGGCCAGGGCTTCTAGGTGAAAAGGCTCCAGCCCCACAGTTCGAGGCCTGTGAAGCAGTAACCACGGTAAAATTGCAGACAGCCTGTCTTCCAAACAAGTTCAGGAAGTCAGGAGTTCATCAGTCGGAACACGGATGTGTTCTCGGACCTCCCTGGCCGCACGTCTCTCATCCAACATGACATCGTCACTGAGCCTCAGGCCAAGATCCGGTTAAAACCATACCGGGTACCCGAGGCTCGGCGACGGGCCATCGCGGAGGAAGTACAGTTAATGTTGAAGCTCGAGGTCATTGAGGAGTCGAAAAGTGAGTGGGCCAGTCCCATAGTCCTAATACCCAAGCCGGATGGGACGTTGCGGTTCTGCAACGACTTTCGCAAGTTAAATGAAGTATCCAAGTTTGACGCGTATCCCATGCCCCGAGTAGACGAGCTGGTTGAAAGTTTAGGACAAGCCCGTTATTTTTCTGTGCTGGACCTCACTAAAGGGTACTGGCAGGTACCCTTAACGGAGTCGGCTAAGGAAAAAACCGCATTTGTTACCCCGCAGGGCCTGTATCACTACAAGGTGTTACCCTTTGGCCTGCATGGCGCCCCGCCACTTTCCAAAGGTTAATGGACATAGTGCTGCGACCACATCGTCGGTACGCCTCGGCCTACTTAGATGATGTAGTCATCCACAGCACCGACTGGGAAAGCCATTTGCCCAAGGTGCAGGCGGTAGTGGATGCCCTGAGGAAAGCCGGACTGACCGCTAACCCAAAGAAGTGCTCCATAGGGTTAGAGGAGACAAAATATCTGGGATATATAATTGGGCGGGAGTCATCAAACCTCAGGTAACTAAGGTAGAGGCCATTCGTAACTGGCCCCGACCGGTCACCACCAGGCAGGTAAAGTCGTTCCTGGGGATTGTAGGTTACTACATGAGGTTTGTGCCCCACTTTGCCACAATAGCAGCGCCATTGACAGACCTGTTGAAGGGGCGAAAGTCTGGGAGGGTTAGCTGGAGTGAGAAGGCGGAGGAGGCTTTCTCCGCGTTGAAGTCGGCCCTGTGTGGGTCCCGGTTTTGGTGACACCCGACTTCAACAAGGAGTTTGTCGTACAGACCGACGCCTCGGAGGTAGGCCTCGGTGCGGTACTGTCGCAGGAGGTCAACGGGGAAGAACATCCCGTTGTCTTCCTGAGCCGTAAGCTCAGTCCCGCCGAGTCCAGATATAGTATAGTGGAGAGGGAGTGCCTGGCTATCAAGTGGGCACTCGAATCTCTCCGCTACTACCTGTTAGGGAGGAGGTTCCGTCTGGTGACCGACCATTCCCCCTCAAATGGATGAGTCAGGCCAAGGAGAGGAATGCTCGGGTCACCAGGTGGTTCCTATCTCTTCAAAATTTCAAGTTTTCCGTGGAACACAGGGCAGGCCGCTTGCAGGGCAACGCAGATGCCCTGTCCCGCGTCCACTGCCTCACGTGTGTTCACCCCCTCAGGGTTGAACAAAGGGGGTATGTGGTAAGGTGCAAGGTGTCATTTGCGATGGCAGGTACGTGTCACCGAGGTTGCTGGCCTCGGTGAGGTGAGAGCCGGGTTTTTGACTGCAGCAGCTAGTGCTGTTTGGCTCTTTTAAATAGCATGGCTGCAAAGCCGATCCGGGCCGGCTCTTACTGGGAGCAGCTAAAGAGTAGGGTGGGTGGCTGCTCCCCACGGTCCAGTCCGAGTTTTGGGCGGGGTATAAAACACAGCCATCAGCTGTGTCTGAGGCTGTGATTATCCTGGAGACTGCTAACAGGGCTGAGGAGTTCTCTGTGCTGGAGGACGGAGCTCAGCCAGGTGGTGTTTCCCTGCAACTTGAAGGAGGAATCGCCTGCGGCTGAACCGACTGCTAAGTGTGAACCCGCACTTAAACCACCCAAGGTGACTGGACCCTGTGTTGGCCTGTTTTTGATTTTGCCACATGATTTCTGTTGTGTGTGAACTGTCACCAAGAGACTGTTTTCATTTCTGGTGTGCAAGTGTGAATAAAACACTGTTTGATGCACAATCTGGACTCCTTGTTTTGCCTCTAAACTGCACCCGCACCGCTGTCTACCAGAGCGACTCCCCACAACAGGAAAAGCATTTTTCTTTGCAGCTGGTGTAGCAATTAGTGTTGGGCGCGAATATTTGCATCGCAAATTTTAATCACGAATATCGCCACTTTGAGAATTTGCGAAGATTTAGAATATAGTGCTCTATATACGTATTCATGAATATTCTAGATTTGTTTTCCCTCTGAACCCATAACCCCTCCCTGCTTCTTGCTTGTGGGCCAATGAGAAGGCTGCAATATCTTTGTCTGAGCTTAGCAACATCCCTAACAACCAATAGGAAAGTTGCCTACCCCTTTATTATATAAGAAACTTTCCAGCAGCCATTTTCTGCAGTTTTTTTGCAGTTCTGAGAGAGACAGCAGTGTTATTACTGTGCTCTGTGCTTTGCTGTGTCACTACATGTTAGTTAGTATATATATATATATATATATATATATATATATTACAGATAGTTAGTGTTAGATAGGCAGTGTAGGTTAGATTGTGATATAGTGTGGTTGATAGGTACCAGTGCAGGGTGTTAGGTAGGTTCTGCTGTCCATACATACATGCTACATACATAGTGCTGTGATGTCACAAGTTCACAGCAATACTTAGTGCACCAATCACTAATATGTAGTCAGACCTGCTACAATGTGAAGTTGCATGTATTACGCAAAAATATGCGCATCGTTAATTGCCGATTTGTACAGTTTTCTCCAGTCTCAGAAAACTTCTAGCAGCTTGAAAAATGTAGCAATAGTGACCCACGCCTGTATTGCGAGCGCAATACGCGCATATTACACTGCCAATTTTCGCAATCAAAAAAATAATCACAAATTCTCAAATTCTCTAATTTATGTATATAATAAAGTAGTATATAATAGTATATAATACCGAAACAAGACATCTGTCCATCCAGTTTGGCCTGTCATCCTGCAAGTTGATCCAGAGAAAGGCAAAAAACCCTGTGAGGCAGAAGTAAATTTTCCTCACTTAAGGGGAAAAAAATTCCTTCCCGACTTCAATCAGGCAATTAGAATGACTCCCTGGATCAATGACCCATCTCTAGTAGCTGTAGCCTGTAATATTATTACACTCCAGAAATACATCCAGGCCCCTCTTGAATTCCTTTATTGTACTCACCATCACCACCTCCTCAGGCAGAGAGTTCCATAGTCAAGAATGCTTTTCTATGTTTGTGTACAAACCTTCTTTCCTCCAGACGCAGAGGATGTCCCCTCGTCACAGTCACAGTCCTGGGGATAAATAGATGATGGGAGAGATCTCTGTACTGTCCCCTGATATATTTATACATAGATATTATCTCCCCTCAGTCGTCTTTTTTCTAAAGTGAATAACCCTTATTTTGATAACCTTTCCGGGTACTGTAGTTGCCCATTCCAGTTATTACTTTAGTTGCCCTCCTCTGAACCCTCTCCAGCTCTGTTATGTCAGCCTTGTTAACAGGAGCCCAGAACTGTACACAGTACTCCATGTGTGGTCTGACTAGTAATTTGTAAAGTGGTAGGACTATGTTCTCATCATGGGCATCTATGCCCCTTTTGATGCAACCTATTATCTTATTGGCCTTGGCAGTAGCTGCCTGACACTGGTTTCTACAGCTTAGTTTGCTGTTCACTAAAATTCCTAGGTCCTTTTCCATGTCAGTGTTACCCAGTGTTTTACCATTTAGTATGTACGGGTGACTTGCATTATTCCTTCCCATGTGCATAACCTTACATTTGTCAGTATTAAACCTCATCTGCCACTTCTCTGCCCAAGCCTGTAGCAGTATACTGTCCTCTTCCGTATCAATAACTTTACAGAAATTAGTGTCATCTGCAAAAATTGATATTTTTCTGTGCATGCCTTCTACAAGATCATTAATAAATATATTGAAGAGAATAGGGCCCCAATATTCGCCCAAATATTTACGAAATATCGTGAATTTGAATCACTACTAGCAAGCCTACATGGTAAATGCTGAAAGCAGGATGGGTGTGGTGGTCATTTTGTTCACAGTTCACAGTGGTTATCTGCCCTCTGGCGCTCCCTGGGTCAATGCAGTGACTGTAGGGCGCACCCTTTCTTCCCTTGGGTCACACCCTGGACCTTTACAGTCTCCTGGCTGGTGTTAGTTGGGGTGTCCTTGATGGTAGATAATTGGCAGGGTGCAAGGCAGGAGAACAGAAGCAGTGGCCAGCTGACTGTGGAGCCTAATTTAATGATAACAAAAAATAGTCTCTTTACTGTGGATGCTAAGATTTGCAATATGGATAGCAGTAACATGCACAATTCTGAGGTATTATACAGAGCTTACATTTCCCAATGGCTGTATATAGGAAGTGGTAGCAATGATGATAGTGGCAGTCTTTGAGTCTCTCTAAACACTTTGCTATCTTCCCAAATTGACTACAGGCATGCAAGGTGCTAGAGGCTACAAACCATCCATATGCAGCAAAGTCCAGAGTTATCTTCGCTCTCCCTGCACTAGCACTCACTTAGGTCCTATGACATTATGTGGGTATCTTTCCCTCAGGGGCTCTCCTGGCAAAGTTGCTTTGGCCTGGCAGCTTCCACATTCCACAGGAGTGGTGTTTTTCCTGGATAAAAATACTCTTTCCTTGCTGTCAGCTTCTACCCAATTCAAAGCCATCTGCTATCAACAACAGGCATAGCCAGACTCTCTAGCTGATGCAATCAAGCTACCTTAGAAGGAGTAATATGCAGCCTTCCCTCTGCTGGGTAGGGCACAATGACTAAGCTGTGCCACCTATAGACAACTCTTGGGATTACATAACACAAGGCATTAACTTATTTAGCAATTGTTAACCCTCTGCAGTCACCCTCTGTGGCACTGCAGTGGGAGTAGTGAAGATTGAGAGGGTGAGAGAGTGAGAGAGAATGAGAGAGAAAGAGAGCAAATTAGAGCGCTCATGAAAGAGCAAGAGAGACAGCAAAAGAGAAAAAATGACTAGTGGTTACATTTCAGACACTGAATAGATGATTTAGGATTATTAGATAAGTAATTCTAACTCCAGGGAATGTAGCAGTAAGAGATATCATATGATGACATTTCTGTCTACACATTAATATCATCACATACAGTACGTAAGTATACGTTTTTATGCCCCAATGCCTTGTCTATATTCCTCTTGCTTGTGTTATAAAAGGCTGAGAGGGCATTGGAGGTAGAAAAATTATAAGTTATCCATTTTGAAGTTATTATTTTGCAGAGCTCGACTGCTAGTATAAACTGCTGACTAATATAAAGAAAATCCTCACGAGAAGCAGCAGCAGTTCCAACTTTTAGTTTTGTTTTTCAGGGAGGGTAACACTTACATTTCTTGCTCTCTGTCTCATATATTTCTTACCTATACATATCTGGTTTAACACTACAGCAATTTCTACCTGAGGGAAGGGAGGGACACACAGGATACACCTTGTAGGATCTTTCCAAATTCACGTACCCATAAAAAAGTAATGAGGAGCAATACTATAGCACATCTTCTGCTGAAGAGGGGAGTGGTTGGCAGAAGCATCTGCAAACAGTACATGGGAACTGTGTCTGTTTTAGAGGGTCAGCTCAGCAGCAGGCCCTCAACCATAATTTTTTCGATGGTCAGCTAAGCAGCAGGCACTCTCCCATATTTTTTTAAATGGTCAGCTCACCTGCAGACCCTCACATATAATGTTTTACAGGGTCAGCTCACCTGCAGGCCCCCACATACAACCTTTTAGAGGGTCAGCTCACCAGCAGACCCTCACCTATAATCTTTTACAGGGTCAGCTCACCTGCATGGCCCATGCATATAATGTTTTACAGAGTCAGCTCACCAATAGAGATGTCGCGAACATAAAATTTTCCATTGGCGAACGAGAATTTATGCAAATGTTCGCGAACGGGCGAACAGGGCGAACCGCCAAAGAATTCAATAGACAGGCGAATTTTAAAACCCACAGGGACTCTTTCTGGCCACAATAGTGATGGAAAAGTTGTTTCAAGGGGGACTAACACCTGGACTGTGGCATGCCGGAGGGGGATCCATTGCAAAACTCCCATGGGAAATTATGTACTTGACGCAGAGTGCGGTAAGTTGAATTAGCAATGCGATTAATATAACCTGCATTAATCGCATTGCAAATTCAACTTAGAGCTGGGTTCCTAATGGTTGTATTGCTAGAATATAACGAAGATTGAGAATATAGCGCTATATTCTCAATCTTCGTTATATTCTAGCAATACAACCATTAGGAACCCAGCTCTAAGTTAAATTCACAATGCGATTAATACAGGTTATATTAATCGCATTGCGATTACAACTACTAACACTGCAGCTTCAGAATGAATCTAAGATGGATGCCGTCCTTGGGTTTAGATAAGAGGTGGGAGGGTCAGGGAGGGAGGGTATGCTGATCGGCTGGAATGTGTCTGCTGACTGTGAGGTACAGGGTCAAAGTTTGCTCAATGATAAAGTATAGGGGCGAACGCGAACATCGCATATGTTCGCCTACCGCGGCGGACGCGAACAAGCTATGTTTGCCGGGAACCATTCGCAGGCGAATAGTTCAGGACATCTCTACTCACCAGCAAGCCCTCAGTCACCTACAATCTTTTACAGGGTCAGCTCACCTGCAGGCCCACGCATATAATGTTTTACAGGGTCAACTCACCTGCAGGCCCACGCATATAATGTTTTACAGGGTCAACTCACCTGCAGGCCCTCGCATATAATGGTTAAGAGGTTCAGCTCACCAGCAGGCCCTCACCTACAATCTTTTACAGGGTCAGCTCACCTGCAGGCCCTCGCATATAATGTTTTACAGGGTTATCTCACCTGCAGACCCTCACCTACAAACTTTTACGGGGTCAGCTCACCAGCATGCCCTCAACTACAATCTTTTAAAGGGTCAGCTCACCTGCAGGCCCTCGCATATAATGTTTTACAGGGTCAGCTCACCTGCAGGACCTCGCATATAATTTTTTAGTGGGTCAGCTCACCAGTAGGCCCTCATCTACAATCTTTTACAGGGTAAACTCACCATCAGGCCCTCGCCTACAAGTCCTGTCTCACTATCTGAGTATGGTCAACACAATCCTCACCACTGGGAATCATGTAACTAGTTAGCACAGAGGAGTCTCGTTCGTTATCGGAATTAACCAGACAAATTGCTCCACCAACTAAGAATGGCCATGCACCACCACCCACAGAATCGAGAAAGAGCAATCAATCTGTCAATCCTTTCCATGTCTGGGCCGGGTGAGGTTTCCCATGTTGAGTCAAATTAAACCGCAGGCTCCACTCCTGGTGGTGCCCTTCCATAAATTTCTTTAAGTTTCAGCTTTGCAACCATACTCCCCCAGAACCCAGTTTCCCAGAAGCTGCTCGGCGGGTAATGGGAATAGTGCCGCCAGATGGCTGATCAGCATCGTTTATGGTCAGAACTATGACGGTATCTGATTGTCTTTGAACCTCTGACTTTCGTTCTTGATAAATGAAAACAATCTTGGCAAATGCTTTTGCTGTGGTTCATCTTGCGCCGGTCCAAGAATTTCACCCCTAGCGGCGCAATACGGATGCTCCCGGGCCGTCCCTCTTAATCATGGCCCCAGTTCCAAAAACCAACAAAATTTTCGGCAGCACATGCACTTTATATACAAGTAAATATACAGGAAAGAATGTTTCCTAACAATTTTTCCTCTAAAATCGATTTTATCTTTTGTTTTGTGCGTATTATTGTCAGTCTTTAAAAGTGGCGTACTACTCGGACAACATCATTCCCAGCAGAGACCTGGGAGTCCAGGATGCATCCAGACATCCTCTCCATGCTATTCTTGAAAATCGATTTTATCGATTTCTGAACTTTTCCTATGTGAACTAGGCACCCTCCCCTCTTCAGAGCAGGGACTGCCTAGTTTAATGCTCAGGTTCTCCTATTGACTTCCATTATGCTCGGGTGCTCTACCGAGCATCCCAATGTGTTCGGCTCGAGCACCCAAGCACTTTGGTGCTTGATCAACACTAGTGTGATCTTATGTTCATGGGACTGTTTGTTGGAGGGGCTGAAAGGTTAGTAATGATGCTATTTAGCCTATATGCACATTGACGCAAAAAACGTCTGTGTGAGGGCAGTTTACTGCAATTAACATTCAGCACACGGCCATTTTTTTTATTCTATAGTGCTGATCATATGGCCATTTCTTTAACGGCCAAAGAATAGCGGCTGTCAGAAACTAGGTCATGCTGCATTTTTGGCCGTGAAATCAATGGGATTGTTTTAACAGCTGTTTAGACAGGCGTGCACTTGTCTAAAGGGTGTTAAAACTAGTATTTTAGAGGTTAAAATAAGAAAAATACCACTTACACACACAGGGACACTCACTCAAGGTAGTAGGACTTGTACTCCCTGCATAATAACATCATACAATCATGCTGGGAGCGTCAGGTCCTGCTGCCTTCGGGGATGAGGGAGTGTCCCTGCACATGTAAGTGGTACAGTAGTGAAGTGAGTACAGTATTTGTCTGCAGTCAAAAAAAAAGATGGGGGCCTTATGGAGAACATTATGAATGCTGGCAGCAATTATAGGGAACATATTTTTTGCTGGGAGCTTCTATGGAGGAATATATGTGTACTGTAGGGGTTGGGATAATCCATAGAAATTTATCTGGATGCAAAATGCAGTTGAAAACAGCCAGATGGCCAGAAGATGGATGCACAAAGTGTTTAAAAATGGCCATAATAAAAGGACAGTGTGTCTGTTTTCATGCCCTTTTTTTTTTTTTTTACATTTGTTTGCATGTAGCCTTACTTACTTAAGGGACTGTATATTGAAGGCGGGTGTGGGAGACAGTGATGTTATTTACAGTACTTGGGACTGTATACTGGAGGAGGCTGAAGGGTGGCAAGTGATGTATTTCTATTTAATTCCTGTAAAGGGGGCACATATCTTAGCATAACTATCATGAGGGAGGCAAATCTGGGCATACCTAGTGTGAATAGCACACATGTGGGCACAACTACCATGAGGGGGGCACAATGTGGGCTTGACTATTGTGGGGTGGCATAAAGGGGAAATAATTGCTACGCTATGTGAGGGCATTAAGGGGACTGGGTGCGATTGGGTATGTATAATTATTTTTTAGGCCAAGTTACAGGCTTAGCTTAATATGAAAAAATGTGCAAAATATCCATCTTTCTACTTTTCAAAAGTTGAAAGGTATGCAGTATTGGCCACATGAGTGGGAAAGTTGGAGGCAGTGGCAGTGACATTGACAATAGTGGCCCCATGACAGAGTGGGGAGGGTGACAGCAGCAGCAGTTACAGTTACAATAGTGGCACCATAAATGAGTGGGGAGAGTGACCGCAGCAAAAGTGCCAATAACAGTAGTGGCCCCATGAATCAGTGGGGAGGACGGCAGCAGTGGTAGTACCATTTATAATAGTGGCCCATAACAGAGAGGAGAGGGTAGCAGCAGTAGTAACAGTAACAATAGTGGCTAATTGACAGAGTGGGGAGGATGGCAGCAGCAGTGCCAGTAACAGTGACAATAGTGGCTTCATAACAGAGTGGGAATGGGGGGGGGGGGGCAACAGCAGTGACAATGGGGGCAAAAAGTACTGCATGCAGGACCTCTTTCACACGGTCAGTATATGGCCAGTATTTTGTATCAGTATTTGATTAGTAATTAGTAAGCCAAAAACAGGAGTAGGTCCAAAACAGAGATAAAATTGAATGGAAATATTTGGATCTCTTCTGTGTTTTTTACCCACTCCTGCTTTTGGCTTACAAATACTGATCAAATACTGACCGTGTAAAAAAGTTCTTACAGATGCTCAAAATACGGGACTTTTTTTCCCCCTGTACTTCCAACGGATAAGAAGAACAGTTAAATAAACTGTAATGTTAACATGGACAAACAGGTACAATGCAGGTCCCATAATAGAATGGGGATGGGGTCCAACAGCAGTGGCAGTAACAGGGACAATAGTGGTCCCATAAAAGAGTGGGGATAGGGGCCAACAGCAGTGGCAGTAACAGGGACAATAGTGACCCCATGACATAGTGGGGATGGTAGCAAGGGACAATAGTGACCCCATGACATAGTGGGGAGGGTGGCAGTAAGGCTGTGTTCACATCACTGTTTGTTTTTCTGTTCTTCTAATCCATCAGAAGTATGGAAAACTAAAAAAAGAATCCTTCTGCTCAAATTGCATCCATTTTGGCCATTTATGTCTGAAATCAGTTTTTTTTTAACAGGTTAAAAAAAGGTCTTGCATAAAGGACTTTAATGGCCTCTTTCATATTGTCAGTATTCTGCATCAGTATTTGATCAGTATTTGTAAGCCAAAAGCAGGAGTGGGTCCAAAACCGAGATAATAATTATAATATTTATTTATATGGCGCCACCATATTCCACAGCGCTTTACAAATTCAGAGGGTTTATGTACAAAACAAAAGTCATCAGAACATAAACTGCCTGATATACAAACTGAAACACTAGGAGCGCCTTACTCGCAAGAGCTTACAGTCTTTGAGGACTAAAATGTTATGGAAATTTTTGCTGTGTTTTGAACCTACTTCTGGTTTCGGCTTACAAATTCTGATCAAATGCTGATGCAAAATACTGACCTTGTGAAAGAGGCCTTATGCTCAATTTGCAACTGTTTGGGTGATTCACGTCTGAAATCAGTTTTTTTAAGAAATAAAAAAAAGTCCTGCATGCAGGACTTTAAAGACCTCTTTCACATGGTTAATATTTAGTCAGTTTTTTGCATCAGTATTTGATCAGTATTTGTAAGCCAAAAAAGGAGTGGGTCTAAAACAGAGATAAAATGCAATGGGAATATTTGCATCTCATCTGTGTTTTGAACCCACTCCTGCTTTTGGCTTACAAATTCTGATCAAGTACTCACCCTTTGAAAGAGGCTTTATGCTCAATTTGCATCAGTTTTGGCAATTTACATCTGAAATCTGTTTTTTTTTAAGAAGCAAAAAAGGAAATATTTCCATCTCTGCTAACAGAGTGGGGATGGGGACCTACAGCAGTGGCAGTAAGAGGGACAATACTGACCTAATAACAGAGTGAGGATGGGGACCAACAGCAATGGCAGTAACAGGGACAAAAGTGGCCCCATAACAGAGTAGGGATGGTGGGCAACAGCAGTGGAAGTAACAGGGACAATAGTGGCCCTATAACATAGTGGGGAGGGGGGCATCAGCAGTGACAGTGACAATATTGGCCCCATGACAAAGTGGGAAGGGGGACAGCAGCAATGGCATACAGCACAAGATGGTGGCAGATCACAGTAGGAGCAGAACACAACAACAGCAGTGTGATAGCAAGGCCCAGTGGCATGCATATCTTTCTAAACATTTTACATGTACATATCAGTAGGCCAAGAAGCCCCAGTGTAGGAATGCCAGTAGAAGATGCAAACGGGTGGCAGCATCAGAATGGTAGCAGCAGCACATGGCCAAAGTAACGCCCCATTTTGCACAATATCCCAGTGTGCCAGCACACTACAGTATGATTATTAGTGGCGGAATGAATCTAGTCTGTTGCATCAGGCACCGGTGTCTGGAAATCCTGGTTGATCCACGTCTGATTAATTTATATGAAGGTTAGCCTCTCAACATTTTGGAAAGAAAAGCAAGTTTTCTTAGGGGGAACTATGCTCCCCACTGTACTGAATGCACGTTCTGATGACACACTATGGGCCGGGCAAGAAAGCATGCCCATGGCAAACTAAGTCAGTTATGGCCACACTTGAAGTTTGCATGCCTAGTAGTCCAGGGGATCTTGGATCATGGGTGGCGGGGTGCAGTCCAAGTATGCCACCACCTGCTCATTGAGGTTCTGCTGGATGTCCGCTGCTGCTGGGTGGTTTCTACAGTAGGCAGCAGAAGAAAACTGCTCATCCAGATGAAGTGGTCATGGCACCGAAGCGTGAGGATAGAGGGTCCCCTCAATCAGACCATCCTGAGGACAAGCAATCACACTCGTAGGCAGCGACCAACTGACTACAAAGCATGTCTCTATAGTAGTACATTTTTGCATCCCTCTCAGAATGTCTAAAAAAGTCCCCATTTTTGACAAAATGACAGATTAACTATGAATATTGCAGCAGTTGATGCATGTGACAATTACACTCAACCTGCAGTCTCCCTGCTGTCTCCCTATGCTCTCCCTACAGTCTCAAAAAACTCTGCCTACAATCTCCTTGTACTGTCCCTATCCAATTTTATTTGTTATGTAATCACAGAGTACCTTAACCAGTGCAAAACGTAACCTTTAAAGGGACATATAGGGCCTATTTGGAGGTTCCTGACATGGGATCACCCCTATCGGGGTGGCCATTCTGTTTTGCTAGGCAGGACCTATAGATTGATGGGGCAAGTGTGAGGGTGATTCAATTTTCCTTTCCTTTTCCTGCCCAGCCTTATTGTTAATTGCTTTTTAAGGACACAAATTGGGTGATTTTTTATTATCATCAGTAAAAGTTACGTTTTACACTGGTGAATGTGCTCTTTCATTACATTATAATTAAGTTACACTAGTGACTACCTGACATCTGATGTCTATATCTATCAGTTGTGAAAAATGTTTCAATTTTCTTTGTTAAACAGTTTTCTGCAACACTGTCCCTAAAGCATGAGCACTTGCCATGTCTCTCCCTGTGCTCAGCTCACAGGACGATGGCAGAGACAGCGCAGGATGAAGCTTTTATAGGGAATTTTTCTTAAACTTTGGATCGAATTCCACTTTGGATGCTTCGATTAACTCAACATAACTCTTAGTAACAGTGGAAATCTGGAGAGCAGAAGTCTTCAGAGCTTCTTGTGCAGTGGATTCAGGGATACCACATATGCGGATGTTTTTTCTGTTGGCTGCGGTTCTATTGATCTACTATAGCCAGTAGTGCTGAATTAATTTGGCTTTGACATTTCAGAACTTTATTTGCTAGTGCTGAGCTGTGAGATACAATTGTGACATGAGTCTGCTCCAGTGACTCAGTTCTATGGCCCAGCTGTTGTAAGTCCTCTTTTATGTCTGTGAGGTTTTAAATAACAGGTGAGAGTGATTGAGAAATGGCCCTTTGAAGAATAGATCTAAATATAGGTGCGAACCTCTGGTCTGGTGCCTCAGAATCACTGTCTGAGGATGAGGTGTTGAAGAGAAGGGGTTTTGAAGCAGCAATGCCAATAACTATTTATATGCAGATCTGCAAGATAAGTCAGGCCCAAGGATGAAATACAGGATATTGCAGGGTGTGAGGAGATGGTAAGGTCTAGTGATGCTCAAGTATGTAAACAGTGTTTCTTCAGCAAGCACCAACAACCCAGTGATAGACCTCTCAGTTATAAAGAACCTATGCAACCTAGGATATATAGGCTGAAAGTAGGGTGTGGTTGCCTGACACTATCACAAATCTCAGGCTTGGAATGAGTGATTATGACTATTGTGCTCTCTTGCTTCCCCTCTCACTCGCACAGTGAGATAGTATAATCAAGATGGCTGATGTTTTTTTTGGCATAGGTGTTTTTCAAAATCATTGTCTATAGGGGAAAAAAAAAATCTGATTAAAATCCCCCAAATAATGCTCAAAAAATGATTGCACATTAAAGAAAGGCAAAAGGTTTTCAAGGCATTTTTGTATGGTTAAACAAATGATAGACCAAATTTATGTATAGTGCTGACTTTTTACTGCTAAAAGAAGCTATAAAAACACTTGCGGTTATTAGCCTACTGCATGAAGAGCATTTTTGCTTTAACTAGTTTGAAGGTAATACTTCAAGGGAGGGATGGTAAATTCCTGATTCTGAACTATTCCTATATTCCTCAATATTCTCCATTTTTACAATTTTAGAATAGACTACCGTAGCTCTTGTAACTGTAAGTCATGCAATTCAGAATTCCCATGGACTTTCATCAAACATCTGGAGCTGGATTTTTACAACCAAAAATGCACACAATAAAAAATCACAAGAAGTGCAGAAAAACACTAGAAAAAAATGTGTGAACCTAGCTTTATAGTGTCACATTAGCTTAAACTAGGAAAATAATTTGCAAGATAAAGAACCTATCCTTTACAGCTCACTGACTGTTATAATTTTTTTCCTCAGACAAGAATTTCCAAAGTATAAAGCAACAGAAAAACTCCATGTTTAAAAAGTAACAGAAAGTAAGTATAAAAAAAAGTTAGCGTCATGTGAAAAGATTTATGGTGGATTTATGGTGAACTAACTTGACAGACATATCTCCTAATACAATAAACCATTTCTTCAGTTTGCATTGTAATTCGGTTGCGAAAACGATATCTATCTAACGCTACTGACTAATCTATGGCTCCGCGTTTAATTTTTCCATTCTAATGCTTTGTGCTAAGATTTAGTGGAACAAATTGCCATTTTTCAGGTTAGCTATCATATTTAGAGAGGAGCGAATATTTCAAAAATTCAATTTGGCCAGTTCGCCGATTTTTTTGAAAAAATTAGTTTTCAATCCGAATTTATTTGTGCGAATTTAGTTAAAAAACGTTTATTTCCTGGCTGCATAGAGGCTAGTGGTGTAGAACACTGTGCCTTGCAGTAACACGCATAGGGAGTTTGCTGTGGTAGTGAAATAATACTGTGAGTCAGTATGACATGCAGATGACAGGCATCGCTCTTAGAATCACTGCACACTTCACTTATTTGGGCATTCACAGGGCCAAAACTGACCAAATAACTCAAGTATAAACTCAGCCTTACAGGTCGATGTTAGCGACTTTCACACCATCGTCAGCTGATTCCACATAGATGTCTACAGAATCTGTTCTATTAAACACTTAAACAAGTAGAGCCCCCCCAACAGAGTGGAGAGGATGTCAGCAGTAAGTTTGTGCTGACATCACTGATTATTTTGCCCTTCCTCTTATCCTTTAGAACAATAACTCACAAAAAACAGATCCTATCTGTTGAGCCTCCACCTTCACTCGGTCAGCATTTGGTCAGTAATCCATTAGTATTGCTAATGCCAAAAAATACAGGAGTGTATCCAAAAGAGAGATGACACGTGAATAGAATATTTGCATGTCTTCTGTGTTTTGTACCCACTCTTGCTTTTGGCTATCAAATCATGAGCCAATTTTGATGGGATCATACAGGCCATACAGCTGCTACACAGACAGGATCCATTGTGCGTCTCATTTTTCCTTTTTTTTGACAGATCAGAAGAAGGGTCAAATAAATTATGATGTCAGCAAGGCCGAAAGGCTAAATAGTGGCCCAGTCATGAAGTGGGGAGGGTGTGAACAGCATGAGAAGTCCACAGAGTGGCCCTATGACATAGTGGTGAGGTGGAAGCAGCATGAGGAGGCCACAGAGTGGCTCAATGACAGTGTGGAGGTGGCAGCAGCAGTATCAGGAGGCCACAGAGTGGCACAATGACAGAGTGAGAAGGGTATCGGCAGCAGCATCAGGAGGAGGCCCCAGAGTGGTACAATGACAGTGTGGAGGTGGCGGCAGCATCAGGAGGCCACAAAGTAGCAAGGTGACATACTGGAGGTGGCAGCAACATCAGGAAGCCACAGAGTGGTAAGGTGACATAGTGTGGAGATGGCAGCAGCATGAAGAGACCACAGAATGACCCGGTGACAGAGTGGGTAGGTGGCAGCAGCATCAGGAGACCACAGAGTGTCAAGGTGACATAGTGTGGAGGTGGCGGCAGCATGAATAGACAACAGAGTGGGGAGGTGGGTGGCAATGACGGTACCCGCTGACGATGGTTGGTGTAAGAAGGAGCAGTTGCCATCAGGCGGGTGGCAGCATCAGAATAGTAGCAGAGGCAGGTAGCCAGAAGAAACCGGTCTCTTTTGTCAAAGTGTTGGTGTGGCTCCTTGGATGATCTAGTCTGATGCATCAGGCATTGGTGGGTGGAAATCCTGGCTGATCCATGCCTGATTCATCTTGACAAAGGTCAGTCTCTCCACATTTTGGGTGGACAGGCTAGTTCTTTTTGGGGTAACTATGTGGCCCCCGCCGCACTAAACACCCGCTCTGATGCCACAATACTGGACAGGCAGGACAGCTTTTCCAGGGCAAACTCGGTCAGTTGCGGCCACAAATCCAGTTTGGCTGCCCAGTAGTCCAGTGGATCTTCAATGTGGGGTGGCAGGGTGCTGTCCAAGTATGCCATTACCTGCTGGTTCAGGTCCTGCTCTATGTCTAGCTGCTGGTGAGTAGTTTCTTCAATATGTGGGTGAAGGAAGCTTCTCATCAGTGACTCAGGCTGCTGCTAATGGAGCTGGTACTGCTTCTGCCACCCCAACCCTCCCCAGCAGCCATGGCAGTGAAACGTGAGCATAGAGGGCCCCCCCAGTCAGACCTGTGAGAGAATGGATGATGGCGAAGATAGGCATTGGCCAACTGACGACATAGGATGTCTCTATAGTAGTTCAGTTTGTCCTCCCTCTCAGCGGGTGTAAAAGAGGCCCCCATTTTGGACCAGAAGTGAGGGTCCAACAAGGTGGAGAGTCAGGAGTCATCCATCTGACAAATGGTGACAATTCGGCTGTCACTACGCAAGCAAGTGAACATGCATCGGGCCATTTGTGCAAGTGACTCAGGGGAACTTCCTGCCTCCGTCTCCACTACATACTGCCAAGGTGTGTCTGGGTCCCATGCTTCCTCTTCCTCATTGCCCTGTAACTCTTCTGGCTGCTCCTCCTCTCCTGTTACGTGTGTAGAAAGACCACTCATTTTGCTACACATTGCTTTTGCTCCAATGTCCTCCTTCTCCAGTTTAGCTTCCACAGGACTCATGTGGCCGGGAGATGTAGGCGCTTGTAGTTCCCTTAACAGCCAGATTTACCAGCATCTGTTCTAGAATTTTAAGCAGTGGAATGACATTGTTTATCCTGTAGTCCTGGCAACTGACAAATAACGGCGTCCTCAAAGGGCCTAAGCAAACGGCAGGTGTCACGCATGAGCTGCCACTGGCTGACATCGAAGTTACACAGGGGAGTATTCCTGTCCACTTGGATCATCAATAAATCGTTTATGGCCTTTCTCTGTTCGTATAGTTCGTCCAACATATGGAGGCCTATGTTGGGGATGCCGTTTTGCGCCTGCATCTCAAGGAGGGTGTGCTTTGCGGTGTACGAGTGGCTGAAGTGCATGCAAATTGCCACGTGTCCCATGCAGGGTGCATGAGTCAGCTCTCCTTGACACAGCGCCGACACCATGTTCTTCCCGTTGTTGGTCACCATGGTTCCGATTTTCAGTTGCCACAGAGAAAGCCAGGATTTGATTTCTTGATCAAGGACACGGAGCAGTTCCTACCATGTGTGACACCGTTCACCCAGGCAAACGAGGTACAAAACAGCGTGACACTGCCGTGCCCTGCACAAGTAGTATGCTGGAGGGGCACTGTTAATTGTCCCTGCAGTGGAGGCTGATGACACGGTGGAGTATAAGGAGGCAGAGGCGGACATTGTCGCAGGACCAACGGCTTGAGAACGTGGAGGCGGAAGCGACATCACCTGGCCAAGTTGCTGGTGTGGCTGTGCATGAACCACATTCCCCCAGTGGGCGGAAAAGGACATGTATTGTCTCTGACCATAGTTACAGCTCCACACATCGTCGCTGCCATGCACTTTGGCAGACACCGACAGGCTCAAGGACTGGCCCACCTTCTGTTCTTCATGTGTGTGCAGGGCTGGTACTGCCTTTTTCGCAAAGAAATTACAGCATGGGACTCTCCACATCTGCTCGGCACAAGCCATCAGTTCTCTGAAAGGTACAGATTCCACCATTTGGAAAGGGAGGCACTGCAGCACCAGCAACTTGGACAGGAGCACGTTCAGCTTATGCGCAGTTTGATGAGTGCCCGCATACTGTTGCCTCTTGGCAATCGCTTCTGTGATCGATTGCTGATGGAATGACTGATGAGGAGTAGGAGGATGAGGAGCAGGAGATGATGAGAAGGACAGAAAGCTCCCTTTGGCTGAGGTGGTTAAGCCTTGGCTGCCTGAAATAGGCTGTGTGCCACTGGGTGATGCAGTGGTTGCTGCGGCAGGCTGGACCACCACAACAGAGCCACGGTTCTCCCAGGCCACTTTATGGTGATGCTGCATATGTTGACGCAGGACCGTGGTCCAAACATGGCACCCTGGCCACTCTTCACCTTCTGCCCACAGATTCTACATATAGCCATGTTCACCTTCTCCGGCGGCTTAACAAAAAACACAGTAGGTGATTTTATGCACTGACTTAATGCTATCACCGCTGCCTCCATGAACCCTTGCACCACTACTTCCCGGGCAGGTAGGCAGCAGCGATGCAGGTGGTTTACCCAGGGCACGTTTGGCTCCCAATCTTCCACTGATGCCACCCTGCTGACTCCCAGCCATGCTACCACCTTGCTGGCTCAGCCGCTGCCTCACAGGCAAGCTGCCACCCTCTTCTCCGGATAATGATGAAGCCCCTTCATCACCCGGCTCCCAAGTGCGATCAGCTACATCTTTATCATTGAGTACTGTCTGCACATCACTGATGTCCTCTTTAACCATCTCTGCCTCTGCCTGACTGCTCGCAACATCTACTCCCACGCTACTCTCCTTATCACTACTTGCCTGCCTAGTGGAGGAAGCGGCATATGTCTCCTCCATATCTTGCCCTGCCAGTAGCTGCTGACTGTCTTCTAGGAGCTCGTCCTCGCTGTATAGTGGAACTGAGCCCACAGCATACAATACTTCTCTGGCTGAGGGAACAGAAAAGGACACAGGTAGGTTGAGGACAGGTGAGGGCAGATTGCCTGCTCCCAGGCCATGCCAACTAAGGGTTGTGTCTGAAAATCCCACCAACTTTTGGCTGGGGGTGTCTGATGTCACTTGCGACAAAGTAAAATTTCGAGTCAACCATTCAAAAAATGTTGGGCTGTTGGTCAAGACAAGGCCGCTAGCTTAGGCCTCTTGAAGTGACCCCTGCTGCCATGGCCCCTTACTCTGCTGCGACCTCTGATGCACGAGAAACATTTAGGCCTCTGCCACTCCCCTGTGCAAAGCCTGGCACTTCTCTGTCTGATATACTGTTAGATCAAATAAATAAATAAAATGGAAATTAAAACACCCCAAAAGAGTCTGTAATTTTTTTACTTCACCACACAACGGCTAATAATTCCTGCCAATCCTTTCCCTACACCTTAAATAATCTTTCCCTGCAGCTATAAATCGTTTTTTAAGCACAATGAAGTTTTTTCTAACACTGTCCCTAGCGCCTGCTGACGACTCTCCCTGCACTAAGTACACTGGTAAATGTCAGAATCCAAGATGGCTGAGGCTATTTATAGGGCTGGGACATCACAGAGCTGGCTGCTGATTGGCTGCATGCATGGCATTCTGGGTGATCCCACCTTCCCAGAGTTCTTTGCTCCATGTCCTCACACGTGCAGCAGCCATTTTTATAAAATATGCGATTCATTACCACGAAGCATGAGGAAATTCGGATTCGGTGCAAATCGAATTTTCCTGAAATTCAGATGGAATTCCACTTCGTCAGCTTCGATTCGCTCATCTCTAATTATCATATAATCATAAAAAAAAATTATAGGGAGAATTTTACACAGTTAATAGTGTTGAGCGAACAGTTCGAAAATCGTTCGGGTCCGTACCGAATTTTGGGGTGTCCGTGACACGGACCCGAACCCGGACATTTTCAAAAAAGTTCGGGTTCGGGTCCGGTGTTCGTCGATTACTTCCCGCTTTCTGAAGGGCTGCACAGCAGCCAATCAGCTAGCGTTTTACTTCTTGCCCTAAGAGCCCATCACAGCCATGCCTACTAATGGCATGGCTGTGATTGGCCAAGTGCAGCATGTGACCCAGCCTCTATTTAAGCTGGAGTCACGTAGCGCCGCACGTCACACTGCTCTGACTAGTGTAGGGAGAGGATGCAGCTTCTGTGAGGGCGAGATAGGCAGGGATAAAGAAGTGATTGAATGATCTACCTTTCTACACCTGTGCATCAGAACAACTCAGCTGAGCTGTTCACTGAAAGTCACTATTTTGTTGAGACTGGCCAGAGTGATTTTTACTGGCACATGTAACTGGGCTGACCGGCGGTGGCCATTTTGGGACTTGTGGTGCGCCAGCCCTTGCTGCCACAGAGTGTAAACCAAAGCTCCAAAGAAGTTAAAAATCTACACCTGTGAATCAGAACAACAGCGATTCAGCTGCTCAGTCAAAGTCAATTTTTTTTTCTGGCTGGGCAGACTGTTTTCTGGCACATGTTACAGGGCTGATAGGCGGCGGCCATTTTGGGACATGTGGTGCTACAGCAAAAGCTGCCACAACGTCCATTAATCTCATGTAATAGTCGATTTTTTCATAGATATACTACATCAGGGGTTTGGCTGTGCTTGTGTCACCCATACTAACTGCAAAGATATTTAATATATCAGTGGTGAAACTGAAAGTAACCCACTTGGATAGCAAATCCCATGAATGTGCTGTTCCAGCTAGGCTAGCCAGTGCCACTACTTTGTCCAATACTGTCAGCCAGAAATATATTTTTTTTTATGTGCCAGAAATATAAATTAGAAAAAGCTTTCACCGTAATAATAAAATTATTCTGGTGTTAGACCAGAAGAAGCACTCCTGTTGTAATTAATACTGTAAAAAGCCTTAGGCAATATTTCTCCCAGTGTGGGAAATTTATCTAGCAAAACTAGCATTTTAACAATTCCGGTGTTCTGAAATACCAGCGGTCCTCTTGTAATTAATACCGCCAAAAGGCATTATATCGTCCAGTGTTGTAATTTTGGTGAAAAAAAGGCCAATTTAATCAATCTGGTGTTTGTTAGACTAGAAAAACTAGGCCTCACGTTTTCACTCCTCTAAAGAGGAATTATATTTCCCCGTGTGGGAATCTATGTACCAAAACTAGCATTATAAAAAAATCTGGTGTCCAATTAGCAGCAGTGTTCTTGTAATTAATACCGCCAAAAGGCATTATTGTCCAGTGTTGTAATTTTGGTGATAAAAGGCCAATTTAATCAATCTGGTGTTTGTTAGACCAGAAAAACTAGGCCTCACGTTTTCACTCCTCTAAAAGGAATTATATTTCCCCGTGTGGGAATCTATGTACCAAAACTAGCATTATAAAAAATCTGGTGTCCAATTAGCAGCAGTGTTCTTGTAATTAATACCGCCAAAAGGCATTATTGTCCAGTGTTGTAATTTTGGTGAAAAAAGGCCAATTTAATCAATCTGGTGTTTGTTAGACCAGAAAAACTAGGCCTCATGTTTTCACTCCTCTAAAAGGAATTATATTTCCTCGTGTGGGAATCTATGTACCAAAACTAGCATTATAAAAATCTGGTGTCCAATTAGCAGCAGTGTTCTTGTAATTAATACCGCCAAAAGGCATTATTGTCCAGTGTTGTAATTTTGGTGAAAAAAGGCCAATTTAATCAATCTGGTGTTTGTTAGACCAGAAAAACTAGGCCTCACGTTTTCACTCCTCTAAAAGGAATTATATTTCCCGTGTGGGAATCTATGTACCAAAACTAGCATTATAAAAAATCTGGTGTCCAATTAGCAGCAGTGTTCTTGTAATTAATACCGCCAAAAGGCATTATTGTCCAGTGTTGTAATTTTGGTGAAAAAAAGGCCAATTTAATCAATCTGGTGTTTGTTAGACCAGAAAAACTAGGCCTCACGTTTTCACTCCTCTAAAAGGAATTATATTTCCCGTGTGGGAATCTATGTACCAAAACTAGCATTATAAAAATCTGGTGTCCAATTAGCAGCAGTGTTCTTGTAATTAATACCGCCAAAAGGCATTATTGTCCAGTGTTGTAATTTTGGTGATAAAAAGGCCAATTTAATCAATCTGGTGTTTGTTAGACCAGAAAAACTAGGCCTCACGATTTCACTCCTCTAAAAGGAATTATATTTCCCGTGTGGGAATCTATGTACCAAAACTAGCATTATAAAAATCTGGTGTCCAATTAGCAGCAGTGTTCTTGTAATTAATACCGCCAAAAGGCATTATTGTCCAGTGTTGTAATTTTGGTGAAAAAAGGCCAATTTAATCAATCTGGTGTTTGTTAGACCAGAAAAACTAGGCCTCACGTTTTCACTCCTCTAAAAGGAATTATATTTCCCCGTGTGGGAATCTATGTACCAAAACTAGCATTATAAAAATCTGGTGTCCAATTAGCAGCAGTGTTCCTGTAATTAATACCGCCAAAAGGCATTATTGTCCAGTGTTGTAATTTTGTTGAAAAAAGGCCAATTTAATCAATCTGGTGTTTGTTAGACCAGAAAAACTAGGCCTCACGTTTTCACTTCTCTAAAAGGAATTATATTTCCCGTGTGGGAATCTATGTACCAAAACTAGCATTATAAAAAATCTGGTGTCCAATTAGCAGCAGTGTTCTTGTAATTAATACCGCCAAAAGGCATTATTGTCCAGTGTTGTAATTTTGGTGAAAAAAAGGCCAATTTAATCAATCTGGTGTTTGTTAGACCAGAAAAACTAGGCCTCACGTTTTCACTCCTCTAAAAGGAATTATATTTCCCGTGTGGGAATCTATGTACCAAAACCAGCATTATAAAAATCTGGTGTCCAATTAGCAGCAGTGTTCTTGTAATTAATACCGCCAAAAGGCATTATTGTCCAGTGTTGTAATTTTGGTGAAAAAAGGCCAATTTAATCAATCTGGTGTTTGTTAGACCAGAAAAACTAGGCCTCACGTTTTCACTCCTCTAAAAGGAATTATATTTCCCGTGTGGGAAACTATGTACCAAAACTAGCATTATAAAAATCTGGTGTCCAATTAGCAGCAGTGTTCTTGTAATTAATACCGGAAAAAGGAATTATATCTTCCAGTGTGGGAATTTTGGGGCTAAAAAATAATATATTTTATTGTGGTGCGAGTTGAATCGCAACAATGAGGAAACATTCTATTAAGGGACGAGGACGCGGTCGTGGTGGTGTCCGTGGAGCCTCTGTTGCTGGCAGAGGACGTGGCCGTTCGGCCTCAGGCGCACAAAGTAGTGAAACAACTCCCTCAAGTAGCCGGCAGAATTTACAGCGATATTTGGTGGGGCCCAATGCCGTTATGAGGATGGTAGGGCCTGAGCAGGTACAGGCATTAGTCGATTGGGTGGCCGACAGTGCTTCCAGCACGTTCACCACATTGTCTTCCGCCCAGTCTTCTGCGGAAAGCGCACAGGTGGCACCTGAAAACCAAGCCCATCAGTCTGACACATCACCCCCATGCATATCAGGGAAACTGGCTGAGCCTCAAGTTATGCAGCAGTCTCTTCTTCTGTTTGAAGACTCTGCTCCCAAGGTTTTCCAGGGGCGTCCACCTATCCCTTCCCCAGTGGTGGAAGACATTCCATGCACTGACGCACAACCACTTATGTATCCAGATGATGAGGACATGGGAATACCACCACAACAGAGTGACCGAGTGTCTGATGATGACGAAACACAGGTGCCCACTGCCGCGTCTTATTGCAGTGTGCAGACTGAACAGGAGGAGGTCAGGGAGGAAGACTGGGTGGAAGACGATGCAGAGGACGATGAGGTCTTAGACCCCACATGGACTGAAGGTCGTGCCGCTGACTTAAATAGTTCAGAGGAAGAGGCAGTGGTGAGACCGAGACAACAGCGAAGCCAAAGAGGGAGCAGGGGGCAAAAGCAGAACAGCCGCCGTCCAGAGAGTTCGCCTGCTATTGGCCAGCGCCAACAGGGACCCAGCACCCCAAAGGCATCTTCAAGGAGTTCCCTGGCATGGCACTTCTTCAAACAATGTGCAGAGGACAAGACCAGAGTGGTTTGCACGCTGTGCCATCAGACCCTGAGGCGAGGCATTAACGTTCTTAACCTGAGCACCACCTGCATGATCAGGCATCTACATGCAAAGCATGAACTGCAGTGGAGTACACACCTTAAAAACAAGGAACCCGCTCAGGCTCCCCTGCTCCTCTACCGCTGCTGCCTCGGCTTCCGCCTCGAGAGGAATGTTGCCACCTGCCGAGCAGCAAACAGAGGATGTGCCACCGACACCACCACCGCCACCGTCACCTAGCGTCTCCACTATTTCACACAGCAGCGTTCAGCTCTCCATCTCTCAAACCTTTGAGAGGAAGCGCAAATTCCCACCTAGTCACCCTCGAGCCCTTGGCCTGAATGCCAGTATTTCTAAACTACTGGCCTTTGAAATGCTGTCATTCCGGCTGGTGGACACAGACAGCTTCAAACAGCTGATGGCCATGGCTGTCCCCCAGTATGTGGTTCCCAGCCGCCACTACTTCTCCAAGACAGCCGTGCCTTCCCTGCACATGCAAGTGTCCGATAAAATCAAGTGTGCACTGCGCAACGCCATTTGTGGCAAGGTCCACCTAACCACAGATACGTGGACCAGTAAGCACGGCCAGGGACGCTATATCTCCCTAACTGCACACTGGGTAAATGTAGTGGCGGCTGGGCCCCAGGCGGAGAGTTCCTTGGCGCACGTCCTTCCGCCGCCAAGGATCGCAGGGCATCATTCTTTGCCTCCTGTAGCCTCTTCCTCCTACTCGGCTTCCTCCTCCACTCCTTCCACCAACTCATCCAGTCAGCCACACACCTTCACCACCAACTTCAGCACAGCCCGGGGTAAACGTCAGCAGGCCATTCTGAAACTCATATGTTTGGGGGACAGGCCCCACACCGCGCAGGAGTTGTGGCGGGGTATTGAACAACAGACCGACCAGTGGTTGCTGCCGGTGGGCCTCAAGCCCGGCCTGGTGGTGTGCGATAATGGGCGAAATCTCGTGGCAGCTCTGGGACTAGCCGGTTTGATGCACATCCCTTGCCTGGCGCATGTGCTGAATTTGGTGGTGCAAAAGTTCATTCACAACTACCCAGACATGTCAGAGCTGCTGCATAAAGTGCGGGCCGTCTGTGCGCGCTTCCGGCGTTCACATCCTGCCGCTGCTCGCCTGTCAGCGCTACAGCGGAACTCGGCCTTCCCGCTCACCGCCTCATATGCGACGTGCCCACCCGGTGGAACTCCACCTTGCACATGCTGGAGAGACTGTGCGAGCAGCAGCAGGCCATAGTGGAGTTTCAGCTGCAGCAGGCACGGGTCAGTCGCACTGCGGAACAGCACCACTTCACCACCAATGATTGGGCCTCCATGCGAGACCTGTGTGCCCTGTTGCGCTGTTTAGAGTACGCCACCAACATGGCCAGTGGCGATGCCACTGTTATCAGCGTGACGATACCAATTCTATGTCTCCTAGAGAAAACGCTTAGGGCGATGATGGAAGAGGAGGTGGGCCAGTGCCAGGAGGAGGAGGAGGATGACGGGTCGTTTTTAGCACTTTCAGGCCACTCTGTTAGAAGTGGCTCAGAGGGAGGTTTTTTGCAACAGCAGAGGGCAGGTACAAATGTGGCCAGCCAGGGACCACTACTGGAGGACGAGGAGGATGAGGAGGAGGTGGAGGAGGATGAGGATGAAGCAGGTTCACAGCGGGGTGGCACCCAGCACAGCGCAGGCACATCCCTGGTGCGTGGCTGGGGGGATAAAGAGGATGATGACGATACGCCTCCCACAGAGGACAGCTTGTCCTTACCTCTGGGGAGCCTGGCACACATGAGCGATTACATGCTGCAGTGCCTGCGCAACGACAGCAGAGTTGCCCACATTTTAACGTGTGCTGACTACTGGGTGGCCACCCTGCTGGATCCACGGTACAAAGACAATGTGCCCACTTTACTTCCTGCACTGGAGCGTGATAGGAAGATGCGCGAGTACAAGCGCACACTGGTAGACGCGCTCCTGAGAGCATTCCCAACTGTCACAGGGGAACAGGTGGAAGGCCAAGGCAGAGGAGGAGCTAGAGGTCGCCCACTGCCAGCTCCTCTGAGGGCAGGGTTAGCATGGCAGAAATGTGGAAAAGTTTTGTCTCCACGCCACAGCTAACTGCCCCACCACCTGATACGGAACGAGTTAGCAGGAGGCAACATTTCACTAACATGGTTGAACAGTACGTCTGCACACAACTCCACGTACTGACGGATGGTTCGGCCCCATTCAACTTCTGGGTTTCCAAATTGTCCACGTGGCCAGAATTAGCATGTTATGCCTTGGAGGTGCTGTCCTGCCCGGCGGCCAGCGTTTTATCTGAACGTGTATTCAGCACGGCAGGGGGCGTCATTACTGACAAACGCAGCCGCCTGTCCGCAGCCAACGTGGACAAGCTGACGTTTATAAAAATGAACCAGGCATGGATCCCACAAGACCTGACCCTCCCTTGTGCAGAGTAGTCCTAAATAACTGCCTTAAACCATGTTGTCTTGTACTCCTGGCCACTTCTTCATTGAAAAATCAATTTTTGAAATTAAGTAGGATCTTGGGGTGCAACCCAGAGTTGAATGAACCTTCCGTCTGTCTGGGTGCCGGTGCCAAAGTACATAAAAGTGTCCTTCTCCTGTGCTGGGTGATATGAATGTTATACTTGTGCTGTCTGACATGTCTCCTTTGTGTGGGTGCAGGGGGCCAAAGTCACTGAAAGCGGCCTTCTCCTGTGGTGGCTGATATAAATGCCTGAATCTCTGCTGTGGGACCTCTCTCTCTTTCTGGGTGCAGGGGTCAAAGTCTCTAAAAGTGCCCTTCTCCTGTGGTGGTTGATGTGAAACTGATGCTTGTGCTATCTGACCTGTCTCCTCTGTGTCGGTGCTAAGGCCTAAGTCACTGAAAGCGGCCTTCTCCTGTTCTGGCTGATATAAATGCCTGAATCTCTGCTGTGGGACCTCTCTCTCTTTCTGGGTGCAGGGGTCAAAGTCTCTAAAAGTGCCCTTCTCCTGTGGTGGTTGATGTGAAACTGATGCTTGTGCTATCTGACCTGTCTCTTCTGTGTCGGTGCTAAGGCCTAAGTCACTGAAAGCGGCCTTCTCCTGTTCTGGCTGATATAAATGCCTGAATCTCTGCTGTGGGACCTCTCTCCTCTTTCTGGGTGCAGGGGTCAAAGTCTCTAAAAATGCCCTTCTCCTGTGGTGGTTGATGTGAAACTGATGCTTGTGCTATCTGACCTGTCTCCTCTGTGTCGGTGCTAAGGCCTACGTCACTGAAAGCGGCCTTCTCCTGTTCCGGCTGATATAAATGCCTGAATCTCTGCTGTGGGACCTCTCTCCTCTTTCTGGGTGCAGGGGTCAAAGTCTCTAAAAGTGCCCTTCTCCTGTGGTGGTTGATGTGAAACTGATGCTTGTGCTATCTGACCTGTCTCCTCTGTGTCGGTGCTAAGGCCTAAGTCACTGAAAGCGGCCTTCTCCTGTGCTGGCTGATATAAATGCCTGAATCTCTGCTGTGGGACCTCTCTCCTCTCTCTGGGTGCAGGGGTAAAAGTCTCTCAAAGTGGCCTTCTCTTGTGCTGGGTGATGTGAAGCTGATTTTTGTGCCATCTGACATGGTTGCTGGGGTCCCATTAAATGGTGGCCTACTCCTGTGGTGGGTGATCTAAATGCATGATTCTCTGCTGTGAAAACCTCTCTCCTCCGTCTGGGTGCAGGGGTCAAAGTCTCTCAAAGTGGCCTTCTCTTGTGCTGGGTGATGTGAAGCTGAAGTTTGTGCCATCTGACATGGTTGCCGGGGTCCCATTAAATGGTGGCCTACTCCTGTGGTGGGTGATCTAAATGCATGATTCTCTGCTGTGAAAACCTCTCTCCTCCGTCTGGGTGCAGGGGTCAAAGTCTCTCAAAGTGGCCTTCTCTTGTGCTGGGTGATGTGAAGCTGATGTTTGTGCCATCTGACATGGTTGCCGGGGTCCCATTAAATGGTGGCCTACTCCTGTGGTGGGTGATCTAAATGCATGATCCTCTGCTGTGAAAACCCCTCTCCTCCGCCTTGGTGCAGGGGTCAAAGTCTCTCAAAGTGGCCTTCTCTTGTGCTGGGTGATGTGAAGCTGATGTTTGTGCCATCTGACATGGTTGCCGGAGTCCCATTAAAAGTTGGCCTATCCTGTGGTGGGTGATCTAAATGCATGATTCTCTGCTGTGAAAACCTCTCTCCTCCGTCTGGGTGCAGGGGTCAAAGTCTCTCAAAGTGGCCTTCGCTTGTGCTGGGTGATGTGAAGCTGATTTTTGTGCCATCTGACATGGTTGCCGGGGTCCCATTAAATGGTGGCCTACTCCTGTGGTGGGTGATCTAAATGCCTGATTCTCTGCTGTGAAAACCCCTCTCCTCCACCTGGGTGCAGGGGTCAAAGTCTCTCAAAGTGGCCTTCTCTTGTGCTGGGTGATGTGAAGCTGATTTTTGTGCCATCTGACATGGTTGCTGGGGTCCCATTAAATGGTGGCCTACTCCTGTGGTGGGTGATCTAAATGCATGATTCTCTGCTGTGAAAACCTCTCTCCTCCGTCTGGGTGCAGGGGTCAAAGTCTCTCAAAGTGGCCTTCTCTTGTGCTGGGTGATGTGAAGCTGAAGTTTGTGCCATCTGACATGGTTGCCGGGGTCCCATTAAATGGTGGCCTACTCCTGTGGTGGGTGATCTAAATGCATGATTCTCTGCTGTGAAAACCTCTCTCCTCCGTCTGGGTGCAGGGGTCAAAGTCTCTCAAAGTGGCCTTCTCTTGTGCTGGGTGATGTGAAGCTGATGTTTGTGCCATCTGACATGGTTGCCGGGGTCCCATTAAATGGTGGCCTACTCCTGTGGTGGGTGATCTAAATGCATGATCCTCTGCTGTGAAAACCCCTCTCCTCCGCCTTGGTGCAGGGGTCAAAGTCTCTCAAAGTGGCCTTCTCTTGTGCTGGGTGATGTGAAGCTGATGTTTGTGCCATCTGACATGGTTGCCGGGGTCCCATTAAAAGTTGGCCTATCCTGTGGTGGGTGATCTAAATGCATGATTCTCTGCTGTGAAAACCTCTCTCCTCCGTCTGGGTGCAGGGGTCAAAGTCTCTCAAAGTGGCCTTCGCTTGTGCTGGGTGATGTGAAGCTGATTTTTGTGCCATCTGACATGGTTGCCGGGGTCCCATTAAATGGTGGCCTACTCCTGTGGTGGGTGATCTAAATGCCTGATTCTCTGCTGTGAAAACCCCTCTCCTCCACCTGGGTGCAGGGGTCAAAGTCTCTCAAAGTGGCCTTCTCTTGTGCTGGGTGATGTGAAGCTGATGTTTGTGCCATCTGACATGGTTGCCGGGGTCCCATTAAATGGTGGCCTACTCCTGTGGTGGGTGATCTAAATGCATGATTATCTGCTGTGAAAACTTCTCTCCTCTGTCTGGGTGCTGGTCCAAAATACATGAGAGTGGCCTTCTCCGGTGGTGGTTGATATGAAGCATGATTCCTTGCTGTGGGACCTGTATCCTCTGTCTGGGTGCTGGTCTGAAATAAATGAGAGTGGCCCTCTCCGTTGGGGGTTGATATGACGCATGATTTCTTGCTGTGGGACCTGTATCCTCTGTCTGGGTGCTGGTCCAAAATAAATGAGAGTGGCCTTCTCCGGTGGGGGTTGATATGACGCATGATTCCCTGATGTGGGACCTCTCTCCTCTGTCTGGGTGCTGGTCCAAAATACATGAGAGTGGCCTTCTCCGGTGGTGGTTGATATGAAGCATGATTCCTTGCTGTGGGACCTGTATCCTCTGTCTGGGTGCTGGTCCCAAATAAATGAGAGTGGCCTTCTCCAGTGGTGGATGATTTGACGCATGATTCCTTGCTGTGGGACCTGTATCCTCTGTCTGGGTGCTGGTCCAAAATAAATGAGAGTGGCCTTCTCCGGTGGGGGTTGATATGACGCATGATTCCTTGATGTGGGACCTCTCTCCTCTGTCTGGGTGCTGGTCCAAAATAAATGAGAGTGGCCTTCTCCGGTGGTGGTTGATATGACGCATGATTCCTTGCTGTGGGACCTCTATCCTCTGTCTGGGTGCTGGGCCGAAATAAATGAGAGTGGCCTTCTCCGTTGGTGGTTGATATGAGGCATGATTCCTTGCTGTGGGACTTATCTCCTCTGTCTGGGTGCTGGTCCAAAATAAATGAGAGTGTCCTTCTCCGGTGGGGGTTGATATGACGCCTTATTCCTTGATGTGGGACCTCTCTCCTCTGTCTGGGTGCTGGTCCAAAATACATGAGAGTGGCCTTCTCCGGTGGTGGTTGATATGACGCATGATTCCTTGCTGTGGGACCTGTATCCTCTGTCTGGGTGCTGGGCCGAAATAAATGAGAGTGGCCTTCTCCGTTGGTGGTTGATATGAGGCATGATTCCTTGCTGTGGGACCTGTATCCTCTGTCTGGGTGCTGGTCCAAAATAAATGAGAGTGGCCTTCTCCAGTGGGGGTTGATATGACGCATGATTCCTTGATGTGGGACCTCTCTCTCTGTCTGGGTGCTGGTCCAAAATAAATGAGAGTGGCCTTCTCCGGTGGTGGTTGATATGACGCCTTATTCCTTGCTGTGGGACCTGTATCCTCTGTCTGGGTGCTGGTCCAAAATACATGAGAGTGGCCTTCTCCGGTGGTGGTTGATATGACGCCTTATTCCTTGCTGTGGGACCTGTATCCTCTGTCTGGGTGCTGGTCCAAAATACATGAGAGTGGCCTTCTCCGGTGGTGGTTGATATGAAGCATGATTCCTTGCTGTGCGACCTGTATCCTCTGTCTGGGTGCTGGTCCCAAATAAATGAGAGTGGCCTTCTCCAGTGGTGGATGATATGACGCATGATTCCTTGCTGTGGGACCTCTCTCCAATTGATATTGGTTAATTTTTATTTATTTTATTTTATTTTATTTTAATTCATTTCCCTATCTACATTTGTTTGCAGGGGATTTACCTACATTTTGCTGCCTTTTGCAGCCCTCTAGCCCTTTCCGGGAGTCTTTTACAGGCTTTTTAGTGCCCAAAAGTTCGGGTCCCCATTGACTTCTATGGGGTTCGGGTTCGGGTTCGGATGAAGTTTGGGTTGAGTTCGGATCACGAACCCGGACATTTTCCGGAATTTCGGCCGAACCTCTCGAACCCGAACATCCAGGTGTTCGCTCATCTCTAACAGTGAACCTATATGCTGACATTACATTAGAAGAGATGAATTTGCAATTTAAGGGCATGTTTAAACAGTGGATTTTCCATGTGGATTTGAGCACATATTCTGTATTCAAATTTATGGGAAAACATGAACAATGTTATGTATAGCCCAATCAGCGCTATGTCTTCTTGATGCCTGACATTAGCAGAACATTCAATATGATATACTTTTTCTGTCTTTCCAGATGAACAGCAGTGAAGCAGAGACCGTACATCCTTGTCCCATAGAAGATGATTATAAGCATGTGGTATATACAGTTGTCTACATCATTGTTTTTCTCAGCGGGTTGCTCTTCAATGGGGCTGCTGTGTATGTTTTTTGTAAAGTCAGGAAAAAGAAAGGACTATCAACGATATGCCTGCTAAACCTTGCAGTGGCGGATCTATTGTTTATATTTTTCCTGCCTCTGAGGACAGCCTACTACCAAATGGATGGGACTTGGATTTTTGGTGACTTTATGTGCCGTGTTACTACATTTTCTTTCTATTTCAGCATGTACTCCAGCATATTTTTCTTGGCTTGTCTGAGCATTTTCCGCTATATGTCAGTGGTGCACCCAGACACAATAAAAGTTAAGACAGCCATTAAGGTCTGTGCTGGTGTCTGGGTTTTTACAGGTCTAAGTACAACACCCTTCCTACTTTCTGGCATCACTGTCCGAGAAAATGTCATAAGGTGCTTTGAACCTGCTGTAATGTCAGCATGGAAGAGGGTCATGTATATGAACTACTATGCCTTGGTTGCTGGATTTATACTCCCTTTTCTGGCCATTGTAGTGTGTAATGGGTTGCTTATCAGACATATTGCGACCATGCCAATGGAGAAGAAAACCATTAGAAAACAAATTACTATGATAGTCTTAGTTTTATTGGTTTGTGGTGTCTGTTTTTTGCCATACCATATTCAAAGAACGGTTCACCTACATTATTTGGTTTATCAGCCAGACATATGCACCTTACATGAGGTTCTTCAGAAGACTGTTGTTACAACACTGTGCTTAGCTGTTCTGAATACTTGCCTGGATCCTCTGTTATATGTATTTGTGGGCCATGGTTATAAATCGTGGCTGCTGTTACTATGCATGCCCAAAAGGGCTACCAATGTAAGAACTTCATCTACTGACTCAAGTGGTTTCAATGAACCAATGGTAGACGAAGTACCAATGAATGAACACATTTTAAGATCAACTAATGAATTACTGCCAAAAATGTAATACTTATTTGCTAACCTCTAACCTATCTATACGCATGCAAGAACATTATGTTGTATTATATTTTTCCTGCTCAACTAATGAAAAAACAAAGATTAATTAATCATTCACAATAAGTGTTAATACTAATTACAATAAGCAATAAAAACTGCAATGCAAATATAAAAAGTAGCAGATGGATTAACCTGAAAATTCCAAAATAATTGTCTTTTGAAGATGTGTGTTTCGATGTCAATAAAGGGTGGCTATTATTATTATTATAAATAAATTTCTTTTCAATTTTCTTTATATTGGTTTTTAACAATTAATTAGATGCAAGAACAATACAAGGCATCATGCTGGGAAGCGGTACAGTACAATTTACATTGTTTGGATGAATATTACATAGCGAATAGTCAAATCCTTATTATTAGTAGACTAGGAGTAGAATATTACAGTCTTGGTTTTGGTGTTGGATTTCAAAGGACGTTGATTCATGCAGTCTTGGACCGTTATTGTTTGCTCTTGTCCTGTATTTGTAGACTTCCAAGTAGCAAGATTCATAACTAAGTGAACTGCCTTGTATGCATAGGAGAACAAGTAAGAGAACTAGTACAATAATAAAACAATAAATGTGTATTACATATGTGTGTGAGGGGGTAGAGAGGGTAGGGATGGGGTATGAGCCTGAGACCGTTGTCTAATATACACTGAGGTGCAGTAAGTGAGAATGTTATCACTGTTGGCCATTTTGTCTCATATGTCTCTATTTGCAACTGTTTGCGTGTTAATTTCTTCTGACATGTGGTTAAGGAAAGGAGTTGAATTACAATAGGTTACCCATGGGGCCCAAAGTGACGCAAATCTACCCTGAGTATGTTGAGTTAATGCGACAATCTCTTCAACATCGTAAATTTGGTTCACTGGGGTATTGTGCGTTTGATGAGGAATAAAAAAAGGGATCTACAGTATTTTGCACATTTTGGATCTCTGTATTCCAACCCAAGAATATCAGGGTGGGTGAAGGTATAGTTTTCACTGAACAGATGTTCTTGGTGATCTCAAAGACAGACAGAATGTTTAAGTTTCGAACAGGACCACGAGATGTGTAAATATGTCCCTCTCTCTGAGTTACATGTCCAGCAAGTGTCAGGAATAGATGGATACCAAGTATTAGTTTTAACCGGGGTTATATATGTTCCATCTTCCATTATGTTTTCTAGTGGTATGTCTATGGCGTGTAGGCGGTCTGGGGAATCTAGGTGTCATTGTGTAGTGTATATCTTCGGTAGGTCTTTCACTGCAGCTAATGGAGAGGGGGTTGGCATGAATTGTGCTGCTTGTACTCTCCATTGGTGTGCTACTTCTTAAAAGTTATTAACTAGTCAGTTGCAGGGGGGTAACGGTCGCGGTCGCAGAGGATGCGCCCGCGACCGGGCCCGGCAGGGGGAGGGGGCCCGCTACACTTACATGTAATGGAGTGCTCTGACAGGGCCCAGCATGAACTACAGTGACAATGCTGGGCCCCGTCAGAGCGCTCTTAAAACATGTACAATGTGGGGGTAGCAGAGGCCGGAGTGTCGCAGAGGCATGTGGGGGCGTGCTCACTGCCTTGTCAGTTCTTGTCACTGCCGAGCTTTTGTCTCCAGAGTGTGAAGCAGGAAGCCGTCTCCGCTCCCTGCTTCAACTTTCTTCTCAGCTCAGGCGCTCCCCCTGCTGGCCGTACTTGGTACTGCTAGTTGTGGGAGGAGAGCTGAATGCCCGGGAATCAGCCTCCAAGCACAGCCAGCAGGCCGTGAGAGTGTTGGAGTGTGTGTCATCAGGGAGGAAGGTAAGTATGAGTTTTTTTATTTTCACCATAAAGCTGGCATAATTACTGTAATGAGGCACCTATGTTGGCATAACTACTATGAGGGGGCACATATTATGGCATAACTAATGTTGGAGGGCACATAAGTGGGCATAATTACTATGAGGGAGCACATATTAAGGCATAATTACTATGAGAGGGCACATATCTGGCACAACTACTATGAGGGGGCACATATCTGGCATAACTACTATGAGGGGGCACATATCTGGCATATCTACAGTGAGGGGGCACATATGTGGGCATAACTACTGTGAGGGGGCACATATCTGGCATAAATACTGTGAGGGGGTACATACGTGGGCATAACTACTGTGAGGGGGCACATATCTGGGCATAACTACTGTGAGGGGGCACATATCTGGAAAAACTACTGTGACAGGAACGAAGGTGGGTATAACTATTGTGAAGGTGGGCTTAATTACTGGGAATGGCCACAGTGTGGGCATTAGTACTGTGTGGTAGCACCGCTATACATTGGCATGGCTCAGTCTTACAGGCCAGCACAGCACCACCTGCTAGTGATTTCTCAGGGGCAGTCACCATCCTTTCCTTATGTAATTATTCTTTTTTTCTCTATCACGCCAGCGACACCCTGGATGAGGTAGGACCAGATTTTATTAGTTTATTGGGGGGGCCCTGATCCAAAGTTTACACTGGGGCCCATAACACTCTAGTTACGCCACTGGTCAGTTGGTGCTACTAGTGATGTCTTAAGAGGTATCGGTAGGAGAATTTCCCTAGTGCTACATGTAATTTGTCATTCGCAGGTCTATTATTCTAGAGAGTACCGTTGCCGTATGATATAAGGATAGGTCTGGTACTCCCAGGCCACCCAGTGTTTTGGATAGTGTTAGTGTCGAGAAACCTAGTCTGGGTCATTTATTTCTCCAGATGTATTTTGAAAAAAGTGATCTGGCTTTTATGAAATAGGTATCTTGGGTATCTTAATCGGTAGCATCTGGAACAGGTAGGTACATTTTGGGGAGGATGAGTCCTTTTAGCAAATGTTTCATTCCTATCCAAGATATGAAGGGAGCTGTCTAAGATTCTATTTCTTTTAACCCCTTGAGGACTCAGCCCTATTTCACCTTAAGGACCCAGCCATTTTTTGCAAATCTGACCAGTGTCACTTTATGTGGTGATAACTTTTAAACGCTTTTACTTATGCAGGCCATTCTGAGATTGTTTTTTCTTCACATATTGTACTTCATGACATTGGTAAAATGGAGTCAAAAAATTTATTTTTCATTTATAAAAAAAATACCAAATTTACCAAAAAGTTTGAAAAATTTGCAATTTTCCAAGTTTCAATGTCTCTACTTCTATAATACATAGTAATACCGCCAAAAAAGTTTTTGATTTACATTCCCCATATGTCTACTTCATGTATCTATCATTTTGGGAACGCCCTTTCATTTTTTGGGGACGTTACAAGGCTTAGAGGTTTAGAAGCAAATCTTGGAATTTTTCAGAAATTTTCAAAAACCCACTTTTTAGGGATCAGTTCAGGTCTGAAGTCACTTTGTGAGGCTTACATAATAGAAACCACCAAAAAATGACCCCATTCTAGAAACTACACCCCTCAAGGTATTCAAACCTCATTTTACAAACGTTGTTAACCCTTTAGCTTTCCACAAGAGTTAATGGCAAATGGAGATAACATTTCAGATTTTCAATTTTTTTTTTTTTCCATTTTAATCAATTTTTTCCAGTAACAAATCAAGGGTTAACAGCCAAGAAAAACTCAATATTTATTGCCCTGATTCTGTAGTTTGTAGAAACACCCCATATGTGGTCGTAAACTGCTGTATGGCCAAACGGCAGGACACAGAATGAAGGGAATGCCATATGGTTTTTGGAAGGTGGATTTTGCTGGACTGGTTTTATTGACACCATGCCCCCTAGAGTAGAAACTCAATAAAAGTGACTCCATCTAAGAAACTATACCCCGTATTGCCGAAAGGGGGGCGGGGGTCACAGGACCTCCCTGGGTATTGTAACAAGCTACCTGCTGAATAATTTCAGCAGGTACCTTGTTCCGATCACTGCCGGCTGAGCAGCAGTGATCAGAAATACTCATGATGTACCGGTACGTCATGGGTCCTTAAGGACTCGGGAATCATGACGTACCGATATGTCATGCATCCTTAAGGGGTTAAAGAGTTTTGTAGTAGTGGTAGGTAGTTGAGTTTGGTCAGGTCCGACCAACGCGCGCTTAGTTTAATTCCTAGATACCTTATATAACTTTTTAGCCATTTAAATGGAAATTGGCTTTCCGGGTTGTTCTTTAGTCCTTGGGAGATATTTATGCCTAGTGCTTCTGATTTTTCAAGGTTTATTTTGAAGTTAAAGAGTGTACCAAATCTAGTAAATGTGTCTAGTACTGCTGGTATTTCTTTTATCGGGTCTGTAAGAATTAAAAGATCATCAGCAAAGGCTGCCGCTTTATGTTCTACTGCGTTGACCTTATATTCTGCTATGGCAGGAAATTGTCTGATGCTTTGAATCAAAGTCTACATCACTAGAATGAATAGCGAAGGGGACAGAGGGCAGCCTTGCCGAGTACTGTTTAATATATCAAACGGGTCTGATAATAGGCAATTAACTCAAACTCTTGCATATGGGCAGGAATATTGTTAAGAGATGGCATTGAGAAAGGGATCGGGAATGGGGAAGTGGCTTAGGGTTTCAGTCCATTCTGTCACCCTCTTTCTCCGCATCTGTTCCTAAGAGGACCATCGGGGAGCGGGATATATTAGCGTGTTGCATGAGGTGTACGAGCCTGACGGAATTGTCTCTGCGCTCTCTTCCCTACACTGTCTGTCCCTTCCTATGCACAGCTCCCCCTGACTAAGACTGAGCCGAACACACAGATGACACGTTCTGGCCAGCCAATCACTGTAATGCCAGTAACTAGAGATATCCCGAACTATTCGCTGGCGAACATAGCTTGTTCGCGTCCGCCGCGGCGTGCGAACATATTCGATGTTTGCGTTCACCCGTATACTTTATCATTGAGCAAACTTTGACCCTGTACCTCACAGTCTGCAGACACATTCCAGCCAATCAGCATACCCTCCCTCCCAGACGCTCCCCCCTCTTATCTAAACGCAAGGACAGCATCCATCTTAGATTCATTCTGAAGCTGCAGTGTTAGTAATTGTAAATCGCAATGCGATTAATATAACCTGAATTATTCGCATTGTGATTACAACTTAGATCTGAGTTCCTAATGGTTGTATTGCTAGAATATAACGAAGATAACGAATCTAGAGTAGCACTATATTCTCAATCTTTGTTATATTCTAGCAATACAACAACCATTAGTAACTCAGATCTAAGTTTAATTCCCAATGCGATTAATATAACCTGCATTAATCGCATTGCAAATTCAATTTAGAGCTGAGTTCCTAATGGTTGTTGTATTGCTAGAATATACGTTATATTCTAGCAATACAACCATTAGGAACTCAGCTCTAAGTTGTAATTGCAATGCGATTAATTGTGTTTCTTGTAATAGTACGAATAGTCTGCTTTTAACGTTTTCAGATGTGCAAGGATCTGTGATTTTTTTGACTGGTGAGTTAAAGCTTCTTACATTTTATGAGAAAAAGGTCATGTCTTGTTTGTCAGTGGCCATCTGTGGATGTAGTGAACAATGATTTGCGTTGTGGACATGGTCTCAGACGAGGAGATTTGTATGAAAGGAGAGGTATAGGTTGGGGAGTCAACTGTATATGTGGTGTATGTACCGCTTTTGGGGCAGTTGGGAGTGTTTTTTTGTATTTTATACCTAAAAACACAAAATTTAACATCTTGTAATGTTTGTAAAATAGTAGAGGGTGTACTGTCAGTCACACTCTTAAAACTAGTGAGGACCTGTAAAAGAAGGTTAAGCATGATACTCATCATGTTCGTAGCAGTCTTTCAGGAGATTTGTCTTTGCAGCTTGCGCGGTTCCAGCCATCTTGGTTTTGAGCTTTTCGACTGCTTACCATAGTAATAACACAGGTAGAGTTGGCATTTCGAAAGTCAAATGTGCTGTTTTTAGTATTGGTGGCGGGTCTAGTGGGATTTCTAGCTCTGCCACCACCACTGCTACCTCTTCTGACATGCGAGCTGTGTAGAATTTTCTATTGGCCAAGATGGAGATGCCAAAAGGGAAATAGCCAGCGAAACACAAATTGTCTCTGGCGTAGTAAATCTGTGAGTGGCTTGAGTAATCTTCATTTTGCCAGTGGAGATGGCGCTGGAATATGGTTATTTGGATGTTATAGGAAAGGGAATCTGAAGATCTAGCATTCTGAAGGATTTTTTACAGACGATGTCTCTGGGGGGTACAGCAGGCTTGGGTTTTGGTCTCAAAGCTCGGTGTGCTCTTTCAATAATCAGCGACTGTTTTTCAGAGTCTTTAAGTAGTCCTGAGTATATTTCTGTTAAGGTAGTTGTGATATCTGTGGCTTCGATGGATTCTGGTACCCCTCTTCACTTTCAAGTTGTTGCATCTGTTGCAGTTTTCTAAATCTTCCATAGTGGAATATAACTTGTTGATATGTGCCTCTTGTATTTGGAGATCTGAGGCAACCGCCGCTGATTGGTTTATGACAGATGTCTGTGTTTGTTCAAGCATATTAATCTTATGTCCCAGATGTTGAAGGTCTTGCTTGATCTCAGATATATCTTTAGCGATTGGGGCTAGGGAGAAGGTTAGGAGGCGGTTGAGAAATGCCCTGGATATTGGTTTGTTATTGTCAGAATGTTCTCTGCCGTCACTTGCTTGTTCTGAGTCTGATGCAAGAGCGTCTTTATTGTTTTGAGTGTCGCCATAGTGTTTTGTTAAGTCAGGAAATTATCCATTTCAGAGTTGATAGATGCTTGTTCTATTTTAGGTGTTTTACAGCCAATTTTCACCATATTGATTTCCTGTGGGTTAGGAGTGTGACTGAGGTCTCCCTTTGGACTGGTGAGATGATCACAATATATTTGATTCCTAGGATTCAAGAAGAAAGGGCTTTGATATGGCTCCTTCTCTATATGTAGTAGGGGTCACATGGGAAGAAAGAAGCAAAGGGTAATAGAGTGGGTTATTTGATAGAGTGTGGATCCTGTGTGGGATCCAGACAGAAACACTGGTGCAGTGCTCCTAGTTGGGAAACTTGTTGCAGAAGACCTTGTTAGGCTTGCTGTAACGATCTGTGCAGGCTGCTATTGCACCTAAGTAGTGGTGTAGGTTTCAGCTTTGGGGCCTGCGTGACAGTTTACTCCCTTCTCTCCTTGTGTGTTTGAGTCAAAAAGTGTTGTTCCAGAGGGTCTCTCTAATACTCAAGGGCCCCCGGCATTGGGCACCACTACCAGCATGACTTCCTGGCGTATAACGTGTCTCCCCATGTTTTATTCACTGGGTGCAAATATTGTGGCAGGGGAAATATGATGGCTGGTTGAAAATTTAGTGCCCGGTGTGCCGGGATTTCCCCTTCCAGTTCAAGCTGACATGTTGCTGTGTCGGCAGCTGTGGGAGCTTGTGCTGTCGTCCGGGCCCCCTCTCAACTCTCCCTCCTGTGTTCCGCCTCCGGGCCTCCTGCTTTAGCTCCGTCTATCAACGGAACCAACGAATCAAGGCGGGTCTGGGTCCCAGAGGCTTCTTCAGGATGGAGGCACCCGAACTTTGATGGGTCCGCCGGATCCTGCCGGTACTTTAGGTAGGGGGCTTAGCCGGGCAGTAGGCCGCAACTCATATATATGGCTGAACCGCTGATAGAGATGGCGGAAAGTGGCCATTCCTGTCTTTGGCTGCTGTGTTGGGGGGTTTTGAGGTATGATGAGGTTTTTTAGGCACTGGATGGCTTTAGATTTGTTTTTTGTCAGAGGAGCAGAGTTTCCTGCGTCCTTGCACTAGCGTGCCAGACCATGCCCCCCATGTTGTATTTCTTATATATAGTTATTAAGATATTTTTTTTTTCATTTTCTTAACATGGTTTATAAAAAATAATTGTAACATTCCTGATTCTGAGCAAAGCATAGCAAGAAATGTATTGTGCTGCACACTTCACCTACCGTCCCCCTTTTCCCATGACTTTGTTTAGGGTCTTCATAGACCACTTTCACATAGGCAGCATTTGGTCATATTTTGCACCAGTATTTGTAACCCAAAACCAGGAGCAGGTCCAAAACACATAAGAGGTAGAACTATTTTCTCTGTAGGTTCCATAAGACAGAGTTCAGAATAAGCAAATATACATCTACACTCACAAGTGCATAGCCATAAGGCAAACAAGGTTGGTTAAAAGATGGCTGCACAAGCTAAGAGCTTCCTTCATTCAATGTTTTTGGAACGAGCCCCTTTTCTTATTTTTTGCTATCAGTTTATGATGTATTGTGCAGCCATCTTCTAACTCTGTAGGTTTCAGTCATGGTTTTGAATAATTATTTCGATTTGTAAGCCAAAACCAGGAGAGGGTCCAGCACACACAGAAGGTGCAACTATTTTCTTTGCAGATTCCAGTCTTCGACTTACAAATATTGATGCAGAATGTGAAAATGACCTAAAGTCTGTTGGCCTCAAGTCTTAAGTGCATGTTGGTTTTCTGGTACAGTAGTTATTCTCAGGGAAAGTATAAAGAAGCTAAAGTGGGCAGAAAAAAAGGAGCAGGTGGAGTGGTGCTTTCACAGAGTTTAAGCTTTTATGGTATTGATGTCCAGCTTTGAGGGGAACTTCCAATTTTTATTATGGACTGTTGTTTTGGACTTTATACTAAGCAGAAATGGACCCCTGTGGAGCGCATGACATTAGTATATAATAGACAATCCTTATCTACTCCATCATAGTATGTAGAATGTTTGTAGGTGGATTCATCTAAAAATCGATGCGTTAGAAAACTAAATTGAATGGGTTACTCAAATAGTTGAAGTCTGATGGTGGGGGGAAAAAAAGTGCAAATGCCCTTTGACTAGTAGACTCTTCATAAGTACTTTTACACATGAGACCACAGTGTAATACCAACAGGATAACTAAGCTCAACACTGTCCACATAGTATAGTGAGAAACACATTTTAGCTTATCTTCAAAATTTGGCTACATAAATATGTTTTCTTAATCAGTAATGCATACTTATTTTTATTTTAGTTAAAATCCAAATTTTCATTAAGCATTGTTGGTATGAGAAAGAGACTAAAGCCTCACAAATGTGTCTGACTCCATTAATTGTGACGTAGCCTTCAGTGATCTGGCTGCATGGGATTTGAGCTGAGTTGGACGCACATATTATGATGAGTCTGTTCAGGGAGGCAGTATTGCTGTTTGATACAAAGAGGATAATTAATTTGTGTCATGCGCAAAAGGAAAATTATGATTGCGTAGGGACACCAGTGTAGTGTTGCAGTAGTAATTTTGAGTGAGGGGGACAAAAAGGGTACTATTACTGTGTCGGGGTGCAATTACCATCTGGTATATTATCTGCTTTGTACTATTATATTAAGGTTACTATAAAGTAGGTATGACAGCATTATTTCTGACGTACAGTATTCTGGGGCACCTTAATACACAGCAGATAGAGTAATGTGGGCCCATTTAAGGTAAAAGATGCAGGACAATGTTGTTAAACGGCCATAGTATGGGACATTTGTGTAGAAGGTGGGGAATAGCTGATGAGAAGTGCTGGAAAAGATATCTGGACAGCAAACTCTGCAAAGACATGTAGTAGTTTTGGCTGGATAGAGATGAAAACGGAGTTACTGAATTTAGCTACTATCCTATATTTGTACTATAATTGCTTATATAGTCTGCAAATCACCTGTATAGAAGTATTATCTTCCACTATATGGTCACCATATGGAAGTAATTAACATTGTATAAATGTTCCTATTCAATAACAGACTGGTGGTATTCAAACTCTTTGTAGTAGTATGATCAATTAGGGAAAATTATTTGGTGGCAGGTCTTCAATGGATACAGGTCACACAAAACTGATTATTTTTATTATAAAGTGATATCTATGATCAAATTGCTGCTGAGCCCTTGTATCTAAGCTTATGTGTTCTAAAAGTTTTAGTGAATTATATATATAAAAATTTGGAGTAAGAAGGATACACGTATGCCTTGGAATTGCGTCTTTTTCAGCCAGCTAATTTCACGCATGCAGCCTAGAAATCATGCAATACCGTACTAGAGTCCTTATATGCATTGAAAAACTCACAATTATTTTGCAAATTGATCAGTTCTACTGCTTAGTACCTCTTGTTACATTGTAGCTCTGTCAATGTTTAAAGGGACGACATGCCTGTTCTACAGTTAAATTCAAAACGAAGAGAAAGGTGGTTTAGTCAGACACTCTAATGTTTGTGGTGAGCTCCCAACTCTCCTTCGACAGATCATGTCAGTGGAGACAAGGATCATGCAAAATCCTTTTGTTCTCCCAGGAGATAAACTACCGCCAGAAGTGTCTGGTAGCGGCTTTCTCCACTTTCCCCATGGGATACACATACATGTTCAGGCAAGCCGAATATGTATGTATATAGGTAAGCCAGGAAGGAATCAAGAGTGATAGCTGTGGGCTAACAACTATTGAATGTGTATGGGCACCTACAGATCTAACAGTACATTAGCCTTAGCTGCTGCCAGCTGATCTGCTCCCTCTGCTCTACGCTTTCTTGTATAAGTGTTAGAGGTATCAGCAGGGAGGGAAGGAGGCTAAACCCAGAAAAGCAAGCTAATAAAGAAGGAGGTGCGGACCCAGAGTCTGCAGAGAGCGAGACCACACAGACTTGATCAAGTACAGGTAGCAACAAGAAGAAGGAAGGCAGGGTCAGTGTAGAGAAAAGGAAGAACTCTATAACACAATCTGAAGAGGGTGTGGAGAACTTACACAAACAACATCAGAGAGAAGAGGACACACCAGGAAACAATAATAGTCCTTGTCTGTATAGTAGATAGGAGGTTATACGGAGTCTATATCTGTATATGAATGATGACAGCAAATGACGGCATTATTGACACACAGACCTCACATTCTGCATGTATTAATGGTAGGGACATGTCTACATGAGAAAAGGCTGAAACTAGGAGCAGGTTGCAAACAGAATTTCAAGTCCAAAAGTGGAATAATGAATGCAACCTGAAATTTATTAACATGTGAAAATCTTTTTTTTTTTTTATTTCCCAAAGGTATCCTCAGCTTTTAAAGTAATAATTTGTCAGTACATTATAATCAAGACTGTCAATATGCCACTATTCTTGGGAACATGCATGTTAGTTCACAAAAGAACTGACTTCATGTCATCATTAAAAACTGATGTGGGTCCTAACCCAGACATTATTCATTTATGTTCTACACAGATACTATGGAATACTGTTCCTTACAATTAATCTAAAAAACACAATAGGGTTAAGTGATGTAGAACTTACCTTAAAACTACAAAAATGCTCTAGTAATTGTCTACATAGTTAGAGAGCATTAGGCCCTTAAATATTAAAGTCATGCTTTAGAGGGGGTGTGGCTTGGCTGCCGAGCGTGATGGCAGCCTAATTCATCTGCTCTGGGAAATAGCATTGATATCAGCTATATCCCTAGGCTTACCCTGGCTGATTTTACCCTGAGCGGTGGATAAATACAAGCGACAATGACCAGAGGAAAGCAACCTCCGTCCCAGCAGAGCAAACTGGACTTTTTCTTTGATAAAGAAGCGAGCGGCGTGCGTCCTGGAGAGCAAGCGCCATCTTGTCAGACCGGCCGACTCCTTCCCGCTCGCCTTCTGCATCCAGCTCACCACCGGCAAAACTAAACCCGTTGCCGGAATCCTCTCCTACCTCTGGGGAGCGCGATAATCCAGACTCTTTGCCACCTCCTGCATCCCAGACGTGCTGCACTTCACCTCCTTCTACTACTGGGGGTAGTCCTGTGAAGCAGAAACAATGACTTCACGATGTGGAATCCCAGGAGGTAGGCCTGCTCTCTGAGCGCTCACCAGCCAGACATTTGGCCGACTTGGCTAAACGTTTTCCCACATCAGACCAACCTGCCTCGGGCAATCTTATGATAAACCTTCTGGTGGCATTTAGCTCAACCCTCCACAAGGACTTCTCCACTTTGCTCACCCCACTCCGCTACTCTATTGTGGCGGTGGAGACACGGTGTCTCCCACATTGAAAACAAGATGGGAGAATTTGCCACTTCTCATAACCAGCTCATTGACTCTAATGAAGAAATGGCTACTGATATAGATACCATCAAGGCTAAACTCATCGACCTGGAGGATCTCTCCAGGCGCAATAAGATCAAGTTCAGGGGTATCCCTGAGGACATCAGCTCATCTGATCTGGTTCCTTATTTGAAAGAACTCATGAAGCTACTTCTCCCTAATGGTTCAGAATTGGACCTTACTATTGATAGGGCCCACAGAGTGCCGAAACCCCGACACCTCCCTGATACCATACCTCGGGACACTCTGGCAAGACTGCACATTTTCCATATAAAAGAAGCTGTGCTGGCCGCTGCTCGGCATAAACCGGAATTACCGGAACCATACAACTTAGTGCAGTTATACGCTGATCTTTCTGCGGCTACCCTGTGGCAACGCCGTGAGTTTGCCTCTATTACTTCAGCACTGCGGGATCATAAAATTGCCTACAAATGGTGATTGCCAGTAAAGATCTTATGCGCTCATGATGGTAAATAGCATGTCATCTCTTCAGTGGGAGAAGGCCGCCGACTGCTCTGTTCCTGGAACATCGAGATAGATGAGCTTCCTAAGAGCCAGCAATTGGGACCAGAATTGCATACAATTTCAGCCCGCTGAGGGACCAAACACTGACTGCTTCTATTCCAGCTAAGTACCTTGGAGCCTCTAATCTAATTATGGCTTCAACACGAACTCTGACCCCTGTACCTCCTACTCGTCCAGCATTAGGATGATCATCCTAACCCTTTGCAGGAAAATCGGTTTCTCTACCAATTTTGTTTGATATCTGTTTTCAGTTTGTGTTATTGTTTATCTCTTGGTCTTCTGTATCAGATACAGGCACAGCATCTGTACTAGCTCAAAGGTTTATACCTTGGACTAGGCCATGTGCTCTAGTTGTAATTCTTCCTTTTATGTACTCATCATATGTACTCAGCAAACCTAAGCCACGATATGGTGCTTCAATTTGTGTCTCTAAATGTCAAAGGCCTTAACAGTCCCCAAAAAATTTACTTTTATGTGGAGGAAAGCACTGATATTGCAAGCTGACGTTTTTGTGCTCAGGAGTTGCATCTGGTGTCACGTGATGCTTACAGACTTAAACACCACCTTTTCCCGACGATTATACAATCCAACTTCAAAAAGAAGCAAAGGGGTGTATTGCTGGTGTTTAAGTCCTCCATAGCTTATGAACCTCTCGCTTCATCTATCGACCCGAATGGTAGATATATAATTCAGGTATTAAATAATATTACCTTTACCATTGTGGCGTTCTACGCCCCAAATAAACACCAGCTGCGATTCCTCCACAGATTGCTATCTAAAGTGTTTAAATTGAAACAAGGCCACACTTTGTTCTGTGGAGACTTTAACACGATCCCAGATGAAAAAGAGGACTCCACAGACAACTTTAGGTCCCATGGTAACACTTTGGGCACTTTGTTGCACAGGGAGGAACTCTATGATATATAGTGAATTCACCATGTGCAGGAAAGGGGTTTTTCCTTCTTCTCCAATGTCCATAATACGTATTCCCGTATTGACTTATTTCTTCTGGGTAGGTCACTCTTGCAATTATCCTCTAAATTGACCATCAAGACCATTAAATGGTCCAACCATGCAGCAATATCTCTATCCATAGAGGAAACCCATAATGTCAAGGAGACCCTATGGTGTTGTAATGATTTCTTAATTTCACACCCAGCACACAAACTTGCAGTTCAGAAGGAGCTATCTGAATATTTTGCTCTAAATACAGGTTCAGTGACCAGTCCATTTAGCCTATGGAATGCTCACAAAGCCTTCATACGGGGAATCCTTATCAAACTAGGGCATCATGTCAAAAAAGAACGTGAAAAGCAAATTAACTCCTTACTCTCGCCGAATACCGCCTTAGAAGCTCTAAATAAGATTTCCTTTACTGAAGATAGGAAAAAACAAATTACCTCTTTGAGAACACAACTTAAGAATTCTCTCTTACATCAATACGAGAAACTACTGAGAGCAGTGAAAGCCTGTTACTACTCTCAGAATAATAAAGCAGGGAAGCTTCTAGCTAACCGTATCAAGGCAAGGCTGGCCAAATCTAGGATCCCCTTTTTATTACACCCTGACAAGACAAGCAAAATCTATAACCCGAAAGACATAGCCAACTAATTTATGGAATACTATTCCTCCCTCTACAACTTAGGCGATTACCGAGCTACCTATCAGGCCTCTCACGCCGAAATAAATACTTTCCTGTCTTCTCTTAACCTTCCTTCTTTGACTCATCAGCAACAGCAACAACTTTCCTCCCCTATAACACGCGACAAAGTTTCCCAAACTATTGCGTCCCTACCACTACATAAATCCCCGGGCCCGGATGGCCTGTCAAATGTATATTATAGAACATTTACCGAAATCCTCACTCAACATTTACTCCCTGTCTTTCAGTTAGCCTCAACCAACGGCTCTTTTCCACCAGAGATGTTAATGGCCACCATAGTAACGATACCCAAGCCTGGCAAACCTCAGGACATTCCCCAAAACTTTAGATCCATATCCCTCCTAAATAGTGACGTCAACATCTACGTCAAAATCATTGCGTCTAGACTTGCCAAAGTTCTCCCATCACTTATAGGGGTTGACTAAGTGGGCTTTATAAGGGGGAGACAATTGACCGATAATACAAGAAGAGCGCTCAATATTATAGATCATATCAACCATCAAAGTTTGCCCGCCTGTTTGGTAACGCTTGATGCCGAAAAGGCATTTGACCGCCTAAATTTTTGCCTTTTTGGTTCTTGACAAATTGGGACTGGGTGCTAATCTTATTACTGCCATAAAAGCTTTGTACTCGGCCCCTTCACCTAGGGTATTTTTAAACAGTGCTTTTTCGTCCACTTTCATGATTACCAATGGCACCCGACAGCGGTGCTCGCTTTCCCCTCTCGTGTTTATCCTGGCTATTGAGCCCCTAGCTCAAGCCATCCGACAACACCCTGACATATCAGGAATCACGGTGGGCAATTGTCAGCATTGCATATCTTTGTATGCTGATGATATCCTGCTTACCCTCTCCTCCCCTTCTTCCTCACTATCCTCACTAGAGGCCTGTTTACATCTTCTGGAAGAATTTGTTTGCCTATCATACTATAAAATCAACAAAAGCAAGTCTCAACTTTTACCTTTCCACATTCCCCCCCAACAAGTAACAGACTTAAAATCCATATTCCCGTTTGATTGACAAACTACTCACATAAAATATTTAGGTATTAACCTTACCTCATTTTCTCATCTCCTATTCCAATACAATTACCTCCCACTGCTAGACATTATCAAGCAGGATATCTCTGACTATTGGAAATATGAAATCTCATGAGTAGGCCGCATAGCGACCTTTCAGATGATAACATTACCCAAGCTGCTATTTACCTTTCGTAGTGTCCCAATTAAAATGTCCCCACGCTTCTTTATCCAGGCTCAATCTCTTCTCAACGCTTTTGTGTGTGCGGGCCATAAACCGCGGATATCTTCCACGTTATTATGTAGATCTAAGAGGGGAGGAGGCCTGGGACTCCCAAATATAGCAGACTATTTTTTAGCTATCTAAGTCAACCTACTCCTTAACTGGTGGAAAAGTGATGTCTCTATTCCTTGGATTCATATTGAGACCTCCCTAGCCCCTTCAAAACACATTCAAGCCCTATTACTGGACAGCCTACATCCCTCTATCACCACTTATATAGACTTACCATTCTTGTTAGATGGTGCTATATACCACTGGAGGTCTTTTCATAACAGATGCACTCATGAACTCATGCATGTTTCGACTGCCTCTCCCCTACAACTAATAGAAGGGAAGATCCCAGATATCAATCTCTCTGATTGGAAATCTGCAGGCATTATGTGGATCTCCCAACTATATGACAAGGGGAAGCTCATGTCTTTTCAGGAGCTTAAACAAAAATGTACTCTTCCGGTGAAAGATTTTTATAAATATTTGCAAATCCGCCATCTACTCCAGGGATATAAACCATGCGACATCATGGCAAAATAATCCACTCTCGAAAGTTGGGCCGCCCCCTCACGTATTAACCGTATTCCCACTCTCAGACCTCTATATTTGTGTCTTGGTGATAAAAAAAAATTCAAAAATCGACTCCTTTTACCTCGTGGGATATAGAGCTGGAGGCTTCTATTCCAAACTTAAAATGGGTTCCGGTATTGAAGTTTATTTCACAAACTTTTTTTACCGTCTCCCTTTATGAAGCTGCAGTGAAAACGAGTCTAAGATGGTATTTCACGCCAGATAGGCTGCATAGAATATATCCCTCCTGCTCTCATTTGTGTTGGCGTGACTGCGGTGCCAAAGGTACATTACTGCATATTCTCTGGTCCTGTCAGAAACTGTCTAGCTTTTGGGGCGCTGTATTTGCCTTACCTCTCATTGCCCTACTATTTTTTGATATGCAAGATATTCCTAGGCAATACAGGACTCTAACGGCGCACCTTTTTCTAGTTGCAAAACTTCTTATTACTAGGTAATGGAAATCCACTCCAATTCCGACAGTGGAGGAGGTTGTCACCCATGTCTGTCAAAACTGTATCTTTGAAAGAATAATGACCTATAAGGATCATAACCCTGAAAAATTTTACAAATCCTGGCAGACATGGCTTACCTTTGTACCTGTGCCTGTTACTCCTACTCTAACCGCTCCATGAGTAACTGTAAGACCAATTGTTTCTTTTGATGTTATATTTCTTTTTTCTGATGTATGTTCAATACTGTTTACTATAGACATATTATGATCCGTGCGACTAGATTACCTTACTATGATTGTATTCTCATGTTTTGAAGTCCTTTTATGCAAATTGAGACTATGGAAAAGGTGAAAGCCTTAATAAAAATTTATTGAAAGAAAAAAAAAAGTCATGTTTTAGAGATTGTATTTCTTCCACACTAATTAAGGTTTCGATGGAGTGCCCCAAAAATTTCACTTGAATAGACGTTTACATTTATCAGGAATGATTTCAAATAGATTTTTAAGAATTTTAGGACAACTTCCCCTATTGTCTGTATAAATGACTGGAGTAAATGTGACCATACACGGCACACTGAAGACTGAACACTTGTTTGGCTGACAGCTATTCATCCTGACATAGTAAAATAGTTTATAAGGCTGTAAAAAGACATCCGTCCAATCAGTTCATCCTGTTATCTTGCAAGTTGATCCAGAGGAAGGGGAAAAAAAAACTGAGGTAGAAGCCAATTTTCCTCACTTTAGGGTAAAAAAGATCCTTCCAGATTGCAATCAAGCAATCAGAATAACTCCATGGATCAACGACCCATCTCTAGTAGCTATAATCTGTAATATTATTACACTCCAGAAATATATCCAGGACCCTCTTGAACTCTTTTAGTGAATTCACCATCACCACCTCCTCAGGCAGAGAGTTCCATAGTCTCACTGCTCTTACCGTAAAGAATCCTCTACTATGTTTGTGTGCAAACCTTCTTTCCTCCAGATGCAGAGGATGTCCCCTCATCACAGTCACAGTCCTGGGTGATAAATAGATGATGGGAGAGATCTCTGTACTGACCCCTGATATATTTATACATAGTTATTAGATCGCCCCTTAGTCGTCTTTTTTCTAAAGTGAATAACTATAATTTTGATAATCGTTGAGGGTACTGTAGTCCACCCATTCCAGTTATTACTTTAGTTGCCCTTCTCTGAACCCTCTCTATCTCAGTGATTTGTAATTCTACAAGATCATTAATAAATATATTGAAGAGAATAGGGCCCAATACCGACTCCTGTGGTACCCCACTAGTGACAGTGACCAAATCTGAGTGTGTACTATTAATAACCACCCTCTGTTTTCTATCACTGAGAAAGTTACTTACCCACATACAGACATTTTCTCCCAGTCCAAAGATTCTCATTTTATATACTAACTAGAGATGAGCGAATCAAAGTTGACGAAGTGGAATTCTATCCAAATTTTTGGAAAAATTCGATTTGCGCCGTATCCGAATTACCTCACGCTTCGTGGTAACAAATTTCATTTTTATCCCAAAATGGCTGCTACACGTGTGAGGACATGGAGAAGGAACTCTTGGAAGGTTGAATCACCCATAATGCAATGCATGCAGCCAATCAGCAGCCAGCCAGCCCTGTGATGTCACAGCCCTATAAATAGCCTCATCCATCTTGGATTCTGCCATTTACCAGTGCACTTAGTGCAGGGAGAGACATCAGCAGGCGCTAGGGACAGTGTTAGAAAATTTTTTATTGTGCTAAAAAAACTATTTACAAGTGCAGGGAAAGATTATTCAAGGTGTAAGGAAAGGATAGGGAGGAATCATTCCACCAGCATTTATGTAGAACAGGGTTCAGTTGGGGACGTTCCAGCCTGGGTAATAAGAACAATCCTATTACACCTTGCTGCACTGACTGGGGACCCAAATTGCCATTATACAGCTCCGCAATTCTAGCAAACCGTTCTTGTTATTGGGGTGCAAGTGCTGTTTGATACAGCCATTTACAGGGTTGATTGCAAGGAAATATTTCCACCTCTTATTTGCCCTTGTGCGGTTCAGTTAAATGTTCTAAATAATTTTTTGGCTTGTATTAGTGGGAAAAAAGAGCTTTTTAGCCGTTGTGTGGTGAAGTGCGTAAATGACAGCCCTTTTTGTCGTGTACTAGTGGCAAAAGAAAAATATATTTGCTCTTGAGGGCTGCAGTTATATGTTCCAAAGACCTTTTTGCCATGTATTAGTGGCAACAGAAAAATATATTTGCCGTTCAGCAGTGTAGTTATATGTTCAAAGGCCCTTTTTGTCACGTGTATTAGTGGAAAAAGAAAAATATATTTGCTGTTCAGAGGTGCAGTTATATGTTCTAAAGCCTTTTGTGGCGTGTATTAGTGGCAAAGGTAAAATATATTTGCCGTTCAGTGGAGCAGTTATATGTCCTAAAGCCCTTTTTTTGTGTGTATTAGTGGGGGGGGGAGTGAGAAAATTACAGACTTTTTTGGGGTGTTTTAATTTAATTTATATTTATTTATCTGATCTAACAGTATGTCAGACACAGAAGTGCCAGGCCCTGCACAGGAGAGTGGCAGAGGCCTAAATGTTTCTGGCGCAGGCACAGGTTGCAGCAGAGTAAGGGGGCATGGCAGCAGGAGTCGCAGCGAGAAACCTGGGCTCCCGCTGTCATCTAGAGGTCGTGTCTTGACCACCAACCCTGAATGGTCTGTCATCTCTTTTTTGGATCCATTCCTGTTTTTTTTGGCAAGAGCAATACTGATGGATTACTGACCAAATGCTGACTGAGTGAAGGCAGCTACTCAACAGAAAAGAAAAAAAAATTCTGGGAACTGGCCAAATCGATTTTTTTTTTAAATGTGCTCATCTCTAATACTAACCTTTTAGGTGGTACAGTATCAAATGCTTTGGAGAAGTCCAGATATACACCACGGTCATTGATTTGTCACGGTCAAGTCTAGAACTTACCTCCTTATAGAAGGACATTACCGATCCCTCATGTCTATTATCATTGAGGTACTCCAAGAGAGCATCTCTTAGAAAACCTTCAAACATTTTTCCCACAAAAGCAGTTAAACTTACCGGCCTATAGTTTCTGGGCTCCGTTTTTGGAACTTTTTTAAATATTGGCACCACATTTGCTATGTTCCAATCCTGTGGAACACTAAGTGTCTGTCTATGACATTATTTAATTCTCTTAGGATACGGGGGTGTATGCCATCTGGTCAGACAGGGCACTTTAATGGGGAATTTACTTTTACATTCTGCATTTCATCTGACAATTTATTTTCATCAGTGAATACAGTGTAGAAAAAAAATATTTAAAGTGGTTGTCCGAGTTCAGAGCTCAGACACACTAGATCGCGCAGGGCAAGGGCTCTTTTGTTTACAATAACACACTGCCGGGTGGAAGTTTACGCCCGGCAGTGTGTTCGGTGAAGTTACCGGCTCTGATGGGCATGCCTTAGCACTGCCTTAGCCATTTTATATGGCCATGGAGAGCCTGGTACGTCACCAGATCTCCAGAAAATGCCTTTGCCCTGCGCGATTTAGCGCAGGGCAAAGTAGAGCATCGGAGCATGAACTGCTCCGATGCTCAAGTCTGGGGGGCTGCCTGGGAGAAAATGGAGGTATGTCCGGGATCAGAGCTGAACCCCTTTAATCTTTGCTTTCTCCTCATCGCTGTCTGCAACTCCTCATCACTTTGTAAAATGCCAACACCTTCAGAAATTTACTTTTTACCATGTATATAATTGAAGAACATTTTAGGGTTAGTATTACTATCTTTGGCAATGAATCTCTGTCTGTAGTTTGGCTGCTTTCATTTTGTCTTTTACATTTCTATTTTTTTCCTTATAGTTTTTCAATGCTTCCTCGCTACCCTCCTGTTTTTGTAATTTAAATGATTTCTGTTTGTTATTTATTGCTTTCTTTACATTTCTATTTATCCACATTGTTTTTTTATTGTCCCTTACCCTTTTATTCCCATAAGGTATGTACCTCTCACAATTAGGGTTTATGCACACGACTATGTATTTTGCGGTCCTCAAAAAACGGATCCGCAAAGAATATGGATGACGTCCATGTGCACTCCGTGTTCTCCATGTTGCAGAATGGAACAGCAGTCCCCTAAAAAGAACTGTACTATCCTTATCGATAATGTGGACAATAATAGGACGTTCTATTTTTTTTGCGGAATGGACATACGGAAACAGAATGCACACGGAGTAACTTTTTATTTTATTTTTTTATTTTGCCCGATCCATTGAAATGAATGGTTCCGCATATGGTCCACAAAAAAAAAAAAAAGGGACGTATAAATCTTTCGCCTTTTACTAAAGATTTTCGTGGAGAGGAGCAAAACAGAGTTTTGTGGCAATTTTTGCATGCTCCAGCTCCAGAAAAAAATAAAATATGTTCGTGTGCATGAGCCCTTAGAGTTTTATTTAAAAATATCCCATTTTGTGGCTGTTAGTTAGGTCAATGGCCTCTCTTAGGGCTCATTCACACATCAGTTATTCGGTCATTTATTTTCATCAGTTATTGTGAGCCAAAACCAGTAGTAAAGCTTACTCAGAGATCAGGTATAATGGAAAGATTTGCACCTGTTCAGGGTTTTTGCCCCGCACCTAGTTTTGGCACACAATAACTGATGGAAATAATTGATCATATAACTAAAGTGTAAGCGAGGCCTTAGTTGGCTAAATTTAGCTTTTTTGAAGTTTGGTATTTTTGTTCCTCCCTGAAAAGACACTCTTTTAAATGGCATTTGGAAGTTTGTTATTTTATGGTCACTATTTCCCAGGTGTCCCCCAACCAGCACATCTGTTGTTCGGTCATGTTTATTGGTTAATATCGAGTCCAGTGTGGCCGTCCCTGTGGGTCCTGAACCAGTTGGGAAAGGTAATCGTCTTTGGTTATTGCCAAGAACCTGTTTCCTTTATGAGATCTACAGCTTTCCCATTCTTTATCTGGGTAGTTGAAGTAACCCATAATAACAACCTCATGATTTGCCGCCTCATCTATCTCATTTAGTCATAGATTTTCTGTGGACTCTGGTATATTCGTCGGCTTATAATAAACTCCTATTAGTATTTTATAATTGTTTTTGCTGCTATGTATTTCTACCCACAGTGACTTCACATGTTCATGTCACTCACTTATATCTTCCTCGAGTGTGGGCTTTAGACAGGCAAACCCCTCCCCCTCTCTGGCTTTGATGATTCTTTCTAAACATACTGCAACCCTGTACATTAACTGCCCAGTCATAGCTATCATCCAACTATCTCTTAGTTATTCCCACTATGTCATAGTCCTCTTTAGTCATTACTAATTCCAGTTCCCCAGTTTTATTAGTTAGGCTTCTGGCATTAGCATACATATAATTGAGAGGTTTATGTATATTCTTTACCCTACACCTATCCTTATGAATAGAGATGAGCGAACTAAAAAAAAAAAGTCCGGTGTTCGGCGTTCGGGTTGTGGTAACTCGCGCATCCCGTTCTGGATTCCATATGCCGCGATAGTGGAATCCATAAGGGGTGGCTGCCACCAACCCGAACTGTTGAACAGCCGAAGGACCTGGGGTGACGTCACTGTCATGTGATCAGTGCAGGGGGCGTGGCTCAGCACTGGATTTGATCCCGTGCTAAACCACGCCCCCTGCACTGATCACATGATGGTGATCCTCTACCTGAACTAACACCCCCTTTATATGCCAACCTTGCAAACTTATTGGGGTGTGTTAGATCAGGGCTAGCCTCCCTGGCACTCTTCTCTCTACCCTGCTTTCTAAATATATAAGAAAAAATAAAATAGAAGGAGTCAAGTGAACAGGAATGTGGGACGGCAAATAAGAAGGTAATGGGTTGTGAGGTGCCAAAGGATATCAGCAGTTAGTGGTAGTAAATAATCTAAGTGGGATGACTTGAAGAGAGTCAGGAAGCTCCCCAAACCATAAAAATCAGTACACACCAGTGGACTGCTGAAGTAATAGGTGAACAAGGAAAAGGGCGGTAGTGAAGTGCTGTTCCAGGGGTGACCTGGAGGCACAATGGGGGCGCCAAAAAAACAGAGCTCACCAAATCCACCATATTAAGTAAGCCCCTATGTCAAGATCCAGCTTTTTTACAAGCTTTAAGGAAGTGATGGGGAAAACCCAAGCCAGTTATCCATCCACAGACAGCTGTTTCGGGGTGTTGCCCCTCATCAGTGTGGAGTAGGAGCTGCTTCCAAACAACCTCAAACCAGACTGCTTTTTTTTCCTCTGGATAAACATGCACGTTCAGCTTAGTTCTGTTTTTTCTCAAAGGGAAATTAGACAATTCGGTTTTACATTTATCATACTATTCTGTACTTATTTATTATGTCTGGTATAGAATATTGAAATAGGCATAATGAGGTTCAATTGTAGACATCAATTCATTGTGTAAAAAAAAAAACAGTTTTATTTGTATAAACAAAAGTTCAATCTTCAATTGAAGTGGAGAAAAATCATACTTTCACCTTTTTGCAAACAAAGTTTTTCAAAAGAGATGCCATGAGAATAAGAGTTCCTCCCGGGTCACAATTATTGCATGAAAGAAATACAGTATGTTTTTATGGACAGATATCAAAAATTGAATTATACTATAGACTTACACATTCCTGTAAAAGCTGCAAAAAAATGTGACTCCCATTTAGCATGGTCCTTTACGCAAGAGTGGTCAGAATCTTGAAGGAACACCACTTTAAATAAGTAAATAAGAACTAAACTGAACTCTCAGGCTTCAAGTGGCACCTTCATCAACTCTTTGGTTTGCTAAATTATCCACCAAAATGTAACAAATGTCCAAGTCACCAAGTGTTGATTTAGTTGATTTGTGTCATGTGACCCCCTTTAACTTCTAAGCATTTTTAGATACAATATTTTCATGTCATAATCATTCATAAATCTTTACACTTTAACCTAGCCATAGAAATTTCACCTAAGGTTATGTTCACATCTCCGGCGCAAACTCCGGCAGTCTGTTCCAACAGAGGAACAGGTTACCAGAATGTTACTTTATCCGTCATAGCCAGTTACCATCAGATCCCCATGTGATCTAATGTGTATGCAGCGGCTTTCCAGCATAAATGTCAGCTTTCCGCCTTATATGCATGCAGTGACATTTGTCCAGCCGAAACCCGGCATTTATGCGAGAAAGCCAAAGTAACCCCCTTAGAGATCTCATTATAGTCAATGGCAATCTGATGGTGCCCCCTCCCGGAACAGACTACTAGAGTTTGTACCACAGATGTAATCCTACCCTTCACAGAATCCATTAGTGTCTTAAGCCAATGGAAACAAGGATCTAGTTGGCTCATTATGCAGTTAGTGGTTGACAACTGTTGACCAATTGACTATTTTGGGGATGAGTGAATTGATTTGTACGCATTGATTAATTCATGTGAACAAATTTTATGTGTGAGGGAGCGTAGTTTTACAGACATTTTTCTAATGTGCCAACAGATTAACATGGCCAAACATTTTGCACAGTCATAATAATCTTGGGTATGCACCATTACTACAAGTATCAGCGCATGCACAAATGATCTGCCTGGTAAACCGAATGAGCGACTGTGCACCTGCCTTTAAAACTCATTTAGCGGCGCATGAAAATTTGTTGATGTGAATTTGTTTTTATATCATTGAACATGTGTCAATACTCAGTGACAGCACATGCCCAAGAATAACAAAGACGCTGGAGATGTGCAAACATGTAAATCTGCTGGCAAAGGTAGCATCCAGAGCTGTGGGGGACACTCACTCAATTTGTTCAGTTCATACACTAGACAGTTTTACTATTTATTGTGCAATTATCATTTTTTGTGACTCCAATTTGATTGTAAACCACCAGTCTATGCCTGTATGAGATGAGTGTAGCGTCTTAAAATGTTCAAGTCAACGAAAAAAGATGTTTATCCTTTGTTTACGTGGACAGCTTCTTTAGATTCCTTAGGCTCTGAGGATAGATCCATTCTAGTTGTCTCGAAATGTAGTTCAATGACAACCATGTCATTTTAGAACTGGTTTGATAAAGTAGCTACTGTATGTAAATAATTCTAATACCAATAGAATGAATAATCTTTAAAGAAGCACTCCCACAAAAAGGTAAATGATGTAATCTGTAGTAAATTTAATCTTCTCACCAGTGACTGTATTTGTGAGTTATAAACTCCCTTTTGATCCTTAGCCGTGTCATGTGAACAGCACTCTAATTTCTAACTGACACAGGACAGGAAGTCAATTACTTCTCTGTTCATTCCTATGAGACTGACATTGAGGTTCTCATAGGAATACACAGAGAGACATTGAGGTTCTCATAGGAATACACAGAGAAACGGACTTCCTGCCCACACAAGTGTGGTGACCACATTGCACAGCTGAGGATCAAAGGGGGGAATGGGGGGGGTAACTCACAAATACAGTCACTAGTAAGAAAATTACTTTCCCTACAGTTTACATCATTCATCTAACAGGTCACAGAATGCTATTTTTTGTGGGAGTGCTTCTTTAACTTTAGAAGACACACGGAGAGACAAGCTGTTATAAAATATGTGTCTCTCATATTTTAGTAGGTACAGGAATTAACACCGAAAAACATTAAGACATTGTATTAATTTCCTTATAGACTTGTCACAGATTGGTATCGAGCCAATCTAGATATTTCTCCACTGCATGATTTGCTAAAGAAAAATCAAATGGCCATACATTCATTAAAAATATACCATGGAACGTGTCATAGTGTTCATGTACTACATGTACCCCAACTTTTCTAAGTCTTGACACATACATGAAGCCATCATCTCTAAGCACATCATACATGCAGGTAATTACATATGTCAGTGGCAGACCAGATAACTTTTCATCTTCTGCCAACAAAGGAGATGCTCTCACATCCAAAAGTCCTGGGTACTTTTTAACAAGCAAGGTATTCTGGTTCTCAGGCATATTGTAAACGTGATTCTTTTTTAGGGATTCAGGCAACAATGTACTCCAGTTAACAAACTTAAATAAATGAGCATTTTCAGATCCTATATGCCTGTTAGACATCATTGCTTCAAACAGGGATCGATCTGTGGTGAAGTATTCGCTCCAGAAACGGACCATCAGAGTCCTGGAGAGTAAAGGCATGTAGAGATTTTCTTTGTAAGATGGAGTATTCAAGTCAAGAGCTTGGAGAGCTGGATATATTAATGCTTGAATCTTGAATTTCACATTGACTTCTGGGTCGTGAAGCAGCTGTAAAAATCAAATCCATGTCTTAAGAAACAAATTAACGGCTGTATAGGAGTCAGCAACTATTTCATTACACGCAGAGTCAACATGTTTATTTTTGTTCAGAACATTAGGATACTTTTGAAAGCTTAAGATTTTATTGACATAAAAAAAAAAAAATTGCATTTCACGGACAAGCAGAAATGTAAGGCAAATGTCAATTGTATATACTTTGCATTTTATCCTTATTAGGTTTGGTTGCTTCAAACCCGTATAGCCAATAAAAAAATCCATATATAAAAACAGTTTCCCCACACAGTTAATAGCAAAATGCACTGTAACAATGTGCAGTAGTTATTCAAAGTTGAACTGGGATATGTACATTCACAAGACCGGGAAAACCCACTGTATAACGGCAGTTTTTTTTTTTTTTTAAACGACCATCACGTCGGCCAAGTCTATTTTAAGAACAATAGTAGTATATGGGGTTATTTACATGGCCATTTTTTTTTTTCTGACCAGTGACTAACACACATAAAAAAAATTGAATATGTTCCATTTTCTCCCTTATTATGGACCAACAAGCCCCCATACAGTTGAAGGGGACCGGTTTTAAAGGTCCACTTCCAAGACAAGCATTAATTACATTTTTCAATCTGTTAGAATGTAGGCAAAATATTTTTGGTGCAATTCATTTAATTCTGCTTTTATTTGACTATTATTGTAACTGAACTTAAAAAAAAAAAAAGTTGGTCCCCTCATTAAAATAAAATTAAGGCTGACTTTAGACCCAATTATTTTCCAGTAAGGTCTATTTTTTAAAGGATAACACAGAAATAATTAGACCCAATTAAAATTGTTGTCCCATTAAAACAACGTATTCCCAATGCTCAGGATAAATGATGTGTCTGATCCACAGGGGTCCCCACCGATAGGGTCCCATGTTCTCCCATTCGAGTAGAGTGGGGGATATTCATGTGTGCTGCTGCTCCATTAAACTCTATGGGGCTGCTGGAAAAGCCAAGTACAAACGCTTGGCTACTGCACCCCCAAAGAGCTTAATGGGGCAACAGCAGGCATAAATGTCCACCATCATGTTCAAATCAGACCCCCACCAATCATGTGGATAGGGCATAAGTTGTTGAAATGGGACAACCCCTTTAATGACATGTTCTGTTTTGTAAGGATAGAGGGTCAAAATAATTTCCTTTAGCAGGCCCAATTAACCTAACTCCAACACTACCTTCCATCGTCAAGCTCCAATTATTGTCATAAAAGAATCAACTTCCTGTTGTAAAATTGCTACATTCTCTGCAAAACCTTATCATAGACGCGTTTTACACCAGTTGATCTCCTCCTCTGTGCTGCTGGTGGATGTGCTAATATATTAAGACGCATCCTTTGGCAGTCCGTATGCCTAAACAGATCAGAAGTACTGTAGATATCTGTCTTTATTTACACCATAAAATTAGCATAAAAACTAGCATAGAAAACAAAATACATGTATCAGGCCCAGTGGCCATGCCCCCTTTTCAGAAACTGGAATTGCGGCAAAATATTGTCATAGTGGCTTTTAAAAAGCTGCAAACACGGGGTTAGCACTTTTACACCAGAAAAGTGGAGTGGGGGATGAACAAATTCCCCAATGTAAGTCTTTACGCATAACACGTTTACCTTCAATGCTTTTTTTTCTGATAGGACTTCTCTTTCACGGCCTACCGATTCTCTGCACTATTCCTAACATTGTAGAAAATCTGTCGGCAGCAGCTGATTTTTGCTGCTTCTTAAAGTGAGAATCCAGCTAATTTAGTTTTCCTGATATAACATATATACAGTGTCAGAAGATCACATTTGGGAAGTTTAAACCCTGCCTGCACTGAGATTTCTGTTACTGAAAATCTGACACCAAAAGTGTAAGCAATTTGCTATTGATATGAATAGCTCTTTGTCCACTAACTGCAGTTTGACATAATACAAGCTTATTGTTAGTTCACAGCTTCGAAAGCTTTATTTCAAGGCTTTCCCATATTTGTAAAATATTTAGATTAAAAGATACAGATGTATCCATACAGTGTATATAAAAAGTCTACACACCCCTGTTAAAATGTTAGGTTTCTGTACTGTAAAAAAATGAGACAGATAAATCATTTCAGAACTTTTAATGTGACCTATAAGCTGTACCACTCAATTAAAAAACAAACTGAAATCTTTTAGGTAGAGGGAAGAATTTTTTTTGACTTGGCAAGATTTGGCCACTCTTCTTTGCAAAAACACTCCAAATATGTCAGATTTCGAGGGCATCTCCTGTGCACAGCCCTCTTCAGATCACCCCACAGATTTTCAATCGTATTAAGGTCTGGGCTCTGGCTGGGCCATTCCAAAACTTTTATATTTTTCTGGTGAATCCTTTCCTTTGATGATTTGAATGTATGCTTTGGGTCGTTGTCATGCTGAAAGATAAAGTTCCTCTTTATGTTCAGCTTTCTAGCAGAAGCCTGAAGGTTTTGTGCCAATATTGACTGGTATTTGGAACTGTTCATAATTCCCTCTATCTTAATTAAAGTCCCAGTTCCAGCTGAAGAAAAACAGACCAAAAGCATGATGCTGCCACCACCATGCTTCACTGTGGGGACGGAGTTCTTTTGGTGATGTGTAGTGTTTTTGCGCCAAACATATCTTTTGGAATTATGGCCAAAAAGTTCAACCTTGGTTTCATCAGACCCATAACACCTTTTCCCACGTGCTTTTGGGAGACTTCAGATGTGTTTTTGCAAAATGTAGCCTGGCTTGGATGTTTTTCTTCATAAGAAAAGGCTTTCATCTTGCCACTCTACCCTATAACCCAGACATATGAAGAATATGGGAGATTGTTGCCACATGTATCACACAGCCAGTACTTGCCATATATTCCTGCGGCTCCTCCCAGACCAGTTTTCTTCTAATCTTTTCATCAATTTTGGAGGGACGTCCAGTTCTTGGTAATGTCACTGTTGTGCCATATTTTCTCCACTTGATGAGGTCTTCACTATGTTCCATGGTATATCTAATGCCTTGGAGATTTTTTTGTACCCTTCTCCTTCTTTTGTACCTTTTAACAATGAGATCCCTCTGATGCTTTGGAAGCTCTCTGTGGACCATGGTTTTTGCTGTGGGATGCGACTAAGAAAATTTCAGGAAAGACCAACTAGAGCAGCTGAACTTTATTTGGGGGTTAATAAGGCTGACTCCTATTTAACATGATTTTGAATGTGATTGCTTAATTCTGAACACAGCTACATTCCCAGTTATAAGAGGGTATGCACACTTATGCAACCACATTATTTTAGTTTTTTTGTTTTCGTCCCTCCAGCTAATAGATTTCAGTTTGTTTTTCAATTGAGTGGTACAGTTTATAGGTCACATTAAAAGGTGGAAAAAGTTCTGAAAGGATTTATCTTTGTCTCATTTTTTTACAGCACAGAAACCTGACATTTTAACAGGGGTGTGTAGACTTTTTTTATCCACTCTACCATCTATACTCTCTGCACGCGTGTTGGGCGCGAATATTCAAATATTTTTTTTCATCTGAATTACCTGCCTGCTTCTTGCTTGTGGGACAATGTGAGAAGGCTGCAATATTGTAGTCTGTAGTGAAGTAGAATATTCTATCTGCATTATAAAATTTATTTCAGCTTATGCGAAAAATCTGCAATGTACAGTAATATGCGCGTTAATCGAGTAAGGGCGGGTTAAAAACTAATATTCGTTTTTATGAATATATATGACACTATATTCCACATATTCCTGAATTCTAGCAAGCTAACCTAATGGGAAAGTTGCCTATAACCGCTCTTACTCGATTAACGCGCATATTACATTGCCGATTTTTCGCATACAAGAGAATAATCTTGAATATGAATATTCGTGAATATTCTACCACATATTCACGAAATATCGCAAATTCGAATGTTGCCCCTGCCGCTTAATCACTATTCGAGAACTGTGTCAACATGCAACACACAATTTGTCTAGCTTGAAGTCTAAAACGAAGTATATTCGAATGACGCAATTCTCAAATAGCATAATACTCTAATAGAGTAGCACACCATCTGCATATTGGTGGTGCTTGTTACTCGTGTATTTTAAAAAAAGATGTCCAGTACCAAAGATTTTTGTTATCAGTGCCAGGAGAGTTTAAAGGGAATATGGCACATAAAAATTTCATCTAGCAATTAAAACCAGAGAACAACCGTTTTTTCTAATCTGTTTATTATATTCTAAATATTTTTAAAGCTGTTTTCTATGCAAGACTGTGGGGGGAAAACATTATTTTTGAGCTACTGTTAACAGTATTTAGAGATATGCTTTAACCCCTTCCCAACCAGCATTTTGCATGTTTTAAACAGCAGACACCCGAACTTCATGTCTGCGACCAGCAGACACCCGAACTTCATGTCTGCGACCAGCAGACACCCGAACGTCATGTCTGCGACCAGCGATAATGCCGATCGCTAACTTTTAACCCTTCAGATGGCGTGGTCAAACATGACCAGGGCATTTGGACTTTTAAAAACCCAGAAGCATGCGCTTCCTGGTGTGCTCTGATTCCCTCGGTGAGGATCGGGGGAGCCAGAAGCAGTCTGCGCCAGCCTCTGTCCGCCTGAGTGACAAGAGGCTGCCACACATTAGTTACTATGGAGAGCCTATAAGTATAGTTTATTTCCCATACACTCCAATGCTAATGCATTGGAGTGTAAGAGGGAAGCAATCTGATGACTGTTTGTTATAGTTCTGTATGGGAACTATAAATAAAAAAAAAAAAAAAAAAAATATATATATATATATATATATATATATATATATATATATATATTCAAATCAATTCCCCTTCCCCGAAATGAAGATAAAAATACATAAATAAAAAAATGCACATCATGGACATTGCCACGTGCAAAAACACCCGTACATGGAGGAGAAGTAGATAAGCTGTGGCCATCACTTATTGTGAATGGCGGATCCTATGTTTTCCATATATAGACAACTAGCAAAAAGGACCAGGCTTCGCACGGGTATATTTCATCTATTCTATTTAATGTTTATGTGTGTCGTTAAAAGATACAGTATCCCCTATAACAGTGACATCTACCCCGTCCCCCTAACAGTGACCTTCACAGCCACCCACCCCTTAACACTGACCCACCTCCCCACAGTTTCCTGCCTCCTTAAAATGGAACTTCCATAGCAGCCCACCCACATAACTTTGACATTCACAGCAGCCTGCCCCTTTAACAGCGAGTTCCTCAGAATCCCACCCCCTTGATAGTCACATCCACAGGGGTCCGCCCCCTTAACAGTGACCTCTACAGCACCCGCTCCTCAACACTGACCATAGGTTACAGTCCCCTTAGCTGTGATCTCCACCATTCCCCGCCCCCTTAACATAAACCTCCACAGCGACTGCTCCTTTAACAATGACTGCCACAGTAGACTGCTCCCTTAACAGTTACCTCCACTGTACCTACCCCTCTTCCTTAAGGCCTCTTTCACACGGGCGTCCCGATAAGATGCGGGTGCGTTGAGGGAAAATGCGTGATACTTCTGCGCGAGTGCAAGCTGTTTTAATGCGTTTTGCACGCGCGTGAGAAAAATTGGCATGTTTGGTACCCAGGGTTCGGGTTAGGTGTTATATCGATTTTATTATTTTCCCTCATAACATGGTTATAAAAGGAAAATAATAGCATTCTTCAATACAGAATGCTTAGTAAAAGGACAATTGAGGGTTAAAAATAAAAAAAATTAACTCACCTCCTCCAATTGATCACGTAGGTGCCGGTCTCCTGTTCTCTCTTCAGCGGTGGTGATGGATCATGTGATGGACCATGTGATGAGCTCAGTGACATCACCACAGGTCCGTTATAAGGGAAAAAAATAAAAAGATTGCGGATGCTTGCGATTTTCCCACAGCCCCATTCACTTCTATGAATGGGTACGGATTCAGTGCGGGTCCAATGCGTTCACATCACGCATTGCACATGCGAGGAAAACTTGCCCGTGTGAAAGGGGCCTAACACTGACCTCACAGTACTCTGCTGCCCCTTTAATAGTGGCCTCTACAGCCCCCTCCTCCCTTAACAGTGACCTCCACAGTGCCCACCCCTTTAACGGTAACATCAACAGGGCCTTCCCCTTTAACAGTGACCTCCATAGCAGCCACCCTTTTATTAGTGACCTCCACAGTACCCCATCTCCTTACCAGTGATTTCCACAATAACCCGCTCACTTAAGAGTGACCTCCACAGCATCTGCCCCTTAACAGTAGCCTCCACAGCACCTGCCCCTTTAACAGTGACCTCCACAATGGCTGGCCCTTTATTTGTGACCTCCACAGTACCCTGTCTCATTAACAGTGACCTCCACAGAGCTCCATTCCCTTAAAATGTGGCTTTCACCACACCCCGCCCCCTTAACAGTGACCGCTACAGTACCCCAACCCTTAAAACTTACCTCCATAGTGGACTGTCCCTTTAATTGTGACCTCCCCTGTTACCTGCCCCTTTAACAGAGACCTTCACAACACCCACCCCTTTAACAGTGACCTCCACAATGGCCACCCCTTTATTAGTGACCTCCACAGCAGCCACTCCTTTATTAGTGACCTCCACAGTACCCCATCTCCTTAGTGATTTCCACAACACCCCGCCTCCTTAACAGTGGCCTCTACAGCCCTCAGACTAAAGGCCTGCAAGCTTCTATTGGCAGATAAGGGTCATGTGACCGTGTGTATGGCAGATGGGATATGAGGAGAAAGACCTGCAGGCTTCTATTGGCTAATGTAATGGTGCCATATTAGCATTTTTTGGGGAATATCTCAGGAACGGTACGTTCTAGAGAGCTGAGACCCAGTCTAAAACTTTTCCCGGACACCTGATGTACCAGTGTGCTAAATCTCGTGATTGGAAATGCAATTTATTTAAACATGTTATTTCCTGATGACACTATCCCTTTAAGCTTCCTTTAGGGTCATTTACAAATCAGTGCTGGACTGAGATCACAAACTTCACCAATGTATCAATGACATAGAAGATCCATAGAAGATTAGATTTCCCCTTTAAACAAAGCATTGCATTCCTGTGATTCAAACCAAACCGAAAATGTAGAATGTGATGGAGCATGCCACAATTATTTTTCATACCATTCATGAGAAGGAAGAAAACCCTCTACTACATGTGCCTTCACAGAGGCACCCAGAAGTACAGAATTATTCAATAGCAAGCTACTGTATAGGCAACCTATTATGGAACCATATAACACACATTTTTAATAGGACATTATGCATAAAAGGCCAAAGTAATAAAAATCATTACAGAGATAACACTGAAAACTGGCAAATAATGTATCTTTGCAGTCTTACCATTTGTGCTACAGCAGCAGCTAAGTTTCCTCCAGCACTGTCTCCAGATACTGCAATACGACTGGGATCTACAGAATACTTTTCTAGTACCTTTTCTTGCAGAAAAAATTTAACTACGTTGTACACATCATCAAACTGGATCGGGAAGTTAAACTTTGGAGCTAGACGGTAACTGTGAAGAAATAAAATGTATATTAAATGCAAGTCATCAAAGGCACTTTAAGATCTAAACTTGAAAGAAATATTTTGAAGATAAAATAGAAAGAAATATCTAGAGAGCTACAAAAGAATCAAAAACACCAATATTTGCATAATCAGTGATGTACTTCAATTAAATAAACTACACTAATGCTACAGGCTGCTAAGAGATTTTTCAGGGATTTTATAATATTGATGAGGTCCTCAGTATCAGACTGTGGGAATCTGACCCTGCTGTCTACCAGTTTGAATAAGCTGCTTCATTCATGGGAGCTCAATGGATCCTTCATTGTTTACAACGGTCTTTCTACCTTCGCATTGTCTATTTAGTAGTGATGGTGCAGGGTTCTGCAGAAACATCCCATTCACTTGAATTCTACAATAACCTGCATCACATTACTAAGTAGACGACGTGATAATAGACCAGAGGTCTGAAACACGCAGCACCCAGGCCGCATGCAGCCCCTGAGGAACATTTCTGTGGCCCCCAGCCTAAAGCCCCATTAGTTCACAGTGTTCTCTCTGTTCAATCCACTGGGCCTGAAGCCTATGAGATAGTAGTGCGGATGACATCATGGAGACCTCCTTAAACCAGGCAATTGACATGATAGGGTTGATTATTCTGTAGAAAACAATACCTTTCTTTGCCTTGTAGCTGGCATGGTTGTGGAGAAATGAGCACTTTTATCTTTATGCCTATCAGCAGTTGGAGAACCAAGGGGCAGGCTGTAGCATTTAAACACCGCTAAAGCTATGCCAATAGTTCTCATTATACTCCCCCTCAGCTTTGATTGACTGAGCTAATAGCCCTTTGTAATGGGGTCTGCGCTTGTGACACACTGACAATCATTGGTGGTCAAGTGCTATATATCCTGTATGGAGTCTTTGGTGGCAGCAGAACAAGCACTGTGCAGAAAGGAGATTATACTTGCCTTCCCATGAAGTCGTGGGCAGCACTGGACCACCAATGATTATCAGTGTGTCTCAGTGGCAGGCACCATGACACAGGTCTATAAGGAGTTTCAATCAAAGCTGAGGGGGAAGTATAATGAGCATTAGGGCTGTAATAGTGCTCGAAGAGGCTCTTTCATTTATCTAGAGACTGAATTAGGCTGGGTTCACATCTGGCCTTTTAAACTCTGTTCTGGTAGAGTTTACCATATCCGGCACAGCCGCATACCACTGTGCATCGCCGGAATCCCATCTGACGAGGATCCAGCCACTTTCCCATACAGTATATATGCCGGCTTTCGGCTAGACAAAAAATGCTGTATGTAGTATTTTTTTGTCCAGTTGAAATCCGGCATACATGACAGATACAGAGAATTTCAGCAGTCTGTTTCTCTGGCGCAACACACTGCCGGAATTAAAAAAGTGCAGATGTGAACCCAGCCTTAAAGAAAACTAGAGAACTGTTGTGACAAAGCAGACACCTGGAAGATACTCTATAATAACCATATATGTAGACTAAGGCCTCTTTCACACTTGCGTTCTGAGGATCCGGCAGGCACTTCCGTCCGGCCGGATCCGTCAGAACGCAAGTCGCCTGAAAGCATTAGAAGACTGATCAGGATCCTGATCAGTCTTCAAAATGCTTTGAGGTTACTATGGCAGCCAGGACGCTATTAAAGTCCTGGTTGCCATAGTAGTAGTGGGGAGCGGGGGAGCGGTATACTTACAGTCCGTGCGGCTCCATGATGTCAGAGCGCCCCATGTGCATGGATCACGTGATCCATGCGATCACGTGATCCATGCGTGTAGGGCGCCCTGACGTCACTCTGGAGCGCCCCGGGAGCCGCACGGATGGTAAGTATACTGCTCCCCCGCTCCCCACTACACTTTACCATGGTAACCAGGACTTTAGCGTCCTGGCTGCCATGGTAACCACTGAGAAAAAGCTTAAGGCCGGATCCGGATTAATGCCTTTCAATGGGCATTAATTCCGGATCCGGCCTTGCAGCAAGTGTTCAGGATTTTTGGTCGGAGCAAAAAGCGCAGCATGCTGCGGTATTTTCTCCGGCCAAACAACGTTCCGGTCCTGAACTTAAGACATCCTGATGCATCCTGAACGGATTTCTCTCCATTCAGAATGCATTGAGATAATCCTGATCAGGATTTTTCCGGCATAGAGACCCGACGACGGATCTCTATGCCGGAAAACAAAAATGCTAGTGTGAAAGAGCCCTAACAAATAGTAATTTCTGCCAAATCAACAGTACCCAAAATACAAAACTAAATCAGTACCTTGCTGAGACCGAATAAAAGATGTTAGCCTGAAGATTATTTAAACTGGTTGAAATTCTTCTTTACAGTACTTATGTGCTATTACTATGTAAAGTTTCAGTTTTAATGGACCATAGACTTGACATTTTGCAAAAAAATCTAAATTATTTAATAACCACAGTAAGTGATATGGAAGACTGGTATCGAAGAGAAAACAGTTAGTGATGTTTCAGAATTGTCCTGTCCTCAGGGATTCAGTTTTCATTCCTTAAATCTTTGCGTTATGCTTTATACTCATTTGACATTAAGTTAATGATTAGTGATTTTGTTTGAACTTCCGCATGACTGAGGATCAAAAGTTTAACTGAAAGTCTTATGCACATATTTGGTGTCTGTGCCTGAGGAGGTCATAGTCTGAAACAAAAGGACAACAGCAACAATAAGCTTTTGAAAAGCAGATACCTACTTGATCGACACAATTACAGCATTTAGGTTGTGTGCAGATTGTTTTGATAGTTGGTCATATGGTTTCATGGCTGCAGGACAGTCAGATAACAAACAAGGATCAGATTCATTCTATGTATCAGAAAATTGCATAACACTCCAATATTCTTATAGAAACATGACTCTCAAAGTTACTTTACAGATTCAATATTTCATTATGTGGAAATGTGAAAGTCCTACCAGTGGCCGCCAAGTGATAAGAGTTTTTATGGCTTCTCTGTTGTTAGATTTAGAAATTCCTCCATGATAGTAGCATGCTTATCGCTAGTATAATGGACGATGACAATGCAGTTTCAGGACCTTGCTCACCATTTTTGCAGGAAGAAAGGAAGGAAGTTGTTAACCAAACTTGTATGGCCACATATGGTGCTAACTAAACAAAAGACTTGGCGTAGTTCATTTACATATCCCACAATGAATCCCTCTATTATTTTTTGCAGTTATATGCTGTTTTATTTGTTTATTGCCCTTGTGTATATATATATATATATATATATTGGAGAGAGAGAGAGAGAGAGAGAGAGACAGAGAGAGAGAGAGAGACAGAGAGAGAGAGAGAGACACAGAGAGAGAGAGACAGAGAGAGATATAAAAATTATTTTATAACAGACAAACCAGAGACATCCATTTGTAGACAGCATTGTTTTGGCGGTTCTAGCCCCTCAACTGAACAGAGCAATGTACTGGTTGGCTGGATGAGATACCTTACCTGGGACGCACACCTATATCCAGAACAGGATGCCCAAACTGAACAGAGAGCAGCTGCGCATACACAGCCATCTTGCAATCACCGTGGTGGGACTTACAAAAAATAGAAAAGTGCCGCCACAGCTACTTACGACACTCCTATAAAAGTGAATGGAGAGGTGGATATGCATGTTGGGTGCACTGTTCATTCACCGCTATAGAACTTCAGCTATTTTTGGAACTCCCATGGAAGTGAATAGAGGACACACCATGCATGCGCAGTGTTCTCTCCTTCAATTCAGGGGACTCATTTTGGAGATAAGAGCAGGTCCCAGAGGTGGGACCTGGTCTCCTGACCACAAATAATCCTCTTCCATTTGCTGACTATTTAAAAAAAATAACCTTTAATGAATACTGCTTATGCTTCCCCTGAAGACGCTGGTGCTATTCGGCAAAACATGTCGGGAAATAGGGACTAATAGTGTGTGTTAAGTTTTAGAATTCAGCGACGAGCAGGTGTTAGAAACCAATGAAGAGAAATAGCAATCCACGTAGCAATATGTAGCAAGCCCGTGCACACAGGGCAAGCTACAAGGTGAAAGGATACAGAGTGAATATCCTCATATTAACTGCTGTGAAAGTAATAGCAGATGGTTTACAACAGCTAACAGAACCTGCTCTGAACTGAGGAATTTTAAATCGTTAGTCACTATAATATAAGAAGGAGATATATAACATATCATTTTAAAAGCAGTATTCATTAAAGGTTATTTTTTAAAAATAGTCAGCAAATGGAAGAGGATTATTTGTGGTCAGGAGACCAACAGATGAAAAAGTATTAAGTATAATTAATCCTAACATTTGCTGAGAGGTCCTTCATGAAATGAGAGGTGGGACCTGCACCTATCTGACATTGATGGCATCTCTTCATGAAATGCCATCAACGTCTGAGTTGGGAATATATTTAAAGTCATTTTACACTGGATAATCTCTAAAACAACTATTGTGTTGAGCATTAGTAGAAACGCTTATACCATGTAAATATGCTGCTGATCATCTGAGGAGGAGAAAACATTGGGTGATTGTATTCTTTAGCTGTTCTCCAAAAATCATTATTTCTGGACAGTAGATCATTCTACATAAACAGGTATCTGCTGTCCAGTAACAACAAATCTGTACAAGAATGAGAATTTGCAGTTGTGATTGCTAGTGTTGGGCGCGGCTATTCAAATCACAAATATCGCCACTTTAAGAATTCGCAAAGATTTAGAATATAGTGCTATATGTTCGTATTTGCGAATATTCTAGATTTTTTTTCATCTGAACTCATGATCCCTCCCCGTTTCTTGCTTGTGGGCCAATGAGAAGGGTGCAATGGCTTTGTCTGAGCTTAGCAACATCCCTAGCAACCAATAGGAAAGTTGACTACCCCATACTATAAAAGAGCCATACATGCTACAGACATAGTGATGTGATGTCACAAGTTCACAACAATACTTAGTGCACCAATCAGTAATATGTAGTCAGACCTGATAAAATGTGAAGTTGCAGGTATTGTGCCAAAATATGCGTGAATATATTGGAGCGCTCTATCTGCATATAAAGCTATATTGTAATGTTCTGCCGTGACAACCATTTTCTCCAGTCTCAGGAAATTTCTAGCAGCTTAAAAAATGTAGGAAAAGTGACCCACGCCTGTATTGCACGCGCATTAAAAGTGCATATTACATTGCCTATTTTCGCAATCAAGAAAATAATGGCAAATTCATGACGAATATTCGCTTAAATATCCGTGAAATATCGCGAATTCTAATATTGCCCCTGTCGCTCATCACTAGTGATTGCCCATTCTCATACTGAGGAGATTAATTCATGAGTGGTGCAGCTATCACCACTGCTAATGATTGTACAGGGAATTAGTGGAAACATTTAATCTGTTCCCAATAATTGCCTTTAACTTTTTCCGGAGTAGACAACAATTAGACACAGCCCAGGAAAGTGGGTGTTGATTTTCATTTACAGAGATTCTTGGATGAGACAGAGTTTGGAGATGTAGCTATAAGAGAAATAAATAGGCATAACTTAAGGTGAGTATGTTCAAGTATTCTGATAAGCAATGTACCGCCAACTGGCAAATCACCTTATAGTTGTGCACAGGTCATAGACGCTAATACAAATGAATAATAGAATTGAATCATCTAATAATTTAAGGTCCCTAAAGTTTGTCTAGCAAACTGGCCCTCTTGTGTGAAGAAAACACACTTGTCAGCATTCCTTAATCGTAGTAGATAATGGGTCAGCTGTATAAAGTGCATTGTGATGAGTCCAATCATGTGACTAAATTGCAGTAACATGATAAGTTGCCTAGGAGCTGGGGATGCTTAGCCTAAGAGGTTTTATCACTTTAGCAAGTGGCATTTATTATTTAGAGAAAGTTAATAGAAAGCACTTACTAATGTATTGTTATCCATATTACATCCAGCAGTGGTGCCCGTACTTGCACACTATATGAAAAAAGGCTGGCCTCTCTAGTGACCGGGACCGCGGGAGCTCAAATAGGCTGGTGTATTTTTTTATAGTATGCAAGCACAGCCACCACTGATGGATTGCAGGGTGGTAATAACCAAGCATGATGGTGAGGTTGTTACAAAAAAGGAATATGCTATTTATGGACCCTAAAGGGGTTCTCTTGAAATTTAGAAAATAAATACTTAAATATTAATTTATTATAATTTTAAATATATTCCCAAATATTTTTCATTAGTTCTAATGGCTTATTTTGTCTAAGGAGGAATCATTAGGAGTAGAGAAGAGCAAAGTTCTTAAACTTTCGATTTGGCTGCTTCGCTGAATTTCACAAAGAAATTTGCTTCGTGATAAATTACTTCGTCACGAAGCACATTTCTTTGCGAGTAGAGGGTGCAATGACAGTGAATGGTGATGGTGCTGCCCCTGTCATTGAACTTCTCAGATGCTGCTTTCATCGCTGATTGGCTGTCAAGGGTTAATCTGTTAAAAAATAAAAAATACTCACCTTATCCATTTGCTCATGAAAAATTAGCCGTGGCCATCTTTATTGAAGATCATGCACGATTATGCAAGATCATTATGTACGAGATTTGCCTCATCATCCAAGATAGCCATGGCGGACTCTTCGCATGTAAAATGGATGTGGGGAGTATGGATTTTTACCATTATTTTAGGAAAAATTGATTTTTTACCACTAGAGGTGGGACAAATCCAATTTTTTTCTAATCCAAATCCCAGTGGGTTCTCGAATTTTTTGAATCTTTCAAATCTCAAATCCTGTACATAAGAATGACACCATTATGGGGAATCTGTGGATGACACCATTATGGGGAATCTGTGGAAGTACACCATTGAGGGGGATCTGTGGATGACACCATTGAGGGGGATCTGTGGATGACACCGTTATGGAGGGGATCTGTAGACGACACCGTTATGGAGGGGATCTGTAGACGACACCGTTATGGAGGGGGATCTGTGGACGACACCGTTATGGAGGGGGATCTGTGGATGACACCGTTATGGAGGGAGATCTGTGGATGACACCGTGGTGGAGGGGGATCTGTGGATGACACCGTGGTGGAGGGGGATCTGTGGATGACACCGTGGTGGAGGGGGATGTGTGGATGACACCGTTATTGAGGGGGATGTGTGGATGACACCGTTATGGAGGTGGATCTGTGAATGACACCGTTATGGAGGGGGATCTGTGGATGACACAGTTATGGAGGGGGATCTGTGGATGACACAGTTATGGAGGGGGATCTGTGGATGACACAGTTATGGAGGGGGATCTGTGGATGACACAGTTATGGAAGGGGATCTGTGGATGACACCGTTATGGAGGGGGATCTGTGGATGACACCGTTATGGAGGGGGATCTGTGGATGACACCGTTATGGAGGGGGATCTGTGGATGACACATACTGTATATAGCATCTTATGCGGACGGCAGCGCTCACTCACTGATGTCACGCGCCTGCGCCGCCTAGTGGGAGGAGGAGGCGCGCGACGTCAGTGAGTAAGCGCGCCCGTACGGCCTGTTACTGGAGCTGACTGGCTGAGTGTAAAGTAGTAAAGACATGAGTGGCCGCTTACTGCAGCATTCGTCGGATACAAATTTAATAAATTAAGTCGGAATTCGATTCCACGAATCCAGCAAGATTCCAGAGAATCGTCGTCCCACCCCTAGTTACCACGAAGCACAAGGAAATTCGGCTTTGCAGTGAATCATATTTTCACAGAAATTAGGATAGACGTCCACTTCGTGAACTTCTATTCACGCAACACTAATTAGGAGAAATAAAATGGCCGCTGTCCTATTAGTACAATCAAAACATATCCGTGTAACAGTTTTACCAAATTGGATCATATGATTATATCTAGAGTTTTGTTATATGAAATGGATATTCTCAACAAGAAAATTACCAAATTAGATTGTGACTGTCAGGGATTTGCAACAGGTAATGTCAAATACTGGATACATAAAATGTATGAAGGTCAATCCAGACTAGGTGTTTCCCAAGGGAACTAGTTCCACCCACCCATCTAGATATCAAACTCAGTCAGTACTTAATAAGCTCCACAAAGGGTTTTTTGCAAATATAATGTACCCCTAGGGCAGCCCCCTTCCAGGCCCAGGTTATTTATCAATAGCAATAAGCAATAAAAAGGGTCTAAAGAGTACAGGCAGTTCCATTGTGAAACAGTAATCTGTTCCACTTATATCTAAATCTCTAGGCCTGGCCCCTGGACATTTTTCCAGTATACAGGCCCCAGTTGATATCCCCTTGGTGGACCTTCCTTTACCCCATCACACCCATCTCCCCAGCCTTGTCCGTCAACATCTATTAGCACTTTCCATACACCTCTTGGTCATCCAACTTTGTAATTCACACTGCCCATAATGGCCATTCTGTTTTTTCTAATCCTACCCACATAAGCAACTGAGTATGCGAGTATGCTCTGCTCAACCTGCCTTTCACATCATTTCAGTCTATTCATCATTGTGGTAGTGCTGAACAGGGGCAGATTGGCCATAGACCTTACAGATACATTTCCCAGTGGGCCGATGCCCAGGGGGCTGCCTGAGCAATCCTCACAGTTGCCCAGTGGAAGTTTTTCGGGATGTATTTTGTCCTGCTGGTGGCAATATTTTGTGATGGACTGTGGTATTTGGCTCTGTTGGGGTTATTTGGGGTATAATGTGCCACAATATGGCATTGCTGGCCCTGCCATCCATCAATTTGGATGGAGACACTTACAGTATTTTTTCCAGGACCCCTTAAAGTTCCCAGTCTGCCCCTGGCTTTGAACATCGCATTGTACAACCATCTACTGTACTTTGGTGGACCAAGAGGAGGGTACACTCCCCTGCCTTGTCTGGATGAACTGTCCACATCCAAAAGTTGTTAGCCTGGATTCCACATTTCCATTTCCATCTTATTTTTTAGCCCTAGCTCCACTTATCAGGCAGTTATCAACGTAGCAAAGAAGTAATAAAGTTCCAGCAATCTGATTAAAACCTTGGCGCTTTATTTCTCAGTGGCAAAAATTCACATACCTGGATAACATGATAGTGAACCACAGGCATATGCACATGTGTTATTTGTTATATTAATTGCACATTTGGTGATATAGATGTAATATGTGTGTGTCAGCCATGAAAGAGTTAATGGTTGCCTCGCTCTCACGGTAAGTGAGTATTTCAGCTGTGTAGCTGATCCACATATGAGGTTACGAACTTACGAGTAAGGGCTCACTTACCCAAAACATGTCAACCAGAGCCATGGAGGGGGATGTTATCCACGTATGTAAATTTTTGCCACTGTGAAAAATAAAGCGCCAAGGTTTTAATCGGATTGCTGGAACGTTTTTCCTTCTTTGCTACATATATTGAGGACTGGTCCGTTCTGTTCCGTCCAAGGAGAAAGTGAATGGTGAGCTAGAATAAATTTGTTTGAAAGTTATCAACGTACCCAATAATGAAGAGACTAAAAACAATCATACAAGATTTTTTTAAACCCTTAGGTCCCAAACCTTTGAAAATAAAAATAATGAAGAGGATGCAGAGGAGGGCAGCATAAAAAGAAATATACAACAAATTCATTGTCATGAGCAGTAACCAAGAACTACAGTATGAAGAAAAAGTGAACATCTTCAATCTTTCTTCTTCTCTTTTATCTACCCAGAGCATACTGTATTGCTCTTGGGCTGTTCATCAGCTAAAATAAATGAGTTTGACCTATTCGTTGAACACTTATATAAGAAAATTTACTTTAAAACAACATGTTGCCATCAAAAAGGACCCCATAAAGAAACCTCCAGCCCCTATGCAATTGAACGGTTAGTCTGAATCAGAAATCATCCAAACAAGTTTGAAACCACCTTACAGTTTCTATTCTGTACATATAGGAAGTTTAATTTATACTTTTTTATTTTTATTTTTTTGCCTTAGTATCCGAGAAGTTCCAATCTATTAACCAAAACCACAGTATTACTGAAAATTATAGTCCTCAATAAAGACTGCTCCTCAAGCAACTTATGAAAAACTACAGCAATGTGATCTGAAGTGCGGATAAGGATACATGCACATGACCGTATGTGTTTTGCAATCCGCAAATTGCGGATCCGTAAAAATAAAAACATGGATGACGTCTGTAAAGCATCCATTTTTTTTGTGCGGATCTGTTATTTTTGCGGATCCATTGTAATGATGCCTATCCTTGTCCGCAAACTAGAAAAAAGGACATGCTCTATTTTTTTTTTGCGGGGCTACGGAACTGACATACTGATGTGGACAGCACATGGTGTGCTGTCCGCATTTTTCACGGACCCATTGAAATGAATGGGTCTGCATCCTATCAGCAAAAAAATGGAACGGACAAGGAAACAAAATACAGTCGTGTGCATGAGCCCTAAGGGAGATAGTATTGTTGTACAAGACAATACTACCTCAAAGAAACACACAGAATCCTGTGACTACCTCAAAGAAACACACACAGAATCCTTATGGATACACATTTTTATGATATTCTGGATCACGGTTACAGAGCGGCCTATACTGAAGAGAGGAAAATAATCCTTACGAAAGAAAAATAATATATCTAGCACTTACATAATTTTACCACCTGACAAATGTCCACAAGAGTATTGGTGATCCCCCAGGTAGGCCCATCATTTTGGGAATTTCCTCATAATTTATTGTACCATGTTGATTTTATGCTACAGAACTACAGTATGTGTGGCATACTTTGTGGCATACAATGGAAAGACACATACCTATGGCTTACCCTTGATGTGTCTGCCCTCTATACCAACATTCCTCACAACAAAGTTTAGAATGTGTTCTAAATGCCAAATATTTACATGACGACCCATGCATGTCAAATGCCCAAAAGGAACTTTACACTAGCGGGTATTTAATTTATACCTGCTTGTCTTCACTTTCAAGATCAAACTGTACAGGAAAACTCGGGGCACTGCAATGGGCACGCATTTTTTCCCCGAGTTTAGCAATTTTATAGATGGGCTTTTTTGATGACTTTTTTTTATTCTCAACACAAATGGAGGAACAAGATAATCCCGTATAGTCAGTAAATAGCACCCATTATAAAAAAAAAATTAATATCAACAAACCGTATAGTCAGTTCAAAAGAATAAGAAGGAATTGCTCTTTGGGAAGTGATCATAGAATGCAGAGACAATTATTGATCCACAGATTCAAACAATGAGCTTTAAAAAAAGATGTGGGCAATAAGGATGACTATTTTTAAATTTTTTTACAGATTTTAGCAAAATATTGACATATACTGAAAACAGGCCCTGATTCTGAAAGATAGAATTCCCAGTAAATAGAGACTCACTTTTCGATGGGCCAAAACATAAAATAAACTTATTGCCACCAAGCAAGTTAAAAGCTTTCAAACCCCAGATCACCAATATAGGGGAACAAACAAGCCAAGAGAGGAGCTTATAAATGTAGGCATTGAAGATGTAAATACTGTGAGACTGTCTCACCATTACAGGTCTTTAACCCTAAGTTCACACCTGAGCGTTTTACAGCGCATTCAAACGCGTTGTAAAACGCTCAACACATGAAAAAAAAAGCTTTCCTATGGCCCTGGTTCTCACTTGAGCGTTTTACAGCGCGTTTGAACGCGCTGTAAAACGCCCGACGCATAAACAAGTACTTGAGCTTTTTTTGGGGCGTTTGTCGTGCGTTTTGTGATTGACACCACAGTAGTCAATCACAAGAACGCGCGTACAAACGCGCGTTTCCTATTTGCAAAAACGCGCGTTTCAAGAACGCTCAGGTCTGAACCCAGGGAAAGAGCCATACGACTGGGGAATCCTTTAAAATAAATGACCATTTGTATGTGGGCTGAACAATATAACCACTATATTTGAGGCTGAATAAAAGATCCGTCCAATGTCATTAGGGGTTCCCAAAATATAGTGTCTCCTGGCATGCCTCTCAATCTCATGGAAGTGATTAAGAGTTTTTCAGTTATACCTACTGAGCAAATTCCTATTGATTTTAAAAACAGGTTCCATAAAAAAAAAAAAACGAGAGAAATGTTTTGGATCTACAAGCTGAACACATTAGCCCCAGCAATTAACTTAGAAATAGTATATGCGCTAGACCTCATACAGTCCTAGCATTGTAGCATGCGCTTACCTCTAATATCTGCAAAAGCAATGTCCCTTCTTTATTGGGTGGTCTCTAGTTCTTACATTAGGGTCTAGTCTTCTTTATTATTTAGTTATTTTATTATACATATATGACGTTAAAGGAGTTGTCTCACTTCAGCAAATGGCATTTATAATGTACAGAAAGTCAATACAAGGCACTCACTTATGTATTGTGATTGTCCATATTGCTGGCTTCAGTCATTTTTCCATCTTGTTAGTCATTGCTCGTTTCCATGGTTACAACTGCCCTGCAATCCAACAGCAGTGGCTGTGCTTGCACACTAAAGGAAAAAGCACTGGCCTCTCCGGTGGCCAGGGCCACGAGAGTGCACATAAGCTGGTGCTTTTTCCTATAGTGTGCAAGCACAACCACCGTTGCTGGATTGCAGGGAGGTCTTAACTATAAAAACGAGCAGTGTATAATGTGATGAAAAAATGAATCCACCCAGCAAAAGAAAGCAATATGGATAATCACAGTACATTAATAAGTGGCTTGTATTAACCTTCTCTACATAGTACATATTTGCTGAAGGGAGACAACCCTTTTAACCTGTTGGGGACACATGACGTACCGGTACGTCATGAGTATTTCCGATCACTGCCGCGCAGCGCGGGGTGATCAGAACAGACTGCCTGTCGAAATCATTGGTGACCCGATAACCCGGAATAGGATGGTGATCAGTGGTGTGATAACACACCACCAATCACCATCCTTAGATCCTGTGAGGTGACGGTGACATCACCTCACAGGATCACATTTGATTGGCTGCACGGGCGGGCGGGGGTTAATTCCCCCTGCTCTCCTCCTCCTCCATTTTGCGTCGGAGGAGAGAGCAGCCTGCCGTCCATCAGGAGAGCCCAGCACCCCTATCGTGCCCAGCACCTCCTCCTTCTGACCATCCAGAGTGCCATCTGGCACTTACAGGTATTTAGGGAGATGTTAGGGACAGGTTGGGTTAGGCAGGGATACATAGGGAAAGTAAGAGTAAAAAAAGAAAAAAGAAAAAACTCAGTCTTTTGCATCACCCTCTTAGGTTGTCTGGGGTCCACAGCACAGATGTGTGACCCTAGACCCCCCCAGGGGTGCTACAACTTGCCCCCCGCCCCTCCACCTTTTTTGGGGGCGCAAGCATTTTGTTTTGTTTCTTTTTTGCGTACGCTGACAGTGGCTGGCACTCTTTAGCGTCTGGCCACTGTTAGCTCACCGCCCACCCCATCGCTGATCAGCTTCGGACGGCTGATCAGCGAGTTTGAATTTTTTTAACCCTTTTTACATTTTTTAGAATTTTTTTTGTTATTTTTTTTTGTTTTTTACTGTTAGCTTTAGGGAACAGTCCAGGAACACTCGTGCCCCCCCCCCACACACACACTAAATAAAAGGTTTACAGTCACACACATACACACACACCCCCCACACACTTGCCTATGGCCCGCCGGGCGTTCTTGGCTGAGGAGGCATAGGGCTGAGGAGCCCTGATCCGGTGAACTTGCATCGTGTACCCCAGAGAATTTTCAGCCCGTGATTCCTGATTTTGTTGGTCAACCAGGAATCCAGATTCGCACAGTGGGATTCACTGAATACCACTATTTCAGTCTTTTTTTCAGTGACCCCCTTGTGAATCTGATGGTGGAGCAAACTTTGTGAGAGTACCTCAGGGTACACTTACGAGTTTTGTGTGTATGAGGGGCGAGATTCCCGTATTCAACCCCCAGAATGTCCCCCCACTCTGGGTGTTAGCAGCAAACTTGTGTGGGACCTTATGTACCCACAGTTAGATAAGGGTTAGCCCCTGTACGTGGATAACTTTTATACTAGTATTCCCTTGTTCCAGTCCCTCGCCACCAGATACACGTCCGCTTGTGGGACCGTGCGTAAAAATCATCGCGGCCTCCCTACCGTCCCCCTCCAGGTACCTATCCCCAGGGGTGAGACCCGTGCCCTTACCAGTGAAAACCTGTTGCTGGTCAGATATAAGGACAAGAGGGATGTCCTTCTACTGACCACAATTCACGGTAATGGCATCTCCCCTTCCCCGTGCAAGGTACCACGGCAACGGTCCTCAAGCCCGATTGTATCGTCGACTACAATCGGTATATGGGAGGAGTTGATCAATATATGGGAGGAGTCTCTGATCAAATCCTCAAGCCATATAATGCCATGCGCAAAACCTGGACATGCTACAAAAAAGTTGGTCTACTTGGTGCAGGTTGCCATGTACAACTCTTTTGTGCTGTCCCGGAGTGCTGGCAACACAGGGAAATTCTTCCAGTTCTATGAGGCAGTCCTCAAAGACATGATCTTTTCTGACAGGGAAAGAGCAGGCCGGAGTATCTCGGGAACTGGAGGCACCCGGATCGTCCCTGGCCAACATTTTTAAGGTGCGGTCCCCCATACTGGAATGAAGGGACGAACCCAAAAAAGGTGCAAAGTGTCACAGAAGGGGGATACGGAAGGACACCACTGAGTGTGACACGTACCCCGATCATCATCCGGGCCTCTGCATTATTGGTTGCTTCAGGGAGTACCACACTTCCATAGGTACTACATTTATTATCCCCTTTTCTATGTAGACACTGACAATAGGATAAAAACTGATTCTCAGACTTGAGACACCAATTTGTTTTTTCAAAAATGATAGTTTATAAATCTAAAATAATTTAAAAAATAATCTAAAAAGTAGACAAATTAGGTATTGCCGCATCCGCAATAATCTGCCCTATAAAAATACCCCATTACCTAACTCCTTAGATTAACACTGTAAAAAAAAAAAAAGTGCAAAAAAAGGAATTTTTTTGTCAGCTTACATAACAAAACGTGTAATAGCAAGTGATCAAAAAGTTATATGCCCCCCAAAATAGTGCCAATAAAACAGTCCTCTCATCCTGCAAAAAATGAGCTCCTACCTAAGACAATCGGGTAAAAAAACTGACTCTTAGACTGTGTAGATAGTTACATTGTTAAACCTAAATAATTTTTAAAAAGTAGACAAATTCGGTATTGTCGTGTCCTCAGATTCACACAGTCAAAAAAATGAAATAAAAACGGTGCCCAAAGAGCTATTTTTTGGCAAATTTTCCATTTCAATCCATTTTTTTTCAGTAACAAATCAAGGGTTAACAGCCAAATAAAACTTAAAATGTATTGCCCTGATTCTGCAGTTTACAGAAACACCCCATATGTGGTGGTAAAATGCTGTACGAGCACACGGCAGGGCGCAAAAAGAAAGGAATGCCATATGGTTCCTGGAAGGCAGAGATTTTGATGGCTTTTTTTTTTTTTTTTTTTTTTTTTTTACACCAGGTCCCATTTGAAGAACCCCTGATGCACCCCTAAAGTAGAAACTCCATCAAAGTGTCCCCATCTAATAAACTACATCCCTCAAGGTATTAAAAACTTATTTTACAAACTTTGTTAACCCTTTAGGTGTTCAAGAGTTTATGGCAAATGTAGATGATATTTCAGAATTTCTATTTTTGGTAACCTTGCGTCACAAGAATATAATATAGAGCAAACAAAAATCATATGTACCCTAAATATAGTCCCAACAAAACACCCTCCTTATCCCGTAGTTTCCAAAATGGGGTCACTTTTAGGGAGTTTCTACTCCGGGGGGGGCATCTGGGGGGCTTCAAATGGGACATGGTGTAGATAAACCAGTCTAGCAAAATCTGCCTTCCAAAAACCACACGGCGCTCTTTTCCCTCTATGCCCTGCCGTGTTGCCATACAGTAGTTTACGACCATATATGGGTTGTTTCTGCAAACTACAGAATCAGGGCAATAAAAATTTGGTTTTATTTGGCTGTTAACCCTTGCTTAGATACTGGAACAAATGTAAGAAAATGGAAAATTTGTGAAAAAAATCTAAATTCTGAAATTTTAACCCCGTTTCCCATTCTCATTCTCAACTCTTGTGAAATACCTAAAGCGTTAACAACGTTTGTAAAATCAGTTTTGAATACCTTGAGGGGTGTAGTTTCTAGAATGGGGTTATTTTTTGGTGGTTTCTATTATGTAAGCCTCACAAAGTGACTTCAAACCTGAACTGGTCCCTAAAAAGTGGATTTTTGAAGATTTTCAAGATTTGCTTCTAAACCTTGTAACGTCTCCAAAAACTAAAATGGCATTCCCAAAATGCTCCATACATGAAGTAGACATATGGGGAATGTAAATTATTAACTTGTTTTGGCGGTATTTCTATGTATTTTAGAAATAGAGAAATTGAAACTTGGAAAATTGCTAATTTTTGTAAAATTTTTGGTAAATTTTGTATTTTTTTTATTAATAAAAATGAATTTTTTTGACTCCATTTTACCAGTGTCATGAAGTACAATATGTGACGAAAAAAACAATCTCAGAATGGCCTGGATAAGTAAAAGGTATTCACACATAAAGTGACATTGGTCAGATATGCAAAAAATATCCTGGTCCTTAGGGTGAAAATGAGCCCATCCCTAAGGGGTTAAATACTGTTGTTTTACAAAAGGACAAAAGTAGTATTTCCTACAGTTTACCAGAAACATTGTGAGCAGCATTCATCTTTACTCTTCATTTTCCTTTAGTGTAGGCTGATCTGGGGCTGCCTGAAGCGTCCCCAGCTCATAGGCAACCCAATCATCTGAGCGGACTCATCGCAATGTGCTTTATCTGGTTGCCACATTGTCCACTATGACAGCATTCCAAGTGCAGTCCCCTTCACAAGCCTTAGGGACCGCTTACAAATTATTCAGTTGGCTTACTCATTTGTATTAGTGTCATTGACCCTATCAGCAAGCGGGCTCGAGTTGCGACCCTGCCCTCCATAGGGCAGCGCTCGGTCCTTAAATTCTTGTGGTCTTTTTTTTCTATTTAAATGTCATTAAACTTCCATCTCTTCAAGCATTGCTGTTTAACCTGAAGAAGGGGAAATGTTATCCCCAAAATGCATTAGGGGGAATTTATCATGAGGGTAACATTTGAAGTCAGTTTTGCTCGAGTCTGGGTTGGTGTGCTTTATATCACATTTATCATATGTAGCATGTTGTTTGTTGTATCCTTAAACCTACAGTAACACTTTTCCCTTGGAAAGCTACTCCAGTTTTCCAATTCCACCCTCCGACTTGAGTGAGATTTTTTAAAATGGCTCAATGGTAAATCTGGAGTGAAACTCATTAACATAGCTAACCACACCAACTTTTCCAACCACATTTCAAAACTGGAGTGAGTGGTGTAAAAATGCAAAAAAGTGAGTGCAAAAAGTCGCAAAAGCCATATTTGATAACTTATTAAAGCTAGAGTTCCTGCATAAAGGCATGATAAATCAGGGTCATTGTTTTTATCTGGCTATTATCTGCTGTTTGCCAATAAGGATCATTTCCATTTGTTAGATGCAGAGTGACTTTCCATGCCCCTAGAAGCTGTGGACCCTCTGTCGATGTGCCTTTTTTCGAGCAAATCTCCATAGTAAGTGTATGGAAATTATTTCAAACCAGCCAAGCCAATAACCTGTTCTGTACTGATGAGGGACATAAAACTCGAAACAGTATTTGTGAGCGTCTCTGGTTTGACTGGTTTACGAGAATTTGCATATATGGTTTTTTTCACTCATTTATGCATTTATCACTCCAAATATTGACTTGCACTGAGTTGGATGGGAGATAGAATTTTTTTTTCCATTAGGGGTTAAGGAGGAGGAAGAATGTGTGGTACATGAAAAATCTTGCTGCAATTAGAACAAGAGAGGTAAGGAAGCAGGGATGTGGACTTGCTTAAAATGCTCCACCCAAACACATCTCAGGAGACCCACAACTTTAATTGGAGCAAACCCACCTGAGGCTGCAACGTATATTCAGGTATTCCATCCAAAAGACTTGAATATCAAGGGAGTCAGAGAGTATCCCAATTCTTGATAAGATTATGGATAGAACTTTGTTGTACCAATATTGCATTTAATTATATGTCCAATATGTTTCTAAAGCTAGAGACATGTCCATACTAAAATATAACTTCTGGCATTAGCAACCTGGGCTAAAAAGCATGGAATGGGATCCTGAACTTATTTGTAAGATGCACCTATGTATTTTTATTTGCCTTTATTGAAAAGGGCTGGCTGAAAAGAATTTCTTGAAATTTTTTTCAGGTCCAAATCACACATCGGTTGTCAAATTTGATTTGGAACCGCATAAATTCAACCAAATGAAAAGTGCCCAATTGCCCTAAATAGCTGTATCTGACACTCCAAGGTGCCGTAGTTCTGTACCTAACCTCTTTCAAGCTCTTTAACAGCCTGAACGCATTAGTTATTTAAAAGTGACAGCAACAAATATGCTTATGGGTAAACAAATGATAGCTGGTGGTAACAAACAGCCTGTTCAAAAACACACTGCACTGTCTTATTTGTATGCTTTTTTAACATTAACCCTTTTGCTACCAGCACCGTACATGTACGGCAATGGAGCAATGGGTAAACATGGGGTCCATTCACGTAAGCAGCGGGCACCATGGCCGACGGGTCTCCACTGTTTCAAACAGCAGAGACCCGTGGGCTATTGCCCGCAATCGGCATCATTGCAAGTGTGATCACAGCATCTAACAGCTAAAAAACCTGGAAGCTCGCGCTTCCAGGCTTCCTCAGTGGCCCATATAATCTGTATTGGTACGGATTATAGGGGGATGGTGGTATGATGTTTTACATGGCATTTAGTGCTGTCTCATACTATGGCATATATTTCTTTTTTTTTTTTATCATCACAGAAACAAACTAATGAAGATGTGTCAACGTTTCTATTATATTCCGTTCTTTTTTTCTTGGGCTTAGTGTTAGTACCACCACACAGTGCGTCATTGGTGTTTTGTGTATGCCCAATAATTGTAGGTTTAGTAAGATAACTGGCACAGTTTGTAAAATATTCATTGCACACTTTACTGACATCATCTATAGTAATACACAAGGGGGGTGGGAGTATTAGGCCTACATTCGTAGTTTTTCATACAGTATATGAAAAGACAAAAGCACATACATGTATAAGACTTGCCTATATCTACGCTATATATGACTGACAGGTAGAGATAAGAGGTGCTGTTAGGGGTTGCATCTATGAAAAGACTGACGAAATGACAAGGAACACAGAGGTCTGAGAAGGGGTCTCTGACCTTCAACATGATACCTTCTAGACAGTCACATGTACAGTATACTGATGAATTTTTCTATATTATTCCTGTAATTAATCAACTTTTAGAGACTGAAAAGAAGTTGCATTTTTATTTTTTTATTTAGTTTTTAATACAATTCCTGGCGAGTCCTCCTGGTATATCCATCCCTCTATAATAAAGCATACAATACTGTACATTTGGAGAGGATAGCTGATTTTATATTTCACAGTGGTTCTCCTTCACCTTCCCTACTGTATTATCCTCTAATCTGGATGGCGTCTTTTAGGTTTTGGATTTGCTGGAATCTAATATTTTGGGAGAATCCAAACTTGGTTAATTTAGAACCGATTTCTCTACTGGCTGGTTTTGCTTCCTACTACAGTTTCATACTGTCAAGTTAGCATGCTGCAGTAGAACTTTGCCAGTATTTGACATATTCACAAAAGTTCAGGAGCACTTTGTAGTAGTTCGACTAGTAGTAGTAGTCGATCAAACATGCTGCAGATGTGCCCTTTTCTTTGCTGAAAAGCTTTTCTTAAAATAAAAAAAGTCATCTTGCACCTCTGATCTCAGGATATCTCAAGCCAAGAGGAAACATAAGAAATGAGACATCTCAATAACTCACCTAAGTGCAACCAGTACTTATTTCCTTTCATTTGATAGCTCTGTGGTGCTCAGAAATAGTTAATGGAAATCAGATAGTTGCTTTAGAAAGGAAATTAGTACATTCCAAAATTGCGGTATGTGTTGGCATCATGTGACTGGAAATTTTATCTGGAGATATCCCCTTGTGTTTGGAATACCATTGTGCTAATACAAATTCTGGCCTCTGTATTATGTTCTAATTTTGGAGCTTCTCTCCTTACACAAATTAATCGGAATACCAGAAAGAGCTTCATAATAGTAAATTCTTAGGATTGATGATTCTTTTTCCTCTCTTATTAAAACATAATAAACAGTGGTAAATGTAACAAGTTTTTCCAGATCAGTCCCCGATTCCCCCCCAAAAGTTTATCACTAAGTTCTATGTTCCCAAAAATGATTCTATGGCTTTCGGAATGCAACAACATAAAAACTTTGTGTATCGAATTTATCATGAGGGTCATATTTAAAGTAGGTTTTACTTGAGTCTGAGTTGACATACTTTGTGCCAAATGTTGCATGTTAATGGGGTTGCATCCTCATTTTCACACATCTAACTTGAGCATCGGAGCAGCTCTCCTTTGCCCTTCAGTGGATCATGCAGGCTAAGGGCTTTTTATTTATTTTTTCACACTCCTAGGCCTAGCAGTGAGCCTGGTGATGTCACCGGCTCTGATGGGTGGGCTTTAGAGCCGCGTCAGTCATTTTACAGGCTAGGGCAGTGCTAAAGCCTTCCAATCAGTGCCGGTGACATCACCGGGCTCACTGCTAGGCCAAAGCCACTGCCTAGCTTACCCTATGGATAGCCCGGTATGTCACCAGATCTCCATAAAAAGCCTTTGCCCTGTGCGATTCAGCACAAGGCAAAGGAAAGCATCGGGGCATAAAATTTTCCGATGCTCCTATAAGGGGGCTGTCTGGGTGAAAATGGGAGTACCCGGACAACCCCTTTAAGTTTGGTGCATCTTTAAGGCTAAAAGCACATAATCAGGATCGCATGCAGATTTTCTGCGTGGATTTATGTGCAGAAAAACCGTACCATAGGTGATGTACATTGTATTCTATGAGAATTTCAAATTCTCATGCACACAATGCAGATTTTTTTTGTGCGGATTTGGACGCAGCAAGTCAATTTATTTTATTTTTCAATGCACAAATGTGTATTCGGCGGCTCACCTTACCCGTTGCAAACCCACAACCCGGTGTACTTTACCAGTCTCCTTGCACCGGTGGTGGTAGGCGACTTTTCCTGGCACTTATGTACTTAGCGTCCGTGCTTCAGCGGCGTGTCTGCTCCTCCAGAGTTCCAGGTCTCAACATGGCATCCCATGTGACCTGTAGGAGTACGCTGATCACCTGTGCCGCTCACCACTGTGCGCACTGCGCTGTATTAAGTTGTGGTCCTGGGTCCCAAAGTCCATTCAATCATGCATGAATATAATGGCTGAATTCACCATATATGGAAGTACTTCCAGCTGGATATATTGTTCCTGCTCACTGCCCTGGTCACTGAGCTCCTTGTGAGAAGTGGAAACCTGCAGTTTGTGGCTGAGGAGCATACTCGGTATTAACTTGCATTTGTGGCTGGGAGCATACTCGGTATTAAATGGACACATATGGTGCACTTGATAACAATCTAGAGGACATTTGGCACTAATGGTGAAAGGGGACTGAAGTATTAATATAGAAGTGCCGTATTAAATGCGGTGAAATCTGCTGCTGGCAAGTGCTGCTTAATGTGAACAGTGCTATATTGGATGTCATTTTTTCTTCAACCTGTTGTCACACCATAACATATGGTGCGGTTTATTATAACAAGGTAGCTACCGGGCGCCAATACATTGCTGCCATTACTGCTGTATATAATAAGGCTGCTATTTGAGATATCATTAAGCTGCTTTAAGTCATGGATACACCACAAATCGCATGAGAGTATATAAGATTATATGTCATGGATACAAGTTGCATGAGAGTATATGGATTGTATTAATATATTTTTTTATATCAATAAATTGTTTTTATTATAATTGAGCTGAATATCTGCTGTTCCTGGTTGACCCATATAGTGAGTGCCCCTCTCTTTCATAGTTTGGAGCACATTTTTTATTTTATTTTTCCTGTCTGGATTTTCTCCATTCACTTCAATGGAGACAGTAAAATCCGCATGCGGAAAATCCACACCAAATCCGCATGCAAATCCACATGAAAATCCGCACTAATTGATGCAGATTGACCACACCGATTTCCCTGCAAACACCTGCAGATTTCAGTATTAATTGTCCGCACATAAATCCTGAGCGTGTGCATTTACCCTCAACCTAATACTTTTGTCTTGAAATGTTACTCCATTTCTTTTTACAACATTCCCCTAGTGGAGCGAATTTGTAACTTTTTTTGTGACTTTTTAAAAACATTGCAGTGATAATTCTGAAGTGAAACTGATTAATATAGCTAACCACATACTCGCCCACCTAATTTTCAAAACTGGAGTGAAAGTGTAAAAATGCAAATAGGCACAAATTATTGCACCAAAAGCCCAAAAACTTGCAAAAGTCCATTCTTGTGACTGTTTAAAGCCAGAATTCTGGAGTGTAAGACATGATAAATTGTCTACTACTGTAGGTTTTTAATTAGGTAGCAAAATGTAGACCAACTGTGCATAATTGCTAGCCCCATAATTCATTGAGGGAAGTGGTCCTTTACAAAAAGTAGATAAGTACCCCTGGTCTATACAGTATCCTTATAGATTTCATTACTTACCTGCACTTCCTAAGCACCATCCGCCACCATGAATGCTGACAATTGCTCTTCTCAATGTGTTTGATTGCTCTTTAGGTATATATAACCGGACTGGAACTTTGTTAAATGATGTGTCTGTGACAATAACATGGTTATCAGATGTGGGCTCTGTGTGTTCGGCATGCGTTAAAAGCATCATCACATCCATGTAATGCTTCACCCCAAACATCTCTGCCACGGTAGCCTGTGATTAAGATACAAAAAGCACATGTAAGCAAGTGCTACTGTAAAGACAAAGAATAAAAAATAGCACAAAAAGGTCCTAAGAACTGTTGTAAGTGGCATGTGCCGTAGTCAAAGGCTGAAATGTTTTTTAGACTGCTTTGTTCAACAGGATACAGTCTATGACAAGGGCCCATCATCACACAAGAACTTATCACCACTTAAAAATTCAGAATCTATGAACAGGGCCGATGTTCTTCTAACTGGAACTAAACTTTAAGAACTTAGACATTTGTTGCATCAATGTGACTGAAAAATGTTATGCTACAAAAATCAAGTACATGTGCCACAGGGTACATTTAGATTACAGATTGTGTCTGTTTTAGAGTCATATTAGAAAAATGTGTAATAAGTTATGAGACGTTGTAAAGAGAATGAACAATATTGAAAACTTCAGCTGAATCAATGGCAACCTACTCTTAATGGGAACCTGTCATCAACTTTATGCTGATCTCACTGAGGGCAGCATAAATTAGTGACAGAAATGCTAATTTCAGCGGGGTGTGTCACTCATGAGCTAAAAGCAAGGGATTGCAGAGAACCAGCATCATAATCATTGCAGCACAAGCCTTGGAAAGAGTCAAATCTACCTGAGAAGAGTCATGGTTATTCATAATCTCCTGCTCTCCCACCCATCTGCTGATGATTGGAAGTTCTCTCCTAGAAAGAAAGGGAGAAAACTAGGTACAGTAGAAGACTGTCAGTCATCAGCAGGAGGGCAGGGAGAGCAGGAATTCATGAGTAACCATGACTCTTCTCAGATGTCCGTGACTCTTTTCTAGGCCCAGTCTGCAATGATTGTGCTGTTCGTTCTTGGCAACCACTTACTTTTAAATGACAGACCGCTGACATCAACTCACGCTGTCTCTACTTTATACTGCAATTAGTATGGGCAGCATAAAGTTGATGTCCGGTTCCCTTTAACATAAGTCATAGCAACAAGGATGAGATGACTATTAGTTACATAAATATATACATGTAACTCCTAAAAACACTTAGATTTGGCAACATGCATACAATGCTGCTTTAAAATTAATTTTACAAAGGGGCTTAAAGGATTTATCTAATGAGAGATCATTACAGTAACTTCAAAATGCTTGCCCTAAGTCCTGCAAATGCTACCCCTGGCAAACACCTGTTTTTGCAGAAAGAAGCCATGTTAGAACAGGCTTTTCCACAGCAGTGGTCATTTATACAATAATTAATTTATTCAAGTCTACTATAATGGGAATTACTTCTACAGAATGACTCTTCTTCCTGGATCATAGGGTGCCACAGGCAGGGAAATCCGTCCTGTACAACAATCATATGCCCTATAAGAGCATATATAGACATGGGTTGTCTTCTGGAGACAACCTCTTTAAAACCAATGCTTTAGAATCTGATTGGTTGCTATGGACTATTAATCGATTTTCCATGGCATTATTAATTTCCATTTTCTTCTAAAAGAATAAATAAAAAATCTAAACTGCAAATTTAAAATACAGTATATACACCATGTATATAACAATGAATTAAAGAAAACCAACAAAACAATGTTAGGTGTTAGTCATTCTTATTCTAAATCCCATCATTTTAAACACTTAAGCATCATCACCTGGTGACCATCCATAAAGCTCAGTAAGCAAAATGGGACAGTACTCCAGTCACCTTTTATTGTAAATGATCATTGTAATAGAACTTCTTGATAAAAGGTACAGAGGCTAAGTAGACTCTGCTAATGTCAATGACCACACAGGTCAAAGACATAAAGATTGTAAAAATAACTGAAGAAAGGTGACATCCCCAGTAGCAAGTAAATTATTCCTCTGTATGGGGTTCTACATTGTTGCACACCAGGCAACACATTCAGTTCAAAAAGCCAGATCTACAAGCACACAAAACATCCAGACATATGGTATTAAAAAGCATTTAGGTCTAGTGCAGTGAATGTTATTGTCTATATCCCTGATGATCTAGGGCACTAAAGTGGGCTAAAGACTGCATTCCTGGTCGTGTATCCAACAGTAAATGAGTTAATGACTGCACTTCTGGTGATGTAGGGTAGTAAAAGAGTCAAAGTCTGTATCCCTTGGGGCCTATGGCAGTGAAGAAGTTCATGTCTATATGCCTGGTGATCTATGGTGTTCGTGTAAGAATCCCTGCTGATCTAGAATAGAAAAAAGATTAATGTCAATAGTCCTGGTGGTCTAGGGCATTGAAGGGGTTAATGCCAGGATTCCTGGTATTTTAGGGCATTAAGATAATAATATCAGCATACCTTGTGGTCTAGGACAATAAAGGGGTTAATCTAAGGATCCCTGTTGGTCTAAGGCAGAGTAACCAATGACAGCATACTTGGGGGCTTAAAACAGTGAATGGGTTGATGCAAGGATCCATGGTGGTTTAGGTCAGTCAAATAGTAAATGTTAAGATCCATGGTGGATAGTAGTGGAAAGGTTAAAGCTGTATAACTGGGTTCCAGTGGTTACTGACACATCCATGATTCAGCATTGCCCTGGCTGTAACTTCATGTTTTCTCTCTGGACCAATCATAGAAATAAGTGTAGGTGTAGGGAAGGGATAGAGAGGACAGTGCAGTTGTGGCCACCCCATTCTCTCTACAGTGATACAGGTGCACTGTGCCCAATTGGAAATGGAACAGTCATTGTTTAGGGAATGGTCACAACTGCAACCTTTATATATATATGATCATATATGTGATCATATTCCATCTGCTCTGGATAGTTCTACGATCAAAGAGGATCCAATTTGTTGGACTCCACAAATTATTGGCCTGTCATAAACAAAATAACCAGTGGCGTTGCTAGGGCTGGTGTCACCCGGTGCGGTAGAAAATGGTGTCACCCCAGACCCCCCCCCCCCGAAGCAATAATGTTTTAGTCATATAACCAAAAATAACAGATACTCACTAGTGCTTAGGCCTCTTTCACACTTGCGTTTTTCCTTTCCGTGCTAGAGTTCCGTCCTCGGGGCTCTAAGACGGAAAGATACTGATCAGGATTGTCCCAGTGCATCTTGAATGGAGAGAAATCCGTTCAGGATGCATCAGGACGTCTTCAGTTCAGTATTCAAACGTGCTGCGGATTTTCCTTGGGCCAAAAAAATTGAAGGCATGCCGCAAGGACGGATCTGGAATTAATGCCCATTGAAAAGCATTAATCCGGATCCGACTTTAAGCTAAATGTTGTTTCGGCGCATCGCCGGATCTGACGTTTACCTTTCTGAATGGTAACCATGGTAGCTAGGACGCTACTAAAGTCCCGGCTGCCATGGGAAAGTAGTGGGGAGCCAGGGGAGGAGCTACTTACCGTCCGTGCGGCTCCCAGGGTGCTCCACAATGACGTCACAGCGCCCCTACATCACATGGATAATGTGATCATGTGACGTAGGGGCGCTGTGACGTCATTGTGGAGCGCCCCAGGAGCCACACGGAAGGTAAGTAGCTTCTCCCCTGGCTCCCCACTACTTTTTCATGGCAGCCGGGACTTTAGTAGCGTCCTGGCTGCCATAGTAACCAGTGGCGGATTAACATAGGGGCGTTCGGGTCGGCAGCCCCGGGCCCGGCATCACTGGGGGGCCAATGCCGACCCGAGCGCCCACATACTGCGGCGGGGCACGGGAGCGTATAGTTCCCTGCCCCGCCGCCTAACACCGCCATAGGCTTCAGGCCTAGTAGGCCTGAGGCCTATGTGGTGGTATAAGCCCGGCGTACGCGATGACATCATCGCGCGGCGCGCGTGATGACATCATCGTGCGCCTGTATAGTGGCGCACGCACGCTCTGATGTACGCGCGCCTGCCACACCATTCAGCATACAGGTAAGTATTAGCTTTTTATTTTTTTGTGTGTGTGTGCTAACTTGGGGGGGAGATATTAAGGGACAGTGGGGCATGTTTCCATGGGGGCACATTAGTTAATGGATGACAGTTGTGGGGGCAAAATAATGGATAGCAGTTGTGGGGGCAAAATAATGGATGGCAGTTGTGGGGCAAATTAATGAATGGCAGTTGTGGGGGCAAAATAATGGATGGCAGTTGTGGGGGCAAATTAATGAATGGCAGTTGTGGGGGAAAATTAATGAATGGCAGTTGTGGGGGCAAACTAATTAATGGATGGCAGTGTGGGGAAAATTAATTAATGGATGGCAGTTGTGGGGCAAATTAATAGATGGCAGTTGTGGGGAAAATTAATGGATGGCAGTGTGGGGCAAATTAATGAATGGCAGTTGTGGGGGCAAACTAATTAATGGATGGCAGTGTGGGGAAAATTAATGGATGGCAGTGTGGGGGCAAATTAATGGATGACAGTGTGGGGGCAAATTAATGGATGACCGTGTGGGGGCAAATTAATGGATGACAGTGTGGGGGCAAATTAATGGATGACAGTGTGGGGGCAAATTAATGGATGACAGTGTGGGGGCAAATTAATGGATGACAGTGTGGGGGCAAATTAATGGATGACAGTGTGGGGGCAAATTAATGGATGACAGTGTGGGGGCAAATTAATGGATGACAGTGTGGGGGCAAATTAATGGATGACAGTGTGGGGGCAAATTAATGGATGACAGTGTGGGGGCAAATTAATTAATAGATGACAGTGTGGGGGCAAATTAATTAATAGATGGCAGTGTGGGGAAATTACTATATGGGGACAGTGTGGGGAAATTACTATATGGGGACAGTGTGGGGAAATTACTGTATGGGGGCAGTGTGAAGGAAAATACTATATGGGGGTAGTGTGGGGTATTGGGGGACACTATACAGGTATTGTTACCTGGAGCACAATATAGGATGTTAGTATTACTGGGGGCACTCTATGGGACATTATAACTGCTGTAGACACTATAGGGATCTTTGGGTCATTTATCAAACTGTTGTAGTAGAACTGGCTTAGTTGTCCATAGAAATAGGTTCCACCTTTCATTTTTGACAGCTCCTCTGGAAAATGAAAGGTGGAATCTGATTGGTTGCTATGGGCAACTAAGCCAGTTCTAATTTACACCAGTTTGATAAATGACCCCAATTATGAGAAATCTAACGTGTCTGTGTAACAAACTCTGTAGGGACGAGATGCGGCGGGAGGAATTAGTCATGGCGGTCTGGGTCAAACGGAGGAGAAGAGGAAAGAGAAGAGCTACATGACAGGAGAAGTCCCTGGATGTAAGAGGTATGTGGTGCTGTATCCTCACTGCTGTGACCTGCGTCTCATCTTCTCCTCCAAGTCTTTATCATAATCATATGTATTTTAAATTTGGCACCTCAAATTTAAATTTTTCACCTGCAGTCCTATGTAACAGCCCAGATAACAGTGATAACTTTCTGTGTGCAGATAATGTACATGTTCCCTGCAGTCCTAGGTAACACCCCACATAACACAATAATTCACTGTGTTATGTGGGGTGTTACATAGGACTGCAGGAAACATCTATGACATCTGTACTCAGAGAGTTATGAGATGGTGGGGGTCTGACTCCTGGCAGCCCCGCCAATCAGCTGTTAGAGGAGACCGCGATGTTCCAGTGAGCGCCGCAGCCTCTTTGCTCCTTACAAAGCACGGCGCTGTCCATGTGATAGCACTGTGCTTGGTATTGCAGCTCAGCCCCAATCACTCAGATAGGACAGAGCTGCAGATAGGCCATGTGAACGATGAATGTGATGTCATATGGCCGAGGAAGAGACTGTGACGCTTACAAAGCACCGCAGCCTCTTTATACAGAAAAAAAACCTGAAACCTAAAATGGAGTGGGGGGGGGGGGGCAAGTTGGGTAGACAGCCCCGGGCCTATCATGCACTTAATCCGCCCCTGATAGTAACACTGCAAGCATTTTGAAGACTGGTCAGTCTTCAAATGTTTTCAGGTGTGTTGCGTTGTGACGGATCTGGTGGGCATTTCCGGCGACGGAAGTGCACGCCGGATCCTCACAACGGTAGTGTGAAAGGGGCCTTAGTTATTAATTCACTTACAGTCCGGTGTATACGAAGTGTCTTCACATATAACCAAAGAGGAATTGCTACTGTTATGTTAATGGATGCTATAACATTGCACCATCCTTCTGAACATACCCATCTGTTATCCGCCTTACCTCATGATCCTGGAGCTGTGCTGTACAGTGGCCGCCGAGCTCTACAGCACAGCTCCAGGATCATGAGGTAAGGCGAATGACAGATGTGTATGTTCAGAAGGATGGTGCAATGTTATAGCATCCATTGACATCAGCAACAAGTCTGGGCTGGTTCAGGCTGTGCCTGTGTGAGTGACGTGACCTGGGCCGGTGCAAGCTCAAGCGAAGCTACATCTTGGCGACCCCCCGCCCGCAGCTCACCTGGTCCTGGTCCTGTGTGCAGCAGCTGGCTTCTCCTCTGTGTGGTCCTGGTATCTTCGCTATGCTTCAATCGCTTGAAGACTGTACTTTTCGCCCTATAAGACTATAACACACACATAGGTTTTAGAGGAGTATAATAAGAAACAATATTTTCCACTATACCTCAGGTCAGACCCCCAATGTTAATCACACCTCAGATCAGCCCCCCGTGTCAGACGTCAGCCCCCATCCATCATGCCCCCCCATGTCAGCCGTCAGCTGTGATCGTTCATGATCCCCAATGGGGGAAATGTTGGAGTCTGTACCATCGGGGGGGGGTGACATGGTGAGGGACAATGTTGAAGTCTGACTGTGCCGGGGGGGGGGTACATGATGTCACCCCCCCATGGCACAGATTCCAACATTGTCCCTCTCTTCATCATTGTCCCCTCATCATGTCATCCCCCCATGGGTGGCACATTTCATTTCTTCCCCTCCAGGCTCCATGGCACAAACAGACATTTTGTGATTGTCCCCCATCATTTCTCTTTTCTCACCCCCAGGATTGAGGTGCACATAGTGCCCCATAATAATGTGCCAGTAACACGTGCCTCTCCATGCCACCACATGTGCTAGTAATAAGTGCCTCTCTTGTGCCTCCCCCCATGTGCCAGTAGCCCCCCCCCCTTATTGTGTGCCAGTAGCCCCCCATATGTGCCGGTAGCCATCTCCCCTTATGTGCCATTAGGCCCCCTCATGTGCCATTAGTCCCCCTCATGTGCCAGTAGCCGTCCCCTTTATGTGCCAGTAGCCGTCCCTTTATGTGCCAGTAGCCGTCCCTTTATGTGCCAGTAGCCGTCCCCTTTATGTGCCAGTAGCCGTCCCTTTATGTGCCAGTAGCCGTCCCCTTTATGTGCCAGTAGCCGCCCCTTTATGTGCCAGTAGCCGCCCCTTTATGTGCCAGTAGCCGTCCCTTTATGTGCCAGTAGCCGTCCCTTTATGTGCCAGTAGCCCCTTTAGTGCCAGTAGCTCCCTTTAGTGCCAGTAGCCCCCTTTAGTGCCAGTAGCCCCCTTTAGTGCCAGTAGCACCCTTTAGTGCCAGTAGCCGTCCCCTTTATGTGCCAGTAGCCGTCCCTTTATGTGCCAGTAGCCGTCCCCTTTATGTGCCAGTAGCCGTCCCTTTATGTGCCAGTAGCCGTCCCTTTATGTGCCAGTAGCCGTCCCTTTATGTGCCAGTAGCCGTCCCTTTATGTGCCAGTAGCCGTCCCTTTATGTGCCAGTAGCCGTCCCTTTATGTGCCAGTAGTCGCCCCTTTATGTGCCAGTAGTCGTCCCTTTATGTGCCAGTAGTCTAGTCTCCTTTATGTGCCAGTAGCCGTCCCTTTATGTGCCAGTAGCCGTCCCTTTATGTGCCAGTAGTCGCCCTTTATGTGCCAGTAGCCGCCCTTTATGTGCCAGTAGCCGTCCCTTTATGTGCCAGTAGCCGTCCCTTTATGTGCCAGTAGTCGTCCCCTTTATGTGCCAGTAGCCGTCCCTTTATGTGCCAGTAGTCGTCCCTTTATGTGCCAGTAGCCGTCCCTTTATGTGCCAGTAGCCGTCCCTTTATGTGCCAGTAGCCGTCCCCTTTATGTGCCAGTAGCCGTCCCTTTATGTGCCAGTAGCCGTCCCTTTATGTGCCAGTAGCCAGTCCCTTTATGTGCCAGTAGCCGTCCCTTTATGTGCCAGTAGCCGTCCCTTTATGTGCCAGTAGCCGTCCCTTTATGTGCCAGTAGCCGTCCCCTTTATGTGCCAGTAGCCGTCCCTTTATGTGCCAGTAGCCGCCTTTATGTGCCAGTAGCTCCCCTTTAGTGCCAGTAGCCCCTTTAGTGCCAGTAGCCCCTTTATGTGCCAGTAGCACCCTTTATGTGCCAGTAGCCGTCCCCTTTATGTGCCAGTAGCCGTCCCTTTATGTGCCAGTAGCCGTCCCTTTATGTGCCAGTAGCCGTCCCTTTATGTGCCAGTAGCCGTCCCTTTATGTGCCAGTAGCCGTCCCTTTATGTGCCAGTAGCCGTCCCCTTTATGTGCCAGTAGCCGTCCCTTTATGTGCCAGTAGCCGTCCCTTTATGTGCCAGTAGCCGTCCCTTTATGTGCCAGTAGCCGTCCCTTTATGTGCCAGTAGCCGTCCCTTTATGTGCCAGTAGCCGTCCCTTTATGTGCCAGTAGCCCCCTTTATGTGCCAGTAGCCCCTTTAGTGCCAGTAGCCCCCTTTAGTGCCAGTAGCCCCTTTAGTGCCAGTAGCACCCTTTAGTGCCAGTAGCCGTCCCTTTATGTGCCAGTAGCCGTCCCCTTTATGTGCCAGTAGCCGTCCCTTTATGTGCCAGTAGCCGTCCCTTTATGTGCCAGTAGCCGTCCCTTTATGTGCCAGTAGCCGTCCCTTTATGTGCCAGTAGCCGTCCCTTTATGTGCCAGTAGCCGTCCCCTTTATGTGCCAGTAGCCGTCCCTTTATGTGCCAGTAGCCGTCCCTTTATGTGCCAGTAGCCGTCCCCTTTATGTGCCAGTAGCCGTCCCTTTATGTGCCAGTAGTCGCCCCTTTATGTGCCAGTAGCCGTCCCTTTATGTGCCAGTAGCCCCCTTTAGTGCCAGTAGCCCCTTTAGTGCCAGTAGCCCCTTTAGTGCCAGTAGCGCCCTTTAGTGCCAGTAGCACCCTTTAGTGCCAGTAGCCGTCCCTTTAGTGCCAGTAGCCGTCCCTTTATGTGCCAGTAGCCGTCCCCTTTATGTGCCAGTAGCCGTCCCTTTATGTGCCAGTAGCCGTCCCTTTATGTGCCAGTAGCCGTCCCTTTATGTGCCAGTAGCCGTCCCTTTATGTGCCAGTAGCCGTCCCTTTATGTGCCAGTAGCCGTCCCTTTATGTGCCAGTAGTCGCCCTTTATGTGCCAGTAGCCCCTTTAGTGCCAGTAGCCCCCTTTAGTGCCAGTAGCCCCTTTAGTGCCAGTAGCCCCTTTAGTGCCAGTAGCCCCTTTAGTGCCAGTAGCACCCTTTAGTGCCAGTAGCACCCTTTATGTGCCAGTAGCCGTCCTTTATGTGCCAGTAGCCGTCCCTTTATGTGCCAGTAGCCGTCCCTTTATGTGCCAGTAGCCGTCCCCTTTATGTGCCAGTAGCCGTCCCCTTTATGTGCCAGTAGCCGTCCCTTTATGTGCCAGTAGCCGTCCCCTTTATGTGCCAGTAGCCGTCCCCTTTATGTGCCAGTAGCCGTCCCTTTATGTGCCAGTAGCCGTCCCTTTATGTGCCAGTAGCCGCCCCTTTATGTGCCAGTAGCCGTCCCTTTATGTGCCAGTAGCTCCCTTTAGTGCCAGTAGCCCCTTTAGTGCCAGTAGCCCCTTTAGTGCCAGTAGCCCCTTTAGTGCCAGTAGCACCCTTTAGTGCCAGTAGCACCCTTTAGTGCCAGTAGCCGTCCCTTTATGTGCCAGTAGCCGTCCCTTTATGTGCCAGTAGCCGTCCCTTTATGTGCCAGTAGCCGTCCCTTTATGTGCCAGTAGCCGTCCCTTTATGTGCCAGTAGCCGTCCCTTTATGTGCCAGTAGCCGTCCCTTTATGTGCCAGTAGCCGTCCCTTTATGTGCCAGTAGCCGTCCCCTTTATGTGCCAGTAGCTCCCTTTAGTGCCAGTAGCCCCTTTAGTGCCAGTAGCACCCTTTGTGTGCCAGTAGCCCCTTTGTGTGCCAGTAGCCCCTTTAGGTGCCAGTAGCCCCTTTAGGTGCCAGTAGCCCCCTTTAGTGCCAGTAGCACCCTTTAGTGCCAGTAGCACCCTTTGTGTGCCAGTAGCCCCCTTTAGTGCCAGTAGCACCCTTATGTGCCAGTAGCCCCTTTAGTGCCAGTAGCCCCGTTAGTGCCAGTAGCCCCCTTTAGGTGCCAGTAGCACCCTTTAGTGCCAGTAGCCCCCTTTAGGTGCCAGTAGAACCCTTTAGTGCCAGTAGCACCCTTTAGTGCCAGTAGCCCCTGTTAATGCCAGTAGCCCCCTCCCCAAAAAAAAAAAAAAAAAAAAGAACACTTGTACTTACCTCCAGCGATGCGATGCAGGCCTCTTCCGGCCTGTGTCTCGAGCTGTACGGCTCCGGCGGCACGATGACGTCATCGCGCCGCCGGAGCCGGCCTCTGATAGGCTGCCGGCCTAGTGCTGGCAGCCTAACAGAGGAACTGGGAGAGAGAGGACACGCCTCTCCCTCCTCTGCTGCTGCTCCGCACGGAGATGAGCGCAATGCAAGCGCTCATCTCCGTCGCGTCTGCCAATAGTCAGTCCGCCCCTGGTGACACCCAATCAGACTGGTGTCACCCGGTGCGGACCGCACCCCCCGCATCGCAACGCCACTGAAAATAACTAGAGTTGTACAGTATACCAGAACATGAATGTATGCATATTGAATCCTTGTATTTTAGATTCCATATTGTTAAAGATTGTTATAAGTTGAACTGAATACAACTGCTACATTACAACACAACCATTATCAGCAAGTATTCATCCATTTTCACATAATTTTGTTTTTGTATTAATATTTGAAAGCAATAGCCATAGAAAAAAATCCAATTTACATAAAAACTGAAAATTATTTGCAGCCATCATATTAAAACAAACTAAAGGGACAAACAGCGTGAACACTATGTTCGCCGGTGAACAGTTCCCGGCGAACATAGCTTGTTCGCGTCTGCTGCGGCGGGCGAACATATGCGATGTTCGCGTTCGCCCCTATACTTTATTATTGAGTAAACTTTGACCCTGTACCTCACAGTGAGCAGACACATTCCAACCAATCAGCAGCATACCCTCCCTCCCAGACCCTCCTACCTCCTATCTAACGCAAGGAGAGCATCCATCTTAGATTCATTCTGAAGCTGCAGTGTTAGTAATTGTAAATCGCAATGCGATTAATATAACCTGTATTATTCGCATTGCGATTACAACTTAGATCTGAGTTCCTAATGGTTGTATTGCTAGAATATAACGAAGATAACGAATATAGCACTATATTCTCAATCTTCGTTCTATTCTAGCAATACAACAATCATTAGGAACTCAGATCTAAGTTTAATTCGCAATGCGATTAATATAACCTGCATTAATCGCATTGCGAATTCAACTTAGAGCTGAGTTCCTAATGGTTGTTGTATTGCTGAAATATACTTTATATTCTAGCAATACAACCATTAGGAACTCAGCTCTAAGTTGTAATCGCAATGCGAATAATACTTACAATTATTAATAGCTTTGCGAATCCATTTGATGCCTCTATTTGATTGTATATGACGGTTGACTATGACTACCACCAACGTTCTGCTGCCTCCGAGGCAAGATATCTGAACCCCCCCAGGAGCCATTTGGGCGTTTTTGATAGAAAACGCATCAAAAATGCATCTGCGTTTTTTAAAATTTTATTTTTAATTTTAAGTTTTTGTGTATTTTGCCACATTTGGTTGCATATTTACATTTGGTATAGGCAAATAGGGTAGTCTAGATCATGTTTGTATACCAAAACCTAGGATCATTGTTTGACAGCATATTTTCTAAGCCATGTAGCTGAATATAGATTTGGGCAGAGTATAATGATCTAGAACAGTGTTTCCCAACCAGTGTGCCTCTAGCTGTTGTGAAACTACAACTCCCAGCATGCCTGCACAGCCAAAGGCTGTCCGGGCATGCTGGAAGTTTTAGTTTTGCAAAAGCTGGAGGCACACTGGTTGGGAAACACTGAATTCTAGACTACCATATTTGCCTATACCAAATGTAAATATGCAACCAAATGTGGCAAAATACACAAAAAAAGAAAAATGATAAAAACGCATGAGTTTTTGATGCATTTTTGATGCGATTTCTATCAAAAACGCACAAATGGCCCCTGGGGGGTTCAGATATCTTGCCTCGGAGGCAGCAGAACATTGGTGGTAGTCATAGTCAACCGTCATATACAATCAAATAGAGGCATCAAATGGATTCGCAAAGCGATTAATAATTGTAAGTATTATTCGCATTGCGATTACAACTTAGAGCTGAGTTCCTAATGGTTGTATTGCTAGAATATAATGACGATTGAAAATTGTATTAATCGCATTGCGAATTCAATTTGCCACACTCTGCGTCAACTACGTAATTTTCCATGGGAGTTTTGCAATGGATCCCCCTCCGGCATGCCACAGTCCAGGTGTTAGTCCCCTTGAAACAACTTTTCCATCACTATTGTGGCCAGAAGGAGTCTCTGTGGGTTTTATAATTCGCCTGTCTATTGAAGTCTATGGCGGTTCGCACGTCCGCGAACACTTACGGAAATTCGCGTTCGCCACCGGCGAATGGAAAATTTTATGTTCGCGACATCTCTAAGTGTGAACAGGCAATTGAAACACATTAGTGAATCACAAGAGCAATTATAATCGAATCACACGCAATGTGATATCGTGTGTGACAGGACCAGGGAGAAAGTGGTAGATGGAATCTACATTTGCTCTAGATTCCGGTCTCATACAGTCTAAAAAAAACAGCCAGGGAATTGGCAGCAAGGGAAACAAGGTTTTATCCTTTCAAAGGTTTTGTCAAATAAAAAACCTGGTTAGAAGGGCCTGGCTGCTTGGAGCAGGGAGAGTTGGATGGGTCCCTGCTCCAATTAGCCACTCCAGGTATTTAGGGTAACTGTGGCTAATCACCTGGAATCTGGGTGTGCTATAAAAGGGCAGAGAGCTCACTGGGTGTTGGGCTCTGTTCCTGGGAAGAATGCTGTTTCTGTGTGAGTAAAAAACAACCCTGTGGGTTTTTTTTTTTTTGATGGTACTGGGCACAAGGCTCTGTTCCATGTAGTTAGGGACTACAGCATGTTTAGATGTAGAGGCCAGATAGTCTGGTATTTCATTTGTTTTTGAACTGTTTGTTTAAGATTTATTATCTGCAAAAATCTCAACAAGACTGGTTGAGGCCAGTTGTATAAAAAAAAAAATATATATCTATCACTACCCCTAGCTAGCACATAAATCTACTTGGGACAGCACCTTAGCTGACAGATTCACTAGTACTACCTGAATCTCAGCTACTTCTTTGTGCCACGATTTGCCCAAACTTCAGGTCAAAGTTTGGGTTCAGGACCCAAACCCCATTGAAGTAAATGGGGACCCGAAGTTCACTTTATTATTTTCTGTTATAACATGTTTCTATCAGAAAATAACATATTACTTAAGACAGAATGCAAAAGGGGCACCTTTAGAGGCATTCTGTCATAATAGAAGTCTAAGGCAGCATAACAAATCTGTCCTGGTTTCCGTTATGTAGTGTTGAGCGCGAATATTCGAAAAGCGAATTTTTTTAGCGAATATCGGCACTTCGCTAATTCGCGAATATTTCGAATATAGCGCTATAAATTCGCTATTTCGAATATTCGTTTTTTTTTTTTTTTTTTTTAGTTATATTTTTTTCTTTCCCACTTCCCAAAAGTAGTTCTTACCTGTCATGAGGATTCCTGGCTTCCTGGCTGCTCCAGTCAGTGCCCGTTGCCGCTTCTGCCGACTTCCGTGCTCATGGAGCGTCCCCTTCCATGGGAAAATCTCTATATACTAAAATGTACTGTCGGATTTGAGGAATTACGTTGAAATCGCAATGCGATTAATTCAAGTTATATTAATCGCATTGCGATTACAACTTAGCACTGCTATCTTACATAGGTTAGAATTAACGAATATGGAATATATAGCTATGCACTAGCAGTGCTAAGTTGAAATCGCAATGCGAATACTTTAAGTTAAATTAATCGCATTGCGATTTCAACTTAGCACTGCTGCTATATTCCATATTCGTTAACTCGTTAATTCTAGCAAGCTGACCCATTATAAACCCAGCTCTAAGTTGAAATCGCAATGCGAATACTTTAAGTTAAATTAATCGCATTGCGATTTCAACTTAGCACTGCTGCTATATTCCATATTCGTTAACTTCGTTAATTCTAGCAAGCTGACCCATTATAAACCCAGCTCTAAGTTGAAATCGCAATGCGATTAATATAACTTGAATTAATCGCATTGCGATTTCAACGTAATTCCTCAAATCCGACAGTACATTTTAGTATATGGAGACGTTCCCATGGTGATGGGGACGCTCCATGAGCACAGAAGTTATGGTTGGCTTGGTAGAATTAGCGAGGATGACGAATATGACGAATGTATTCGTCATATTCCTCAAAACGAAGATAACGAAGTATTCTACATCTTCGTTTTAGCAACCTATTCGTCAACCTCGCTAATTCTAGCAATCAAATAGGAAGGTTGACTTACCAGACAGCTGTGTTAAATTCGCTATGCGATTTTTTTTTTTTTTTTTTTTAATAAATAGAATACTTATAATAATATTATCATATCAAGTAATATAATTATTGTATTTAAAAAAAAAAAAAATCGCATAGCGAATTTAACACAGCTGTCTCTATAGTCAACCTTCCTATTTGATTGCTAGAATTAGCGAGGTTGACGAATAGGTTGCTAAAACGAAGATGTAGAATACTTCGTTATCTTCGTTTTGAGGAATATGACGAATACATTCGTCATATTCGTCATCCTCGCTAATTCTAGATATGAAACCAATAGGAAAGTAGCCTTAAGTACAAATCGCAATATGCGATTATTTAAATCGCATTTTAATCGCGATAACTAGAAAAAATGACGAATATTCGATTTCGACGAATACGAAACGAATATTCATTCGAATATTCGCGAATTTCGTCGAAATCGAATATGGCACCTGCCGCTCATCACTACCGTTATGCAGGACAGGACTTCAGCATGTCTTGAGTAAAGCTCTTGATTTGTTGATCTGAAACACGTAGACACCATTTGTCTTTGGACACAGGTTTTTATTTACTTGTTGTGTGTTTTTAATGGAAACTGGATTTTTTGTGTGACTATTCTTCCACATTCAGGATTTCAGCATCCGAGCCATTTCATGCTTCCAGGAGTTAAAACAGGCGAGATTGTTTTTGGATTTTATACCAAAGCCAGGACGAATGCAAGATGGAAAAATTGGTATGTCTTGTTTTGGACCCACTCCTGGTTTTGGCTCTCAAAACAGTGATGCGTAAAAGGTAGCCATAACCCCTTAAAGGGTTATTCCAGACTGTATATGTATATTCTCTGTATAGAGTGCACTGCTAATGGTTGATAATGATAACTTCAAAAGAGCTCCAAACACAACAGCAGTGACTGCACACCAAGATCTGCTCAGTATCTGCTACGCTGCAAGAGCTGAAAGATCTGTGATGACATTATTTGTCATTAATGCAGGTGGTGGAGCTCAGCATTGTAGGAGAGAAGTGGTGGGGAAGGACCTGTGATATTGTCATGTGCAATGAGGGGCGGCGCTTTGTGTTGAGAAAAAAAACTGGATATGCAATGGGTTCATTGTGAGAGCCAGGGAAATGCTGAGAGGTATAGTTCTCTCCTCTTATACCTCCTCCCAGTAATGTGTTCTGATTTCCCATAATAACTTCTTGGACATGCTAGGCGTTGTAGTTCTCTGCTCTTATGTATTGTACCTCCTTCCTACAATTTCAAATGCCAAACTGTTTGAGTCAATGAGGAAAGGTGTTACATATCATAGGAGCCATGTTTGGTGAATAAAGTAATGATTTATGTTGTAGATTTCTACTTTAATTTGGCCGACATGGTTATATAGATTGTGGTTTCTATTCTGTGTTGTAGTATCAACACCCACTTTCCCGGGTATGATGTCTTCCATTTGGGGATCTTATTTCCTCCTTTTTGGGGTTATGTATGTGGCCACCCTATTTCCAGTACACACAGTTATAATTGCTTCATTTGTGCCCAGGCCATGATTGTGTCCGTCATCCATTACAGCCCAGGCCTCATTCCCCGGTCATACACTCTCCAGTTGTGATGAGCGGCAGGGGCAATATTCGAATTCGCGATATTTTGCGAATATTTGTCATGCATTCGCGAATTCGTAATCTCCAATCATTATTTTCTTGATTGTGAAAATTTGCATATAATAAATTCGCATCAACTAGTATTTAAAAAAAAAATATTCGCAATTGCGAACATATTTCGCGATATTCTAAATATTCGCAAATTCTTGAAGTGCCGATATTCGCGATTAAAATTCGTGATCAACACTACTCTCTAGCAGTTGCGATGCAGTGACATCATTGTGTCTGCTGGACCGAGTAGAAGAGCACACAGGCCGAGGATCATCCCCCAGCATGTTCTCATCTACTCATCCCAACAGGTGCGATGACATCACTGCATCAGGCGTGCTAGGGATAGCAAACATGTGCTCCATTCATTAGGGGGACAGAGCTAGGTAGTTCTTACTGTTTTTTTATTCACACTGCAGGGAGCCTTAAGTTAAATAAGGGGAATATTACTGTATAGGGCCCCTATTGGGGCATAACTACTGTGTGAGGGCACTGACGCCATTCTACTTTGTGGGGGCATTATGGGAAATAAATACTGTGTAGGGGCACTTTTGGGGCATAACTACTGTGTGGGGGCATTTAGAGGGCATAATTACTGAATAGGTGGGGGGAGAGTTCAAAAACTTGCGTTGAGGCCCAGCCTTTTGTAATTATGCCCTTGCACACAGACAATGAATAAAAAAAGCGCACTCAGCCCACCACCGGCTGCGACCTTTGAAGCCACGCTGACCCTGTTGCCACTTATTTTTGCTGCTCATAAAAACTCTTAACTGCTAGCTGCTAATATAATTTATTTGAACCATGCTCTGGACATTTTAGATGTTATCAAGGTTGTGCATGAACTTTGGTTAGTATTATACTGGGTTGGCTAACTTCACAAGATATAATGCCAACATTCTGCTCCTGGATGAACCTGGTACATACTTTTACGTTATGTTGCAACACTCATTTACAGTATTTGTTGGGGAGGCAAGGTGTGCTAAAAAGCTTTTGAAAGGTCTTATAATGGGGACTTGGCATAGGTAAAATCTCCATACCAACGCCTTGTCATTGTATAAGAGCCACCCTTATTAAACATTTATATTAGCTTAGTGAATATAAAGGTGTATTTAAAGCTAATTATTATATCTGAAAATGAGGAGGCTGAATGCATTGACTACCTAATCTTCAGATATTAACTCAGTGCAAAGCTTCGAGTTTATTTTAAGGTGGTTTAAGGAATTAAAGGACTATATGTAGTCCAAATATTAGGATTAGTGACTCTGTAGAACTTTTATTTTCTGGTGTTTCACCAGTATAATGGCCGATTAACGGAAAACCAAAACGGTTTTGTATGGAGGATATATGGCTCCTGCAAGTTGAAGGAATTTTCTTGCAGGGGAAATTCCTGGCTGGTCGCCGCTTCCCCTGGCATCACATGGTTGCTTCGGTCCTGGGAGCACATCCTGAGGGAAAGCCTGGCTATGACAGCCCCCTATATCAGAACCAGGGACCTTCTTGTGAGACAACCACTATTTATTTTTAACTAACAGCTGAAACAGTTGAGATTTTCCTTCCTCAAGGATGACAGAATATTTCAGATTATTTAAAAAATTAGAGCGCAACTCAGCTCTGATGCTGAATGCTACGTCCTGAATCAGCTGCATTCTTTGAACTTCCTGGCATTGGGAATAACGTGTTTTTACATTTTTGACAGGATGTGGTGTAGTATCTTGTAGACCACTTACTTATATCTTTCTAACCTATTCTTGGCCTCTGCCACTAAATGGTTAAAACTTAACTTTTAATTCTATTATCATTAGTAGCTCTGAACTGAATAACTATTAAAACTGCCTGCTCGGCGCCTACACATTTGTTCTAACTGATTGTTAATTGCTGTAAACTGCCTTCCAGTAGTGACGTATTCTGACCGATCTTTTCGCGTCTGCGCTAGAACTTCAGAGAGGAAACGGTATCATCACGATTTAATGCGCATGATTTCTGTGATAGACTCCAGGGAGTTCCGTCTTTGCTCTCCACAGGAGTCTATCACAGAAATCATGCGCATTAAATCGCGATGATACCGATTCCTCTCTGACGTTCTAGCGCAGACGTGAAAAGATCGGTCAGAATACGTCATCAATGATGACAGAGGGCAGTCGTGAAGTGATCCAATTAGACAAACCAAGGCAAAGGTGGATATCCCTGGGGGAGATGTAAAGAGAGAAATGACTGGATGAAACTTGATTACGAAATGAGAGGTGGTACCAGAGCCTTTAAAAGATCGAACCAGAGCGGCAAACCAGCATACACTGCCTGAACCCCTGATGACGCTAGGTTGCTAGCGAAACATGTCGGGGGGGGGGGGGGGCCAAATGGCCAGCAAAAGCGCCACCAATATCACTATAATCAATAACCTTCTAGAGTAGTAGCGCACACTACTGGAAGGCAGTTTACAGCAATTAACAATCAGTTAGAACAAATGTGTAGGCGCCGAGCAGGCAGTTTTAATAGTTATTCAGTTCAGAGCTACTAATGATAATAATAGAATTAAGAGTTAAGTTTTAACCATTTAGTGGCAGAGGCCAAGAATAGGTTAGAAAGATATAAGTGGTTTAAATGAACCTTACTGTCTGCCAGGGTCACTAGCAGATTAGGCATCCCATCTTATCAGAAACTATATATTTACCAGGAGAGCGATTCCACATACGTAAATGGGTGTACATGATAATGTTGCAACATGACTTGGATAAATCGATCAAACATAAAAATCACAACTTCTGTACCACTATAAAAAATGAATTATTAGTACTAAGCAATATTAATATGCGATTTAGCATGCAGGCTTTTTATTAGAGCTCATTCACATCACCGTTTGTTTTTTCCATTCTCCGGCTAAGTTAAGGAGCAGGAGAACGGATAGGACGGATGCTGTACATAACTGACACCAACGGAGCCTAAAGACCCCATAGACTTTAATGGGGTCTGTTTGGTGTCCGCTCAGAACATGATTTTTGAGCGGACACTAAAGTCCTGCGCAGTACTTTTGTCTCCGCTCAAAAATCATGTTCTGAGCGGACACCAAACAGACCCCATTAAAGTCTATGGGGTCTTTAGGCTCTGTTGGTGTCAGTTATGTACAGCATCCGTCCTATCCGTTCTCCTGCGGAAAAGACAAACTGTGATGTGAACGAGCCCTTACTAGGTTTTATAGAGTATTTTTTATTTTATTTGTGAAAAATAAAGGAAAGCATTTTGTTTTCAAACTGTAGCTTTTTTAGTATGCAGACACCAAAATAAATAAAAATGTCAGTTTTGTGTCAGTTTTTTTTATTGTGCTCCTTTCTTTGCATATTATTTATTTTAATTTTTGGCACATATGTTCGCCAAGTTTAAAAGACCTCTAGGGAAGACTGACTTTTTTTATTTTTTTATTTAATACTTTTCCATTGTTACTGGGACATCCAAAGGAGCCCCTGTCACAGGAAAACAGCCCCTTGTGGGGGATTCTACACAGATATAACTGATCAGGGTCTACTAAGATGCTGCAGCACTGGACTGCCTGAGACCCCGGTAATTACATGAACACCAGGTCCAATAGAGAAAGCACTTCAGATTAAAGCCCAGCATCAAGCGTCACACGGATACAACACTTGGTTGCAAGGGAGTTAAAGAGGTCATCCAGGACTTTATTTATAACCTATCCTTGGGTAGTTCATAAATATCGGATCAGCAGGTTTTCAACTCCTTGCAACCCCACCGATCACTTGAATATGAACAACTACACAGTGTAAGGCCTCTTGCACACAACCGTATGTATTTTGCGGTCCGCAAAAAAATCGTATGACGTCTGTGCATTCCGGAACAGAACAGCACTATCCTTGTCAGTTATGCTGGCAATAATAGGACAAGTTCTATCTTTTAGCAGAACGGATATATGCACAGAGTATTTATTTATTTATTTTTATTTTTTTTGCGGACCCATTGAAATGAATTCTGCATACGGTCCGCAAAAAAAAGGAACGGACACTGAAAGAAAATATGTTTGTGTGCAAGAGGCCTAAGGTGCTGTCGTTTCACTACATAGTTACAGCACAGCAGCTCCAGAAAATAGCCTATTGGCAGGGGTGAAAGGATAGATCATTTAAGGCTGTCAGCAGATTTGTACCTATGACACTGGCTGACCTGTTACATGTCCGCTTGGCAGCTGAAGGCATCTGTTAGTCCCATGTTCATATGTGCCCACATTGCTGAGAAATTAGGTTTTAATGTATGCATAGGAGCAATGGGGGCTCAGTTCTCTGCAATTGCAGCACTCTCTGCACTTTGACTGGGCTGGACAGTGTAAACACGTTCACTCCAGGCCCTGTCAATCAAAGTGTAGAGGGCGAAGCAGTTGCAGAAACTTAGTGTAACAGCAACACCCCTGTTGCTCCTAGAGGCTCATTTGCATATATTAAAACATAATTTCTCAGAAATGCAGACAACCTACTGTATGAACATGGGTCCAACACAGATGCCATTAACCCCTTAAGGACACGGCCCTATTTCACCTTAAGGACCAGGCCATTTTTTGCAAATCTGACCAGTGTCACTTTATGTGGTGATAACTTTAAAACGCTTTTACTTATCCAGGCCATTCTGAGACTGTTTTTTCGTCACATATTGTACTTCATGACACTGGTAACATTGTCAAAAAAGTTCATTTTTTTTTTTGTATAAAAAAAAAATACTAAATTTACCAAAAATTTTGAAAAATTTGCATTTTCAAGTTTCAATTTCTCCACTTCTAAAATACATAGTAATGCCTCCAAAAATAATTACTTTACTTTCCCCAAATGTCTACTTCATGTTTGGATCATTTTGGAAATGCCATTTTATTTTTTAGGGACATTACAAGGCTTTGAAGTTTAGAAGCAAATCTTGAAAATTTTCAGAAAATTTCAAAAACCCAATTTTTAAGGACCAGTTCAGGTCTGAAGTAACCGAACATAACCCAATATTTATTGCCCTGATTCTATAGTTTGCAGAAACACCCCATATGTGGTTATTATAAACTGCTGTATCGCCAAATGGCAGGGCACAGAAGGAAGGGAACGCCATATGGTTTTTGGAAGGCAAATTTTGATGGACTGGTTTATTTACACCATGGCCCATTTCAAGCTCCCCTGATGCACCTCTAGAGTAGAAACTCCAAAAAAGTGACCCTATTTTGGAAACAACTGGATAAGGTGGCAGTTTTGGTGGTATTATTAGGGTACATATGATTTTTGATTGCTCTAATACATTTTTGTGAGACAAGGTATTAAAAAATAGAAATTCTGAAATTTCATCTCCATTTGCCATAAACTCTTGAACACCTAAAGGGTTAATAAAGCTTGTAAAATCAGTTTTGAATACCTTCAGGGGTGTAGTTTCTTATATGGGGTCACTTGAGTTTCTACTCTAGGGGTGCATCAGAGGAGCTTCAAATGTGACAGTGTTAAAAAACCAGTCCGTCAAAATCTGCCTTCCAAAAACCATATGGCGTTCCTTTCCTTCTGCGCCCTGACGTTTGTCCATAAAGCAGTTTACAACCACATATGGGGTGTTTCTGTAAACTACAGAATCAGGGCAATAAATATAGTTTTGTTTGACTGTTAACCCTTGCTTTGTTACTGGAAAAAAAATGATTAAAATGGAAAATTTGGAAAATTGCTGTTTTGGGACCGTATTTTATTTTTGTGACTGTTCATCTGAGGGGTTAGTTCATGTTATTTTTATAGAGCAGATCCTTACGGACGTGGCAATACTATGTCTACTCTTTTTAATTTATTTAGGTTTTACACTATAATATCCTTTGTTAAACAAACAAAAAACTATTTTAGAATCTCCATAGTCTGAGTCAGTTTTTGTCCAATTGTCTTAGGTAGGGGCTAATTTTTTGCGGGATTAGATGACTGTTTTAACGGCACTATTTTGGGGTGCATATGACTTTTTGATCGCTTGCTGTCACACTTTTTGTGATGTTAGGTTACAAACTGCTTTTTACAGTTTTTTTTTATTTTTTATTTTTTGCGGTGTCCAACTGAGGGGTTAGTTCATGTGTTATTTTTATAGTTCAGGTTCTTACGGACGCGGCGATACATAATGTCTACTTTTTATTTATTTAGGTTTTACACAATCATATAATTTTTGAAACAAAATAAAACATGTTTTAGTGTCTGCATAGCCTGAGAGCCATAATTTTTTTTTTTTTTTTTTTGGGGCCATTTTCTTGGGTATCCTTTTTTGCGGGACGAGGTGACTGTTTGATTAGTACCATTTGGGTGTAGATACAACTTTTTTTGATCACTTTTATTAACTTTTTTGGGAAGTGAGGTGGGCAAAATTTCAATTTTATCAGTTTTCTGGGCGTTTTTTTTGACGTTCACTGTACAGGGAAAGTAACAAACCCATTTTATAGATCAGGTCGTTATGGACGCGGTGATATGTAACATGTAGTGTTTTTTTTTTTTTTTTATTAGTGATAAATGTGTGTTTTTGGCTATATGCACACGACCCTTGCCTGCCTCCGCTCCTCCTTGAAATTTTGCGTCCGTCAAAAAAAACGGATGACGGACCGTTTTTTTTGACAGATCCGATTTTTATGGCAGATCCATTGTAAAAATGCCTATCCTTGTCCGCAAACGTGAAAAAAAAAATAGGACATGCACTATTTTTTTGACGGAATGAAAACACGGATCACGGATGCGGAACAAAAACGGTTGACCATCCGCATTTTTTGACGGACCCATTGAAATGAATGGGGAAGCATCCTATCCGTGAAAAAAAACGGAACGGACGCAGAAACAAACAACGGTCGTGTGCATGGGGCCTTTGTTTTTACCTTTTTTCCCTTTTTATTTATTTTTTTTGGACCCAAACTCACTTGGTTCTTGAAGATCCAGTGGATATGGTGTCTGTATAATACAGTACAGTATAAAATTTACTGTATTGTATTTTTTTACTTGACACTTAGTCTGATCAGACTTTTGCCTTTAGCAAAAGTCTGATCAGACTTCTGTTACCATGGCAAGCAGGAAGCCTTTGAAGGTGTCCTGTTGCAATGGTTACCGTCCTCGTCTGCTATAACAGAGTAGCGTAGCATGGGGAGGGAAGCTGGGGACTGGAGCTAGGGGGGCTGCACCAGGCACAGCAGCCCCCACAGCAGCTGCCTCCCTCTTAGGCCTAATTCACACGTCCGCAAAATGGATCCGCATCCCATCTGCAATTTTGCGGAAGGGTTGCAGACCCATTCATTTCAAAGGGGAAGGAATGGATGTGGACAGCACACTATGTGATGTCCGCATTTCCGCATCTGTGTTTCAGTTTCCGCAAAAAAATAGAACATGTCCTATTCTTGTTCACAATTGAAAGCCCCCCCCCCCCCGCCTATCACAATGAGGGCAAAAAAAACATTTGCCAGCACTTTAAAGTATCTGATCCAGATACATCGCAAACCGCTGGTCTGAATTGACCAGCGGTTTGCAGTGATCGACGATACGGGGGGGGGGGGTTACAGGACCCCCCCTCGGCATATGAACATGGTTCCTGCTGCACGATCGCAGCAGGAATCATGTTTCTATCTCTTTTTTTTTTTTTACAGTAGATTTAATTTAGCGCGTATGGGTACACCCTGTGTCCTTAAGGACTCTGACAGGGCGTATGTCCTTAAGAGGTTAACTGCCAAGCGCACATGCAACAGGTCAGCCAGTTTCATAGGTACAAATCTGCTGACTGATGACTTTTAATAAACCTGTTTAACTACAGCATATATCTTTATAAATCTTAGATTATAATTTTATTTTGTCCAACAGAATCAATATTATTAAAACTGACATACTGCCTGGTGGGATTGATGCTGCTTATTAAAAGGATACCTGTTCTGTGAAAATCAACTTCAGTGCATCGAGGGGCACTGCCAGCAATGGAAACCTGAGGGGCTGAGGTACACCGTAAGGGAACACCATAACCGATTTTTTTTTTTACAGACAGGTATCATTTTTAGCAGAAAAATCAACCCTAGCAGGTAGTGTCTTGGTTTTAATTGGGTTGATCTGATGCTCTTTAACGTGTGGTAAAAATAAATTTCAAGCAATCAAAAAACATCACTGACTAAAACTTTTCTGAATGAAGTTCTTAAATTCAATTCTTAAGAGCCCCTGACCAACGTCCTTTCACCTTTATCACACAACATCTATATTTAAGTGTCAAGTAGATTAGTCTTTATATAGTGCAACGTGCATAATATACAAAGGGCAAAATACGCGTGTCGTAGAGTTGTAAATCTCTGACTTGTGTGTAAAAAGGCTAAAAAAAAAGCAAACTGATATAAAAGTGTGGATCATTACAAAACCAGGACAGATTGTCTCCTGGAAGTAAACTATCAAAGTCAATATTAAAGAAGCAGAGAATGACAAGTAGGTAAGATTGATATGGAAGCTATAATGGAAATTTGGATATGAATCACGCTTGACAATGACAACCAAATTGAGATCTCAGAAAGCCTCTTTGAGGAACACTGCAATAACTAATAAAACACATGACACCATCCACCAGACTGGAGTGACCGTCAAAATTAACCAAGGGTATTCAATTACTTGGGACTTTAAAGTGTCTTTTTAATACATTTTTGTTTTCACTGTGATGTGACCTTAGAGGGCAAGAAAGCTCTCTGCTTGTATCAGAGTAAACGTAGTGGTTGTTCTGGGAGCAACAGAGTATCTGAAGTTGCAACATTGGTGCACATTTCTTTAAAGTTTACTAGTTCTATTGACTTCTTTTTGCAAATCCATTCATAGTGAAGCTTTCCTCCATCCACAGGATATGGAATAACTAACTGTTCGGTGAGTGTCTGACCACTGGGACACCCACCAATCTAGAGAACTGTGTACTCCGCGATCTACAGCGCTCACATAAACAATGCATTTAACTGCAAAGGACATGCTTGACCTGTCATTTCATAAGAAGAACTCCTGTTTAGAGATGAGCGAACTTTAAAAAAAAAGTTCGGCGTTCGGGTTGTGGTAAGTCACGCATCCCGTTATGGATTCCACTATCGCGGCATATGAAATCCATAAGGGGCGGCTTCCACCAACCCGAACTGTTGAACAGCTGAAGGACCTGGGGTAACGTCACCATCATGTGATCAGTGCAGGGAGCGTGGCTCAGCACGGGATCAAATCCAGTGCTGAGCCACGCCCCCTGCACTGATCACATGACTGTGACTTCACCCCAGGTCCTTCGGCTGTTCAACAGTTCGGGTTGGTGGAAGCCGCCCCTTATGGATTTCATATGCCGCGATAGTGGAATCCATAACGGGATGCGTGACTTACCACAACCCGAACGCCAAAAGACGAGCACTCAAAATCAACAGATCCACATTACTTTCTTCTCGTTCACCATAGAAACCTGTAGGTGTCAAGGGATCACAACATAGTAAAGCTGTTTTCAGCCAGAAGGTACGTATTATATTTTTAGGTTCATGCAAATTTTATTTCCCATTGAATTATGGGGAGAAATTGGGCTTCAGAAAATAATCACAACACATGGGCCTCTTTCACACGGGTGGATAAGAGGCGGGCGTGTTGTGGGAAAATGCGCAATTTTTTTCGCGCATGGGAAAACTGCATTTTTGGTACCCAGACCCGAACCCAGACTTCATCACTGAAGTTCGGGTTGAGTATTCTGTAGATTTCATTTTTTTTCCCCTTATAACATGGTTATAAGGGAAAATAATAGTATTCTCAATACAGAATGCTTGGTAAAATGTGGATGGAGGGGTTAAAAATATAATGTACTCACCTGTGATGACGTCACCATGGTGATGGATCATGTGATGTGACGTCACCACAGGTCCTTTAGCTGGCAGCTAATGCTTGAAGAAGAGAGGAGAGATCGGCAAGTACGCGATCAAGTGGATAAGGTGAGTTAATTTTTTCTTCATTTTTAACCCCTTAATCCACATTTTACTAAGCATCCTGTATTGAGAATGCCATTTTCCCTTATAACATGTTATGAGGGTATATAATATAGATCGGGTCCTGTCTCTTAGCAACCTTGCGGGAAAATCGCACTGCATTCGCACTTTATTGCGGATACTTGTGATTTTTCGGCAGCCCCATTCACTTCTATGGGGCCTGCGTTGCGTGAAAAATGCACAATATAGAACATGCTGCGATTTTCACGCAACGCAGAAGTGATGCGTGAAAATCACCGCTCATGTGCATAGCCCCATAGAAATGAATGGGTCTGGATTCAGTGCGGGTGCAATGCGTTCACGTCGCGCATTGCACCCATGTGGAAATCACGCCCGTGTGAAAGGGGCCATAAGGGGAGATTTGTCAAACCGGTTACCACTCTAATAATCAAGTGTCAGTAACATTATGAGACACAAAAGAGTAACAATACCAATAAGTCTCCCCATAATAAAATGTATACATTGGTTTTAATTAAGAAACACAGTATACTTTTTACCACACCACATATGAAATTACAAGAGACAATCTCAACATTTTTTCCATTTTCCCAGTAACCAAAAATAAGTCCAATAAAAGCTACAGATCCCACAATAAAACAAGCCATCCTACAATTAAGGCCTCATGCACAAGACCGTTTTTTTATGCTGTCCGCAAAAAGGGGTACCGTTGTTCAGTGATCCATGTCCGTTTTTGCCTTCCGTTGTGTTTCCGTTTTTTTTTTAGCGGACATGACCCAAAAGATTTTACCAAAAGACAGGCTGACAATTTTTCCCAAGTGCCTGCCAAGGGATCCGCAAAAAAACGGACACGAACGCGGATGACACACGGATGGCCATCCGCATTTTTTCACGGATCCATTGACTTGAATGGGTCCGTGAACCATTTTTCACGGACAAGAATAGGACAGGTTATATTTTTTTGACGGACTGGAATCACGGACCACGGACGCGGAGGACAAACTGTGCATTTGCCGAGGTTTCCACGGACCCATTGAAAACCAATGGGTCCACAGAAAATCACGAAAAACTGAGCAACGGACACGGAATCAAACAATGGTTGTGTGCATGAGGCCTAAGAATGTATGGTTCTTGGAGTATGTCAATGAGGAACAAAAAGAAGAAAAAATAATGGCTTGTTCATAAAGACCTAAAATAGACCAGTCCTTAGGGGGCATACATGTGACTAATACATTTACTGCAGGGGAATAACAGTGTAATGTCCTTATTCTGAGTACATTTTAGTCCTCTTTCAACAAGGGCTGTTTTCTTCTAGCCGGACAGCAAACTGTGAATCATTTTAATAGAAGTCTGTTGCCTCATTTTCACCAATATAACTAATAGCACTACCCCACAGAAAGTTGCATGAGCTCTAAGGGCTCATGCACATATTTTCTTTACTTGTCCGTGTGCACGGAATGCACACGGACATGGTTTTTTTTAAGGATCCGTCTCTGCGGACTGCGAAATACATACAGCCGTGTGCATGAGCCCCAAGGCCGTACTAGACCTGCAGATTTTGCAGGTGATTGTCGGGAAGGAAGCGTTACTGGAGGAGAGCACTGCTATTACATGCAGCGATCTCCTCCACAGTATGGGAAGGAGCGATTACCATTGCTCGTCCCCATACAGAATCATTGTTTGCTGGCAGCAGATCGTGCTGTCTAATCTGCTGCCAAACAAGGATAATGTATGGGGAAGAGCAATGGTATTGCCTATCGCTCCTTCCCATACTGTGGAGGAGATCGCTGCATGTAATAGCAGTGGTCTCCTCCACTAAGCGATAATTTTATACTTGCTGAAAGATCACGATTACCCTATGAATGAGCGTTTTCCTGTTCATCGAACGAACGCTTGTCAGCGATGACCTGGCCTACAATCAGTTCGTGCATTACATCCTTCATGTATAAAACTACTTTATGGCATGTTGAGCACTTTTTGCTCTGCCATTGTTCTTTAATGTAGAGTGTAATTGTCCTCACGAATAATTCTCATGCCGTAATGCAGGATGCCTTATTATACTCATTAAATGCTGGTTATTTCTCTTGTGATAACATCTGGCCTCACTATGTTAGTTGTTACTGCCGTGCAGAATTCTTTTTTGCTGAAGGAGACATTTACAGTAAAGCAAATTTATGGGTTGAGACAAGTTGTTGCAAAGTCCAAACGCAAGCTCCACAAATCAAGTGTTTATTATGAGCTGAACAAGTCACTGATTACATGTTTTCCCTCTATATAATTCCCTAGGCTCTTCTGTATACAACAGAGACATTTTTCTGGTTTATAAAAAGCTGTGCAAACAGCCGCAGACGTTTTTCTGTGTCAAATAAAAAAATAATTTAAATCGAGAAGATAATGAAATCTATAACAATGCTGCTTCACAAACTGCTCTCATCTGTATTTTACATGAGTTTTTAACCTGTACCATTTTTAAATTTAAGATGCATTGTGTGTGTAAAAGGACCCATGCGTCTCTGTTCACACTGGTATTATTCACTTACCATCAGCAGGAACAGAAAAGTCAGTAGCACTATTTCTGCCCACAAAATACTCATCATAACCTAATGAAATTAAAGGGGTTTCACCATCTCAAACAATGGGGGCAAATCGCTAGGGACCCACACCTACACATAGAACGGAGCCCCAAAAGTTGTGGAGGGCGCACTGCGCACGTGTCCTGGCTCAGCTATTTCCATCGGCCCCATAGAAATAAATGGGAGCAGTGGCCGCAAGTACAGTGCACTCCTATTCATTACTATGGGGAGATCGCTTGATGGTGGCTGGACCAAGTGTCCTCCAGCTGCCACCTTCTCTGCTCCGTTCTCGGTGTAGGTGCGGGTCCAAGCGTATGCCCCCATTGTCTCAGATGGGAATACCTGTTTAAAAAGGAGCTTTCATGGTTTTCATGATCCAATCACAGTGGAGAGCGTCACAGCCAGGGAGAAAAAAAAATACTTGCTTTCTCCCTGGCTGTGACTCTTTCCGCTGTGATTGGATCGCGGCACAGCTAGGGAGAAGGAGACGCCCATTGAGGAACCCTGGCGTCTCCTCCTACCTGTACCGATGCTCAGGATTAACATACTGAGCAGGAAAAATACAGGAGGGCACAGCGGAGTGTAGGAGCAATATTTAAGAAAAATTGGGCAGGGTGGCAGCATCAGCGGGGGGCTTACACTGCAAGTAAAGGTATTTATCTCAATTAATATAAAACCATCAAAGGTCCTCTAAGTCAGTGGGGGTCTAATATAGAAACAGAAGCCATGATGTAAAAGGGGTTTCCCAAGATTTTATTCTACTTGGGGTTCATTCACACGTCTGCAATTCTGTTCCGCATTTTGCGGAACGGAATTGCGGACCCATTCATTTCAATGGGGACAGACTGTCCCGCCCAGATCCGCATTTCCGTTCCGGAAAAAAATAAAACCAGTCCTATTCTTGTCCGCAATTGCGGCCATGAAAAGGCATTTTCTATGAGAGTGCCGGCGATGTTCAGACCGCAAAATGCAGAAGGCACATTGCCGGTGTCCGTGTTTTGTGGATCCGCAAGACACACATGGATGTGTGAATGGACCCATACTGTATATAGTGCCAACATATTCCACAGCAGTTTACAGATATCATCCTTTTCCCAGTGGAGCTCACAATCTAATTTCCTATCAGTAGGTTTTTGAAGTGTGGGAAGAAGCTGCAAGTGTCTGACCCAGCAGTGCGGTTTCCCCCCTGGACCATTTTGAAGTGTGGTGACCATACAACTCATCCAGAATTTACAGTGAATATACCACATTTCTTTATTTCAGGAAACCAGAGTACCCTGAGGAAATCTGTGCAAACACGGGGAGAACATAAAAACTTCATGCACATGGTGTCCTTTGTCGGATTCAAACCTAGGACTCCAACACTGCAGGGCACCAGTGCCAACGACTGACCTACTGTGTTGCCTGGTGATATTGATTACCCATCCTAAGGATAGTTCATCATATCCGATCAGTGGGGATCCAACTCCCTCTAAACCAGGGATCCACTGCCTGCAGGCAACCCAGGGAGTGCCCTGCCGCAAGTGCAGCAGCAGTGCACGGGCACTTGTGGCAGGACTGATCCGGCAGGCTGAATAGCCTTGCGGATCCGTCCTGCCGCAAGTGTGAAAGTACCCTAAGCGGATCCTTTTCCATTCAGAATGCATTAGGGCAAAACTGAACTTTTGGACAGTTTTTGAGAGCCTTGAACGGATCTCACAAACGGAAAGCCAAGACGTCAGTGTGAAAGTAGCCTTAGAAGTTTTCTAACTTTTGCACCTAATTTCTAACATCCTATTTATGTAGGTGCACCTTATTTTGTGCCAGATTTAATCCTAAAAACAGTCTAATTTCTTTGTCACTCCAGGGCCAATACTTTTCTGTCTCTCTTTTGAGTGGTAAGTTGAGCCACAATTTGTCTACTTTCGTGGAGACGTGCGCCAAAATTCAGCTCCCTTGCATCACAATTTCATGCACATACTAATTAGACCAGTTTTAGTGAAACTGAATCTGTCTTACAAAAAACGACCACTAGAGGTCAGACTTAAGACAAACCAGATTTATTAAGGAATAATAAATGAGGTGCAAATTGAAGACAGTATTTTCCAATACACCAGTGCTTTTTTACTCAAAAAAAAAGGCACAACTTAGTAAATGTGCCCCAGATTTTTTTTTTTTAGGCAGATTTTCCTGCAGGTTTTTTTTAGCTAAACCCATAAGTGGATCCAGCAGGAAGATTCTTAACCCCTTCTTAACATGTGACTTAATAGTACATCACATGTCGGGTCTTTTAACATGGTGCCCGCTCCTACAGCAGACACCGGCGGCCAATGTCCGTGACCAGAGGAAATGTTGATCGGACATTTAACCCCTTAGATGCGTGGAAGTGGTGAGGGCCCAGCATATTGGTAATATTTATTAAAAAAAAAGATATAAAAGAGAGGTGAAAACTACTCCAGTCAGTTTTCACTCCAAACACATGGACTGTACCTGGTCCTAACTTCATCCTAATTTTACTATTAGAAGTGTTTTACTTAAGGTTACATATTCCGTTAAATCTACTTTGGGGGGGTCATTTATAAAGACCAGCGTTTTAGATGCTGGTCTTAATAACCTCTGCTCTGGCAGCGGATCCTTCAAAATTATGTGAGACACATTTACTAAGACCAGCTTTTTATGCCGGTCTCCCCCTTGCTCTGCTGTAAGATTTCATCTCATTTATGATGCATGCGCATCTGTGGCAGTCTGTACGCCTGGCGTAGTTTTTCGCCCTGCCCCGACACGTTCACACACCGCTCTGTCCCGCCCAACTGGTGCAAATGGATTTTTGTGCGACTGTCACTTTGCAGTCGCAGCATGTCAGTGCAACACTGTAGACTAGCATTCTAAAATAGGTCACTCGACATTGGTGCGTTATGAATGTCACGCGGCACATGTCGAGTGTAGCTGTTCCCTTTTTGTCGCACGACACATGTCACCGTGTAGCCCTAGCCTTAGGCCTCCTTTCACACAAGTTTTTTTTTTTTTTTGCGGTCCGTATACGGAACCATTAATTTCAATGGGTCCGCAAAAAAAATAAATTTGAATGTACTCCGTATGCATTCTGTTCATTGTCCGCGTCACGGACAATGATAGGACTGTTCTATTAGGGGCCAGATGTTCCATTCCGCAAAAAACGGAATGCACACGGATGTCATCCATTTTTTTTCTATTTTTTTTTTTTTTTTTGCGGATCCGTTTCTTGCAGACCGAAAATATTTAAAAAGCCATACGGTCGTGTGCAATGGGACTAAAAGTGCTCCTGTATGTTCTCCCTGCGTTTCCTCCCACACTCCAAAGACATTCTGATCGGCAGGGTTAGACTGGCCCACCAAAGTACTAGAGATTCCCTGGTGAGCCCAAGTTCTGGCAATAATGGGGCCCCTAATAAAAAAGGCCCCTTATAGTCCTGTAGGCACAGAGGGTGGAAGACATTTCTTCTGGTGGGCCCAAGAGACTTCAGTCTGACGCTGTTGCTAGGTAAATTAGGTTGTTGTGAGCCCCACTAGGGACAAGTAATGTCTGTAATGCGCTGCAGCATATGTTGGTGATATATAAGGGAATAGAATAAATATATTTAGTGCTGTGGAATCCAGCAACATTCCACTTATCAAGGGAAGTATTTCCTCCTTTTTGAAAAAAATAAAAATAGATGGATAAATTTTAGGTCTAAGAAAACACCTCCGTTATCGAGATGAAAGGTGAATAAGTGTTTGCTATTGCGTTCCCAGGACTGGCCGTAAAATCCTCTCTAATTCAGTTCACTATATTTACATAAGGAGGGGTAGCAGACGTTTGCTACAGGAGCTGCTGTTGTAAACATAGATATGCATAGCCAAGATTACATTGCAAATGTATAGCACAGAATCATGTAAAAAGAGCAAGCACCAGCCTATCTCTAGCTATTGATTTGAACACAAGGTGACACCATTAACAGATTTCCTCCCATTAACTCTATTATACGCATACCCCAGTTCTGCAGGATTTCCTAAATCCTGCTTCCAGACCTTCTAATAGCCTTATGCCAGTGAAAAGCTGTTGAAAATGCAAAATAGCTCAAGCTCAGGAAAGCAGCAGCAGGTAATAAACATGAAACTTACCAAATGTCCAAGACTTCTGAAAGTGGCATCAAACAGCATAACTTTCCATTTCTCCTCAATGTTGTCTGGCAGGGGTTTATAAATGTAATAAGCCAGGAGAACAGAGAGAAGTATGAAGCACAGTGATTTGGATGCCATGTCTACCTACAGTACCTACTTCTCTCCAGTGATTACCTCCCTTGCACTGACTGTTACAAGCCAGCAGCAGACACTGATAGGGCAAAGTTAATCTGTTGGCCAGGAGCCCACTTGTCATCTGATTCCCAGCGCAGTCTATGGAGCGGCTGTGACAAGCGGTTAGGTTTGTGTGTGCCTGCCTGCAATAGGGAAATACAGTTTGGAGCTCTTCTCTGGATCTGATGTGATTCAGTGTACAAGAGCGCAGGGAAACTAACTCTTCAACCTAATATAGTGCACAGCATACAAGACCAGGTCACAGGTGAATCAAAGGAGGCATTTCATCACATTGGGGGTCATTTGCAAAGATCAGCTTTTTACCTCAATCTTTGTTTCCACTACTGGAGGATTTGCCTAATTTATGAAGAGGCATGCGTCTAAAATTGGGTACACCTCCGGCAATCAGTGCACCTGGAGTAAAAACTACTCCAGCCTCTGACTAGAGTAGTTTTTGCTTCTCTTTCTGTCTGAAACACTAACCCTCAGTTCACACTTGCGCGTTTTACAACGCGTTCGAACGCGCTGTAAAACGCTCAGCAGGAGAAAACATGTTTCCCTATGGGCATGGTTCTCACCTGAGCGTTTTACAGTGCGTTTGAACGCACTGTAAGGCTCCATTCACACGTCTGCAATGTCGTCCGCATGTATTCCGCAATTCTGCGGAATACATGCGGACCCATTGACTGTGAATGGGGCACGGAACGATGCGGAGAGCACACACTGTGCTCTCCGCATCAGTTTTTGCGGAGCACGCCGCCGATCTTGCGGCCGCAGCTCCGCAAAAAAGTAGAGTAGACATTTCTATGGGGCTGCCGGCCGGGTGTGTTTATGGATCCGCAATTTGCGGATCCATAAACACTATGGATGTGTGAATAAGGCCTAAAACGCCCTACGATCAAAGAAGTTCTTGAGCTTCTTTGGGGCGTTTTGTCGCGCGTTTGCACCCATAGACTTCAATGGGAACGCACGTTTAACACGCGTTAAAGTGTAGATATGCCTTTTTCAATTGGTCTCCAGAGTCACGAATGCGCGTATGACGCGCGTTTCCAATTTGCAAAAACGCGCTGTAATACGCACGACAAACGCGCGTCTCAGAAATGCTCAGGTGTGAACCCAGGGTAAGGCTACATTTACACAACAAATAGGGTACAACTTCACTGCAACATTTGTCGTGCTACAATTTTTATAATGGGAGTCTATGGTGTCGCATTGCGACATGCTGCGACGCGACAGTCGCAGAAAAATCCATCTTGAATGGATTTTTTGCAACTGTCGCATCGCAGTATGTTGCAATGCGACACCATAGACTCCCATTATAAAAATTGTAGCGCGACAATAGTATGACTTTTTGTCGCGCGACAAATGTCGTCGTGTGAACGTAGCTTTATTCACATTCATTGTGGTTCCGTTCCGTGCATTGGGGACCACAATTTGCAACCCCCTATGCACGGGCAACGTCCGTGCGGCAGCCGGGACGGATCGAAACCCATTCGACTTGAATGGGTCCGTGATCCGTCCGCATCGCAAAAAAATAGAGCAAGTTCAATTTTTTTGCGGTGCGGAGGCACGGACAGGAACACCATGGAAGCACGTAGCGCTTCCGGGGGGGTTCCGATCCGTGCTTCCGTTCCGCACCTCCATGAACGCGGACACATTCAAGTGAATGGGTCCGCATCCGTGATGCGGAGTGCTCACGGGCTGGTGCCCGTGTATGGCGGACCCGCCATATGCAGGCTGCAAGACTGCCACGGAACCACAAGAGCCGTGTGAACAAGCCCTTATTTTCTAAAATAAATGAATCTAAATTTTCCGGAATTCTGGCCCCCGACACTCCCTTGCCACTTTGGTGTAAAAATTCCCGGGCATAAAAATATTGTCGTGTGCATTTAAAAAGTCACAAAACTGAGTATTGCTACGGTTTTTACAACAAAATTGGAGTAAAAATGTTTGTAAATGCTTTTTGTCACCTTTTTATGTTTTTTGGGGGTATGAGCACTCCTTTTAAATAGCAAGAGACTACCTCAGCGCTCATAAACGTCTACCCTGCCTCAGGGCTCATGCACACGACTGTATGTACTTTGCAGTCTGCAAAACACGGATCCGCTAAAAATACGGATGACGTCCATGTGCATTCGTATTTTGCAGAACGGAATGGCTGGCCTCTAATAGAACGGTCCTATCCTTATCCGTAATGTGAACAATAACAGGACATGTTGTTGCGGAACGGACATACGGAAACGGAGTGCACACTCAGTCATTTCCCTTTTTGCAGTCCCTTTGAGTGAATGGTTCCACATATGGGCCGCAAAAAAATGGAATGGACACGGAAACAAAATATGTTCGTGTGCATGAGCCCTCACTTAGGTTTCTAAGACTACATGGAATGTTGAGCTTTTGGGGGTCATTCACAAACATTTTTACGCCTGGTTTTGTTGCAAGACCTTTTTGCAACTTTTTAAGCACCCATGCAACAATATTTTGTTGCACTGGCATTTTTACCCTGTTTTCGCCACTTGGGAGTGGTGAGGGGATGGTGGGGGTCAGGATGGGGCATTGGCCCTGGCGAATTTTTTTTTGTTTTCACTCCAGGTGCATTGGCTATAGCAGCTCAGGGGCTATCAAAGACTGTTGTAGAAAAACTGTTTTTTGGTAAATGACCCCCAGTGTGCTTGGGAGATTTGACAGATCTTCTGGGAGTCTCGCAGACATACTGGGAGACTTTTCAAGTATTAGCAGCTTAATTTTACTATTAGAAGCTTTTTACTTTAGGTTAAGTAATCCTTTAACTGTTTGTGCACTGTGAAATATTCATGGGCATCATGGAGGCTCAGTGATTAGCACCTGCCAGCACTGTAGTCCTAGGTTCAAATCCGGCTAAGTACAATTTTTGCATGAAGTTTGTGGCTGTTGCTTATCAAGGGACTTGCAACAATTTTTTCGTATAAAATAGTCGCAAGTCCCCTTTTAGAACTTTTAGACATGAAACAATATTAAGTCACTTGGTCAGTGTTTTTTTTGACAGTTGGATGGAGCAAAGCAGGGACTTGCCGGGACCAAGACTCCGGCCCAGTCAAATTTACTAAGATGTACGCTTGAAAACAGGCGCTGGCATAGTTTTTCTGCAAGGTGCACGGCTGCTGGATGCAGACCTGCTTTTGCCATGAGGGGAGATGAGAATAACCTAAGGCGGTGTCTTCTGTTTTCTTTGAAGGGGCGGCATTGGCGTAGCCTGTGGTTGATTGGCCCCCCCCCCCCCCTTCCCAGTAGCGCTGTACTTTTCCCTTTATAAGATACAGTGCTTCTGATAAAGGAAATACTAGTGAGCGCTTCCATTATGGAAGTGCTCACTAGTATGCAGGAGGTGGGGGAGTGAAGCGCTGTAAGCATGTACTAATGTACTTACCCCTCCTCCTGCCTGCTCTTCCTAGGGCCTGCGCTGCTGTGTCCTGGATGGCTTCAGCATCAGGACATACAGAGCGCACTGTGACCTGATGCTTTTACTCATGAAAACAGGCGGCGACACTTTAGTAAACGTGCCGCAATGCCTCCTGGTGTCTGCTGTGTAAAGCGGCTTCTGAGCGGGCACCATGTTTAAAATCCTGACTTCCCCTGTGCATGTATATTGGAGGTTGGTGAGGGGTTGTAATAAGTAATTCCCCGTATACAGATGTAGCTGAGCTAAAGTTGGTGGTTAATGTGTTAAGTAAACAATGGCAAGAAAATGTTAATTGGCTTTTGTCATGAGAATATCTTGAAATGTGTTATCAGAGTGAAGTTTAGTTTGGCTACATCTGTAACTAGGGCATTCAACATTATAATAGTGCTTGAGAACACCCCTGTGTATTTAAGAACTTTAGTTCCCCTTTTATCCAAATTGTCATTGGTTTATCTTGAAGCCAGGATCTTCTATATCAGAGGCAAAGACATTACCAGCTTGGCCACAGGCTTGACAATAAACAGTGGTATTTCTCTAACTAAAATCCTTTACTAGTATTCAGGGGCGGACTGGTCAGGGGGGCAATTGCCCCCCGGGCCTCTCTGTTGACTCTATAAATGGCCCCTGTCTGCGCAAACACAATTGTCACCCAGGTCCTCTCTACCGCTCTGCTACTTCAGCGGCCGACGAGAACATGCTGCCTTCCCGAATGCCCTTGTCACTGATCGGGCTCCTCTGCGGCCACAGCAGCTCCCTCCGCCCACTTCTGCTACTATTGGCTGGGAGGGAGACTGCCCAACCAGTGGTGTAGAGCGGGGGGGGCGCGTTGCCCCGGGCGCAGACTGCAGGGGGGCGCTGGCTGCTGGCAATAATTCTTTGAGTGAGTAAGGAGCCAGACACTGAGCAGAAACAGCGCGCCCCCTGCTTAATCATCAGGGCCGAGAAAACCAGCCACATGGCAGTACTCACAGGCATAGGCTCCTCCCACCTTCCAGGCACCGCGGAGCAAGAGGAACTCAAGAAGAAGGTGGCTGCTGCTGCATGGGACTGTGCTGGAGCTAGAGGAGCTGAAGGGGGGGGGGGGGTTCATATATTATACATGGGACTGTGCTGGAGCCTGAGGAGCTGAAGGGGTGGGGGGTGATATATTATACATGGGGCTGGAGCCTGGAGGAGCTGTGTGAGGCGCCGTTCAGGACGTCATGTGACGTGCCCACGCGCTGCAGTGCCCTGCTAGCTGGTCTGGTGTGAGGTGTGGTATAGACCCTGTCCATGTGTCCACTGGCCCCTGCTCCAGCCCTGGCCTGAACTGAAGAATTATTTATTTATCTTCACCAATTCAATTCATCAAGTAAGTGACTGTGGCTGCCTTGATGATTTCAACCTGCCTGAGTGCCTCACAGCATAAGGCAGCCTTCCTGCTGCTCCTGCATACTGTTATGGGGGATCTGTGGAGGAGACACTGTTATGGGGGATCTGTGGAGGAGACACTGTTATGGGGGATCTGTGGAGGAGACACTGTTATGGGGGATCTGTGGAGGAGACACCGTTATGGGGGATCTGTGGAGGAGACACCGTTATGGGGGATCTGTGGAGGAGACACTGCTATGGGGGATCTGTGGAGGAGACACTGCTATGGGGGATCTGTGGAGGAGACACTGCTATGGGGGATCTGTGGAGGAGACACTGTTATGGGGGATCTGTGGAGGAGACACTGTTATGGGGGATCTGTGGAGGAGACACTGTTATGGGGGATCTGTGGAGGAGACACTGTTATGGGGATCTGTGGAGAGACACTGTTATGGGGATCTGTGGAGGAGACACTGTTATGGGGATCTGTGGAGGAGACACTGTTATGGGGGATCTGTGGAGGAGACACTGTTATGGGGATCTGTGGAGGAGACACTGTTATGGGGATCTGTGGAGGAGACACTGTTATGGGGATCTGTGGAGGAGACACTGTTATGGGGGATCTGTGGAGGAGACACTGTTATGGGGGATCTGTGGAGGAGACACTGTTATGGAGGATCTGTGGAGGAGACACTGTTATGGGGGATCTGTGGAGGAGACACTGTTATGGGGGATCTGTGGAGGAGACACTGTTATGGGGGATCTGTGGAGGAGACACTGTTATTGGGGGATCTGTGGTGGATGACACCCAATAGCAGTGTCATCCACCACAGATCCCCCATAGCAGTGTCATCCACCACAGATCTCCCCCCCCCCCAATAGCAGTGTCATACACCGCAGATCCCCCCCCAATAGCAGTGTCATACATACACCACAGATCCCCCATAGCAGTGCCATCCACCACAGATCCCCCATAGCAGTGTCATCCACCACAGATCCCCCCCCAATAGCAGTGTCATACACCACAGATCCCCCATAGCAGTGTCATACACCACAGATCCCCTCAATAGGAGTGTCATCCACCACAGATCCCCTATAGCAGTGTCATCCACCACAGATCCCCCATAGCAGTGTCATCCACCACAGATCCCCCATAGCAGTGTCATCCACCACAGATCCCCCATAGCAGTGTCATCCACCACAGATCCCCCATAGCAGTGTCATCCACAGACACCCCCCCCCCATAATGGTGCCATCCACAGATCCCACATAAGTGTTGTCATCCCCAGACCTGCCCTATCTGGAGATTGCTCAGGGAGCCTGCCCCTTAACGGTCACCCCACGATACCCCGTCCCCTTAAAATAATCTCTAGAGCACACAATCCACTTAACAGTGGCCTACCCCTTAATGTTGACCTTCACAGCACTCGCCCTCTTAACAGTGACCACTACAGCACATCGCCCCTTAACATTGACCTCCACAGTACCAGCCACCTTAACTGTGACCTCTACAGCACTCATCCCCTTAACAGTGACCTCTACAGCACCCCACCCCCTTACCATTGACCTCCACAGTACCTCGCTCCCTTTACACTGACCTCCTCAGTGGCCCGCACCCTTTACAGTGACCTGCCACAGCGATCTACACCTTAACATTGACCTCCACAGAATCCTTCCCTCTTAACAGTGACCGCCATAGAGGCCTGCCCCCCTTAACAATTACATCCACAGAACCCCCCTTAACTGTGTCCATCAGTGGCCCACCCTTTAACAGTGACCATCACAAAGTCTGCCCCCTTAACAGTGACCTCTATAGCACCTCGCCCCTTTAACATTAACCTCCACAGTGGCTGTCCCCTTAACAGTGACCTCTACAGCACGCCACCACCTAAACATTGACCTCCACTGTACCTCGCCCCTTAACACTGACCTCCACAGTGGCATGCACTATTTACAGTGACTGTCCATAGTGATCTACCCCTTAACAGTGACCACTACAGGGCCCCACCCCCTTAACATTGGTCTTCACAGCAGCCTGACACTTTAAGATTGACCCCCACACTGCGGGCCGCCCCTTAAGTGTCCTCCACAGCATTCAACCCCTTAACAGTGACCTCCTCAGTGGCTCACCTCCTTAATAGTAACCCCCCCCCCCCAGTGCCCTGCACAGCAACACACCCCCTTAACATTGACCTGCACAGGGCCCCTCCTCTAAGTATGTCCCCCACCACCACCAAACTGCACTGCATCCCCTTAATATAAGACTTCCACAGCACCCTGCCCCTTCAAATGCGACATCCATAGCACTACGTTCCCTTAACAGTGACCTCTAAGAGTGAAGTTATTGTGGAAACCTGGTGTAACTGTGTTAGTCAAGAATGAAGGACCAGCAAGTTTCTATTGGATAAGGGTCATGTAACTGCGTGAATGGCAGTTAGAATGTGAGTAAAGCTGCAAGCTCCTATTGGCTAATACATATTTTGGGAATATCTCAGGAACGGTATATCCTAGAGAGCTGAGACCTGGAAAGAAATCTTGTGGTTGTCACAGCTCTTTAGGACGTACGTTCCAGAGATATTCACAAAAAAATTACCTGCATTAGCCAATACAGACCTGCAAGTCTTTCTTTTCATACCCCAACTGCCATACACATGGTCACATGTCCCATATCAGCCAAAGAAGCTCGTAGTCTCCACATACACAGTTTTACTCCAGGTTTACTCAACGACCCAGCCATTTTTCTTCACTGCTGTAGGTCAGCTTTAGGCTAGGGCTGCACAACGACGCGTGTCGCGTTACAATAAGTCGCATTACACATAGGGCACAACTACACTGCTACATGTGTCACGCAACATTGATGCCGCACCAATGTTGCGCGACAATTTTTATGATAGTCTGTAACAGTGAGTTTCACAGCACCCCACTCCCTTGAAAATTATCTCCTCAGGGGCCCGCCCCCTTAAGTGACCTCACAGTACCCTGCTACCTTAACAGTGGCTTCCACCGCAGTTGCCCCTGCCCCCTTAACAGTGACCTCCACAGCATACTGCCCCCTTAACAGTGACCTCCACAATTCCCTGCCCCCTGAACAGTGACCTTCACAGTATCCGACCCCCTTTAACAGTGACTTCCACAGTACCCCCACTGCCTTAACAGTGACCTATACAGCGGCACGCCCCCCTTAACAGTAGCCTCCACAGTGCCTGCCCCTTTAACAGTGACCTCCACAGCAGCCACCCCTTTGTTAGTGACCTCAACAGAACCTCGTCTCCTTAAGTGATTTCCACGATAACCCACCTCCTTAACAGTGACTTCCACAGAGCTCCCTTCCCTGAAAATGCGATCCACCACAGATCCCCCCCCCCCACACAACCACAGATCCCCCATAGCAGTGTCTCCCCTGCCTCCTTACTAGTTACCTCTACAGCACCCCTCCTCCATAGCGAACCGTCTTTTTAACTGACAGTTTGTTTTAAACTGTGAGAAGAGGGATGTTTTCTTTCACTTTTTACAACAGCAGGGGAGCCATAAGAAGCCTCTGCAGGATAACCCAACAGCTATTTGTGCAACTGATTTACTGATAATAAAATGTCAGTATTAAGTGTGAGGTTGAAGATGCAGATATAGTTTTTATGAGCTGAGATTTGAACTTTGGGGTCTTCACCGCGGTGACTGTCTACATTGTGCATTTGGTGGGGGTTGCAGCAGCTAGCATGAGAAGGAGAGGGTATGTCATGGGAACATGCTAAAGCCCCGCTTACAGCATGGGAAATCTGATGAAATTGAGAATGAAGGAACCTAACTCAAGGTTCAAGGATAAAAGGTGATTTCAGCAGTGTTGTACACAAACAGCAGATTTACATGTTGAATAACAGGTACAACTTTGAAATAAAAGGCAGTGATGATGAAATGAATTTAAAAGAGAATTTTCTGAATAATGCACTCTGTGTACAAACATAAATTGAGAGATTTTTATGATTAATATTCACAGAAATCTGGGGTATATTTGTTACATATTCAAATCTTATAGCCTTCAGAAAGTTAAGCTCTATATAGTTTTAAAATTAAACCTGAAATATGAATGGTAAAGTAGGCGTGGTTAGCAATGTTAATGAGTTTCACTCCAAATTTATCACTGAGAATTTTTAAAGAGTCACAAAAAAGTTGCAATCTCACTCCAGTAGTCGGATGGAGTAGGAAAACTAGAGTACTCTTTCTAAACAAAAGTCTCAGGTTTAAAGAATTAACGTATATTCACACAATTCTATTGCATTTAATGAAGGATGTCTGCATCCACTTGTACGGTGTCCATATTAGGACATCGTCAGACATCATCCACAACTCCATCCTCCGTCAGGCAAAACACTCTCCTCCGTCAGCCCAAATTCCATCAGTCCTCTTCCCTCAGACAAAACTCCATCCTCTGTCAGCCAAAACTCCTTTCTTCCTCATCCAAAACTGCGTCCTCCCTCAGACCTCAGCCAAAATGCCCTCCTCCCTCATCCAAAACTCCATCAGATGTCAGACAAAACTCCCTCAGACATCAGACAAAACTCCCTCATCCAAAACTGCCTCCTCCCTCAGACCTCAGCCAAATCGCCCTCCTCCCTCATCTAAAACTCCATCAGATGTCAGACAAAACTCCCTTCTCCCTCAGAAGTCAGTCAAAATTTCCTCCTCCCTAACTCAAAAGTATGAAATACACAACTCTTAGCCTGAAAAAGCTGCTAGCTGCTGGAAAGGCAAAGGACCTGTGATGATGTCATGACCATGTGATGAGTCATGTGTGTGGGAGGGGTCAGATTTCACAGCTGTGTACAGAACTGTAGTCATCAAATAGAGCTGTGTATTAGAGATGTGTGTACTGTGTAATAGAGATATGTGTGAATCCTGCATTTAGCAGAGCTGTGTACTGTGTAATAGAGATAGGATACACACATAGCTCTATTACACAGTGCACACATCTATAATACACAGCTCTATTTGACTACAGTTCTGTACACAGCCACTGTGAAATCTGACCCCTCCCACACACATGACTCATCACATGGTCATGACATGATCAGGAGATGGGAGGTACCATACCCTCCCTCCCAGACCCTCCCATCTCCTGAACAGCATCCATTTTAGATTCATTCAGAATTTGCAGTCTTAGTGAGAGGAGGGAGAGTGTAGTTGCTGCTGATTTAATAGGGAAATCGATAGCTAGGCTAGTGAATTCAGTGTCCACTCCAGTCCTGAAAGACTCATCTGATCTCTGCTGTAAGGACAGCGTCCTGACAGCACCCCAAAAAGCCCTTTTTAGGGCAGCAACATTAGTCTGCTTTTTTTTTTTCTCCATATATATTGCAGTTGCCTGGCCTGCCTGTGTGTGAGGAGCTGCAGGCCCACAGACTGTAGTGTGCCCACTGCCAGTGCCCACCCCTGTCATCCCATGTGGCACAGGACTTTACATCAAAAAAAGGCATTTCATTTTTACACTTTAGTGCAATTTCAGTTGCTTGCCTGCTAGTGTGTCAGGCCGACTTCCACTGACTGTAGTGTGCCCACCACTGATACCGGGTGGCACAGTAGCTTGCCGATAAATAAGGCATTTAATTTTTAGACAGTAGTCTAATTTCAGTTGCTTGCCTGCTGCCAGTGTGTGTCAGGCTCACTTCCACAGACTGTAGTGTGCCCACTGCCAGTGCCAAGCACTCATACTGGGTGGCACAGTACCTAGCACGCGTAATACCTAATCTAAAAAAAATGACAGGCAGAGGCAGGCCACCCCTCAGGGGCCGTCGTAGTCGTGGTGCTTTGATTTCCACTGTCCCTGGAATAATGCCTAGTGTTCAGAGGCCACGTACCCTGAACCCGAAAAATTCTCAGGACATAGTTGACTGGCTTAGACAGGACACCCAATCTTCAACAGCTTCCGCTAAGAACCTTGATGCATCATCCTCCTCCAGCTCAGCTTCAGTCATCTGCTCTCAAGTTACCACGCTCCCGCCCGCCACTACCACCACAGCCGCTTCACTTGATCCATCAGAGGAGTTATTTACACATCAGTTGGATGCAATTAGTGATGCGCAACCATTATTGCCAGATGATGTAGATTACAGGGATATGTCTCAGTCAGGCAGGATTACACACATGGACGTACAGTGTGATGATGATGATGATGTTGTACCCGCTGCTGCTTCCTTTGCTGAGGTGTCAGATACAAGTGAAGCTGTTGATGAGGACGATGTGTCCACGGATGCCACGTGGGTGCCTGCTCGAAGAGAAGAGGGGGAAAGTTCAGAAGGGGAGACAGAGAGAATGAGGAGATGAGTTGGAAGCAGGGGGAGGTCGTCGCAAGGAGTTAGTGGCACAGTCAGACAGCATGTATCGGCACCCGGGGTCAGCCAGACAGCACGCCAGTCAACGCATGCTGTTGTGACCACCAGAATGCCGTCATTGCAAAGCTCAGCAGTGTGGCATTTTTTTTGTGTGTCTGCCTCTGATAACAGCAATGCCATTTGCAACCTGTGCCAAAAGAAACGTGTTGTGGGAAGTCCAACACCCACCTTGGTACAACTGCTTTGCAAAGGCACATGATCTCGCATCACAAACACCTATGGGATCAACACAGGAGTACAAGCAGCACACAAACTCAAAGCCACCATGCTCCTTCTGGTCCACCATCTTCAGCCACGTCAACCACTGCTGTCCTCCCTGCCCCCTCTCAACCAACCGCCACTCCGCCTCTCACCTTCAGAAGTTCCTGCTCATCTGCCCACAGTCAGGTGTCTGGCTTCTTATGCTCAAACATGTCCTTGACAATGTCACAGAGTCACCCCCTTGCCCGGCGACTGACAGCTGGCTTGATGGAACTCTTAGCCCGCCAGCTTTTACCATACCAGCTGGTGGAGTCTGAGGCCTTCAAAAAATTTGTCGCTATTGACACCACAGTGGAAGGTACCCGGACAAAATTTTTTTTTCAAAAAAGGCAATCCCAAACCTCTACAATATCACTGAAAAGGAAGTCATGGCATCTCTGGCATACAGTGTTGGGGCAAGGGTCCATCTGACCACTGATACCTGGTCTGCAAAGCACGGTCAGGGCAGGTATATCACGTACACTGCGCATTGGGTCAACCTGCTGACGGCTGACAAGCATGGAATGCGTGGCTCCGCAGCGGAGTTGGTGACACCGCCACGACTTGCAGGCAGACCTACTGCCACCTCCTCTAATCCTACTCCATCCTCTTCGATATCCTCCTTGGCTGAGTCCTCTTCTGCTGCGGCGTCTGGCTGCACATCAACTGAATCCCCCCAGCTCCCCAGGGGCTATTCCACATCCCGGATACGACAGTGTCACGCTGTCTTGGGGTTGACTTGCCTGAAAGCAGAGAGCCACACAGGACCAGCACTCCTGTCCGCCCTGAACGAACAGGTGGATCAGTGGCTGACCTCGCACCAACTGGAGATCGGCAAAGTGGTGTGTGACAATGGAACAAATTTGTTGTCGGCATTGAATTTGGGCAAGTTGTCACATGTGCCGTGCATGGCACATGTGTTGAATCTCATCGTACAACGTTTTGTGTCTAAGTACCCAGGCTTACAGGACGTCCTCAAGCAGGCCAGGAAGGTGTGTGGCCATTTCAGTCGTTCCTACACGGCCATGGCGCACTTTTCCGATATTCAGCGGTGTAACAACATGCCAGTGAGGCGCTTGATATGCAACAGCCCGACATGTTGGAATTCAACAACACTCCTAATGTTCGACCGCCTGCTCCAACAAGAAAAAGCCGTCAACGAGTATTTGTATGACTGGGGTGCTAGGACAGCCTCTGCGGAACTGGGAATTTTTTTGCCATGTTACTGGACACTCATGCGCAATGCCTGTAGGCTCATGCGTCCTTTTGAGGAGGTGACAAACCTAGTCAGTAGCACCGAAGGCACCATCAGCGACCTCATCCCATTTGTTTTCTTCCTGGAGCATGCCCTGCGAAGAGTGCTGGATCAGGCTGTAGATGAGCGTGAAGAGGAAGAGTCGTGGTCACCATCACCACCAGAAACAGCCTTATCACTTGCCGGACCTACGGCAACGCTGGAAGAGGAGTATGAGGAAGAGGAGTCAGAGGAGGAATGTGGCGGCTTTGAGGAGGAGGAAGACCAACCACAGCAGGCACCCCAGGGTGCTCGTTGTCACCTATCTGGGACCCATGGTGTTGTACGTGGCTGGGGGGAAGAACAGACCGTCAATGACATCAGTGAGGACGAGAAACGGGAAATGAGTAGCTCTGCATCCAACCTTGTTCAAATGGGGTCTTTCATGCTGTCATGTCTGTTGAGGGACCCACGTATAAAAAGGATGAAGGAGAACGACCTGTACCTGCCACGCTACTAGACCCCCGGTATAAGCAGAAAGTGGCAGAAATGTTACGAAATTACCGAAAGTCTGAAAGGATGCAGCAGTTCAAAACCAAACTAAAAAATATGCTTTACACAGCTTATAAGGGGGATGTCACAGCACAACTGGAATCTAACAAGGGAACAGGTGAGTGTAATCCTCCTCCTACCACGGCGGCAAGGACTGGACGATTTACAGATGTGTTGTTGATGGAGGACATGCAGAGCTTTTTCAGTCCTACTCATCGCCACAGCCCTTCGAGATCCAGCCTTAGAACGACTTGACCGACAGGTAGCAGACTTCCTCGCCTTAACAGCAGATATCGACACTCTGAGGAGCAATGAACCCCTTCACTACTGGGTGTGCAGGCTTGACCTGTGGCCTGAGCTATCCCAGTTCGCAATAGAACTTCTGGCCTGCCCTCCTTCAAGTGTCCTGTCAGAAAGGACCTTCAGTGCTGCTGTATTTAATGAATGCATACCGGATGACTTTCGTGAATTCTTCACCACCAACTAGGGTTCAAGCCGCAATGTTTTAGTCACTTTTCTGCCTGGAAAACATAAATTTTTCCGGCCGCTGCTACAATAGCGGCTGCAACAATGCCATTATTTTTCAGGCATGTGTACATGCCAAATTTTTCTGTCCTATGGTGCAGCACTGTGGCTGCAAAAACAAACCAAAAAAAAGGCACATACAAGTGTCAATTCCCCTTTGTGATCATTACCTTATTGTGGTGAAGGGGCTTGCGTATCACAATGAAGCAATCATCACCTCTATGAGTGTGTTGGCAATGTTGATACACCCCAGATGATAAGGCCGTTGCTTCATTATGGTCAGACCAAAAGCGATCGGATAGCTGGATAATATTTCATAGAAAAAACATTAATTTACTATTTTATTTTATTTTTTTAAACGTTGTATGGGTTTTTAATACATAAAATAAAAAAATCATAAAGTCTCTTAATAGTTTATTAGAAATAATGCAGACAATTAAAAAAATCCCCATCAATTCCAACACAAAGCAAGTACAGAACTCAGAGCTAAATTATTTCATGATGTCGTAATTGTTCGCTAATTCGACAATGGTTAATCAATTCGACAGATGTCCCCGGATAGGGTACGTAACAGGGATTAAACTGATAGGAATAGTACTAGTTAAGACACCACTCATATAGGGTGTCACAGCACATTGCTCTGTGCACGCACAGTGCCCCAGTTTGGGAGTAAAAGGACTGACCAAGCTGCTTTTTCCATCTCCCGGTTCCTGAAATCAATTCAGTTTGGTCTGTCACTGTGAAGGCAGTCGAAGGTACCCGGCCTAAATTTTTTTTCACAAAAGGCAATCCCTGATATGGGATGTAACAGGGATTAAATTGATGAGAATAGTACTACAGAAAATACCACTCATATCGGGTGTGACAGTAAATTGCACGGCGCAGACGCAGTCACAGTGGATTAAAACAAAGGGGAGGGAGCCAGCGTTTTTTTTAACCATCTCCCCGTTCGAAAAATAAATTCAATTCACCTTTCGGGGACCCTTGGTGTTTCTACGTGGCTGGGTGGAGGAAGAAACCTTCAATGACCTCACCGGCACGTGGCTAGCTTGGTATCCAACCTTGTGCAAATGGGGAGTTTGCAGTTGTGCGGTGCATTAAAAGGGGAGTTTGGTCTGTGAAGCGGCCGTAACCCTTATCGATATAACCCCGTAACCCTGATCGATACAACATCATACCTGATCGTATACACACACTGGATGTTTTAAAGCATGCTATTCCAAACAATTTAGGAATGTTAGTTGATTTATGCCCTTTATGGATTTAAACCCGACTCTGCGTCAACTACGTAATTTTCCATGGGAGTTTTGCCATGGATCCCCCTCCAGCATGCCACAGTCCAGGTGTTAGACCCCTTTGAAACAACTTTTCCCACACTATTGTGGCCAGAAAGAGTCCCTGTGGGTTTTAAAATTCGCCTGCCAATTCACAGTGACAGACCAAACTCCCCGTTTAACGCACCGTAGACAGTCCATTTGCACAACCGCAAACTCCCCATTTGCACAAGGTTGGATACCAAGCTAGCCATGTCCCATTCCTTGTCCTCACTGACGTCATTGAAGGTCTCTTCCTCCACCCAGCCACGTACAACACCAAGGGTCCCCGAAAAGTGACAACAAGCCCCCTGGGACGCCTGCTCTTGCACTCTTCACAGGGCATGCTCCAGAAAAAACGCATATGGGATGAGGTCGATAATGTTGCTTTGGGTTTGACTGACCAGGTTTGTCACCTCCGCAAAAGGACGCATGAGCCTACAGCCATTGTGCATGAGCGTTCAGGAACGCGGCCAAAAAATACCCAGCTCCGCAGAGGCTGTCCTCTTACTTCCAATTTGGGGCACCTCGCGTGTGCCGCACAATGTACTGTGCCACCAATAAAAATAGTGTGAACTGCTATTCATACCATTTTAACCTATAGTAAGTCCCTTATCAGGGGACGTGTATTGAATTGAATCCTTGCATGGGGAGATAGAGAGAGAAAAAAGCTTGCTCTGTCCGCTTCCTTCTAATATTGGGCACTTGCAACGGAATTTGCCACCAATGCAACTAGTGTTAACTAAGTACTATTCCTATCAGTTTAATCTCTGTGTTGTCCCTTATCAGGGCCAGGGCCGTTGTAGTGAATAGATTTTTGGAACCGGGAGAAAGACCAATGCTCGGTCCGCTTCGTTTGAATTTTAGGTCACTGTGCGTGCGCCGTCCAATGTACTGTGTCTGTGACACCCTATATGAGTGGTGGGCAGTGGGCACAGTACAGTCTGTGGACCTGACACATACTGGCAGGAAACTGCAATTATATTAAAGGGTAAAAATTAAATGACTTTATCTGCAAGGTACTGTGCCACCCTATATGAGTGGTGTGCACACAGTACAGTCTGTGGGTCTGCGGCCTCTCACACACGGGCAGAGGTCTGCGGCCTCTCACACATAAAAGCAGACTGATGTACCATCCCTAAAAAGGCTACAGGCTGGAAGAGGTTTGCTCCTGCATCGCGTGAAAAAAAGAGAAATCAATTAGTGCTAGCTAGATATATTACAAGCCCCCTGACGTGTCAAATCACTACAAACACACCCCTGACACTTTTCACTTTATACACACCAATAAAAATAAGGGAAAGATTTCCTGATACAACCCCCTGAGCGCATTCAGGGGAAAATGGGTTACAAAATGTGGGGTACATTTTGTCCTGTTACCCCCTTGTGAAAGTGAAAGATGTGGGTGTAAAGCAACTTTTTCTGAAAAAATTGTAATTTTTCATTTTCACAGCCAAATGTTTCCTAATTATGTGAAATGCCTGATGGGTCAAAGTGCTCACTACACACCTTGAAAAATTCCTATGGGGTATTGCTGTAATCGGGAGAAAATGGGCAATAAATAAGGTGGTGCATTTTCTCCAGTCCCCCCTTGTGAAAGTGAAAAATTTGGGCCTAAAGTCAATTTTTCTGGTAAAAATTATTTTTTTATTTTCACAGCCAATTCCATGAATCATCTTTTTAAGGACAGAGTTCTCACTACACATCTTGAAAGATTCCTTAAAGGGTGTAGTTTCAAGAATGGGGTCACTTTTTGGGGGTTTCCACTCTAGGGGTACATCAGGGTGTGTTCATTTACGTGATGGTGCTGCAGCGTACTCAAGTTAGGGTTAATAGTGTTCTTGGGTAAGGTAGTGCAATGGTGACCACTAACCTGAGACAGGCTGACTCTCTGGCAGGTAGTTGTAGATAGAGTTCGTGACGCCAGTGCCAATTAACGGTGGCACACCGTTTGCTGATAGTAGGAATAACTGAGGAACACCGTTATGATAAAACAGAACTTGAACTTTACTGAAGTACTTGATGGTTATCATACACGGACATAGATGGAAGCGCAGTTCCTTTGAAGACGGTTGGTTTCAGTAAGTTACAGGTTACAGTAAATACGGCAGTCTCTGACATAGCAAGGTGATCAAAGAGGGTTAACACACAGGACTCTTACAGTACAGGCGGCTTGCACTCTCTACCTGTCTGATCCTGGAAATGTAGACACTTTCCTCCAAGGCCCCAATGCCCTCAATCTGGCGTATATCCTTGGGTCAACAATTACTGAGTACCTCCTCTGGTATTTGTAGTACCTCTTGCTTTCTCTGTACTTGGCTCTGCCTCTCTCAGCTTCCTCCTACTGTAAATACGGACTCAGGAGGGGAACCTTCTCCTTGGATCTGGAACCCGGTTACAGGGACTGCAATGCCCTCTCCTAGTCGGCAGGCTCCAGGCCTGCACTGCCTTCACAGGCTCATGGCCTGGGCTTGACTTTACAGGCTCATGGCCTGGGCTTCAACTGCTACAGGCTCAGGGCCTGAGCTTAGACTGCCTGTGCCTTCCCTGACTGGGCCTTATATAACCTAGGGCTCCCTAGCTCCCTCTAGTGACTAGAGCTGGAATGAAATCCCTAGCAGGCCTGTACATGCAATACTCACAGTAACAGGGAAGTGCATAGCATTACCTTACATCTGAAGATTATTTATACCAACCTCCCCATAAATAAAAGGGGAAACGACAGCACACCAGTGACCCTTCTGTAGTGACGGGCATTACAGCTCCCGTACACTACAGTGCCCGTCAATTATTCAGGAGAAATCTGCCTTCCAGAAGCCATTTAGTGCTCCTTTTCTTCTGACCCCTGTGGTACACCAATAAAGCAGTATACAAGCACATATGGGGTATTGCCATAATCAGGAGAAAATGGGAAACAAATTAGGGGGTGCATTTTCTCCAATTCCCCCTTGTGAAAATGAAAAATTTGGGCCTAAAATCACTTTTGCTAGAAAAAAAATTTGATTTTCCATTTTTACAGTCAAGTGTTTCCAAACTCTATGAAGCACCTTTGGGGTCTAAGTGCTCACTACATGCCTTGAAAGATTCCTTGAGGATTGTAGTTTCTAGAATGGGGTCACTTTTTGGGATTTTTTTACTGTAGGGGTGCATCAGGGTGCTTCAATAGTGACATGGCGCCGGAATTTTTTTTTCCAGTGAAATCTGCGCTCCAAAGTCCATATGTTGCTCCTTGCGCCCTGCTATGTGCCCACAAATGAGTTGTGTTTCTATAAACTGCAGAATCAAGGTAATAGATATTAACTTTTGTTTGTCTGTCAACCCTTGTTGTGTTACAGGAAAATATATATGAAAATGGAAAATCTGCCTAAATTTTTTTTTGATTTTTCATTTCATTCTTGTGAAACACCCAAAGGTTTAACAAAGTTTAATAAATTAGTTTTGAATAACTTGAGTAGTGTAGTTTCTAAAATGGGGTCATTTGAATCATTTAAAAAAAATTGGTTTTGGAAAATTTCTGGAAAATTTAAAATTTGCATCTAAATTTTAAAGCCACCTGACATTCTAAAAAAATTAAATTACATTTACAAAATGATGCCAACATAAAGTAGACATATGGGCAATGATGATTAATAACTATTTTATTAGGTTTTACTATCTGTCTTGGGCCTCATGCACACGGCCATTGTTTTGGTCCGCGTCCGAGCCGCAAATTTTGTGGCTCAGGCGCGGACCCATTCCCTTTAAAGGGGCCGCAAAAGATGCAGACAGCATTTCGAAAGGCAAAAGAGAAAAAAAATGAGTCCTGGGAGACCTCAGAGTGTAATATACCAGTTTTTCAATTACAAGATTTTTTTAAATTTTTCCTAAAATTTGGACCGAATTCCACTTTGGGTGCTTCAATTCGTTCAACACTACTTCACGTGATAAATGTAATTATGGCAAAACCCTTTTAACATATTGTAAGAGATTATAAAGAGCTGGTTGAAAGGATCTGCATTATTTTAGACAAACCATTATATTAAAAAAGATACATGCTCCATGTTATTGTCTTCGTTAAGCTAACCATATGTTCATGAATATCATCTGCAGGATATACTTTCCAATTGGAGCAGTAAAATGTCTGCTCTAAGGTAGATTATTTTAATGCCTTTCCTATACCAGAACAGCAGCTGCAGACATCAATACCTCAGAAATCCTGCTAGATCAGATAAGCCAGAGACTGATTCAATTTTTATCCACCTACATGGTATGTTTTCCATTTAGCCTCTTGGTGTCCCACCTATCATTACACTAGTTCTGTAACAATATACAGCACAATAAATTTGATTACATAACCAAGGAGAAACCTGTTTGAGAAATTTGATATTTTAATACAGGGTAACATGCCAATCTCAAACAGTTATAATTATTTCCTTTAATTGAATGTTAGAAAATTATAGGGTTTAACCATCATAAAAAATTGGGTGAAAGCAGGCAATGGCAGAAAATAACAAAAGAAGCATTACATACAGTAACTGTTGAATCCCCTCCATTCAGATACTGCTTTTCTACTGGGCTGCAGTGATGAAGTCACATCAACACATGACTGCCGCAGCCAATCGCTAGCCTCATCCAGTGAATAGCTGGGCAGACATTCCCTGAATGTTGAGAGGACCCTGGAAGCAGAGACCCAGCAAAATTTTGAATGGGAGTGGTGAATGATCGGGGAAGGTGATTATGACATTTTTTTAATGTTACTCTGAGCCTTTAAAAAATTGTTCCAGATGACCCCTTTAATTAAGCGGAGTGTTTGGAGCTCTGTGGAACTGTTGGAACTCTCATCCCATTACAGACATATAAAAAAATCAATTTGCACAGAAGTTTGAGTCCAGTTTGGAGAATGTTGTTCAGTGTTGGACATTCGCACACCAGGGTTTCAGTTCGGGAGTGTAATAAATACACAAGTGTGGTCCCAGAATAGTGATGAGCGGCAGGTGCCATATTCGATTTCGACGAAATTCGCGAATATTCGAATGAATATTCGTTTCATATTCGTCGAAATCGAATATTCGTCATTTTTTCTAGTTATCGCGATTAACATGCGATTTAAATAATCGCATATTGCGATTTGTACTTAAGGCTACTTTCCTATTGGTTTCATATCTAGAATTAGCGAGGATGACGAATATGACGAATGTATTCGTCTATTCCTCAAAACGAAGATAACGAAGTATTCTACATCTTCGTTTTAGCAACCTATTCGTCAACCTCGCTAATTCTAGCAATCAAATAGGAAGGTTGACTATAGAGACAGCTGTGTTAAATTCGCTATGCGATTTTTTTTTTTTTTTTTTTTTTAATAAATAGAATACTTATAATAATTTTATCAAGTAATATAATTATTGTATTTAACCACTCCCGGACCGCCGCACGCAGGATCGCGTTCTCGCGGCGGCCGGGCTCTTCTGATCCGACGCATCGGGCGCGCCATCTCGCGAGACGCGAGATGACGCGAGACACGCTCCGCACATGCGCAATGCGCGCCATCGGCGCGCCGCATGTAGTTATACTACAGCCTGCCAGCGCCGATCGTGCGCTGGCAGGCTGTATATGGCAGAAAAATCGCAGATCAGACGTTGTTCTGTGAACAGCGCCTGATCTGCTTGCTGCTCGCTTCTCTGGTGGTCCCTTGCTTGGGACCACCAGAGAAAAATATCAAAGTGCACCAATCACCACACAACCCCCCCACCGCCCCCACCCACCCACCACCCCCACTGTCACTGATTAACCCCTGATCTCCCATGTCACCCCCTGATCACCCCCTGTCACCCCCTGTCACTGATCACCCCCTGTAAGGCTCATTCAGATGTCCGCATGTGTTTTGCGGATCCACGGATCCGCAAATCCGCTGGATCCGCAAAACACGGACACCAGCAATGTGCTTTCCGCATTTTGGCGGATCCGCACATTGCCAGAACTATATAGAAAATGCCTTTTCTTATCCGCAATTGCGGACAAGAATAGGACATGTTCTATACTTTTGCGGGATCTCCAACCACGGATCCGCAATTATGGATCCGAGCGGGACAAAGTCTGTCCCCATAGAATTGAATGTATCCACAACTCTGTTCCGCAAAATTTTGCGGAACAGAATTGCGGACGCTTGAATGAGGCCTTAGGGTCCCTTAGCGATCGCAGCTTTATAGCTTTTCCCTCTTTTTTTTGCACATTTTTTAGAGATTTTTTCATCCACATTGATCAATGTGAATGGAAAAATTCAGACGTTCATTTTTTTCTTTCAGCGCAGAGGCTGAACGGAAAAATTCTCATTACCCGTATGGTCAATATAAGGAGAATCGCAAAACTCCTAATTCTGGCCATACGTGTAATGATTGCGGAGACCCCTAAAATGCCAGGGCAGTACAAAACCTCACAAGTGACCCCATTTTAGAAAGAAGACACCCCAAGGTATTCCGTAAGGGGTATGGTGAGTTCATGCAAAATTTTATTTTTTGTCACAAGTTAGTGGAATGTGAGACTGTAAAAAAAAAATAAATAAATAAAAATACCATTTCCGCTAACTTGTGCCAAATTTTTTTTTCTGTAAACTCGCCATACCCCTCACGGAATACCTTGGGGTGTCTTCTTTCCACAATGGGGTCACATGTGGGTATTTATACTGCCCTGGCATTTTAGGGGTCCTAAAGCGTGAGAATCCAAATGCGTAAAAATGTCCTGTGAAATCCTAAAGGTACTCATTGGTTTTAGGCCCTTTGCGATCTTGGCTGCAAAAGTGTCACTCATGTGGTATCGCCAGACTCAGGAGAAGTAGGGCAATGTGTTTGGGGTGTATTTTTACATATAACCATATTTGTGTGAGAAATATCGCTGTAAACGACAACTTTTTAATTTTTTTATTCAAAGTTGTCAATTTACAGAGATATTTCTCTCACCCAGCATGGGTATATGTAAAAATACACCTGGAAAACACATCGCCCTACTTCTTCTGAGTACGGCGATACCACATGAGTGACACTTTTTGCAGCCAAGATGCGCAAAGGGGCCCTAAAACCAATGAGTACCTTTTAGGAGGGCATTTTTACGCATTTTTCTTCTCACGCTTTAGGGCCCCTAAAATGCCAGGGCAGTATAAATACCCCACATGTGACCCCATTTTGGAAAGAAGACACCTCAAGGTATTCGCTGAGGGGCATAATGAGTCCATGAAAATTAAACTTTTTGTCAAAAGTTAGCGGAAAGGGAGACTTTGTGAGAAAAACAATGAAAAATCAATTTCCACTAACTTGTGCCAAAAAATCTTCTATGAACTCACCATGCCCTCACGGATTACCTTGGGGTGTCTTCTTTCCAAAATGGGGTCACATGTGGGGTATTTATACTGCCCTGGCATTTTAGGGGCCCTAAAGCGTGAGAAGAAAAATGCGTAAAAATGCCCTTCCTAAAGGTACTCATTGAATTAGGCTTTGCGCATCTTGGCTGCAAAGTATCACACATGGTATCGTCAGCACTCAGGAGAAGTAGGCATGTGTTTTGGGGTGTATTTTACATATACCTATTATTGGGTGAGAGAAATATCTCTGTAAATTGACAACTTTGAATAAAAAATTTAAAAAGTTGTCGCTTACAGCGATATTTCTCACACACAGTATGGGTATATATAAAAATACACCCTAAAACAGATTGCCCTACTTCTCCTGAGTACGGCGATACCACATGTGTGACATTTTTTTGCAGCCAAGATGCGCAAAGGGGCCCTAAAACCAATGAGTACCTTTAGGATTTCACAGGCCATTTTTTTGCATTTGGATTCTCACACTTTAGGGGCCCCTAAAATGCCAGGTGAGTATAAATACCCCACATGTGACCCCATTTTGGAAAGAAGACACCCCTAGGTATTCCGTGAGGGGCATGGTGAGTCCACAGAATTTTTATTTTTTGGCACAAGTCAGCGGAAATTGTTTTTTTTTTGTTTTTTTTAATTTTGTTTTTTACAAAGTCTCATATTCCACTAACTTGTGACAAAAAATAAAATTTTACATGAACTCACCATACCCCTCACAGAATACCTTGGGGTGTCTTCTTCCAAAATGGGGTCACATGTGGGGTATTTATACTGCCCTGGCATTTTAGGGGCCCCTAAAGCGTGAGAAGAAGTCTGGAATCCAAATGCGTAAAAATGCCCTGTGAAATCTTAAAAGGTACTCATTAGTTTTAGAGTCCTTTGCGCATCTAAGCTGCAAAAGTGGCACACATGGGTATCGCCGCACTTAGAGAAGTAGGTCAAGCTTTGGGGTGTATTTTTACATATACCCATACTTTGTGTGAAAATATCTCTGTAAACGACAACTTTTAAAATTTTTTATACAAAGTTGACAATTTACAGCGATATTTCTCTCACTCCAGCATGGGTGTATGTAAAAATACACCCCAAAACACATTGCCCTACTTCTCCTGAGTACGGCGATACCACATGAGTGACACTTTTTGCAGCCTGGGTGCGCAAAGGGGCCCAAATTCCAACGAGTACCTTTAGGTTTTACATGGCGGCTCACAATTTAGCCCCGCCTCAAAATGCCAGAACAGTAAACACACCCCACAAATGACCCCATTTCGGAAAGTAGACACCCCAAGGTATTCACTGAGGGGCATAGTGAGTCCGTCTGAGATTTTTTTTTTTTTTGCCAGAAGTTATCAGAAATTGAAACTTTTTTTTTTTTTTTTTTCTCAGAAAGTGTCATTTTCCGCTAACTTGTGAAAAAAATGAAATGATACATGAACTCACTCAAGCCCCTCCGCGAATACTTTGGGGTGTCTTCTTTCTAAAATGGTGTGATTTGGGGGTATTTATACTTTCCTGACATTCTAGCTCCTGAAGAAACATGACAGGCGCTCAGAAAGTCAGAGCTGCTTCAAAATGCCGAAATTCACTTTTTTGCACCATAGTTTGTAAACGCTATAACTTTTACCCAAACCAATAAATATACACTTATTGGATTTTTTTATCAAAGACATGTAGAACAATAAATTTAGAGAAAAATTTATATAGAAATGTAGTTTTTTTGAAAAATTTTACAACAGAAAGTGAAAATGTCATTTTTTTGCAAAATTTCGGTAATTTTTGATTAATAGCAAAAAAGTAAAAATGTCAGCAGTAATGAAATACCACCAAATGAAAGCTCTATTAGTGAGAAGAAAAGGAGGTAAAATTCATTTGGGTGGTAAGTTGTATGACCGAGCAATAAACGGTGAAAGTAGTGTAGTGCGGAATTGTAAAAAGTGGCCTGGTCATTAAGGGTGTTTAAGCTTAGGGGGCTGATGTGGTTAAAAAAAAAAAAAAAAAAAAAAAAATCGCATAGCGAATTTAACACAGCTGTCTGGTAAGTCAACCTTCCTATTTGATTGCTAGAATTAGCGAATAGTGAAGTTGATGACGAGACGAATAGGTAGCTAAAACGAAGATGTAGAATACTTCGTTATCTTCGTTTTGAGGAATATGACGAATACATTTGTCATATTCGCTATTCGCTAATTCTACCAAGCCAACCATAACTTCCGTGCTCATGGAGCGTCCCCATCACCATGGGAACGTCTCCATATACTAAAATGTACTGTCGGATTTGAGGAATTACGTTGAAATCGCAATGCGATTAATTCAAGTTATATTAATCGCATTGCGATTTCAACTTAGAGCTGGGTTTATAATGGGTCAGCTTGCTAGAATTAACGAGTTAACGAACTAATATGGAATATAGCAGCACTGCTAAGTTGAATTCGCAATGCGATTAATTTAACTTAGTATTCAGCATTGCGATTTCAACTTAGCACTGCTAGTGCATAGCTATACTCCATATTCAGCTAATTCTAGCCTATGTAAGATAGCAGTGCTAAGTTGTAATCGCAATGCGATTAATATAACTTGAATTAATCGCATTGCGATTTCAACGTAATTCCTCAAATCCGACAGTACATTTTAGTATATGGAGATTCTCCCATGGATGGGGACGCTCCACATGAGCACGGAAGTCGGCAGAAGCGGCAACGGGCACTGACTAGAGCAGCCAGGAAGCCAGGAATCCTCAGGACAGGTAAGAACTACTTTTGGGAAGTAGGAAAGAAAAAAATATAACTAAAAAAAAAAAAAAAAAAACGAATAATCGAAATAGCGAATTTATAGCGCTATATTCGAAATATTCGCGAATTAGCGAAGTGCCGATATTCGCTAAAAAAATTAGCTTTTCGAATATTCGCGCTCAACACTATCCCAGAATAGGATCGAGGGTCACATATAAAAATGACCAGACCATGCTGTTAGTCTGATCATTTACATGGTGCACTCTGGAAGGGGTTAAGTAAGAGCCCATGGTCCGGCTACTCGGTGTCGGCACCTGGACAAGTGGCTGTCAGTAACAGATATTTGGTGCCATACTTGGCCTGAGGACCTTGAGCTTGACTACCCTCGCCCAACACACCTTGACGAAATTTGTAGTTTCTAGCAGGAAGCCCATGATACCCATCGCCAATGGGAGGAAAGGGACATCCGCCTAGCCAACCAGATCAGCCCGGCTGCTGCACCCCTTCCCCTACTATTTGTGGCAGCCACATAGTGGTATTACCCTCTAAGCACAAGGGGGTTTGCAATTTTTTTATATTTTTAATAAACAATTTGGCCATTTATTCCCCAATTAATGTGTTCTGTGTCTTTATTCTGCGTCTTTATTTTGTGTTCCTCAGTTTCAGGGGTGTATGCATTATTTTCCCAGGGAGGAGGTTAATGGGGTATTCATATCTGGGACATATATGGTATATATTGATCAGATGTGCCATAAATGTCTGATAGGTGCAAGTCCCACCTTTGGGACCTGCTAACATGTCCAGAAGAGGGGTCCGAAGTAGAAGTATAGCAGATTGCGTATGCATTGCATCCTCTCTATTCATTTCTAAGGAAGCTCTAAAAATAGCAAGCACGCTCGGCTGTTTTCGGACGTCCCACAGCTAATCCCAAATAACTAAACAACTGCTCAGCTATTTTCTGAAGGGTGGCCGCACATGTGACTTTCTGTCTGTACACTTTGGAGGCCCCTGTGCCTTGCAGTAACACGCATAGGGAGTCTGCTGTGGCAGTGAAATAATACTGTGAGTCAGGATGACATGCAGATGACAGGTTTCGCTCTTAGAATCACTGCGTACCTCACTTATTTGGGCAGTCACGGGGCCAAAGCTGACCAAATAACTTAAGTATGAACTCAGCCTTACAGGTCGATGTTAGTGCCAAAAAGAAGCGCACTCCTTTGCTACACATTGCTTGTGCTCCAATGTCCTCCTCCAGTTTAGCACCCACAGGGCTCATGTGTCCATGAGATATAGGTGTCGCGTCTCCAGTCCCCTAACCATCCAGATTTAACAGCATCTGTTCCAGGACATGAAGCGGTGGAATGACATTGTTCATCTTGTGGTCCTGGCGAATGACAAATAACGTGACATCCTAAAATGGCCTGAGCAAACTGGAGGTGTCACGCATGAGCTGCCACTGGCTCACATTGAAGATACACAAGGGAGTACTACTGTCCGCTTGGATCATCAAGAAATTGTTGATGGCTTTTTTCTCTTCGTAAAGTCGGTCCAACCTATGGAGGGTGAAATTCCAACGGGTGGAAACGTCGCATATCGGCCTATGTAGGGGGATGCCATTCTGCCACTGCAGCTCAAGGAGGGTGTGCTTTGTGGGCTGAGTGGCTGAAGTGAATGAAAAGTTTCCTGGCCATTTTTAGGATGTCTTGCAGATGGGTGGAAGACTTCAGGAACGACTTGACAACCAGATTAAACACTTGTGCCATGCAGGGCGCATGGCTCAGCCTTTCTTGAAACAGCGCCGTCAGAATGTTCTTCCCGTTGTCGGTCACCATGGTTCCGATTTTAAGTTGTCGCAGAGAAAGCCAGTATTCGATTTCTTGATGAAGGACACAAAATAGTTCCTCCCCTGTGTGACTCAGTTCGCCCAGGAAAACGAGGTGCAGAACAGCGTGACACCGCCGTGCCCTAAAGATGTGGTATGCTGGAGGGGCACTGTGAATTGTCCCTGCAGTGGAGGCTGAGGACACAGTGGAGGATGAGGAGGCAGAGGCGGACATGGAAGCAGTACCCACGGCGGGAGAACATGGAGGCGGAAGCGGCATCACCTGGCCACATTGCTGGTCTGGCTGTGCAGAAACCTCATTTACCCAGTGGGCAATAAAGGACATGTATTGTCCCTGACCGTAGTTACAGCTCCACACGTCGGTGCTGCCGTGCAATTTGGTAGACATAAACAGGCTCAAGGACTGGCCCACCTTCTGTTCTACATGTGTGTGCAGGGCTGGTACTGCCTTTTTGGCAAAGAAATGACAGCTTGGGACTCTCCACCTCAGCTTGGCACAAGCCATCAGTTCTCTGAAAGGTGCAGAGTCCACCATTTGAAAAGAGAGTGACTGCAGCTCCAGCAACTTGACCAGGAGCATGTTTAGCTTCTGCGCTGTTTGATGAGTGCAAGCATACTGTTGTCTCTTGGCAATCGTTTTGGTGATCAATTGCTGATGGAATGACTGACGAGGAGTAGGAGGACGAGGAGCAGGAGAATAAGGACCAGCAGATGATGGGAAGGACAGACTGCTCCCTGTGGCTGAGGTGGCAGAGCCTTGGCTTCCTGAAATCGGCTGTGTGCAACTGGGTGATGCAGCGGTTGCTGCGGCAGGCTGGACAACCACATCGGAGCCACGGTTCTCCCAGGCCACTTGATGGTGACGCTGCATATGTTGACGCAGGTCCGTGGTTCCAACATTGGCACCCTGGTCACACTTCACCTTGTACCCACATATTCTATATATGGCCATGTTCAACTTCTCTGGTGGCTTAACAAAAAACTGCCACAACGCTGATTTTATCCCCAACACTACGCACTGACTGTGACCGCCGCTGCCTCCGTGAACCCATGTACCACTACTTCCCGTGCATGTAGGCTCCTGCGAAGCGGGTGGTCTACCCTGGGCATGTTTGGCTCCCAACCTCCCACTGCTGTCACCCTACTGACTGCCGGCCATGCTAGCGACATGCTGGCTCCGCCACGGCCTCGGTGGATGTCTCCTACAGATCTTGGCTGGGTAGTAGCTGAGCCCACAGCATATAATTCTTCTCTGGCTGAGGGAACAGAAAAGAACAGAGGCAGATTGAGGACAGGTGGGGGCACAGGGCCTGCTCCCAGGCCATGTTAACTAAGGGTTGTGTCTGACGAACCCATCGACTCTTGGCTGGGGGTGTCTGATATCTTGCGACAAAGTCGAAGATCGATTCAAGCACTGCTGGGTTGCTGGTCAAGACACGACTGCTAGCTGACACTGGAAGCTCAGGCCTCTCGAAGTGACCCCCTACTGCCAAGGCCCCTTACTCTGCTGCAACGTCTGCCTGCGCGAGAAACATTTAGGCCTCTGCCACTCCCCTGTACAGGGCCTGGCACTTCTCTAACTGACATACTGTTAGATCAAATAAATAAATAAAAAGGACATTAAAACACCCAAAAAATTCTTTAATTTTCTCACTTCACCACACAACGGCTAATAAGCCCTTTTTCCCCCCACTAATACACACAAATAAGGGCTTTACAACATAAAACTGCACCGCTGAACGCAAATATATTTTTCTTTTGCCACTTATACACGCCACAAAAGGCTTTAGAACATATAACTGCACCGCTGAACAGCAAATATTTTTTTTCTTTTGCCACCAATACACACACCAAAATTGGCTTTAGTTTTCACACTTAACCACACAACAGCTAGTTTTTGGCTAATATGAGCCAAAAACTGCTGAAGGCTTCTTTCACATCTGCGTTGTGAGGATCCATATGGCGCATAGCTATGTGACGCAGGGACCCGGTGACATCATCGAGAAGCTCCCCGGCCGCCGCACAGACGGTAAATAGCTGCTCCCCGCTGCTTTTCAATGACAGCCAGGACTTTAGTAACGTCCTGGCTGCCATGGTTACCATTCTTAAAAGCTTAACGTTGGATACGGTGAGGCGCCAAAACGACGTTTAGCTTAAAGTCGGATATGGATTAATGCTTTTCAATGGGCATTAATTACCAATCCATCCTTGCAGCATGTCTTCAGACTTTTTGTCCGGAAGAAAATCCGCAGCATGCGGCGTATTTTGCTACGGCCAAAAAACGTGTCGGTACTGAACTGAAAACATCCTGATTAGAGTTGAGCGAACACCTGGATGTTCGGGTTCGACGGGTTCGGGATCCGAACTCGACCCGAACTTCATCCCGAACCCGAACCCCATAGAAGTCAATGGGGACCCGAACTTTTGGGCACTAAAAAGGCTGTAAAACACACCCGGAAAGGGCTAGAGGGCTGCAAAAGGCAGCAAAATGTAGTTAAATCCCCTGCAAACAAATGTAGATAGGGAAATGATGAGTTAACATAAAATAAATAAAAATTAAACAATATTAATTGGAGTGAGGTCCCATAGCACAGAATCAGGCTTCAAGTCACCCACCAATGGAGAAGGTCACTTACTATTATTTTGACCACAGCACCCAGACAAAGGAGAGAGGTCCCACAGCAGAGAACCAGGCATCATATCACCCACCACAGGAGTAGGCCACCATTTAGTTACTTTGACCCTTACACCCAGGCGGAGGAGAGAGGTTACACAGCAGAGAATCAGGCATCATATCAACCACCACAGGAGAAGCCACCATTTAGTTACTTTGACCCCTGCACCCAGGAAGAGGAGAGAGGCCCTACAGCACATATTCTGGCATCATATCAGCCACCACAGGAGAAGCCACCATTGAGTTACTTTGACCCCTGCACCCAGGAAGAGGAGAGAGGCCCCACAGCACATATTCTGGCATCATATCACACACCACAGGAGAAGGCCTCTTTCAGTGATTTAGGCCTTTGGACCCAGACAGAGGAGAGAGGCACCACAGCACATATTCTGGCATCATATCAGCCACCACAGGAGAAGCCACCATTGAGTTACTTTGACCCCTGCACCCAGGAAGAGGAGAGAGGCCCCACAGCACATATTCTGGCATCATATCACCCACCACAGGAGTAGGCCACCATTTAGTTACTTTGACCCCTACACCCAGACGGAGGAGAGAGGTTACACAGCAGAGAATCAGGCATTTAGATCACCCACCACAGGAGTAGGCCACCATTGAATCAGACCCCGGCAACCATGTCAGATGGCACAAGCATAAGCTTTATATCAATCAGCACAGGAGAAGGCGACTTTGAAAGACTTTGACCCCTACACCCAGATGGAGGAGAGAGGTTTCACAGCAGAGAATCAGGCATCATATCAACCACCACAGGAGAAGCCACCATTTAGTTACTTTGACCCCTGCACCCAGGAAGAGGAGAGAGGCACCACAGCACATATTCTGGCATCATATCAGCCACCACAGGAGAAGCCACCATTGAGTTACTTTGACCCCTGCACCCAGGAAGAGGAGAGAGGCCCCACAGCACATATTCTGGCATCATATCACCCACCACAGGAGTAGGCCACCATTTAGTTACTTTGACCCCTACACCCAGACGGAGGAGAGAGGTTACACAGCAGAGAATCAGGCATTTAGATCACCCACCACAGGAGTAGGCCCCAATTTAATGGGACCCCGGCAACCATGTCAGATGGCACAACCATCAGCTTCATATCAATCAGCACAGGAGAAGGCGACTTTGAAAGACTTTGACCCCTACACCCAGACGGAGGAGAGAGGTTTCACAGCAGAGAATCAGGCATTTAGATCACCCACCACAGGAGTAAGCCCCCATTGAATCAGACCCTGGCAACCATGTCAGATGGCACAACCATCAGCTTTATATCAATCAGCACAGGAGAAGGCGACTTTGAAAGACTTTGACCCTACACCCAGATGGAGGAGAGAGGTTTCACAGCAGAGAATCAGGCATCATATCAACCACCACAGGAGAAGCCACCATTTAGTTACTTTGACCCTGCACCCAGGAAGAGGAGAGAGGCACCACAGCACATATTCTGGCATCATATCAGCCACCACAGGAGAAGCCACCATTGAGTTACTTTGACCCCTGCACCCAGGAAGAGGAGAGAGGCCCCACAGCACATATTCTGGCATCATACTAACCACCACAGGAGAAGCCACCATTGAGTTACTTTGACCCCTGCACCCAGGAAGAGGAGAGAGGCCCCACAGCACATATTCTGGCATCATATCAGCCACCACAGGAGAAGCCACCATTGAGTTACTTTGACCCCGCACCCAGGAAGAGGAGAGAGGCACCACAGCACATATTCAGGCATCATATCACACACCACAGGAGAAGGCCTCTTTCAGTGATTTAGGCCTTTGGACCCAGACAGAGGAGAGAGGCACCACAGCACATATTCTGGCATCATATCAGCCACCACAGGAGAAGCCACCATTGAGTTACTTTGACCCCTGCACCCAGGAAGAGGAGAGAGGCCCCACAGCACATATTCTGGCATCATACTAACCACCACAGGAGAAGCCACCATTGAGTTACTTTGACCCCCGCACCCAGGAAGAGGAGAGAGGCACCACAGCACATATTCTGGCATCATATCAGCCACCACAGGAGAAGCCACCATTGAGTTACTTTGACCCCTGCACCCAGGAAGAGGAGAGAGGCCCCACAGCACATATTCTGGCATCATATCAGCCACCACAGGAGAAGCCACCATTGAGTTACTTTGACCCCGCACCCAGGAAGAGGAGAGAGGCACCACAGCACATATTCAGGCATCATATCACACACCACAGGAGAAGGCCTCTTTCAGTGATTTAGGCCTTTGGACCCAGACAGAGGAGAGAGGCACCACAGCACATATTCTGGCATCATATCAGCCACCACAGGAGAAGCCACCATTGAGTTACTTTGACCCCTGCACCCAGGAAGAGGAGAGAGGCCCCACAGCACATATTCTGGCATCATACTAACCACCACAGGAGAAGCCACCATTGAGTTACTTTGACCCCGCACCCAGGAAGAGGAGAGAGGCACCACAGCACATATTCTGGCATCATATCAGCCACCACAGGAGAAGCCACCATTGAGTTACTTTGACCCTGCACCCAGGAAGAGGAGAGAGGCCCCACAGCACATATTCTGGCATCATACTAACCACCACAGGAGAAGCCACCATTGAGTTACTTTGACCCCTGCACCCAGGAAGAGGAGAGAGGCACCACAGCACATATTCTGGCATCATATCAGCCACCACAGGAGAAGCCACCATTGAGTTACTTTGACCCCCGCACCCAGGAAGAGGAGAGAGGCACCACAGCACATATTCAGTTATCATATCACACACCACAGGAGAAGGCCTCTTTCAGTGATTTAGGCCTTTGGACCAAGACAGAGGAGAGAGGCACCACAGCACATATTCTGGCATCATATCAGCCACCACAGGAGAAGCCACCATTGAGTTACTTTGACCCCTGCACCCAGGAAGAGGAGAGAGGCCCCACAGCACATATTCTGGCATCATACTAACCACCACAGGAGAAGCCACCATTGAGTTACTTTGACCCCCGCACCCAGGAAGAGGAGAGAGGCACCACAGCACATATTCTGGCATCATATCAGCCACCACAGGAGAAGCCACCATTGAATTACTTTGACCCCTGCACCCAGGAAGAGGAGAGAGGCCCCACAGCACATATTCTGGCATCATACTAACCACCACAGGAGAAGCCACCATTGAGTTACTTTGACCCCGCACCCAGGAAGAGAAGAGAGGCACCACAGCACATATTCTGGCATCATATCAGCCACCACAGGAGAAGCCACCATTGAGTTACTTTGACCCCTGCACCCAGGAAGAGGAGAGAGGCCCCACAGCACATATTCTGGCATCATATCAGCCACCACAGGAGAAGCCACCATTTAGTTACTTTGACCCCTTCACCCAAACAGAGGAGAGAGGTTCCACATCAGAGAATCAGGCATCATATCAACCACCACAGGAGTAGGCCACAATTTAGTTTATTTGACCCTGCACCCAGGAAGAGGAGAGAGGCCCCACAGCACATATTCTGGCATCATATCACTCACCACAGGAGAAGGCCTCTTTCAGTGATTTAGGCCTTTGGACCCAGACAGAGGAGAGAGGTCCCACAGCAGAGAACCAGGCATCATATCACCCACCACAGGAGTAGGCCACCATTTAGTTACTTTGACCCCTACACCCAGACGGAGGAGAGAGGTTACACAGCAGAGAATCAGGCATTTAGATCACCCACCACAGGAGTAGGCCCCAATTTAATGGGACCCCGGCAACCATGTCAAATGGCACAACCATCAGCTTTATATCAATCAGCACAGGAGAAGGCGACTTTGAAAGACTTTGACCCCTACACCCAGATGGAGGAGAGAGGTTTCACAGCAGAGAATCAGGCATCATATCAACCACCACAGGAGAAGCCACCATTTAGTTACTTTGACCCCTGCACCCAGGAAGAGGAGAGAGGCACCACAGCACATATTCTGGCATCATATCAGCCACCACAGGAGAAGCCACCATTGAGTTACTTTGACCCCTGCACCCAGGAAGAGGAGAGAGGCCCCACAGCACATATTCTGGCATCATATCACCCACCACAGGAGTAGGCCACCATTTAGTTACTTTGACCCCTACACCCAGACGGAGGAGAGAGGTTACACAGCAGAGAATCAGGCATTTAGATCACCCACCACAGGAGTAGGCCACCATTGAATCAGACCCCGGCAACCATGTCAGATGGCACAAGCATAAGCTTTATATCAATCAGCACAGGAGAAGGCGACTTTGACAGACTTTGACCCCTACACCCGGACGGAGGAGAGAGGTTTCAAAGCAGAGAATCAGGCATTTAGATCACCCACCACAGGAGTAGGCCCCAATTTAATGGGACCCCGGCAACCATGTCAGATGGCACAACCATCAGCTTCATATCAATCAGCACAGGAGAAGGCGACTTTGAAAGACTTTGACCCCTTCACCCAAACAGAGGAGAGAGGTTCCACATCAGAGAATCAGGCATCATATCAACCACCACAGGAGTAGGCCACAATTTAGTTTATTTGACCCCTGCACCCAGGAAGAGGAGAGAGGCCCCACAGCACATATTCTGGCATCATATCACACACCACAGGAGAAGGCCTCTTTCAGTGATTTAGGCCTTTGGACCCAGACAGAGGAGAGAGGTCAGAGATTAGCTTCATATCCCCAGCACAGCAGAAGACCGCTTTATTTGACTTAGGCCTCAGCACCCAGACAGAAGACAGAGGTAGCATGGCAGAGGTTATGGCTTCATGTCACCCGTTAGTTTAACCGGCCACTTTCATCTGGTTAGGCCCGGCGCCCAGACAGAGAAGAGTTTCATTCAACTGTGGGTTTCATAAAATTTGTATCAAATAAAGAAGTGGCCCGTAGCACAACAAGACATGTTTTAGGCAGTTAATAAGGACTACTCTGCACAAGGGAGGGACAGGTCCTGTGGGATCCATGCCTGGTTCATCTTTATGAAGGTCAGCTTGTCCACGTTGGCTGTGGACAGGCGGCTGCGCTTGTCAGTAATGACGCCCCTGCCGTGCTGAATACGGCGTTCAGATAAAACGCTGGCCGCCGGGCAGGAAAGCACCTCAAGGCATAACATGCTAACTCTGGCCACGTGGACAATTTGAAACCCAGTAGTTGAATGGGGCCGAACCATCCGTCAGGATGTGGAGGAGTGTGCAGACATACTGTTCAACCATGTTAGTGAAATGCTGCCTCCTGCTAACACGTTCCGTATCAGGTGTCGGTGCAGATAGCTGTGGCGTGGAGACAAAACTTTTCCACATTTCTGCCATGCTAACCCTGCCCTCAGATGAGCTGGCCGTGACACAGCTGCGTTGGCGACCTCTTGCCACTCCTCTGCCTTCACCTTCCACCTGTTCCCCTGTGACATGTGGGAATGCTCTCAAGAGCGCCTCTATCAGCGTGCGCTTGTACTCGCGCATCTTACGGTCGCGCTCCAGTTCAGGAATTAAAGTGGGCACATTGTCTTTATACCGGGGATCCAGCAGGGTGGCCACCCAGTAGTCTGCACACGTTAAAGCGTGGGCAACTCTGCTGTCGTTGCGCAGGCATTGGAGCATATATTCGCTCATGTGGGCCAGGCTACCCATGGGTAAGGACAAGCTGTCCTCTGTGGGAGGCGTATCGTCATCGTCCACCGTATCCCCCAGCCACGCACCAGTGATGGGCCTGGGCTGCCACCCCGCTGTGAACTTGCGTCATCCTCGTCCCCCTCCACCTCCTCCTCCTCATCCTCCTCGTCCTCCAGTACAGTGCCTTGGCTGGCGACTTGTGAACCTGTCCTCTGCTGCTTAAACAAACCTCCCTCTGAGCCAATTCGAACAGACTGGCCCGAAAGTGTTAGAAACGAGCCCTCATCCTCCTCCTCCTCCTCCTCCACCTGGGCCACCTCCTCTAACATCATTGCCTAAGTGTTTTCTCAAGGAGACATAGAAGTGGTATTGTAACGCTGATAACAGTGTCATCGCCACTGGCCATGTTGGTGGAGTACTCGAAACAGCGCAGCAGGGCACACAGGTCTCGCATGGAGGCCCAATCATTGGTGGTGAAGTGGTGCTGTTCGGCAGTACGACTGACGCGAGCGTGCTGCAGCTGAAACTCCACTATGGCCTGCTGCTGCTCGCACAGTCTCTCCAGCATGTGCAAGGTGGAGTTCCACCGGGTGGGCACGTCGCATATGAGGCGGTGGCGGGAAGGCCGAAGTTCCGCTGTAGCGCAGACAGGCGAGCAGCGGCAGGATGTGAGCGGCGGGCGCGCACAGGCGGCCCGCACTTTATGCAGCAGCTCTGACATGTTGGGGTAGTGGTGAATGAACCTCTGCACCACCAAGTTCAGCACATGCGCCAGGCAAGGGATGTGCGTCAAACCGGCTAGTCCCAGAGCTGCCACGAGATTTCGCCCATTATCGCATACCACCAGGCCTGGCTTGAGGCCCACCGGCAGAAACCACTCGTCGGTCTGTTGTTCAATACCCCGCCACAACTCCTTTGCGCTGTGGGGCCTGTCCCCCAAACATATGAGTTTCAGAATGGCCTGCTGGCGTTTACCCGGGCTGTGCTGAAGTTGGTGGTGAAGGTGTGTGGCTGACCGGATGAGCTGGTGGAAGCAGTGGAGGAGGAAGCCGAGTAGGAGGAGGAGGCTACAGGAGGCAGAGAATGATGCCCCTGCGATCCTAGGGGCGGAAGGACGTGCGCCAAGGAACTGTCCGCCGGGGCCCAGCCGCCACTACATTCATCCAGTGTGCAGTTAGTGAGATATAGCGTCCCTGGCCGTGCTTACTGGTCCACGTATCTGTGGTTAGGTGGACCTTGCCACAAATGGCGTTGCGCAGTGCACACTTGATTTTATCGGACACTTGCATGTGCAGGGAAGGCACGGCTGTCTTGGAGAAGTAGTGGCGGCTGGGAACCACATACTGCGGGACAGCCATGGCCATCAGCTGTTTGAAGCTGTCTGTGTCCACCAGCCGGAATGACAGCATTTCAAAGGCCAGCAGTTTAGAAATGCTGGCGTTCAGGCCAAGAGCTCGAGGGTGACTCGGGGAATTTGCGCTTCCTCTCTAAGGTTTGAGATATTGAGAGCTGAACGCTGCTGTGTGATATAGTGGAGACGCTAGTTGACGGTGGCGGTGGTGGTGGTGTCGGTGGCACATCCTCTGTTTGCTGCTCGGCAGGTGGCAACATTCCTCTCGAGGCGGAAGCCGAGGCAGCAGCGGTAGAGGGAGCAGGGGAGCCTCAGCGAGTGCCTGGTTTTTAAGGTGTGTACCCCACTGCAGTTCATGCTTTGCATGTAGATGCCTGGTCATGCAGGTTGTGCTGAGGTTCAGAACGTTAATGCCTCGCCTCAGGCTCTGATGGCAGAGCGTGCAAGTCACTCGGGTCTTGTCGGTAGGACATTGTTTAAGAAGTGCCATGCCAGGGAACTCTTTGAAGCTGCCTTTGTGGGGCTGGGTCCCTGTTGGCGATGTCCAGTAGCAGGCGAACTCTGGGGCGGCGGCTCGTCTGCTTTGGCCCCCTGCTCCCTCTTTGGCTTCGCTGTTGTCTCGGTCTCACCACTACCTCTTCCTCTGAACTGTGAAAGTCATCGCCACGACCTTCAGTCCATGTGGGGTCTAAGACCTCATCGTCCTCTGCATCGTCTTCCACCCAGTCTCCCTCCCTGACCTCCTCCTGTTCAGTCTGCACACTGCAAAAGACGCGGCAGTGGGCACCTGTGTTTCGTCATCATCAGAGACGTGCGGACTCCGATGAGGTGGTATTCCCATGTCCTCTTCATCTGGAGACATAAGTGGTTGTGCGTCAGTGCATGGTATGTCTTCCTCCACTGGGGAAGGGCTAGGTGGACGCCCCTGGGAAACCCTGGAAGCAGAGTCTTCAAACAGAAGAAGAGACTGCTGCATAACTTGTGGCTCAGACCGTTTCCCTGATATGCTTGGGGGTGATGTGACAGACTGATGGGCTTGGTTTTCAGGTGCCACCTGTGCGCTTTCCGCAGAAGACTGGGTGGAAGACCATGTGGTGAACGTGCTGGAAGCACTGTCGGCCACCCAATCGATTAATGCCTGTACCTGCTCAGGCCTTACCATCCTAAGAGCGGCATTGGGCCCCACGAGATATTGCGGTACATTCTGCCGGCTAGTTGAGGAGTTCGTTCCCTACTGTGTGCGCCTGGGGCCGAGCGGCCACGTCCTCTACCAGCAACAGAGGCTCCACGGACACCACCACGACCGCGTCCTCGTCCCTTAATAGTATTTTTCTTCATTGTTGCGATTCAACTCGCACCACAATGAAATATATTATTTTTATAAGCAAAATCCCCTCACTGGAATACTTTCAGTCTTTTGACTGTATGGATTACAGATGGAATGACTGTTATATGTGAGTACCGCTTTCTTTGACAGATTCTAGTATGGGTACATATATGTTTTCCCAACCCCAGCACATTAATTTGCTAATTCCAGATGTATGAAACGCAGGCCTAACTGTATCTAGTATATTGAGCGCCAGATAAACTAACTTGGCCTTTTTAAATAAAAAAATTCCCTCACTGGAATACTTTCAGTCTTTTGACTGTATGGATTACAGATGGAATGACTGTTATATGTGAGTACCGCTTTCTTTGACAGATTCTAGTATGGGTACATATATGTTTTCCCAACCCCAGCACATTAGTTTGCTAATTCCAGATGTATGAAACGCATGGCCTAACTGTATCTAGTATATTGAGCGCCAGATAAACTAACTTGGCCTTTTTAAATAAAAAAAATTCCCTCACTGGAATACTTTCAGTCTTTTGACTGTATGGATTACAGATGGAATGACTGTTATATGTGAGTACCGCTTTCTTTGACAGATTCTAGTATGGGTACATATATGTTTTCCCAACCCCAGCACATTAATTTGCTAATTCCAGATGTATGAAAGCATGAGCCTAACTGTATCTAGTATATTGAGCGCCAGATAAACTAACTTGGCCTTTTTAAATAAAAAAATTCCCTCACTGGAATACTTTCAGTCTTTTGACTGTATGGATTACAGATGGAATGACTGTTATATGTGAGTACCGCTTTCTTTGACAGATTCTAGTATGGGTACATATATGTTTTCCCAACCCCAGCACATTAGTTTGCTAATTCCAGATGTATGAAACGCATGAGCCTAACTGTATCTAGTATATTGAGCGTCAGATAAACTAACTTGGCCTTTTTTAAATAAAAAAAATTCCCTCACTGGAATACTTTCAGTCTTTTGACTGTATGGATTACAGATGGAATGACTGTTATATGTGAGTACCGCTTTCTTTGACAGATTCTAGTATGGGTACATATATGTTTTCCCAACCCCAGCACATTAGTTTGCTAATTCCAGATGTATGAAACGCAGGCCTAACTGTATCTAGTATATTGAACGCCAGATAAACTAACTTGGCCTTTTTAAATAAAAAAATTCCCTCACTGGAATACTTTCAGTCTTTTGACTGTATGGATTACAGATGGAATGACTGTTATATGTGAGTACCGCTTTCTTTGACAGATTCTAGTATGGGTACATATATGTTTTCCCAACCCCAGCACATTAGTTTGCTAATTCCAGATGTATGAAAGCATAGGCCTAACTGTATCTAGTATATTGAACGCCAGATAAACTAACTTGGCCTTTTTAAATAAAAAAATTCCCTCACTGGAATACTTTCAGTCTTTTGACTGTATGGATTACAGATGGAATGACTGTTATATGTGAGTACCGCTTTCTTTGACAGATTCTAGTATGGGTACATATATGTTTTCCCAACCCCAGCACATTAATTTGCTAATTCCAGATGTATGAAAGCATAGGCCTAACTGTATCTAGTATATTGAACGCCAGATAAACTAACTTGGCCTTTTTAAATAAAAAAAAATTCCCTCACTGGAATACTTTCAGTCTTTTGACTGTATGGATTACAGGTGGACTGGTATTAGTAGGGGTGACACAAGCACACCCAAGTCCCTGATGTAGGATTTCTATGGCACAGACCACTATTACAAGTGATTAATGGACGTTGGGAGAGTTGTGCTGCAGCACTAGTCCCAAGATGGCCGCCGCCTATCAGCCCAGTAACATGTGCCACAAAATGGTCTGCACAACCTTTAAAAAAAATAGCCTTGGACTGTGCTGCTAAATCGCTATTGGTCTGAATCCCAGGTGTAGATGTCTGACTTGTTTGGAGCTTTGGAATGCACACTGTGGCAGCTTCTGCTGCAGCACTACAAATCGCAAAATTGCGGCCGGCGGTCAGCCCATGTACATGTGGATGGAAAAATCACTCTGGCCACTCTAAAAATAGCCAATCCCTATCGAAAAAGCAGCTCAGCTGCAGTTGTTCAGATGAATCACAGGTGGAGGAGAGAAATTTGCTTCCAGTTATTCAATTATCCCTGCCTATTCTCGCCCTAGCATCAGCTGCGTCTATCCCTGTTCTATTCACATCGGGAGTGAGCACGTCCCGACGTGCGCACAAGCTTATAAAGAGGCTGAGTCACATGCTGCACTCGGCCAATCACAGCCTTGCCAATAGTAGGCATGGCTGCGATGGCATCTTAGGGCAAGTAGTATGATGCATGTTGATTGGCTGCTTTGCAGCCTTTCAAAATGCGCCTAAATACATGCCGAACGACGAACCCGAACTTTTTTGAAAATGTCCGGGTTCGGGTCCGGGTCCCGGACACCCCAAAATTCGGTACGAACCCGAACGATGCTCGAACTGTTCGCTCAACACTAATCCTGATGCATCCTGAACGGATTTCTCTCCATTCAGAATGCATTGGGATAATCCTGATCAGTATCTTTCCGTCCTAGAGCCCCGAGGACAGAACTCTAGGACGGAAAGGAAAAACGAAAATGTGAAAGGGGCCTTAAAACAAATAACTGCTCTGCACAAGGGCAAATCAGACTTAGAAATATTTCCTTGTAATAAACCCTGTTAATGGCTGTATCAAACAGCACTTGCACCCCAATAACAAGAACGGTTTGTTGCAATTACAGAGCTGTATATTGGCAATTTGGGTCCCAAGTCAGTGCAGCAAGGTGTAATAGGATTCTTCCTATTACCCAGGCTGTAACCTTCCCTACTGAACCCTGTTCAACATAAATGCTGTGGAATGATTCATCCCTATCCTTTCTCTACTCTTTGAATAATCTTTCCCTGAACTTGTAAATCGTTTTTTTAGCACAATTAAGTTTTTTCTAGCACTGTCCCTAGAACCTACTGTCGTTTTTCCATTACACCCCATGACAGCACCTTTGAGAGATCCTCCCCCATCCGGACAGGAAACAGGAACTTCCCAGATCTTTAAATTGGTCCACCTCCTTCCACCACTCAGTTCTTTCCGGTTTCCTGTCCAGGGACAGGTGGAGTTTCTTTCCAGGTCTATCCTCGGGGCTGCAGGACCTCTAGGGTCATGTAGAAAACCTATTGGAGGTACCTGTCGGCATAAGTCTCCACTAGGAGCCGCTGAGAAGCCCGGCTGTTTCCTTCTTCGGCGCCATGGGGGGGGGGGGGATACCTGTAGCCACCTCATTTTTCCCTTCCCAGGCCGGCGAAGTTCGGCGTTAGGGGGAGGAGTTCCTCTTCTCTCATTCGCGGCAGGGCGCGCGCGTCGCGCCGGAAGTGACGCGTGCATTCCACCGGCCGGAAGGGGGGGGGCCTAGGAACATGGCGGGCGCTGCGCGGCCCATTTGAAAAAGGGAACGCCGGCCAGCCAGGATGGAGGGAGCAGCGACAGCCAGATTTTTGACCGGACGGCCAGATCTTCCCTCCATCGCCCCCTTAAAGCACCACTATGCAGGAGGAAGGGGAGACTCAACTGCGCACGTACAAACAGGAGCTGAATTCTGAGGCCAGCACGGTACTCCTGGGGGAAAGAGGGGTTAACCCCCACCATCTCCCTTTGGGGAGTTATTAAATATGGTCAGATTTAGACTGATCGGGGCTATTTATTAAATGCAGGTGAAAGAAGCCCCAAGAAAAGCTACCCACAAAGCAAGAGCTAGAGAATGTGGAATTTGCAAGCGGAGGTTGAGCCCATTCTACCATAAAGCATGTTGCCAACCATGTCTGGATAAGTTGGTGGCAGAGGAATCGCCATCTTTATTGCAGAACTTACAGGAGTTAGTTAAAAATGAGGTGCGTTCTTCTGTGGAACATCTTAAAAAGTCCCTACCTAGCTCAGACGGTAGTGGAGAATGCTTCAGAATCTGAGTCTGAGGAAGAGGGCGCCATTACAAGCTCAGACTCCTGCTATTCTTACTTTCACTTTGTAACACGTGTAGCCGCAATTTTAGGAAAAAAAATATTTGCTACCACAAAGCGCAAGGAAATTCAAATTTGTGGCGAATTTAATTTTTCCTGAAATTCGGATCAAATTCTATTCTTTTCATTTCAATTCACTCAACACGATTCTTGAGCACTGAAAAAAAAGAGTTGAGGGGCCACACAAATTGTAAGTCTTTTTTGGCACTTGAGCATCTAATCAGACATGCAGGATTGACATTTACATTAAAGGAGCCCTTAGGGTAGCACCCAGACCAGGAGCTACATACAGAAGCACCAGCTGTTTTTTTTTTTCTCTCGATTGTCTGGTATATATCTTTTGATGAACAGGTTTATACAGCAATTCTTTGATTTGAACAACTCCTGTTACAGAAGGCTCAGTTCTCATATTAAACTGTGTCATGACCCTATGAAACTCTAATCCCTCTGGGTTGTCACCTATTTTTCTGTGAGATGAGCATAGGGAGAAACGTGACTATATGCTCATGCACTAGGGATAGTGTTTCTGCAAACTGTTAACAGAAAGTGTAGGTCAATATTGGAGAGAGCGAGTGAGTGCAGGGAGACTACAGGGAGAGCGTAGGAGACTGCTGAACTACAGACTCTGCTACAATTTATCATTGTGTACATAACAGTACAGTGCACAAAGAGTCATAGCTAATCCATTCTGTTAGCTGTAGAGTTACTGTGCATCAGTATAACAGGCCACTTTTAGGCAGATTTGCCTGGGTATACCTGATTTATAGCAATTTGTGACCAAATTATTCATAATTAACAAATCACATTTCTTGTTGAACTTCGGTGAAGCTACTGATTCAAATTTTTCAAAACTTCATTCATCACTAATGACCACATGTGACCCCAACCTAATGCATGGATGCATTTGATCCTCCAAGTCCCGTTAATCTCATCTGTTTATTTAAAAGGATTGTCTGATCTGAAAGGGATTAGCGTAAAGAAAAAGAAAAGCAATTTACTAGGTGCTTCATTCCATTGCCACTTGTCCGGTCCCCACTGCTTCTGTTGCTCTGTAGAAGTCGTCATATACACTGCTTGTGCCATTTACTGGCTACTGCAGGAACGTGTCCTCAAGTGGCATGTGACAGCTGACATGACAGAAAGGATACAGAGGAAAAAGACCGGCACTCACCAAATTCAATTTCTTCACTTTATTCACCACACATGGCAAGACAAAAAGACGCAGGCGTTTCGGCTCAAACGCAGTGAGCCTTCCTCAAGTATCTCACTGCGTTTGAGCCGAAACGCCTGCGTCTTTTTGTCTTGCCATGTGTGGTGAATAAAGTGAAGAAATTGAATTTGGTGAGTGCCGGTCTTTTTCCTCTGTATTCTGTTGGACGTTGTTCCTGGGACGCGTGCACCACACCGCTGATATCGGAGTGCCGACTGATTTCCATATATATGACAGAAAGGATGTCACAAGTAAATAGTAAATAGTTCCCTCTTTAAGTTCTGTGATTAAACTTGTGATTGCAACACTGGCAACATGATTGCCTGGGCTGGTATCACTATGTCTGCTCCTTAGGGCTGTCTTTTGTAATTACTAGTGGCATGCTGCAGCAGGTCCCTGTGCATATGTCACAGGTACAAAATGCTGACATACTGAAAGGGCTTGTCCCATGGAAAATATTTTACATTTTTCAAAGCACCTTGCTCTGAATAATTTTTTAATTTCATGTAATTCAAAATTTAATATGGGAAATTAGTTATTTAATAAAAATAACCTTAAAGCGCCACCTGCTGTTTTTTCTTTTCCTTATATCTCTGTCCACCTCACCAGGATGGACACACATGCTCAATTCCATCCTTCTACAGCCATCAGCCAGATCTTTTGTTAGAAGCTGTGGGAGAACAGATACAGAGAGAGAGCTGCAGCAGAAAGACAAAGTCCCTGAGAACGGAAACACCCTGAGCTGCCAGCCTGAAGAAAATGTAGCAGAGCAATTGGAGCAATTAATGTGGAGATCTCTGGATCCATGTGAGGTATAGGTCTGGTTCTGGCTTTGTTAGAGATTGCCATGTACTATATGATGTCTGAATTCAATTTCTTAAATTAATTGTCGGATAACCCCTTTAAGTGAACCAGTGCAATGTAAGTAAATCAAACTGCAGTTCGTCTATGGGATAAAAAACTAAAAAAAAAAAAGGTTGATCCTAAATTATAAGATACAGTAACATCTAGCACACTTGAATGCATTAATTTTCTATTTGCTTTTATACTATATACTGTATATACTCAGACACACACACACGAATAGTAAAAACCCTCAGACATTACTAATAGAAGATTTCTCAATACTTTCTTCAGCCACAACACATTGAATTTTTTTTTATAGTTTCTAAACTGTACTCATATTTCTATGAACATCCTTAAAACAAGCAAATCAGAATTTAAAGCCAGACATAAAGGCTAATTAAATTTCTGCCCTTCTGCAGCATTTAATATAAATGGTTCATTGTATTCTTCCCAAATTGGCCCTGCAGGGGCTTTAGTTTATTCTATTATAAATAAACCTCTACTGGGAAAGTGAATTATGTGAAATCTTTCAAAAATATACAAATTGTCTACATAAATATCCCTCAGTAATTCAACCTGTAGATCTACTGTACTCGCTCCCAGTGGGCCAACCCCAGTGCCTCCTAATACATACATTTGTAACCTGGTGATGGAGGGAGTGTTGACAGAAATGAGAAGCCAATGATGTCAATAGATTTACAGTCATATAAAAGTATGTCTCCATAGTACATTTGTGCCGTGTATGTACAATTGTGAAAAAGTAACGAATCCCATGGTTTAGACATATCTGTGCAGATTTACTAATACCGTCTAACATTGAGACGTATCAATATGCAACTTTTTGTTTGTTTTTTTGGAGTGTGTGCTTGGTTTGAAATTTTTTTTTACAACTAATTTTCAGAATGTCACACATTATTTGTTAAATATATTGCATGAAATATCTATGTATTTTTAAGTCTAAAGTCAAATCATATTGATTAAAAAGGCTCTGTCAATTTGTACACCAACAGGGACCTAGTGTACACTTGGACTTTTAAGCAAAAAGTAGCAATGATAAATGTGGCTAACAATGTAGGTCAAACCTATATAAAGTTTACAGAAGGTGCCATATAGATATAACCAAACAAACACTGTCCATGGGGCAGAAAAAAGGATCTCACCCAGTTAATGTCAGAGACCATTAGACTGGTAAAAGACATCTGTCAGCACATTTATACCTCTGAAACTGGCTGACCTGTTACATGTGCACTTGGCAGCTGAAGGCATCTGTGTTGGTCCCATGTTCATATGTGCCTGCATATACTGATATATTTAAATGAACCTCTAGGAGCAATAGGGGCATTGCCATTACACCTAAAGGCTCTGCTCTCTCTGACACTGCCGCACCCTCTGCACTTTGATTGACAGGACCAGGTCTGATGATGTTCTCACTGCCTGGCCTTGTCAATGAAAGTACAGAGGGAACAGCAGTTGCAGAGAGGGCAGAGCCTCTAGGAGTAATGACAATGTCCCGGTTGCTCCTAGAGGCTCATTTGATATATATAAAAACATAACTTTTCTCAGCAATGCGGGCACATATGAGCATGGGACCAACACAAATGCCTTCAAATGCCAAGTGCACGCACAACAGGTCAGCCAGGTTCATAGGTACAAATCTGCTGACAGATACCCTTTAAAAATAAAGTAATAGAGGCAGAACTCCAACCCCACTCAAAATCAAGTGGTAATTTTATTCCAGTGATGAAACATTTCAGCTGAACCTAGTCTTTATCAAGCATACGTGATTTCACTATTATATAAACAGTTACATCATCAATGGGTAACACTCCCAATGATGACAACATACAGGGTCACAGTGGTCAAATGTTCTGGTATTCTATCACCCGTTGTCTATTTTTTAAACAGGGATGTTACATGGAGCAGATGAACTGAAAAACAAAGAAATTTGGCAAGTGCTGATCAATAGTTATACCAGAGATGGAGATGGTTATATGAAGTTATCCCCTATCCACAGGATAGGGGATGACTATTAGATCAGCGGGGTCCAACCACTTGGACCCCCACTGATCACAAGAATGGGGACCCTGTACCCTGTGGAGCCCCCCAAAATGAACAGAGCTGTCGTTTGCGCATGCATGCAGCAGCTCCATTCATTTATATGGGAATTCTGGAGATAGCTGAGCGCTGTGCTACCTTTGGAACTCCCAGAGAACCTGTGGATAGGGGAAAAATTCATACAATTGGAATACCTCTTTAACTTCTCATCTTACATTGGTATAATGAAAAATCAAAATAGCTGGGATATGGCTAGAGATAAGTAATAAGTGAACTTCTTTAAATTCAATTTGAGTCTCATTAGGTTGTATAGGTTGAATAGGTTGTTTTTCTTCCTCTCTCACAAAAAAATAGAATTCCTGTGTACTAGAACGTGTTAGAAAATTTATATGAAATTCTCAAATTTTAAAATCAATTTACTCATATCTAGGGTAAAAAAGTAGCTATTTTATTCTACTTGGGTCTCTGGAAATACTCTGCCACAGGATCTCTCCTTGTAAATAAAGCCTCATATTTGATTAACCTTAGCTCTATAGTCAGTCAATGTCAAATCTAGCATTGGTGTAATATGTTTCTTTTTTCTGTTTCCACTTACTTCTCAGTTTGTTTTAGCTCTGTGAAATATAAGAAAAACCTCAAGTGTCTACCTGGAAATCATCCATATTCATACTAGCTCCTGCTGGAGAATTTTATTGTGGCTTCATTCTAACTCCATCTACGGTTTGTATCTTAATAGATTCCAGTGCCACATAGTCGGCTTATTTGAACACCTAATGCTTGGTTATTCTTGTATTAATGAGCTGGACAGCAGTCGTATTAAAGGTGTTAATGTGAGACCTACAGCCCGTTCACAGCAGTAGACCATGATGCCTTCACAGTAGTTAATACAGACACACAATAGAAAAAAAAAACAGATCTAAAGATCTGGCAAATGCAGCTTGTTTATGATTTCCATAGAAGACCTTTAAAAAACAGATCTGGCACATGCAGCTTGTTTATGGTTTCTTTTAGTACAACACAAAAATAAATACAAAAAGTATAAACAATGATAATTTTATTTGTTTGAATGCCAGATCAGATAGCTCTTACTGAACTTGGGCTGTTCCTACTAGAAAATCTTGTAAAGGGGCCCTTACACTGCCCGATGTTCAGGCAGATTATCACTAAGGAGCATTAGTACAAACTTTGTTTAGCAATAATTTGCCAAGGGATCTGGATAGATTGGAGGCTTGGGCAGAGAAATGGCAGATGAGGTTTAAAACTGATAAATGTAAAGTTATGCACATGGGAAGGAATAATGCAAGTCATGCAATGTAATTGGCTTCTGCTTCACAGTTTTTTTTTGCCTTCCTCTGGATCAACTTGTAGGAAACAGGCCGAACTGGATGGACAAATGTCTTTTTTCGGTCTTATATATACTATGTTACTATGTTACCCGTACATACTAAATGGTAAAACACTCGGTAACACTGACATGGAAAAGGATCTAGGAATTTTAATAAACAGCAAACTAAGCTGTAGAAACCAGTGTCAGGCAGCTGCTGCTAAGACCAATAAGATAATGGGTTGCATCAAAAGGGGCATAGATGCCCGTGATGAGAACATAGTCCTACCACTTTACAAATCACTAGCCAGACCACACATGTACAGTTCTGGGCTCCTGTGAACAAGGCAGGCATAGCAGAGCTGAAGAGGGTTCAGAGGAGGGCAACTAAAGTGATAACTGGAATGGGGCAACTACAGTACCCTGAACGATTATCAAAATTAGGGTTATTCACTTTAGAAAAAAGACGACTGAGGGGAGATCTAATTACTATGTATAAATATATCAGGGGTCAGTACAGAGATCTCTCCCATCATTTATTTATCCCCAGGACTGTGACTGTGATGAGGGGACATCCTCTGCGTCTGGAGGAAAGAAGGTTTGTACACAAACATAGAAAAGGATTCTTCACTGTAAGAGCAGTGAGACTATGGAACTCTCTGCCTGAGGAGGTGGTGATGGTGAGTACAATAAAGGAATTTAAGAGAGGCCTGGATGTATTTCTGGAGTGTAATAATACTACAGGTTATAGCTGCTAGAGATGGGTCGTATGCGATTGTCAGAAAGGAATGCTTCCTACCGGACAATCGCTAGATACATGGAGCAGTGTAAAGGGGCCTTAAGGGAAGGTTTCCATGTTGTGAGGGAAGAAGTGTGCAATCTACCTGAGAACTGATCAGCAAACCGCAGGGCTTTGCTGAGAATTGCTGTGGTTTCTTGGCAAAAGATAAAAACCGTGCTTCACCTGTTCTTCCCGAGAAACTGCAGAAATTCTCAGCCCACGACCACTATATGGAAACATGGCCTGAGACTGCAATGTTCAGAAAAAAACTATTACTGATGAGCAAAATCTTTAGCGTGTACAATTATTTTCAGATGAGTTCACACTTATTGGCCATAGTACTTTGAACTATGGACAGTTGAAAACTATTGCTATGATGATTGTAAAATACTGTAAGATAAAAACGGCCAAAGCACACAAGAAAATACATGTAAATCTAGTCTTAGTTAAACAAAGTCTGGATTTTCCAAATATGTCTGTTTTTTAATATTTCCATTCTCTAGTACATAATAATTCATATTTTGTCTGTGTTGTGCTGTTATTTCTCCTAGAAATTTCTGAATAAATTGACAACTGACTGCTACCAGTTGGGGGTGTGTCCCTGCAGACTGACACTGTCCAGTCATTGTTGACAGTGACGGACCCAGCTGTCACTTGATTCACGGATATTCAGGGGAAATTTCAGAGAATGGCTCAACACAGAGGTATGAAAAATAATGTTCTAGATTTATTTCACGGGAAATATAAATGTTTATTGAAATAGAAATTACAGAAGTAGTGACAGGTTCTCATTAAAGAACATTTCCTGGAAATGACAAATCCACTTTATGTCTTATTTGGAAGATTTGGAGCTCTGATCACTATAAGGGAACGTCGACACAGGGTGGAAATGCTGTAGATTTTTCATTTTGATTTGCAGATGGAGAATTTGCAGTGGAGTACAGTAGCAGCAAAATAGATGAGAAGTAAAGAAATGAAGATGGGGTTACACATATGGATTTTCCTGCAGATTTGACCACAGATTTAACAATAGATTTGCAGGGAAATCTGCAGAAAAATTTGTGGTTGATTTTTTCATTTTGTGTGGACATATCCTAAATATATTTTAAATTTAATCAGCATAGAGCTACTTAAAAAACAAAAAAAGTGGGCAAGACTGAAAAATCACATTTCTTTATACTAGTCCTTAACTTAAAATCAAATCCCAACATTGCCAAATATGTTATGGCAGATCTGACATTATGCTCATGAAACATGAAGACCAGAATAAATAAAGAAATTAGGGAATTTGTACCTAAACTTTCACCTAAACTTTATTAAAAACCTATTGTACATGTGATAAAAAGAATATTTGTATTATACTTTAATTTTTTTGTTTTGCTTTCCTAGTGAAATAGACACCTATCCTACCTGTGAGCTCTGCATATCACATCATCGACGTGTTATGCCGGGCTTTGGCGGAGCAGGCACAGGCAGGAGCGATGTGCTATGTAAGCTCCAGCCTGCCCTTGCTCTGCTCTGCTAAAACCTTACATACCACGTTGATACAGGCGAGGCTTTAACAGAATGGAGCGAGCGGAGGAAGGATCTCACTTAGCACTTGGAGAAGGACAAACATTGATCCAAAAACTAACTGCAACGCCTTTATGTACTGTGTATAAATCGCACATGGGCGAACTATTTTTCTAAACATTTTTTTTGCAAAGGATAAATTGTATATATAGAAATACCTATACATTCCCTTTATTAGGTTGTTAACTTGCACAGCGCAGTATGCATTATTAATATTCAGTTCCTGCCATTAAATTAACATTGCCAGTAACTTAAAGGGGTTTTCCCATCATATAATGGGGGCATATCGCTAGGATATGCCCCCATTGTCTGATAGGTGGGACCCGCACCTACAACGAGAACAGAGTGGGGAAATTAATGGAGGGCACACTGCGCATGTGCAACCTCCCTCCATTCATTTTAATGGTGCCGCCGATAATAGTCGAGCGCTGGCTCGGCTATTTCCGTCTGTCCCATAGAAATGAATGGGAGCAGGGGCCACGTGTGCGTGGTGTGCTTCCATTCCCTTGTATGGGAGCAGCGATTGGTGGTGGATAGACATCGAAGAACCCAGCTCTCTCTGCTCCGTTCTTCTTGTAGGTGCGGGTCCCAGAGGTGGAACCCGCACCTTTCAGACAATGGGGGCATATCTTAGTGATATGCCCCTATTGTATGTGATGGGAATACCCCTTTAACTATAACCATTGGAAAACATTTAATAAATGAACTGAAAACATCCTGACCACATTTCATTTGACATTAAGCTAAAGAAATTCCATAGTAATGGAGCGTTAGCACAGTCTGCCAGCACAAGGAACATGGCTCTGACTTTTTAAACCACAATGGGAAATTGGAACTTGTCAAATGCTTGGAAAATTCATCACATTCTCAGTGGCCAGCATGAGCCTAATAAACAGCAGGATAGTCCACAGTGTCTTGCCAGACTATAGTCTCCATGCTTCATCTTGGTGTCTGCCTAGAGAGACTTAAAGGGCATCTGTCAGCATATTTGTAGCTTCAGTATCCGCACAGGCACACTACAGGATAGGGGCACAGAAGAGAACTGCTGGTGAGACTCTTTCTTGCATGTTGCCAGTACGGGATACTGAAGCCCATGGTGCAGTGTTAGACTTTTGGACAGAGATAGGCAACATTTGGCACTCCAGCTGTTCTGAAACTACAACTCCCATAATGCCCAGTTCACTTATATGGGAGTTAAAAGAACACCTGAGAATGCAGGGAGTTGGAGTTTCACAGCAGCTGGGGTGCCGAAGGTTGTTGATCCCTGCTTTTGGAGAAGTCAGGGCCAGACATGATCACGTTTACACAGCATGGCCCATCAAAGTGGATGGGGCGCTGCAGTTGCAGAGCTAGCATAGACTCTAGAAGTAACAGCAACGCCCTATTGTTCCTAGAAGTCCATTTGCAAGTTGTAGTTTTTAATGGTGTCATTTTTGGGTACACATAACCTTTATTAACTCTTTCTGGGAGGGAGATGGGAAAAAACAGCAATGCTGTCACTGCCACTGACAATACTACCCCATCTACTGATGGTAATGAACCCTTCTCTCCACATAGAGAGGCTGGTTATAGCCCCATCTAGTCATGGTAATGAAAATATAGAGAAGCTGGTTATAACCCCATCTAGTCATGGTAATGAACCCCTTCTCTCCATATAGAGAGGCTGGTTACAGCTACATCTAGTGATGGCAAGGAACCCCTCCTCTCCATACAGAGAGGCTGGTTATAACCCCATCTAGTGATGGCAATGAACCCCTCCTCTCCATATAGAGTGGCTGGTCATAACCCCATGTAGTGATGGCAATGAACCCTTCTCTCCATATAGAAAGGCTGGTTACAGACCCATCTAGTTATGGCAACAAACCCCTCCTCTCCATATAGAGAGGCTGGCTATTACCCCATCTAGTCATGGCAATGAACCTCTCCATATAGAGAGGCTGGTTATAGGCCCATCTAGTGATAGCAATTAACCCCTCCTCTCCATATAGAGAGGCTGGTTATAGCCCCATCTAGTCATGGTAATGAACCCCTCCTCTCCATATAGAGAGGCTGGTTATAACCCCATGTAGTGATAGCAATGAACCCTTCTCTCCATATAGAGAGGCTGGTTATAGCCCCATCTAGTCATGACAATGAACCCCTCCTCTCCATATAGAGAGGCTGGTTATAACCCCATCTAGTCATGGCAATGAACCTCTCCATATAGAGAGGCTGGTTATAGGCCCATCTAGTGATAGCAATTAACCCCTCCTCTCCATATAGAGAGGCTGGTTATAGCCCCATCTAGTCATGGTAATGAACCCCTCCTCTCCATATAGAAAGGCTGGTTATAGCCCCATCTAGTCATGGTAATGAACCCCTCCTCTCCATATAGAGAGGCTGGTTATAGCCCCATCTAGTGATGGTAATGAACCCCTCCTCTCCATATAGAAAGGCTTATAGCCCCATCTAGTCATGGTAATGAACCCCTCCTCTCCATATAGAAAGGCTGGTTATAACCCCATCTAGTGATGGCAATGAACCTCTCCATATAGAAAGGCTGGTTATAACCCCATCTAGTCATGGTAATAAACCCCTCCTCTCCATATAGAAAGGCTGGTTATAACCCCACCTAGTCATGGCAATGAACCCCTCCTCTTCATATAGAGAGGTTGGTTATAACCCCATCTAGTCATGACAATGAACCCCTCCTCTCCATATAGAGAGACTGTTTATAACCCCATCTAATAATAGCAATAAATCCTTCCTATCCATATAGAGAGGCTGACAACAGCCCCATCTAGTGATGACAATGAGCCCCTCCTCTCCATATAGAGAGGCTGGTTATAATCCCATCTAGTCATGGCAATGAACCTCTCCATATAGAGAGGCTGGTTATAATCCCATCTAGTCATGGCAATGAACCTCTCCATATAGAGAGGCTGGTTACAGCCCCATCTAGTAATGGCAACAATCAGGCTAGAAGCACCACGTGCATAAAATACAGGAAATGCATTTACCATATAAAAGTACATTTTTAACCCCTTATTCCAGCATAGTCAATATCACTGTCTTATGCTTGCATCTATTTGACACATATGTCTCTAACTCTCTATCAAAACTAAAGAGCGATAACTATTACTACTTCTGACTGCCAGCTGGAGGGCTCCCCTTTTTATGGGCCCCTGTGCTGCTGAATCAGCTGCACCAGAGGAATGTTCACCCATAATCAATGGGCCAGAAGATATGTTAGATAATCTTATCAGTTAGTAAAGTAGAAAAGCTCATGAAAGTGCTGCAACCAATGGTAAATCAACAGCCAGTTGGTATTTTGCTTGTCTCAAAAGGAAAGCACATATAAAGTAATATTAAAAGCTTTATGCACCTAGATAATGCTTACGGGGAAATTCTTAAATCATGTCCTGTATGAGCCTACAGATATGAACCATACATCCCTCTGGAGACTAGTTTATCACTGTAGCTTGTCGGCCACACAGGTAAAACCATTAATGTCACTAGCAGAATTTACTGTTCACTAACAGAGCATATAATTCCAGAGGCTTCAAAGTGTGCGGTGGAAAATCCTGCAGACATCTCACATATAGGAGAGCAAAGGTCAGGTTTCCAGCTAAAAACATCTATGCATCCAAAAGGAATCAATGTTTTACTAGACAAATAGTGTACTCTGTACTGACAATGGGCAAGCACCTCAAGCAGCTGTCTACAGATGGATATCTGGCTTGGCAATTTTCCCTTGTCATGTCCCAAGGCTTGTTAAAGTTGGAGGAGCCACTTCTACAAGGTGATGCTAATGAAATAGCTTTCTTTTCTCTCTTTTCATATTGTTTTCCCATGAAGCTTTGCCAATAAGTCTCCATACCATGGACCACTTCCAGTAGGTCTCCACAGGGGGTTGATCTCTTTAAGGAGAGCTACTACTCTGCCTAAACCAGACATACAGTTAAAGGTGTTTTCTGAGATGTTAATACTGATGACCTATCCTCAGGATAAGTAATCAGTATCTGAACGGTTGGGGTCTGACACTTGGGACCCCCGGTGATCAGATCTTTGAGAAGACATTAGCACTCGCAGTAATGCCATGGCTTTTTGTCAGTTTTTTCTAGGCCAGTGAAAACACGTTGATCAGTCATGTGGCCTAGGCGCAGCTCAGCCCCATAGAAGGGATAGTGAATGGGGCTGATCTGCGATAAAAAGTACAGCCACTATACAATGTACGGCGATGTGCTTGGTTTGCTGCATAAAAGGCCTCTGCACTCACAAGACCGCCAGTGCCTTCTCTAACAGCTGAGTGGCAGGGGTCCCGGGTGTCGAACTCTCACCAATCAGATATTTGTTGACCTATTCAGAGGATAGGTCAACAGTATTTAAATCTCAGAAACCACTTTTAATGTTCTGCTATGAAGCCTATGAACCAATTTACATCAGTTTTGTCCTTCTAAATACTACCTGTAAAGCCAGGTGATATAGGTATAGCCAGTGTTAACTTGACACTTAACATGTAAATACACATTTGCAGCAAACTCTGTCAAGTTTAATAAGTATTCCCATATCAGTTAATAATGGCTGAAATCAGACACTGTACTTATGCAGTGGTCAGGGTAGATGAAGTTACCGAAGCAGCCTAGCAGGGTGCGCTACTCTGTTTCTGTAGCAGCTTCTATGGGAGTTATGGAAACAGTGTAGCACAGCCCAATTGGCTGTTTCGGTAACTCTAGCCATCCTGGCCACAAAATAAGATGGGTATTCGATCAAAGTCATAAATGGTTGCAATTATTTATTTAACACGTTAAGTTTCAAGTTCACATTTGCTACATTTGTACAGAAATCTTTTATCGATGTGTATGTTTTAAGAATAGTACATCATTGTAGATGTATCTCGTCAAGAGCATATGAACCATAGAAGCAACCAACGTTGCTGCAGTTGGACTATTGGAGGGAGGATGGCTAGTTAATTCACTTTTCTATTAGGTAGTAAGAACTTCTTCAGTATTCATCAAAATGAGGCACATTATAATACCAAATCATAGCTATAGTACTTTAGTAGTTTTGCAAATTATGGAGTTCTGCTTCAGGTCTGTCCTTAGAAGTGGTGGCCAGCCAGCTAGGCTTCGTGTAAATGAACTGCTGTTCTTATAATATGTGGATGGACTGGATCCTCCATAGCAGCACATGACAGTGACATGCCGCTTGGGGGACACATCACCGCTGAGGCCAGTAAATGGCTGTTGTATCAAATGTGACCCTGGCCAGAAGTATACCTACAGGGGACTGGAAGGACCATGGAACAGAGCTGGAATGGAGCGATAAGTGTGTTTTTCTTTCTACTTTATGTAGACCACATTCTGGGGCATAATGAAAAATGCCTTTTGGTAAAAATAAAACCTCTAATCATCTATTTAAACAACTGTTTGTAGGAAAAATATATTTCCCTCTATCGCATTACAGGGGGTACATAACCTATGGGAGGGAATTTTTTAACTATTATTTTAAACAGTTTGAAAATAACAAGGATTTAAACTCAAAAATTAACCAAAAGAATATATTACCCAGTCCTGAGGAAAGGGGATTAGTATGAGCCAACACATATGATAGTAATGAGACCAGAGGCATGGGATTAATGAGATTACTTTTAAGACATAAAATATGCTGCATTGTAGCTTTCCCATTCTGCAGTGGGTCTTTCAGACAAAATAAAGTCAGTGGTTTGGCCCATAACTGCAGCATTTTCCATGGAGACCAATGATTTGGAGGCACAGCAGATATGTGATAGGTTACCAGCAGAGTACTTGCTGGAAGAGTCATATGACTACTGTGTGAGGTCTTAAAAATATTTTTAATGTTTAACTTGGATCTGTTTTTTCCATTGTAAATGCTATTACTTATCATGAAGTTCTGTGGAGTTTCCCATTGACGACATAAAAACAGTAGCACTGTGTGCTTTCCTGTTTCCTCAAGCAGCAGCTTGAGGTTTCAGTGATGAAATAGTTTAGAGGAACAATACTATTACTGTACAGTGCATGTAAGTGTACATATCTATTCATATTAAATGTCTCATTAATTAGTTAGTTTATGCCCCAGTTTAGTAGTATGCCCCCTGTTGGGGGTGGCAAATTTCTATGGTTCTTGCTGCTAAGAGCTTCATATATGCAGGGCCGGGCCGACACAGAGGCTGAGGAGGCTCCAGCCTCAGGGCGCTCAAGCCTCAGGCGCAGGCCCAGGCCACTCTCACCAAGTCCCTGCTGCTGCCGTGTAGCTGTATTAGCAGCAGAGCATCCATTTCTGCGCTCTGCTGCTGTAACAGCCGGTCCTGCGCCCCCTAGTGGTGTTCTTCCTCCCTCCCTCAGTCTAGTGCAGTGTGCTGCAGCTCCGTACCTTCCCCAGCCCCTGACTTCCTGCCTGTGTGTGCACCAGAGATTCACAACCCCCTCCCCCAGCACAGAGAGAAGAGCAGCGTCGGGACAGAGAAGGAGGAGGAGGAGGAATACTCTGCATCCTGCCTCTCCCTCCAAGTCACCAGAGACTGTATGTGCAGGAAATGTAAGGGGTTAAAGGGAATGGAATGGCAGTAATGTAATGTGCATATTGTGTGTTTTTATGTATGTATGTCATATGTATGTCTGTATATATGTATGTATGTGTGTCATATGTATGTCAGTATATATGTGTGTGTCATATGTATGTCAGTATATATGTGTGTGTCATATGTATGTCAGTATATATGTGTGTGTCATATGTATGTCTGTATATATGTGTGTGTCATATATATGCCAGTATATATGTGTGTCAAATGTATGTCAGTATAGATTATCTAACCCAGTCCCCTTTCCCCCATCAGCCCTTGTCCTACCCCCATCTACCCCACCAGACATTTAGATGTTATTTATTCCTGCTATTCTAATCATCTGATCAGTAGATGGCTCAAGTCAAGCCCTCACCCCCCCCAGCCATTTAGATATGTATGTTATCAATCATCCCCACCCCCGCCTTCCTTGTAATTTGCTGGCCCCCAATATCCATTGTGAGTCACAATCCATAACAGTGCCATCCACAGATCCCCCATAACAATGCGTCATCCACAGATCCCCCATAACAGTGTGTCATCCACAGATCCCCCATAACAGTGTGTCATCCACAGATCCCCCATAACAGTGTGTCATCCACAGATCCCCCATAACAGTGTGTCATCCACAGATCCCCATAACAGTGTGTCATCCACAGATCCCCATAACAGTGTGTCATCCACAGATCCCCCATAACAGTGTGTCATCCACAGATCCCCATAACAGTGCGTCATCCACAGATCCCCCATAACAGTGTGTCATCCACAGATCCCCCATAACAGTGTGTCATCCACAGATCCCCCATAACAGTGTGTCATCCACAGATCCCCCATAACAGTGTGTCATCCACAGATCCCCCATAGCACTGTCATCCACAGATCCCCATAACAGTGGGTCATCCACAGATCTCCCATAACATTGTCATCCACAGATCTCCCATAACACTGTCATCCACAGATCCCCCATAACATTGTGCAATCCACAGATCCCCCATAACAGTGCAATCCACAGACCCCCCATAACATTGTGCTATCCACAGATCCTCCATAACAGTGTCATCCATAGATCCCCCCATAACACTGTCATCCATAGATCCCCCATAACACTGTCATCCATAGATCTCCCATAACAGTGTCGTCCACAGATCCCCCATAAGTGTGTCATCCACAGATCCCCATAGCATTGTCATCCACAGATCCTTCATAACAGTGTCACCCACAGATCCCCCATAACAGTGCCATCCACAGATCCCCCATAACAGTGTCACCCACAGATCCCCCATAACAGTGCCATCCACAGATTACCCCATAACAGTGTCATCCATAGATCCCCCATAACAGTGCCATCCACAGATTACCCCATAACAGTGTCATCCATAGATCCGCCCCATAACAGTGTCATCCACAGATCCCCCATAACAGTGTCAACCATAGATCCCCCCCATAACAATGTCATCCACAGATCCTCCATAACATTGAGTCATTAATTGATACATTAAACTGTGCATATTTATGTGTGATTACAACAGTATTTAGTAAAGACTCCACAAGTTGGGGGCGCACTTGGGCAGCTCAGCCTCTGTTGGTGGTGGACCTTGTCCCAGCCCTGCTCATATGTCAAGGACCAGTTTAAACAAGGAACAAAGGAACAGAAGCTGATTAAATCTGCCAAAGTTGTAGCAATGATCTGTTAATAACTTTTTCTTTGGGCTTTAGCATAGAGGAATTCATTCATGTGGACATAAGCTATAATTGTCTCATGACCTACATTCTCCTTAGGTCAAGTATGCTGCCCTATCCGCAAACAGCATGTTATGGAATGATTGACATATATATGGAACAGATATAGACATGGGATACCTTTAGAGGATCTACCCTGGAGTCAGTCAGAAACCCTACCATGAGGCTCATAATGGAAGGGAGCTTGGCACTGAACTGCTTCCCTGATTACAGGGACAATTTCTTAGTAGCTACGTTACTTGTAGTTATCAGTAGGAAAAGCTGAATTTTAGACCGATTTATGCAGCTCCTATTGAGTCCTCAACTAGCTGTAGAAATCCATACAGTATGTATATAACTCACCCTATGTATGCAGCCACAATTATGGGGCATATTTATTAAGATCTGCATTTTAGATGCCGGTCTTACTAAAGCCCCATAACTGGTGAAGGATCTGACGAAGTTATGAAGAGGCACATAACTTCAGTGGATCCTCCGCCAGTTCTAAATGCAAGACAGCTTCCTAGCTGTCTTATTTTTAGACCACTTTCTACGCCTAAAACAGGCATAGAAAAAGGTAAATAAGATGGGCCCGTCCACACCATGCCCACAATTTTTGACCTGGCATGAGCGGGGAAAAGTAGCTATTATAGGCGTACCTCAGCATAATAAATTGACCCACTATATCTTTTAAGTCAGAAAAAAAACAGGAGTTCCCAATACATTATAAATTAATCAGTTAAGATTTATAGATCTTAAGTCATTACATTTTGCAAAGGCCTAGAATGTTTGGCAGAGATCTAATTGGGAAATGGGATCTACCAAGATTTTTTGTATAGCATATTATGATATAGGCATACAACACTGTGGGATATACAGTACATGTTTTCAATCCTACCTTTGCAAATGAAAGAAACTGTAACAACCTGGAACTCATAAGTCATGAGGCATTCGCAGACTCATTCAATGAGAACACCACCTGGCCCTCTGGGGTGGATTGCCCTATGTAGTGTAAAAGAGAAGCACAGGTTTGTGTGAAAGATATGCACCCTGCGTTGTGTATGCTGGTATATTCTCCCCTATTGAAGAACCAAGGGGGGAGAAATATCCACACAACTAGAGCGACTCAGAAATGTCCGTGGCAACCACTATGTAATAGGTCTGGCGTCTCCTATTAGATGGGTGATCTTACAGCCAGATCCGACACAGGGGTGTGCCACTTACCACTGAGTCCCCTCACCATGCACTTAGGTTAACTGTGACCGTGAATATCGAGTGTCCTACTAGCGTCCACTATGAAATAGAGGATCTGTTAGCCAGATATGACCTGGTAAGCTGCTAATCCAAACAGCTTGCATTCAGAGCGCACATGGAATTTGGTGTGCCGCCACATACCTGTAGGGGCACAACCAAGAGTCTGTAGCCCTGCGGTTGAATTATTCATTTACTGGCTGTAAGATTCAATAATAGAGGGGACGCCAGATATACGCATGTTTTTCTGCCGCAGGTCTCCAGCTGATGCGCACATTAGCATATGGCTCTAGGCCAGTGCTAATTTGGGGCACTTCCACATGCACCCTTAGGCGCTTTCAGTCCGTTTAGGTGTGTCTCATATCTGGCTAACAGATCCTCTATTTCATAGTGGACGCTAGTAGGACACTCGATATTCACGGTCACAGTTAACCTAAGTGCATGGTGAGGGGACTCAGTGGTAAGTGGCACACCCCTGTGTCGGATCTGGCTGTAAGATCACCCATCTAATAGGAGACGCCAGACCTATTACATAGTGGTTGCCACAGACATTTCTGAGTGGCTCTAGTTGTGTGGATATTTCTCCCCCTTTGGTTATTCAACAGGGGAGAATATACCAGCATACACAATGCAGGGTGCATATCTTTCACACAAACCTGTGCTTCTCTTTTACACTACATAGGGCAATCCGCCCCGGAGGGCCAGGTGGTGTTCTCATTGAATGAGTCTGCGAATGGCTCATGACTTATGAGTTCCAGGTCCTCTGTGTGCATCAGCAGAATTACTCATAACTGAGATAAGTACATATGGATACTATATCACTCTCCTAACATTTTAATTGAGCTAATAAAGGTGAAGTTTTAGCTTATTCACACCTCCTGTTTCTTCCGTGATATTTTACATTTAAGAGGTGAAACTTATATATTACCCTATTCCGTGACACGAAACTGTAACAACAGCACAAATTCTTATACAGGTAGGCATTTTGAAGGTAATTGGGAACCATAATAGTCATGTCTTGAAACAAAAAAATAAACAGACAAGTAGAATCTGGGAGGGGACCGCTGACTTAAGTAAAATACTATTTCAAAACTTTCAAGAAGTTATTTCTTTGGATGCTAATTATTTAGTTCAGCATGGGAATTGCATTTCCAGCAGAGGATTATGTAACACACACATATTATATAAATACACGATTCCAGATTTATAAAACTGTAAAGCAAAATATAATCATTTGGTCATTATTCTGCAATAAATGGGTTTTCTGGGACCACTAAATTATTGCCGTTTGTTTAAACACTAAAAGTGCTGAACTTTTCTATTGTAAATCCCTTTGCACTTTTGTGAGTTATGTATATACACATGTATACAACTCTGTACAGTTCTTTGGTCCCTTGTGCTATGCTGCAATAGAAGGGGAATAATGAATTACTAGGAATTGAACAGTAGCACAGTGCATTTGAAAGGCTTAAAGGGAATTTTTTATGCTGAAAATGCATCCTATTTGGGAACGAGTGTACCTAGTAGTGCTCCATCCTGATAATTGCCCTGATCACTGGCCCATGTAGAGGTCTTAAGAAATGAGCTTAGGAGTAACTACCGAGGTAGACGATATACCAGGTCCTATTGTGGCCCAACACCTAAGGGCATCCATCTCCACTCAAAAGGTATGTGAGGGGACATAGAAAATGTGTCCCCATACTAAATTTTACATTGATTCCCATGGTTGCCCTGGCTGTGACATCTCTGTGTGTATTTCACCTGCATTACTGTTTGTATAATTCCTGTGTTGTAACAGCACTGATTAGACCATTTCTGTATAGTGACATCACTATATTTATTATCCCTGTACTGTGACATCACCATGTTCACTGTCTCACTACTGTGAAATCACTGTGTTCATTGTCTTAGTACTGTGATATCAATGCTTCATTATCCTTCTACTGTGACATCATTGTGCTTACTGTATTATCCCTGTACTGTGACATCACTGTGTTTACTGTCTCACTACTGTGACATCACTGTGTTCATTGTCTCAGTACTGTGATATCAGTGCCTTTATTATCCTTCTACTGTGACATTATTGTGCTTACTGTATTATCCCTGTACTGTGACATCACTGTGACATCACTGTGTTCATTGTCTCAGTACTGTGATATCAGTGACTTTATTATCCTTCTACTGTGACATCATTGTGCTTACTGTATTATCCCTGTACTGTGACATCACTGTGTTTACTGTCTCACTACTGTGACATCACTGTGTTCATTGTCTCAGTACTGTGATATTAATGCTTCATTATCCTTCTACTGTGACATTATTGTGCCTATTATCTGCCCAGTACTGTGATATCAATACCTTTATTATCCTTCCCCTGTGACATTATTGTGCTTACTGTATTATCCCTGCATTGTGACATCACTGTGACATCACTGTGTTCATTGTCTAAGTACTGTGATATCAGTGCCTTTATTATCCTTCTACTGTGACATCATTGTGCTTACTGTATTATCCCTGTATTGTGACATCACTGTGTTTATTGTCTCAGTACTGTGATATCAATGCTTCATTATTCTTCTATTGTGACATCATGGACGTCTTCCAGTGATTCAGCAGAATGTTTATCAAAATGTTATATACCAGAAGTGTTGCTGGAATCTTAAAGATCTCAAGACATTTAGCTATAAGACATAGACATATGTGAGCAAGCATATTAGTGCATCCATATAATGGCCACAAGGAAGGCCTGGAAACCTCTTTAATTTAGGGGTCTAGTCTGGGGAATTCACAGCCCATTTTACAGGGTGTGTAAGAGGAAAGAGGCAATGATTAGATGGCTGGAGGAGACAAACTAGGACCTGGGGGGGGGGGGGTGATAGTGTAGATGGAGAGTGGGATATAGGAGGGGACAGTGGGGATTTAGTGGGGCCTGGGATTAGTGAGGAAAGTAGGGAGAAGAATGGGCAGAACTGTACACTGATGAAAAATAGAGCTGCTAGTAACAAGAACCTTTAACATACAAACATCAACCAAGGTAACCAAAAGAATCATGGATATTCACTTTACAGGAAAATGTATTTTCACAAATGCTAGAAGTCTAGTTAGCAAAATGGGGGAGCTGGAGGCTATGGTACTAGAAGAACACATAGATGATAGTTTGTGTGGCTGAGACATGGTTGGATTCTTCGCATGACTGGGCTGTTAATTTTGAGGGTTTTACACTATTTAGGAAAGACAGGGTCAATAAGGTGGTGAGTGACGTGTGCCTGTATGTGAGGAGTGTGAAAGAGGCAATTGTGGGTGTGGATGGTGAGGATGTTGAAACCTTATGGGTGGAAGTTTAAAGGGATATAAACCCTGAAAAAAATAATATTTGGTGTAATCTATAGACCCACTAACATCACAGAGGAGATAGAAGCTCAACTGTATAACCAAATAGAGTGGGCTGCACAGGGTACAGTGGTCATATCATAATGGGAGATTTTAACTTCCCAGACACTGACTGGGGTCATGGTTCTGCCTCAACCGCAAAGGGGAGAAGATCCCTCAACTTGCTGCAGGACAACTTTATGAGCCAGTTTGTAGAAGCTCCCACTAGGGGCAATTTTATTCCTTCAGGTAACAAGTATAAACGGCTACAATTAAACCCCTCATGGCTGACAGCTACTGTAACAAATGGCAATAAAGTCCTCTCCTGCCTAACGGAAATGTGATGGATCCGTTTTGCAGCCCATATACTTCTATTATGCATTTCATCATAGTATTGTGTTATGGTCCGTGGTAACGGACAAGGCACTTTTGTTTCTTATAAATTCAGGTATTTTTTTGGGACCTCGAATTACGTTGCTAAAATCCCAAGAGCTTTACCTAGTCAGCACAATGGGGAATCCCTAATTCTGAATTGGTGAAGTTATCAATTATTATTACCATAAATGCCACTGTACAGACTCTTGAATCTAATTCATCAACTTGGACAGACAAAACTATACTGGCACTCTGTGATCCCGCTACCTTTGTCTATCCTCTAAGATGTTGTGGTTGTTATTGACCATAGCATCTATTAGCTTAAAGCGGTTGTCCCACAAAAAATATTTGACTGTTTAGGAAATTTTTGTATAGCCGATGCGCCGGCATGACGTGGATGGCGCAGTACGTCACGCCCTAGCTCCACCTCCCTCCCCTGTCCCGCCGTGAGCTCTCCTGACATGATCGGCGTGCATGTCCCTCGAGTCTCGGCCCCTGGTGCTGCTTATGGGGCCAGGAAAACACTGCTGCCTTGTTGCTGATTTGCTTCTCTGTGTGTGCTTGCTGTCTGCCCTCTGACTGTCCCGGGCTTAGTGGATACGAGGTTGAAGGAGAGGAGAGTTTGCTCCCCGGAACACTGGGGGTGTAGTCTTCCTTATTGGAAGCTGCTGGGGCTGTGCTGGTGCGATGTGATGAAGAGGGGAGCCCGGATGAACTCCACATCCTTCTCCGTGCTGTTTGGGGATTGATATAAGGTGTTGAAGAGAAACTGGATGCACGCCTGTTTTCTAATTACAGCCTCTTGAAGAGCGAAGGAGGGGTGAGACTGAGAGGTGCTGGAGTGTGGACTCTGATTCTGCTATCCTGGATGGGTGAAAGCTTCAAAAGAAGCAACCTTGCATATGAATATTTAACCTGGGAGTAGTGGAAAAAAAAAAATATATAAAGCTAACTCCTCTTGAATGGAAATAACCCAACTAACCTAGGAACCCAGCAACCCCTGTAAACCCTGTATTTGAAAACATTTGGTTTGATATGAATTTATTTGCAGCGAATTGCTTTAAAAAAAACAGCTATTTCCTGGCTGCAGAGAGCCTTTATAGTGGTATAGAACACTGTGCCTTGCAGTAACACGCATGGGGAGTCTGCTCTGGTAGTGAAATAATACTGTGAGTCAGTATGACATGCAGATAACAGGCGTCACTCTTAGAATCACGGCACACTTCACTTATTTGGTCAGTCACGGGGCCAAAACTGACCAAATGACTCAAGTATGTACTCAGCATTAGAGGTTGATGTTAGCGCCAAGAAGAAGCACAATTCTTTTACACCGTCGTCAGCTGATTCCACGTAGATGTCTACAGAACCTGTCCTATGAAACGCTTATACAAGTAGAGCCCCCCGACAGAATGGAGAGGGTGTCAGCAGTAAGTTTGTGTTGACGTCACTGATTATTTTGCCCTTCCTCTGATCCTTCAGAACAATAACCCCTAAAAAACGGATCCTGACTGTTGAGCATCTGCATTCGTTCGGTCAGCATTTGGTCAGCAATCCATCAGTATTGCTAATGTGGTGAGGTGAAAGCAGCATGAGGAGAAAAAGAGTGGCCCAATGACAGAGAGTGGAGGAGGCGGCAGCATCAGGAGGCCAAAGATTGGCACAATGACAGAGTGTAAAGGTGGCAGCAGCAGCATCCGAAGACCACAGAGTGGCAAGGTGACATAGTCTGGAGGCAGGGGCGTAGCTAAAGGCACATGGGCCCTGGTGCAATAGTTCAGCTTTGCCCCCCCTTCCCAGGGGGCAGGGAAGCACATAGTTCTCCTGCTGCCTCAGGCACAAATTGAAACAGCACCCCCCCAACCCAATACTTGACCTAACCCCATTTCTCCAGCCAGAGTTGTAACTTGACCAGCATGCACTTTCTATAATACCGGAGTCTTTTTTTCCGGCACAATGGTCTTTGGACCCCCTTAGGCTCCTGGGCCCGGTAGCGACTGCTACCTCTTCACCCCCTACAGCTACGCCCCTGTGTGGACACCAGTATCAGGAGACCACAGAGTGGCAAGGAGACATAGTGTGGAGGTGGCAGCAGCATGAAGAGACCACAGAGTTGCAAGGAGACATAGTGTAGAGGTTGGAGCAGCATGAGGAGACAACAGTGAGCAAGGTGACGTAGTGTGGAGGTGGCAGCAGCATGAGGAGTCCACAGAGTGGCAAGATGACATAGTGTGGAGGTGGCAGCAGCATCAGGAGACTACACAGTGACTCGGTGACAGAGTGGGGAGGTTGGTGGCAATATCAGTACCAGAGGAAGATGGTGGGTGTAAGAAGGAGCACTTGGTATCAGATGTGTGGCATCAGGCATGTGGCAGCATCAGAGGCAGGTAGCCAGAAGAAACCAGTCTCTTTTGTCAAACTGTTGGTGTGGCACCATAATTGATCTAGTCTGATGCATCATGCATTGGTGGTTGGAAATCCTGGCTTATCCATGCCTGATTCGTCTTGAAAAAGGTCAGTCTCTCCACTTTTTGGGTGGACTGGCGAGTTCTTCTTGGGGTAACTATAGCCCCCGCCGCACTAAACAGCCGCTCTGATGCCACAATACTGGCAGGGCAGGACAGCTTTTCCTGGGCAAACTCGGCCAGTTGCGGCCACAAATCCAGTTTGGCTGTTCAGTAGTCCAGAGGTTGTTCAATGTGGGGTGGCAGGGTACTGTCCACGTATGCCACCACCTGCTGGTTCAGGTTCTGCTGCAGGCCTAGCTGCTGCTGCTGGTGAGTAGTTTCTTCACTAGGTGGGTTAAGAAAGCTGCTCATCATCGACTCTAGACTCAAGCTGCTGCTGATGGAGCTGGTACTGCTCCTACTAGCCCACCCTGCCACAACAGCCATAGCAGTGGAGGAGGAGCGCAGAGGGCCCCCACCGGTCAGACCTGCAAGAGGATGGACGATAGCACAGATAGGCAGCGGCCGACTGACTACATAGGATGTCTCTATATTAGTTCATCGGGTGTAAAAAAGGCCCCCATTTTGGACCGGTAGCGAGGGTCCAACAAGGTGGAGAGCCAGAAATAATCTCTCTGCCAAATGGTGACAATTCGGCTTTCACTACCCAAGAAAGTGGGACTACATCGGGCCATTTGTGAAAGTGACTCGGAGAGACTCCCTGCCTCCATCTCCACTGCATACTGCCATGGTGTGTCTGGGTCCTCTGCCTTGTCTTCCTCATCACCATATACCTCCTCTGGCTGCTCCTGCTCCTCCTCTCCTGTCATCTGTGTGTAAAAACCACCCATTTCGCTACACATTGCTTGTGCTCCAATGTCCTCCTCCCCCAGGAATCGATTTCTTGATGAAAGACACAGAGCTGTTTCTCCCCTGTGTGACTCCATTCACCCAGTCAAATGAGGTGTAGAACAGCGTGACACCACCGTGCCCTGCACATGTGGTATGTTGGAGTAGCACTGTGAATTGTCCCTGCAGTGGAGGCTGAGGACATGGTGGAGGTTTAGGAGGTAGAGGCTGACATTGTCGCAGGACCAACGATGTGAGAACATGGAGGAAGAAGAGGCCTTCACCTAGCCAAGTTGCTGGTGTAGCTGGACAGGAACCACAGTTACCCAGTGGGCCGTAAAGGACATATATTGTCCTTGACCATAGTTAAAGCTACCGACCAATTTTCCCCAAAAATGCTGTATCACAAACAAATTTCACCATTGAATGGCCAATCGATGTAATTCGGTTCATACAGAAGAAAGTGAACAATCACCCATCTATTTTCCCAAATTTTTTTCCTATTAATACACCCAAAGAAAAAAAATATGACAAACACAATTCACCACAGAACGGCTAATAGGACATACGTATCTATCCTAGTAATACAGCCTGTAAATGATAGCAGTTCAATGGAACTTTACTGCTCAATGGCAAATATATATATAACTTTTGCCACTAATACACGCCAAAAAGGGCTTTAGAACATATAACTGCACCGCTGAAAGGAAAATAATATTTTTTTTGTGCCACTAATATACACCAAAAAGGGCTTTAGAACATATAACTGCACAGCTGAACAGCAAATAGGCTGTAACGGAACGCCTGGCACCCCGACTGGGCACCTTCCGCTGATGCTTGCTCCTAGCGCTTCCCGAGGGCTCCAAGCACTCCACCGGACACCATAACCACCTCTCCTAACTCCAGAAAGCAGGAACAAGCTCTTACAAGAGCTTATACTCAGGGGAGTATTGTGGTATAGCAATTCCCAAGAGTGTAGTTATCCCATCCTCCAACCATGAGCCAAGACTTCATGAAGGGGTAAAGCAGAACTTCTTTATTGGATGGCAAAGCTTGGCCTTTTATGCAAGTCCTCCAACAAGGGCTACTCCCCCGGGGACCTGATAGAGGACAGGCACACAAAATACAGTGACCAATCATCCTAGAGCCAGATATATCACAACCCCACATGCATGGTCCATTGTGCTTGCTGATTGCGTCCCAGGCAATGTCTATTGTGATTCTTGATTAGGTCACAGGCAATGTCCATTGTGAATGTTGATTAGGTCACAGGCAGAGTCCATTGTGAATGTTGATTTGGTCACAGGCAATGTCCATTGTGAATGCTAACTGTCACTGGGGTCATAGTCACAGGGTAAGAGGCTGGCAAGCAGGCCTCTCCAGCTCCCAGTGACATAGGTGCTTTCGTCACAGGCCCATTTTTTTTTCCCACCTATACACGCCACAATAGGCTTTAGAACATATAACTGCACCGCTGAATGGCAAATAGGCCCTTATTTTTTCCACTTATACACGCCACAGAAGTCTATAGAACATATAACTGCACTGCTGAACGGCAAATATATATATTTTTTTCCACTTACAGTATACACGCCCCAAAAAGCTTTAGAACATATAACTGCACCGCTGAACGGCTAATATATTTTTATTTTATTTACCCACCGCTTTCAGATGAACCCCATCTCCCCTCCAGAATGCCCCCTCTCCGGACTCAAGCTCCCTATGCCTGACCACAACACCACCATTCCTCACAACGAAATGGCCCATCGCCCTGTTGACATTTATCTAGGCCTTGTTCAGCCACTCTACTGACCTAGCGTCCCTCCATTGCTTACGCGGGACCATATCTGACCTGACCATAACCATACCAGGACACTGAGCCCACAGACGCAGAAAATTGAACTTTATGTCCTTCGTAAGCTCTCGAAAAGAGCGCCACCCCAAATGGTTACCCCCTACGTGCAACACCAAAACCCCTGGGTATGAGTCCAACCTGGCAAAATTGTAAAATTCCAGAAGAACCCGGCTCCACAATATACCTCTCCTCCCCAAACAGCGAACCACCGCCACCTCTCTAAAAAAGCCCAACTGTCGTCCGTCTGGCCTGACTGCTGCTCGCAACGATCCCCAAAACACATATGAGTGCCCCATAATCCAGGCACGCCGAACCACCTGAAAGAAGCACAATATACAATGCGTAAACATAGCAGCGGAAAAAAAAACAGCCCCCACACGTCCCCCCAGCCCAACAACCATAAACTCCCCCCCCCCATATTATAACAAAGCCGGCCTAACATAGGACCGGAACCTTAGAGACTCCCACCGCCCAATGCGACAAATGGCCTTCTCACTCAATCCCCACTTAGCTGCCTCCGTGGCAGCGCCTATTCGGAAGGAATGCCCCCCAAACAACACTGGGTCTTTGCCCAACCCTTTTAAAGAAGCTCGGAATTCCGCGATAAACTGAAACCGAGAAAGGAAGGACCCGTCGTGATGTACCAACAACTGTCCGCCCCCCCACTCCCACACTCCCAAAAATGCCGCAAACAACGAACGGGGCATACATCTGACCCCGGCACCTGATATAAAACCACTCGACAACCTTGGCCTAACTGATCCGTTTTCGACCTCCGAATAACAAATTCCACCCTATCATGAAACAAAACCACGTCCTCTCTCTGCAGTCCCCCTGCCCTGCACTTGCTCGGGCTAACCAATTCCCCAATGCGCAGCGCACCAAAGAAAGCCAACGAAAAAGCCAACTTAAACAGCCTAACTTCACTAACCGATACACAAACCTTGTCCAAATGCTCCAACATATCACCTAACAACTCGAAGGAAACCGGCCTACGCTGATCCCCACCCGGGGCACACCGCCTCCAACCCTTCAAAGCCTGAAATACCCAGATTGATTTAGTCACGTCCACCATATCCCGACACTTACAACGAAAAGCCACCCCTGCCATAAACGTACTCATTCTGGACACCGTCCATCCCCCCTCCCTGCAGTGCCCCACAAACAGTAACAACAAAGCCCCTTCATCCAACTCACAGCCTCAAAAACGCTTCCTCCATTCCTCCTATAGTCCCCAAGCCCTTTCATAAGCCGCTCAACTCCCTACCGACAAGGATCCCCTCATTAAAAATTCGCTCTTCATGAATGGGATACGAAAACCCTCCTCAAAACCCGCATTCGGATACCTATCTCGGCACCATCTCAGTTAACCGAATGGGTGTCTGCCCCTTTTCCAGCCGTATCACCCCAACTCTTCCCTTTTCGACTTCTGATGCATCTCTGTGCTCCATGACTCCCTCCGTATGAGGAACACTCGTGCTTAAACTTGCACTTGTCCCTATACTTGCATCCCCCTTAATTGAACAGGAAGCATAATCCCTTTTGCGAGGCCCCGAGCGCTCCGCTTGCACTGAGCCCCCGACTCCCCCTGGAAAGGACTGCCCCCCCTGAGAGGAACCATCACCCTCATCCACAATCCGATGTCCTTATGGTCTCACCTGATGGTAGGGCGAGCAGCCTTCCGTTGCCTAAATTGCTCGTCGTACCGTAACCACCCCATCCCCCCATTTGTCCGATACGCCTCGCCTATTGCATCCAGGTGGAAAAAGAGCGCGGAACAATTTTCCGACGCCTTTTCCCCAATGACACTGGCCAGGATCATGAACGCCTGCATCCAGTTCGAAAAAGTCAGTGGGATCAACCGGCACCGCCTCTTGTCCTCATCCTCCCTCTGCTTATCCTTCTCATCACTATCAAAATTGAACCGTTCCAACGGGAGCAATGAGACTATGTCCACATAGTCCCCTTTCCATATTTTCTCCTTCAACTCCAGCTTAAAGTGGGCCCCATCATCAAGACGCGGTTCTGCCCCATCCGCCTCCGTACCCGCTTCCTTATCATTACCCACGGCCTTATCCGCCGGGCCTGCCCCGGGAGCCCACGACGACCCACTGAACCCTGCATCCGCTGTCCCACAGTCCCTAACCCCGGCCGACCCAGCCGTCCTCTCTTGACCCCCCGTTCCTTCCCCCTGTATGCCCCAGGCCGCGACCCCGTCCCTAACTGCGCATTAACCAGCCCTTGTACTAAATCCCTCAACCCCCCCTAATAATGCCTCCAATCCCCCCGCAACTGACCCTTGTGTATCCCCCCCAACTCCAGGACCCCTTCCAGAAACCGCCCCGCTACTGACGATTTCCCATGTGTCTCACCTGGCTGCGTGGATCTTGACCGACGCTGGTCTCTCTTCCAGAGGATCTCCCATCTTCAGCACTACCAGTGCCCCATCCTGCAGCCTGAGATCCCAGAGCCTGCAGTTCCGCAGCTCGACCGCTAGAGGCCGCCATCATCCTGGCTGAAGCAGATGCTGGAGACTGCAATACTGCAGCTCGACCACTGGAGGCCACCAGTTCCTCAGCTGAAACAGATGCGGGAGCCTGCAATATAGCAGCTCGACCACTAGAGGCCGCCAGATCCCAGGCAGACATCGGCGCTGGGCCAGCTCCGTGCTGCCCGCTCGGGAAAACCAGCTCAGGGCCGCCATATTGACCGCGCCATCCCCCGGATGGATCCTGGACTTCAGTCCCACGCCGTACCAGGTAAGCCTGGCCAGGCCCACCTGCCGATCCTGGTCCCGCTCCCCTGCCGGCTGAATCAGGGGCAGAGATGTCAGGTCTCTCTCGCCCAGGGCCCCGCCGTACCATTGGATTCCTCCCGGCACGCGACCGCCTGGCTCTGCTGTTCCCGCCAGCGGCGCGTACCGGAGGGTCCCTGGAGGGGCACCTTACCCGGTGCCGGACCCTCTGGGTCTCCTCCGGACTGAGGCGCGCCGGAGTCCTGGTCCTCCGTGGCCGGCGAATAGGGGGGGCTGTGGAGGCCGAATCCCCTGACCCCGGCAGCATTCCTTGCTCTCTGCCGCCGCCCGGAGCTGCGCCAGCAAAGCCTCGACAGTAGCCATCTTGGGAAATTGGTGAACGCCTCAAGAGGTAATGCAGCAGTAAGGACAGGGGCTGCTGCAAGACTACTGTCCCAAGTGAGATGACCCTGTTCCCGCCCCTCGCTGCCCTTTTTAAGCCCTACACCCCTCCCCTAACGGCCCCCCCCCCCCCATTAACCCCAAGCATCCCAACCCACTCCCTCCAAACCCTTGTCATGCCAGGCCTTCCCCCAGTCTTGCAGCCTTAAGTCCGGCCTGTGCTGGAAGCGAATAAGTGGTTGGAAACTTTGGGACTATAATGAGACTACCTTAATTATAGAAAGAAGAATGTAGTAAAGGGCTACTACTAGTTCAGGGATGTGTTTTGGGATTGGGGGGTTGATTTCACTTTAGTATATTAGGGGGGTAGAGGGATGGAAGAGAGCTGGGAGGTGTTTTTTTATTAATTTTTTCTCCCTATTACTGTTTCACATATAAATATAAAGTATAACAACAATAAAACTATTGTCATGGAATGTAAGAGGGTTGGAAGATAAGGTAAAGAATTTTGCTGTGTTTAGAGTTATTGGTAGATATCTCCCAGCTATAATTTGTTTAATGGAGACTCATATGTTAAGGGATAGATTGGGCCTTTTTAAAAGGAAATGGATAGCTCATCAGCTCCACTCTGTTTATAGTGGGTATAGCAGAGGGTTTAGTATTCTCATTCATAAAGATATACTGTGCTCAATAATTTTCCAAAAAATGTATGCAGAGGGGTAATATGTCCTTTTGTATGGACACAGTTTGAAAACATAAGATGTGTAGTGGCAGGGGTTTATATCTCTCCACCTTATAGGCACGAGGTTCTGTTAAAATCAAATGAGTTCATACAGGATAAATACAATTGCCCATTTTTATTGCTGGAGGATTTTAATTGTACTATGGATGAAGAACTAGATAGATTAACAGAGAAAGATAAGTTTAAAAAAATAGGAACTATGCCTTTAACTACTACAGGACCACCTAACGCAGGGATGCGTCCTGCGGGCGGTCCTGTAGCTCTGTGTGGACGCATCGGCGCGTCATCTCGCGAGACGCGCGAGTTCCTGCCAGCGATGGCAGGCTGTAGATGCGATATAAATCGCATCAAACATGTATACCAGACGCTGTTTTGTAAACAGCGTCTGGTATACCTGCTACCTGGTCCTCTGGTGGTCCCATTTGCTGGGATCGACCACCAGAGGACCAGGTAACTATGTAAAGTTGCACCAAACACTACACTAACTCCGTAATTCCGGATCCGAGCGGGACAAAGTCTGTCCCCATAGAAATGAATGGGTCCGCAATTCCGTACCGCAAACAGAATTGCGGACGTGTGAATGGGGCATAAGGGTCCCTTATCCCCGCCAATTAGTTAGCTACTTGTTAGGTAGCTAGCGCCCAGCCCACCGCACCGCAGTCACTGATTTTGGCAGAGATTTTTTCATCCACATTGATTGATGCGAATGAAAAAATCTGTGCCGTTCATTTTTTTTTTTCAGCCCAGAGGCTGAACGGAAAAAATCTCATTACCCGTATGCTCAATATAAGGAGAATCGCAGAAACCCTAATGCTGGCCATACGTGTAATGATTGTGAGACCCTAAAATGCCAGGGCAGTACAAACACCTCACATGTGACCCCATTTTAGAAAGAAGACACCCTAAGGTATTCCGTGAGGGGTATGGTGAGTTCATGTAAAATTTTATTTTTGTCACAAGTTAGTGGAATATGAGACTTTGTAAAAAAATAAAATCAATTTCCGCTAACTTGTGCCAAAAAAAAAATTTCTGTGAACTCGCCATGCCCTCACGAAATACCTTGGGGTGTCTTCTTTCCACAATGGGGTCACTTGTGGGGTATTTATACTGCCCTGGCATTTTAGGGGTGCTAAAGCGTGAGAATCCAAATGCTAAAATGCCTTGTGACTAGCATCTTGGCTGCAAAAAGTGTCACACATGTGGTATCGCCGAACTCAGGAGAAGTAGGGCAATGTGTTTTGGGGTGTATTTTATATATACCCATACTGTGTGTGAGAAATATCTCTGTAAATGACAACTTTTTAAATTCAAAGTTGTCATTTACAGAGATATTTCTCTCACCCAGCATGGGTATATGTAAAAATACACCCCAAAACACATTGCCCTACTTCTCCTGAGTACGGCGATACCACATGTGTGACACTTTTTGCAGCCAAGATGCTAAAGGGGCCCAAATTCCAATGAGTAACTTTTAGGAGGGCATTTTACGCATTTTTCTTCTCACGCTTTAGGGCCCCTAAAATGCCAGGGCAGTATAAATACCCACATGTGACCCCATTTTGGAAAGAAGACACCCCAAGGTATTCGCTGAGGGGCATAGTGAGTCCATGAAAAATTAAACTTTTTGTCAAAAGTTAGCGGAAAGGGAGACTTTGTGAGAAAAAACAATGAAAAATCAATTTCCACTAACTTGTGCCAAACATTTTTTTTTCTATGAACTCGCCATGCCCCTCATGGAATACCTTGGGGTGTCTTCTTTCCAAAATGGGGTCACATGTGGGGTATTTATACTGCCCTGGCATTTTAGGGGCCCTAAAGCGTGAGAAGAAAAATGCGTAAAAATGCGTAAAAAAAACAATGAATACCTTTAGGATTTCACAGAGCATTTTTACGCATTTGGATTCTCACGCTTTAGGTTCCCTAAAATGCCAGGGCAGTATAAATACCCCACAAGTGACCCCATTTTGGAAAGAAGACACCCCAAGGTATTCCGTGAGGGGCATGGCGAGTTCACAGAATTTTTTTTTTTTGGCACAAGTTAGCGGAAATTGATATATTTTTATTTTTTTTATTTTGTTTTTTACAAAGTCTCATATTCCACTAACTTGTGACAAAAAATAAAATTTTACATAAACTCACTATACCTCTCACAGAATACCTTGGGGTGTCTTCTTTCTAAAATGGGGTCATATGTGGGGTATTTATACTGTCCTGGCATTTTAGGGGCCCCTAAAGCGTGAGAAGAAGTCTGGAATCCAAATGCGTAAAAATGCCCTGTGAAATCCTAAAGGTACTCATTGGAATTAGGGCCCTTTGCATCTTAGCTGCAAAAAGTGTCACACATGTGGTATCGCCGTACTCAGGAGAAGTAGGGCAATGTGTTTTGGGGTGTATTTTTATATATACCCATACTTTGTGTGAGAAATATCTCTGTAAACGACAATTTCTAAATTTTTTTATACAAAGTTGTCAGTTTACAGAGATATTTCTCTCACCCAACATGGGTATATGTAAAAATACACCCTAAAACACATTGCCCTACTTCTCCTGAGTACGGCGATACCACATAAGTGACACTTTTTTGCAGCCTGGGTGCGCAAAGAGGCCCAAATTCCAACGAGTACCTTTAGCTTTTACATGGCTGCTCACAATTTAGCCCCGCCCAAAATGCCAGAACAGTAAACACACCCCACAAATGACCCCATTTCGGAAAGTAGACACCCCAAGGTATTCACTGAGGGGCATAGTGAATCCGTGGGAGATTTTTTTTTTTTTTGCCAGAAGTTAGCAGAAATGGAAACTTTATTATTTTTTTTTTTTCCTCAGAAAGTGTCATTTTTCGCTAACTTGTGAAAAAAAATGAAATGATACATGAACTCACCATGCCCCTCCGCGAATACTTTGGGGTGTCTTCTATTTAAAATGGTGTCATTTGGGGGGTATTTATACTATCCTGACATTCTAGCACCTGAAGAAACATGACAGGTGCTCAGAAAGTCAGAGCTGCTTCAAAATGCCGAAATTCACTTTTTTGCACCATAGTTTGTAAACGCTATAACGTTTACCCAAACCAATAAATATACACTTATTGGATTTTTTTTATCAAAGACATGTAGAACAATAAATTTAGAGAAAAATTTATATAGAAATGTAGTCTTTTTAAAAAAAAATTACAACAGAAAGTGAAAAATGTCATTTTTTTGCAAAAATGGCGTTAAATTTTTATTAATAGCAAAAAAAGTAAAAATGTCAGCAACAATGAAATACCACCAAATGAAAGCTCTATTAGTGAGAAGAAAAGGAGGTAAAATTCATTTGGGTGGTAAGTTGCATGACGGAGCAATAAACGGTGAAAGTAGTGTAGTGCAGAATTGCAAAAAGTGGCCTGGTCATTAAGGGTGTTTAAGCTAGGGGGGCTGATGTGGTTAAAGAAGCTGATGCAAGAGTTTGGTTGGTGGGACATATGGAGGACTCATAATCCGTTATTGAGACAATTCTCCTGTTATAGTAAAACATATGACTCTATTTCTAGGATTGATTTGGCATTCGGAAACCAGACGATTCTTCAGAGTAAAGTGGTAGTATCGTATGAACCGAGGTGCATCTCAGACCATTCTCCAGTTTTACTAAAGGTACTTAATGGGGCGAGAGGAGCAATTTGAAAGAGATTTCATTTCTTCTTCTTTGAAATAAATAAGGACTCAGCTGAGGTAAATATGGTCTGGGATGCCGCCAAGGCTTATGTGAGAGGGCTGCAAAATAAAAAGATTATTGAGTTAAAAAAGGTTTTGAGAAAAAGGAATATGATTTAAAGCTAGCACTGAAAAATAAGGAACAAAGGATGATTATTCAAAAAACGGAGGAAACAAGAGAACTTTGGTTTCTGGCGCCCAACAATTATAATAGTTATCTTAGAGAAAAAGCACAGAATATGGACTTATTTGTTAAATCTAGAAGATACTGGAAAGGGGGTAGACCAGGTAAATTTTTGTCTAGGATGGTTAAAAAGATGTAAATGGTTGTAAACATTTCAGTGATTTGAGATAATGGGGGTATATTATATAATAAACTAGACAAGATAATGGGTGTGTTTAGGGAATATCATAATAACTAGTGTTGAGCGCGAATATTCGAATAGCGAATTATTTTTGCGAATATCGGCACTTCGATATTGCGATTTCAACTTACAGTAGCACTGCTATCTTACATAGGCTAGAATTAACGAATATGGAATATAGCACTAGCAGTGCTAAGTTGAAATCGCAATGCGATTACTTCAAGTTAAATTAATCGCATTGCGAATTCAACTTAGCAATGCTATATTCCATATTCGTTATCGTTAACTTCGTTCATTCTAGCAAGCTGACCCATTATAAACCCAGCTCTAAGTTGAAATCGCAATGCGATTAATATAACTTGAATTAATCGCATTGCGATTTCAACGTAATTCCTCAAATCCGACAGTACATTTTAGTATATGGAGATGTTCCCATGGTGATGGGGACGCTCCATGAGCAAGGAACTTTATGGTTGGCTTGGTAGAATTAGCGAATAGCGAATATGACGAATGTATTCGTCATATTCCTCAAAACGAAGATAACGAAGTATTCTACATCTTCGTTTTAGCAACCTGTTCTTCAACCTTGCTAATTCTAGCAATCAAATAGGAAGGTTGACTATAGAGACAGCTGTGTTAAATTCGCTATGCGATTTATTATTATTTTTTTAATAGAATAATTATATTACTTGATATAATTATTATAAATATTCTATTTATTAAAAAAAATATATATAAATAATCGCATAGCGAATTAAACACAGTTGTCTCTATAGTCAACCTTCCTATTTGATTGCTAGAATTAGCGAAGTTGACGAATAGGTTGCTAAAACGAAGATGTAGAATACTTCGTTATCTTCGTTTTGAGGAATATGACGAATACATTCGTCATATCCGTCATCTTCGCTATAATTCTAGATATGAAACCAATAGGAAAGTAGCCTTAAGTTAAAATCGCAATACGTGATTATTTAAATCGCATATTAATCGCAGTAACTAGAATAATGACGAATATTCGATTTCGACGAATATGAAACGAATATTCATTCGAATATTCGCGAATTTCGTCGAAATCGAATATGGCACCTGCCGCTCATCACTAATAATAACTTGTATTCTCCACAGATTCAAATAGATTACAGCAGTCTGGCTGGATTTTTGAGGAATATTAATATTCCTAAATTTAGTGCTAATCCACAGGCAGATTTAGATCGAGCTATTTCAATAAATGAGGTGTTATCAGCAATAGTCGAAACTCCACTCGTTAAAGCAACAGGCCCAGATGGATTGCCTGCAGAATTATATAAGAGAGTTTTTGGCAAATAGACTAATAGAGGTCTTCTCCTATTCAAAACAAGTGGGCCGCTTACCTATTTCAATGGGGGACGCAACGATCATTTTAATCCCTAAGGAGGGTAAGGACTGCTTAGACCCGGGTTCATATTGCCCAATATCGCTAATCAATAATCTTGACGAAGAGATTGAAGGGGGTAATTCCGAATTTAGTGCATAAAAATCAAAATGGATTTATCCCTGGAAGATCTACCTCTTTGAACCTTTTTAGAATATTTGCCTATATTCAGTGGGCTGGGAATGATTCTAGTCTACGTTGTGGGAGATTTTAGTTCAATTTGGTATAGGTTCAGAATTTATAAAGTGGTTGAGGATCATTTATAGTGACATGAGAGCAAGGATATTTGTTAATGGCTAGTTGTTGGAAAACTTTAATATTGAAAGGGGTATGAGACGGGGATGTCCTCTCTCTCCCCTGCTTTTTGTCCTCGTTGTTGAACCATTAGCTATAAAGATCAGACAGGAACTATGTTTGGAGTAGGGGGAAGGGAGCACAAAATATCACTTTATGCAGATGACTTTCTTTTTTTATTGGTGATACTAATAAGGATCTAAATTGTTATAGCAATAATGGGAGAATTTGGTAAGCACTCGGGCATAGTCATTAATGGGAGAAAATCAATCCTAAGGCCCCATGCACATGACCGTTGTTTGTTTCCGCGTCCGTTCCGTTTTTTTTTACGGATAGGATGCTTCCCCATTCATTTCAATGGGTCCGTCAAAAAATGCGGATGGTCAACCGTTTTTGTTCCGCATCCGTGATCCGTGTTTTCATTCCGTCAAAAAAATAGTGCATGTCCTATTTTTTTCACGTTTGCGGACAAGGGTAGGCATTTTTACAATGGATCTGCCATAAAAATCGGATCCGTCAAAAAAAACGGTCCGTCATCCGTTTTTTCTTGACGGACGCAAAATTTGCAAGAGGAGCGGACGCGGAGGCAGGCAACGGTCGTGTGCATTTAGCCTAAATCTGCTGAGTGGAGGTTGTGGTAAGAGATAATAAGCTGAGGATATTGGGCCCTCATGATAGTTTTAAATATTTTATCATAGAGTTAAATATGGTGCCGTTGTTCAGAAGATGAAAGAGAGGATTAAGATATGGAATAAACTCCCTATAAATAAAGCAGATAGGATAGGTCTGATAAAAATGGTTTTGCTACCTCAATTATTAAACACGATTAGATACATGATAGATATACATGATTAGATACACGATTATTTATTTAGGTAAGTCTGTTTTTAAAGAAAACGAGAAAACATTTAATGACCTATTGTGGGCGGGTAAGAGAGTTAAGAAAAAATTAATTTGGTTTACAAGGACTTATGATCAAGAAAGTTTGGAAGTACCAGATATGAAGCTTTATTACTTGGCGGCCAACATATTATTGATAATGAAATGGGAACAGGTAGATTTTTTACAATATTTAGTGCGTAATAGTGAGGGTTCATTGCCAAATATGATTGCATTACTTTATTCAGAACAATTGTACAATAAGGGAGTATATAGAATTCCAATGGTTAAGTCTTTAGTGGAGATTTGGGTCACAGTTAATAAATATTTGAGTTTGGAGGGAGTTACACAAATGACTCCTTTATGGTATAATAGGACACTGGGAAACTACTTTTGTTGGTGATGGTAAGTATTGGATAACAAAAGGATTGTGGTATATATCACAGTATACTAAGGTTGGGGAATTAAAGTCTATGGAAAAGTTATTAGGGAATTTAGAAGATGATAGGGAAAGATTTTTTAGATAAATTCAATTATCTGCAATTTTTAAAGGAGTTAAAAATAAGAAATCTATGGCACTTTGTTCACATGAATTAATGAATTTTATTTTAGCGTGGAGAGGTAATTATAGGTTGGGTTCAACTTCATATAAAAAATTAAGGGAAATAATAAATAAAAAGGCGAGGTGCAATAGTAAGACTGCATGGGAAAAGGATATAGGTCACTTTACTGAGGAACATGGATGAGGTTTTGGCAAGCAAGTAATTATCTGAGAAATCCTTCTCAAAGAGTTACTCAATTTATGATTTTACATCGGTTATATCTGACTCCAAATTTGCTTCAGAAATTTTCAACCAGTACTCCAAATGTGTGCACAAGATTATGGTTGAGGGAACCCGAACTGTAAAGTTCGGGTCCGTACCAAACTTTAGGGTTTTTTCGTACCCGGACATGAACCAGAACATTTCCGTGAAAGTTCGGGTTCAAGTTCGGTGTTCGGCGATTTAATGGCACTTGTTGAAAGGCTGCAGTGCAGCCAATCAATAGTGATGTCGCGAACATAAAATTTTCCGTTCGCGAACGGCGAACTTCCGCAAATGTTCGCGAACGGGCGAACCGGGTGAACCGCCATAGACTTCAATAGGCAGGCGAATTTTAAAACCCACAGGGACTCTTTCTGGCCACAATAGTGATGGAAAAGTTGTTTCAAGGGGACTAACACCTGGACTGTGGCATGCTGGAGGGGGATCCATGGCAAAACTTCCATGGAAAATTACATAGTTGACGCAGAGTTGGGTTTTAATCCATAAAAGGCATAAATCACCTAACAATCCTAAATTTTTTTGAACAACGTGGTTTAAAACATCTAGTGTGTGTATACGATCAGGTATGATGTTATATCGATCAGGGTTACGGGGTTGTATCGATAAGGGTTACGCCCGCTTCACAGACATTGACAGACCAAACTCCCCTTTTAATGCACCGCAAACAACCGCAAACAGTTCATTTGCACAACCGCAAACTCCCCATTTGCACAAGGTTGGATACCAAGCTAGCCACGTCCAGGTGATGTCATTGAAGGTTTCTTCCTCCACCCAGCCACGTACAACACCAAGAGTCCCCGAAAGGTGAATTGAATTGATTTTTCGAACGGGGAGATGGTTAAAAAAACGCTGGCTCCCTCCCCTTTGTTTTTATCCACGGTCACTGCGTCTGCGCCGTGCAATTTACTGTCACACCGGATATGAGTGGTATTTTCTGTAGTACTATTCTCATCAGTTTAATCCCTCTAACGTCCCATATCAGGGATTGCCTTTTGTGAAAAAAAATTTAGGCCGGGTACCTTCGACTGCCTTCACAGTGACAGACCAAACTCTCATACACTAAACTGAATTGATTTCAGGAACCGGGAGATGGAAAAAGCAGCTTGGTCGGTCCTCTTACTCCCAAATTGGGGCACTGCGCGTGCACAGAGCAATGTGCTGTGACACCCTATATGAGTGGTGTCTTAACTAGTACTATTCCTATCAGTTTAATCCCTGTTACGGAAGCCCCTTCACCACAACAAGGTAACAATCACGAAGGGGAATTGACACTTGTATGTGCCTTTTTTTTTGGGTTTGTTTTTGCAGCCACAGTGCTGCACCATAGGACAGAAAAATTAGGCATGTACACATGCCTGAAAAATAATGGCATTGTTGCAGCCGCTATTGTAGCAGCGGCCGGAAAAATTGATGTTTTCCAGGCAGAAAAGTGACTAAAACATTGGGGCTTGAACCCTAGTTGGTCGTGAAGAATTCACGAAAGTCATCCGGTATGCAGACATTAAATACAGCAGCGTGGGGACCATTTTGAGGCCAAGGCATGTAATCAGGCCTTTTGTTAGTCAAACTTATCCCCCACTGTAAGTCCCTTCGGGATCCATGCCTCATTCATCTTTATGAAGGTGAGGTAATCAACACTTTTTTGACCGAGGCGACTTCTCTTGTCAGTGACAATGCCTCCTGCTGCACTGAAGGTCCTTTCTGACAGGAAACTTGAAGCAGGGCAGGCCAGAAGTTCTATCGCAAACTGGGATAGCTCAGGCCACAGGTCAAGCCTGCACACCCAGTAGTGAAGGGGTTCATTGCTCCTCAGAGTGTCGATATCTGCTGTTAAGGCGAGGTAGTCTGCTACCTGTCGGTCGAGTCGTTCTCTAAGGCTGGATCCCGAAGGGCTGTGGTGATGAGTAGGACTGAAAAAGCTCTGCATGTCCTCCATCAACAACACATCTGTAAATCGTCCAGTCCTTGCCGCCGTGGTAGGAGGAGGATTACACTCACCTCTTCCCCTGTTAGATTCCCGTTGTGCTGTGACATCCCCTTATAAGCTGTGTAAAGCATATTTTTAGTTTGGTTTTGAACTGCTGCATCCTTTCCGACTTTCGGTAATTTGGTAACATTTCTGCCACTTTCTGCTTATACCGGGGGTCTAGTAGCGTGGCCACCCAGTACAGGTCGTTCTCCTTCATCCTTTTTATACGTGGGTCCCTCAACAGACATGAGAGCATGAAAGACCCCATTTGAACAAGGTTGGATGCAGAGCTACTCATTTCCCGTTCCTCGTCCTTACTGATGTCATTGGCGGTCTGTTCTTCCCCCCAGCCACGTACAACACCATGGGTACCAGATAGGTGACAACAACGAGCACCCTGGGGTGCCTGCTGTGGTTGGTCTTCCTCCTCCTCAAAGCCGCCACATTCCTCCTCTGACTCCTCTTCCTCATACTCCTCTTCCAGCGTTTCCGCAGGTCCGGCAAGTGATGATGACAAGGCTGTTTCTGGTGGTGATGGTGACCACAACTCTTCCTCTTCCTCTTCACGCTCATCTACAGCCTGATCCAGCACTCTTCGCAGGGCACGCTTCAGGAAGAAAACAAATGGGATGAGGTCGCTAGTGATGAGCGGCAGGTGCCATATTCGATTTCGACGAAATTCGCGAATAATCGAAAGAATATTCGTTTCATATTCGTCGAAATCGAATATTCGTCATTAGAGAAGATGACGAATATGACGAATGTATTCGTCATATTCCTCAAAACGAAGATAACGAAGTATTCTACATCTTCGTTTTAGCAACCTATTCGTCAACTTCGCTAATTCTAGCAATCAAATAGGAAGGTTGACTATAGAGACAACTGTGTTTAATTCGCTATGCGATTATATATATATATTTTTAATAAATAGAATAATTATAATAATTATATCAAGTAATATAATTATTCTATAAAAAAATAAAATAAAATCGCATAGCGAATTCAACACAGCTGTCTCTATAGTCAACCTTTCTATTTGATTGCTAGAATTAGCGAAGTTGACGAATAGGTTGCTAAAATGAAGATGTAGAATACTTTGTTATCTTCGTTTTGAGGAATATGACGAATAAGGCAACCATAAACTTCCTTGCTCATGGAGCGTCCCCATCACCATGGGAACGTCTCCATATACTAAAATGTACTGTCGGATTTGAGGAATTACATTGAAATCGCAATGCGATTAATTCAAGTTATATTAATCGCATTGCGATTTCAACTTAGAGCTGGGTTTATAATGGGTCAGCTTGCTAGAATGAACGAAGCTAACGAATATGGAATATAGCAGCAGTGCTAAGTTGAATTCGCAATGCGATTAATTTAACTTGAAGTAATCGCATTGCGATTTCAACTTAGAGCTGGGTTTATAATGGGTCAGCTTCAGCTTGCTAGAATGAATGAAGTTAATGAATATGGAATATAGCAGCAGTGCTAAGTTGAATTCGCAATGCGATTAATGTAACTTGAAGTAATCGCATTGCGATTTCAACTTAGCACTGCTATTGCTATATTCCATATTTGTTAATTCTAGCCTATGTAAGATAGCAGTGCTAAGTTGTAATCTCAATGCGATTAATATAACTTGAATTAATCGCATTGCGATTTTAACGTAATTCCTCAAATCCGACAGTACATTTTAGTATATGGAGACGTTCCCATGCTGAATGGGGACGCTCCATGAGCACGGAAGTCGGCAGAAGCGGCAACGGGCACTGACTAGAGCAGCCAGGAAGCCTGGAATCCTCAGGACAGGTAAGAACTACTTTTGGGAAGTGGGAAAGAAAAAAATATAACTAAAAAAAACCCCAAAAAAACGAATATTCGAAATAGCGAATTTATAGCGCTATATTCAAAATATTCGCGAATTAGCGAAGTGCCGATATTCGCTAAAAAAATTCGCTATTCGAATATTCGCTCTCAACAATAGAGGTCGCTGATGGTGCCTTCGGTGCGACTGACTAGGTTTGTCACCTCCTCAAAAGGACGCATGAGCCTACAGGCATTGCGCATGACCGTCCAGTAACGTGGCAAAAAAATTCCCAGCTCCGCAGAGGCTGTCCTAGCACCCCAGTCATACAAATATTCGTTGACGGCTTTTTCTTGTTGGAGCAGGCGGTCGACCATTAGGAGTGTTGAATTCCAACTTGTCGCGCTGTCGCAAATCAAGCGCCTCACTGGCATGTTGTTTCGCCGCTGAATATCGGAAAATTGCGCCATGGCCACACACCTTCCAGGCCTGCTTGAGGACGTCCTGTAAGCCTGGGTACTTAGACACAAAGCGTTGTACGATGTGACAACTTGCCAAAATTCAATGCCAACAACAAATTTGTTCCATTGTCACACACCACTTTGCCGATCTCCAGTTGGTGCGGGGTCAGCCACTGATCCACCTGTGCGTTCAGGGCGGACAGGAGTGCTGGTCCTGTGTGGCTCTCTGCTTTCAGGCAAGTCAACCCCAAGACAGCGTGACACTGTCGTATCCGGGATGTGGAATAGCCCCTGGGGAGCTGGGGGGATTCAGTTGATGTGCAGCCAGACACCGCAGAAGAAGAGGACTCAGCCGAGGAGGATATCGAAGAGGATGGAGTAGGAGTAGAGGAGGTGGCAGTAGGTCTGCCTGCAAGTCGTGGCGGTGTCACCAACTCCGCTGCGGAGCCACGCATTCCATGCTTGTCAGCTGTCAGCAGTTTGACCCAATGCACAGTGTACGTGATATACCTGCCCTGACCGTGCTTTGCAGACCAGGTATTAGTGGTCAGATGGACCCTTGCCTGTATGCCAGAGATGCCATTACTTAATTTTCAATGACATGGTAGAGGTTTGGGATTGCCTTTTTTGAAAAAAAATTTCGTCCGGGTACCTTCCACTGTGGTGTCCCAATAGCGACAAATTTTTTGAAGGCCTCAGACTCCACCAGCTGGTATGGTAAAAGCTGGCGGGCTAAGAGTTCCGTCAAGCCAGCTGTCAGTCGCCGGGCAAGGGGGTGATTCTGTGACATTGGCTTTTTACGCTCAAACATGTCCTTGACAGACACCTGACTGTGGGCAGATGAGCAGGAACTACTGAAGGTGAGAGGAGGAGTGGCGGTTGGTTGAGAGGGGGCAGGGAGGACAGCAGTGGTTGACGTGGCTGAAGATGCTGGACCAGGAGGAGCATGGTGGCTTTGAGTTTGTGTGCTGCTTGTACTCATGTGTTGATCCCATAGGCGTTTGTGATGTGAGATCATGTGCCTTCGCAAAGCAGTTGTACCAAGGTGGGTGTTGGACTCCCCATGACTCAGTTTCTTTTGGCACAGGTTGCAAATGGCATTGCTGTTATCAGAGGCAGACACACAAAAAAAATGCCACACTGCTGAGCTTTGCAATGACGGCATTCTGGTGGTGGGAACAGCATGCGTTGACTGGCGTGCTGTCTGGCTGACCCCAGGTGCCGATACATGCTGTCTGACTGTGCCACTAACTCCTTGCGACGACCTCCCCCTGCTTCCAACTCGTCTCCTCATTCTCTCTGTCTTCCCTTCTGAACTTTCCCCCTCTTCTTCTCTTCGAGCAGGCACCCACGTGGCATCCGTGGACACATCGTCATCATCAACCACTTCACTTGTATCTGACACCTCAGCAAAAGAAGCAGCAGCGGGTACAACATCATCATCATCATCATCATCACACTGTACGTTCATGTGTGTAATCCTGCCTGACTGAGACATATCCCTGTAATCTACATCATCTGGCAATAATGGTTGTGCATCACTAATTGCATCCAACTGATGTGTAAATAACTCCTCTGACGGATCAAGGGAAGCGGCTGTGGTGGTAGTGGTGGTGGTGGCGGCGGACGGGTGCATGGTAACTTGAGAGCAGGTGACCGAAGCTGAGCTGGAGGAGGATGGTGCGTCAAGGTTCTTAGCGGAAGCTGTTGAAGATTGGGTGTCCTGTCTAAGCCAGTCAACTATGTCCTCAGAATTTTTTGGGTTCAGGGTACGTGGCCTCTGAACACTAGGCATTATTCCAGGGACAGTGGAAATCACAGCACCACGACCACAACGGCCCCTGCGGGGTGGCCTGCCTCTGCCTGTCATTTTTTTTTTAGATAAGTGGTACTACGCGTGCTAGGTACTGTGCCACCCGGTATCAGTGGTGGGCACTGGCAGTGGGCACACTACAGTCTGTGGAAGTGGGCCTGACACACACTGGCAGCAGGCAAGCAACTGAAATTAGACTAATGTGTAAAAATTAAATGCCTTATTTATCGGCAAGCTACTGTGCCACCCGGTATCAGTGGTGGGCACTGGCAGTGGGCACACTACAGTCTGTGAAAGTGGGCCTGACACACACTGGCAGCAGGCAAGCAACTGGAATTAGACTAATGTATAAAAATGAAATGCCTTATTTATCGGCAAGCTACTGTACCACCCGGTATCAGTGGTGAGCACTGGCAGTGGGCACACTACAGTCTGTGAAAGTGGGCCTGACACACACTGGAAGCAGGCAAGCAACTGAAATTAGACTACTGTCTAAAAATTAAATGCCTTATTTATCGTCAATCTACTGTGCCACCCGGTATCAGTGGTTGGCACTGGCAGTGAGCACACTACAGTCTGTGGAAGTGGGCCTGACACACACTGGCAGCAGGCAAGCAACTGAAATTAGACTAATGTGTAAAAATGAAATGCCTTATTTATCGGCAAGCTACTGTGCCACCCGGTATCAGTGGTTGGCACAGGCAGTGGGCACACTACAGTCAGTGGAAGTGGGCCTTACACACACTGGCAGCAGGCAAGCAACTGAATTTAGACTACTATCTAAAAATGAAATGCCTTATTTATCGGCAAGCTACTGTTCCACCCGGTATCAGTGGTTGGCACTGGCAGTGGGCACACTATAGTCTGTGGAAGTGGGCCAGAAACACACTGGCAGCAGGCAAGCAACTGAAATTAGACTACTGTGTAAAAATTAAATGCCTTATTTATCGGCAAGCTACTGGGCCACCCGGTATCAGTGGTTGGCACTGGCAGTGGGCACACTACAGTCAGTGGAAGTGGGCCTGACACACACTGGCAGCAGGCAAGCAACTGAATTTAGACTACTGTCTAAAAATTAAATGCCTTATTTATCGGCAAGCTACTGTGCCACCCGGTATCAGTGGTTGGCACTTGTAGTGGGCACACTACAGTCAGTGGAAGTCGGCCTGACACACACTGGCAGCAGGCAAGCAACTGAAATTACACTAAAGTGTAAAAATGAAATGCCTTTTTTATGCAAAGTCCTGTGCCAGCCGGTATTAGTGGTGGGCACTGGCAGTGGGCACACTACAGTCAGTGGAAGTCAGCCTGACACACACTGGCAGGCAACTAACCTTAGATTAAAGTGTAAAAATGAAATGCCTTTTTTTGATGCAAAGTCCTGTGCCACACGGGATGACAGGGGTGGGCACTGGCAGTGGGCACACTACAGTCAGTGGAAGTCAGCCTGACACACACTAGCAGCAGGCAAGCAACTGAAATTACACTAAAGTGTAAACATTAAATGCCTTTTTATGATGCAAAGTCCTGTGCCACACGGTATTACAGGGGTGGGCACTGGCAGTGGGCACACTACAGTCAGTGGAAGTCGGCCTGACACACACTGGCAGCAGGCAAGCAACTGAAATTACACTAAAGTGTAAAAATGAAATGCCTTTTTTTGATGCAAAGTCCTGTGCCACACGGGATGACAGGGGTGGGCACTGGCAGTGGGCACACTACAGTCAGTGGAAGTTGGCCTGACACACACTGGCAGCAGGCAGGCAACTAACCTTAGATTAAAGTGTAAAAATTAAATGCCTTTTTTTGATGCAAAGTCCTGTGCCACACGGGATGACAGGGGTGGGCACTGGCAGTGAGCACACTACAGTCAGTGGAAGTCGTCCTGACACACACTAGCAGCAGGCAAGCAACTGAAATTACACTAAAGTGTAAAAATTAAATGCCTTTTTATGATGCAAAGTCCTGTGCCACACGGGATGACAGGGGTGGGCACTGGCAGTGGGCACACTACAGTCAGTGGAAGTGGGCCTGACACACACTGGCAGCAGGCAAGCAACTGAATTTAGACTACTGTCTAAAAATTAAATGCCTTATTTATCGGCAAGCTACTGTGCCACCCGGTATCAGTGGTTGGCACTGGCAGTGGGCACACTGCAGTCAGTGGAAGTCGGCCTGACACACACTGGCAGCATTCCCATTTTTTTTCCCCATTTTTTGTGCTAGATAGTACATTTGTGGCCTGCTCTGCATTTCTGACAGTCCAATAAAACCGTTAAATACTGCATTTACTTGTTGGTTGAAAAAAACAAACTTTTTGTGCTAGATTGCACATTTGCGGCCTGTGCTGCATTTCTGACAGCCCAATTAAACTGTTAACTACTGCAGTTACATTGTTGGTAGAAAAAAAACAACTTTTGTGCTAGATAGTACATTTGCGGCCTGCGATGCATTTTTGACAGTCCATTTAAACTGTTAAATACTGCTGTTATATTTTTGGTTGAAAAAAGCACACTTTTTGTGCTAGATAGTACATTTGTGGCCTGTTCTGCATTTCTGACAGTCTAATAAAGCCGTTAAATCCTGCAGTTACATCGTTGTTTTAAAAAAGCACACTTTTTGTGCTAGATAGTACATTTGCAGCCTGCACTGCATTTATGACAGTCTAATAAAACCGTTAAATACTGCATTTACATTGTTTGAAAAAAAAAACTTTTTGTGCTAGATAGTACATTTGTGGCCTGCGCTGCATTTATGACATTCCAATAAAACCGTTAAATACTGCTGTTATATTGTTGGTAGAAAAAAGCACACTTTTTGTGCTAGATAGTACATTTGCGGCCTGCGCTGCATTTCTGACAGTCCAATTAAACCATTAAATACTGAAGTTATATTGTAGTTTGAAAAAAACACACTTTTTGTGCTAGATAGTACATTTGCGGCCTGCGCTGCGTTTCTGGCAGTCCAATAAAACCGTTAAATACTGCATTTACATTGTTGGTAGAAAAAAAAAAAACTTTTTGTGCTAGATAGTACATTTGCGGCCTGCTCTGCATTCCTGAAAGTCCAATTAAACCGTTAAATACTGCTGTTATATTGTTGTTTGAAAAAAAAAAATAATCTGCTAGATAGTACATTTGCGTCCTGCGCTTCATTTTTTAACAGTCCAATTAAACAGTTAAATTCTGCTTTTATATTGTTGTTTGAAAAAAACACACTTTTTGTGCTAGATAGTACCTTTGTGGCCTGTGCTGCATTTCTGATAGTGAAAAAAATACATTTAAATCCATCTGTTTCATTGTGTGTGAAAAAAACACCTTTTTTGGACGAATACTTACCTTTGCGGCCTGCACTGCATAGCAGACAAGGCAATAATTTTCAAAAATTCGTCTGTTCCATTGTTGGGTGACATTAACCCATTTTGGCTGTTTTATACCCCTGCTCTATATAGCAGACAGGGTTATAATTTTCAAAAATTCGTCTGTTACATTGTTGTGTGACATTAACCCATTTTTGCCGTAAAAAAAACCCTGCTCTGCAGAGGTGACAGGGAAATAAATTTCTACAATTGGTCTATTAAATTGGTGGTTCACAATAAACCATTTTTGCCGTATACAAACCCCTGCTCTGCATACAGTAGGTTATATAGGGACCTAAATTTTTAAAATTCGTCTGTTTCATTGGTGGGTGACATTAACCCATTTTTGCTGATGAAAAACCCCTGCCCTGCATTGCTGACAAGGAACTATATTTAGTAAAAACATCTGTTACTTCGGTGGGTGACCGCAAAAAATGAGGAGAGCATCAAATAAGGGACGTGGCACTTGTCGTTCGTGGAGCTCCTGTTGCAGGGAGAGGACGTGGTCGACCTGTGCCAGCTACACGCCAAAATGAAAAATCTTCCTCAGGTGCGCGTAGACAGCTCCTTCAACATTATTTAGTAGGCCCGAATGCCGCTCTACGAATGGTGAGGCTAGAACAAGTACAGTCACTAGTAGATTAGGTAACTGACAGTACCTCCAGTACCTTCACATTGTCTCCCACCCGGTCCATTGCTGAACGCTCAGCGTTGGCACCTGCAGCCAATGGGCATCTATCTTGCACCTCACCCCCTTGCAAATCAGCCAAGCAGTTTGAGCCCCAAGTCATGCAGCAGTCTCTTATGCTTTTTGATGACTCTGCTGGCAGGGTTTCCCAGTGCAATCCACCTAGACCTGCCCCAGAAGTGGAAGAGATTGAGTGCACCGATGCCCAACCAGTTATGTTTGAAGATAAGGACGTGGGAAGACAACCGCAGCACGTTTCTGATGATGAGGAAACACAGGTGCCAACTGCAGCGTCTTTCTGCAGTGTGCAAACCGACAAGGAGGTCAGGGGTAAAGACTGGTTGGAAGATGATGTGGAGGACGATGAGGTCCTAGAGCCCACATGGAATCAAGTTCATGCGAGTGATCTGTGCAGTTCGGAAGAAGAGGTGGTGGTCGCACAGAGTACCGCCTGCTACTGCCCACCGCACCCAGGGACCTAGCAAAACAAAGCCAGCTCCAAGGAGTTCTTCAGACAATGTGCAGATGACAAGACACGAGTGGTTTGTACGCTGTGCACTTAGAGCCTGAAGCGAGCTATAAACATTCTAAACCTGAGCACAACTTGCATGACCAGGCATCTAAGTGCAAAGCACGAGCTGCAGTGGAGTAAACACCTCCAAAACCAAGAAAGGTCTCAGGCTCCTCCTGCTTCCTCTTCTACTGCAGTCTCGGCCTCTTTCTCCACCTCTGGAGTGACAGTGGCACCGGCCACCCCGCAAACAGAGGATGTGTCAGCAATGCCACCACATCTGTCACCTTCAACAAGCCCCATGACAGCGTTTAGCTGTCCATTTTCTAAACACTGGAGCGAAAGAGGAAGTACCCCTCTACCCACCCTTGATCCCTGGCCCTGAATGCCATAATTTCAAAATTCCTGGACTTTGAAATGCTGTCATTCCGTCTGGTGAAGACTGAGAGTTTCAAAAACCTTATAGTGGTAGCTCTCCCACAGTACATCATTCCCAGACGCCACTACTTTTCCAGATGAGCCATCCCTTACCTGCACAAACAAGTGGGGGACAAAATCAGGTGTGCACTGCGCAACGCCATCTGTGACATGGTCCACATAACTACCGATACATGGACCAGTAAGTATGGGCAGGGACGTTATATCTCCCTAACAGCACACTGGGTAACTGCAGTGGCGACTGGGCCTGAGGCGGATAGCTATTTGACGCATATCTTTCCGCCACCGAGGATTGCAGGGCATTTCTCTTTGCCTCTTGTTGCCTCCTCCTCCTACTCCTCTTCCTCCTCTAACACCTCCTCATCTGCTCAGCGTAACACCTTCACCACAAACTTCAGCACAGCCAGGGGAAAACAACAGCAGGCAGTTTTGAAACTCATCTGTTTGGGGGGCAAACCCCACACGCGCAGGAGCTATGGATGGGCATGGAACAACAGACCGATGAGTGGTTGGTGCCACTGAGCCTCAAGCCTGGCCTGGTGGTGTGCGATAATGGGCGAAATCTCGTAGCAGCTCTGGGACTAGTCGGTTTGACACACATCCCTTGACTAACGCATGTGCTGAATATGGTGGTGCAGAAATTCCTGAAAAACTACCCCGATATGTCAGAGCTGCTGCAGAAAGTGGGGGCCGTATGTGCGCGCTTTCAGCATTCTCACACTGCTGCTGCTCACCTGTCTGCATTGCAGCGTAATTTCATCCTTCCCGCTCACCACCTCATATGCGACGTGCCCACAAGGTGGAACTCCACCTTGCAAATGCTGGAGAGACTGTGTGAGCAGCAGCAGGCGATAGTGGAGTTTTAGCTGCAGCACGTACAGGTGAGTCGCTCTGGGGGGATACAGAGGACACAGACGATACACCTCCCACAGAGGACAGTTGTCCTTGCCTCTGACAGAGGAGGTAGAGGTGGCCAATGAAGCCAGGTCACCGCCAGCACCTCAGAAGACAGGGTTAGCAAGGCCGAAATGTGGAAAAGCTTTTTCACCACGTCACAAGAACCAGCACCACCAGCTGATATGGAACGTCTTAGCAGGAGGCAGCATTTCAGCAACATGGTGGAGCAGTATGTGTGCACACGCCTACACGTACTGACTGATGGGTCTGCCCTATTCAACTTCTGAGTCTACAAATTGGGCACATGGCCTGAACTTGCCCTTTATGCCTTGGAGGTGCTGGCCTGCCCTGCAGCCAGTGTATTGTCTGAACGTGTATTTAGCTCATGTTCATTAAAATGAACCTGGCATGGATCCCACAGGACTTGTCCGTACCTTGTGCAGAATAGCCATGTATACCGGCCTCACACAGCCATTATTATACTCCAGCGCTCTTTCTCTTAGTTTTTTTTTTATATATTCCACAATGTTTTGTGTTCTACCCAAATTAAATTAAAAAAAAAAGTGTTGGCTCAGCATGCATGTTGGTACCTGCATCCCTGGATTTAATGGAGGCTGTTATGGCCCCAAAAATGGCTTAATAATCAGGGTGGATCCAGCATGCATGCTGGGCCTGCACTCCCTGGATTTTATGTGGCTGACATGGCCCATACCAGGTAGGATTTCGCGTTAGGACCACTCATAGAGGTGCCTTGGCGCGGTGAGTGGCTTATTACTTTTTGATCAAAATGTACACTGACGCCTCTGATAACTTCTAGTATAGAGGCAGGGCAGAGTGCTGGTTGCAGAGTGCTGTTGTATTTCTGTGCTTGTATGTATATTTTGTCATGGCTAGGTGCACCTGCATACAGGGATGGACATGCTTACTGACCCCCTTTATTTTTTTCCTGTGTAGCATATACTGAAGGTGTGGCATCCTCCATTCAGTCGTGCACACCTGACTAGTCTGTCTGCCCTATAGGCTGGTTTTAATCAGAGTAAGTATAAAACTGAATTTGCACTCATAGTACCTATTAGCATCCATTTGGCTCCAGGAGGAGTACATAGTGGGCTCAGCATGCATGTTGGTACCTGCATCCCTGGATTTAATGGAGGCTGTTATGGCCCCAAGAATGGCTTAATAAGCAGAGTGGATCCAGCATGCATGCTGGACCTGCACTCCCTGGATTTTATGTGGCTGTCATAGCCCATAACAGGTAGGATTTAGAGTTAGGACCACTCAGAGGCGGCCTTGGGGCAGCGAGTTGCTTATTACTTTTTGATCAAAATGTACACTGATGCCTCTGATAACTTCTAGTATAGAGGCAGGGGAGAGTGCTGGTTGCAGAGTGCTGTTGCATTTCTGTGTTTGTATATATATTTTGCCATAGCTACGTGCACCTGCATACAGGGACGTGCTGACTGACCCCCCTTGTGTTTCTGTGTAGTATGTGCTGGAGGTGTGGCGGCTTCCTTTCAGTCGTGTATACCTGACTAGTTTGTCTGCCCTAGAGGCTGGTTTTAATCAGAGTAAGTATAAAACTGAATTTGCACTCATAGTACCTACTAGCATCCATTTGGCTCCAGGAGGAGTACATAGTGGGATCAGCGTGCATGCTGGTACCTGCATCCCTGCATTTAATGGAGGCTGTTATGGCCCCAAAAATAGCTTAATAAGCAGGGTGGATCCAGCATGCATGCTGGGCCTGCACTCCCTGGATTTTATGTGGCTGTCATGGCCTATAACAGGTAGGATGTAGCGTTAGGACCACTCATAGAGGTGGCCTTGGCGTGACGAGTGGCTTATTACCTTTTGATCAAAATGTACACTAACGTCCTCTGATAGCTTCTAGTATAGAGGCAGGGCAGAGTGCTGGTTGCAGAGTGCTGTTGCATTTCTGTGTTTGTGTATTTTGCCATAGCTACGTGCACCTGCATACTGGGGCGTGCTGACTGCCCCCCCCCCCCCTTGTATTTCTGAGTAGTATATGCTGGAGTTGTGGCGGCCTTCTTTCACTCGTGCACACCTGACTAGTTTGTCTGCCCCAGAAGCTGGTTTTGATCAGAGTAAGTATAAAACTGAACTTGCATCCATATTACCTACTAATAACAACATAGAATGTGTCGGCAGATAAGAACCATTTGGCCCATCTAGTCTGCCCAATATACTGAATACTATGAATAGCCCCAGGCCCTATCTTATATGAAGGATGGCCTTATGCCTATCCCATGCATGCTTAAACTCCTTCACTGTATTTGCAGCTACCACTTCTGCAGGAAGGCTATTCCATGCGTCCACTACTCTCTCAGTAAAGTAATTCTTCCTGATATTACTTTTAAACCTTTGCCCCTCTAATTTAAAACTATGCCCTCTTGTAGCAGTTTTTCTTCTTTTAAATATTCTCTCCTCTTTTACCGTGATGATTCCCTTTATGTATTTAAAAGTTTCTATCATATCCCCTCTGTCTCTTCTTACTTCCAAGCTATACATGTTGAGGTCCTTTGACCTTTCCTGGTAAGTTTTGTCCTGCAATCCATGTACTAGTTTAGTAGCTCTTCTCTGAACTCTCTCCAAAGTTTCAATATCCTTCTGCAGATATGGTCTCCAGTACTGCACACAATACTCCCAATGAGGTCTCCCTAGTGCTCTGTAGAGCGGCACGAGCACCTCCCTCTTTCTACTGTTAATGCCTCTCCCTATACACCCAAGCATTCTGATGGCATTACCTGCTGCTCTATGACATTGTCTGCCCACCTTTAAGTCGTCTGATATAATGACCCCTAAATCCCTTTCCTCAGATACTGAGGTTAGTACTGTATCACTGATTTTATATTCTGCTCTTGGGTTTTTACGCCCCAGGTGCATTATCTTGCACTTATCGACATTAAATTTTAGTTGCCAGATTTTTGACCATTCCTCTAGTTTTCCTAAATCCTTTTCCATTTGGTGTATCTCTCCAGGAACATCAACCCTGTTACAAATCTTTGTGTCATCAGCAAAAAGACCCACCTTACCATTGAGGCCTTCTGCAATTTCGCTGATAAAGATATTAAACAATATGGGTCCCAGAACAGATCCCTGAGGTACCCCACTGGTAACAATACCATGGTCTGAATATACTCTATTGACTACAACCCTCTGTTTTCTGTCCTTCAGCCACTGCCTAATCCATTCAACAATATGTGAGCCCAAGCTCAAAGTCTATTATTTTAGTCACCCAATCAAAAAAGTCAATAACATTAGTTTGACATGATCTCCCTGAAGTAAACCCATGCTGTTTTTTATCAATCAACCCATGGGTTTTTAGATGTTCCACAATCCTCTCCTTGAGAATGGTTTCCATTAATTTCCCCACTATTGATGTCAGGCTTACTGGCCTATAGTTGCCCGATTCCTCTCTACTACCTGTCTTGTGATGTTGCAGACTTGCTACTTAGAGCTTGAACTGAAAGTAGGCAGGGAAAGTGGTTGGGGTTCTAGCTAGGGCTCATTGTCCATATCTGTCTATACCTACTGACATCACAAAACCTAACTAAATATCACTGCAACACCCGAATATGGCTGGCTTATGTCTGTAATTTTTAATTTGCCAGGGCGCATGGCACACATGTCCTCTCACATGACAGGCTGAGCTTCAGAATGGCATCTGTGCCAATATCCTGCCCCTGATTGTCTGAAAGACAGCTTTCCCCCCCAATCCCATCTGATCCTTAGTCTTCATCCTCCCTACCCTAATTCCCTCACATTTTAACTGTAAAATGGCGGGTGCTGGTTTGCACAGTTCACCGAAAGCAAATCACCTAAAAGTTTGGATTCATTTGGCAGAAGAATTTGTGTAAAATTGGTAAGGCATCTGATTACGGTAATTTAAAATTGATTCTCTCATATCTAGTCTTGGTAGTTAAACTTATAACCTTAATACCCTGGTTAAAAAAATATGGGCCAGTGTTTTTTTTTTTTTTTTTGGGGGGATCCTTAGGGTACAGCTACATGTTCTGATTTTTGATGCAGTTTTTTAAACCAAAACAGCAGTGGATTCAAAAGTGTAATCAAAATTCTGTAATTTGTTCTCCCCTTCTTATGATCCACACCTGATTTGTCTTCTAAAACATCATCAAAATACCTGGAAATATAGCCATACCATTATGGCTTTGATTTTTCTTTTTTATAAGCAGCACTATTTTTCTAGAATCTGGCAATGGTTCTTTGTATATCGCTGTATATAGCAGGTAGTGTTGAGTGAATCAAAGCATCCGAGGCAGCTGAAGTTTGGGAAAAATTTGATTCGCAACAAATCCGAATTTCTTTGCGTTTCATGGTAACGAATATTTTTTTTCCCTTAAAATGTTGGCTACATGTGTTACAAAGTGAAAGTAAGAAACCTGATAATGCGAGATCACCCATGATGCTGTGCAGCCAGCCAATTTGCAGATAGTCATCCCCTGTGATGTCACAGCCCTATATTCATCCTATATGGTCTCTGCCACTTCACTGTGAACTGAGCTTAGGGAGAGACGTGACAAACAGAAATGCACTAGGGACAGTGTTGCTACAAACAATTAAAAAGAGAATATTGGAGAGGAAGTGGAATATCTCAAAAATTCTATTTGACCGATTCACCGAATTTTCCGAAAAGATTTGCTTCGATCTGAATTTATTTGCAGTGAATCGCGTTAAAAAAACGCTATTTCCTGGCTGCTGAGAGCCTTTATAGTGGTGTAGAACACTGTGCCTTGCAGTAACATGCATAGGGAGTGTGCTTTGGTAGTGAAATAATATTGTAAGTCAGTATGACATGCAGATGACAGGCGTCGCTATTAGATTCACTGCTCACTTCGCTTATTTGGGAAGTCACTGGGCCAAAACTGACTAAATAACTCAAGTATGAACTCAGCCTTACAGGTCGATTTTAGTGTAAAGAAGAAGTGCACTCCTTTTACCCCGTCAGCAGCTTATTCCACATAGATGTCTACAGAACCTGTTCTATTAAACGCTTAAATAAGTAGAAGCCCCCCCCCCCCCGACTGAGTGGAGAGGGTGTCAGCAGTAAGTTTGTGTTGACATCACTCATTTATTTGCCCTTCCTCTGATCCGTCAGAACAATAACCCCCAAAAAACGGATCCTCTCTGTGGAGCATACGCCTTCCCTCAGTCAGCATTTGGTCAATAATCCATCAGTATTGCTAATGCCAAAAAAACTGGAGTGGATCTAAAACAGAGATGACACATTAATGGTATATTTGCATGTCTTCTGTGTTTTGCACCCACTCTTGCTTTTGGCTACTAAATCAGAAGCCAATTCTGATGGGACTATACAGGCCTCACAGCTGCTACACAGACAGGATCTGTTGTGCGTCTCATTTTTCCTTCCTTCTGACAGATCAGAAGAAAAGTCAAATAAGTAATGATGTCAGCCAGGCCGAAAGGCAAAAAAGTGGCCCAGTCATGAAGTGGGAAGGGTGGGAACAGCATGAGAAGTCCACATAGTGGCACAATGACATGGTGGTGAGGTGAAAGCAGCATGAGGAGACCACAGAGTTGCACAATGAGAGAGTCTGGGGGTGGTGACTACATCAGGAGGCCACAGAGAGGCACAATGACAGAGTGTGGAGGTGGCGGCAGCATCAGGAGGCCACAGAGTGGAAAGGTGACATAGTGTGGAGGTGGCAGCAACATGAGGAGACCACAGAGTGACCCACAGAGTGTTATATCAAATAAATAAATAAAAGGAAATGAAAACACCCCAGAAAAGTCTGTAATTTTCTCACTTCACCACACAACAGCTAATAAGCAAAAATGGCTTTACAAGATATAACTGCACCGTCAAGAGCAAATAAGACGTACTTGTAATAAACCCTTTTAATGCTGGTATCAAACAACACTTCCTGCCCAATAACAAGACAGGTTTGCTGGAATTACAGAGCTGTATAATGGCTATTTGGAGTCCCAGTCAGTGCAGCAAGGTGTAATAGGATTGTTCCTATTACCAAGGCTGTAATCTTCTCTACCGAACCCTGTTCTACATAAATGCTGTGAAAGGTGCGACCCTGGGCAAAATTGAAAGTGGGGACTCCAAATCCTGAAATATTGAACTAGCAGTTTGACAGAACTTTGTAGGCACGGACAGCGGTTGCAACCACAGCAGCTGAGTGTAGAATGCCACATTATATCTCTTTAGCCTTTCAACTGTAAGCTGTTGATGTCACGTCTGACATCACCTCTGCACCCGGAAGAGAAGACGTCGTCGGCGCAGGCGCACTGTGGAAGTGCTGATAAAGCGAGCGTCCTTCTCTCAGAGCGCCTGCACCGAATGAAGACACGTAAGGCGCAGGCGCGGGATTTGAAATGCACTCAGGGCCAGCCGGAGTAGGAGAGCGCTCGCTGGCCCTGTCAATCAACCGGAGGAGGGGGGCGTTTTTTTTTAAAAAAGAGGATGCGGCGGCTACCAGCAAGTAACTCCCTTACTTGCTGGTAGTGAAGTAATTTACATATTATAAAAGTGCAATTTTTAAAGAAACTAAGCCACAGAAAAAGGTAAGAGCACTATATATTGAATAATCGCGCAATAAGGATTTCAATAAGCCCAAAAATGAAAAATTACTTTTGGGGGGTGACAGAAGCCCTTTAACAATGCAGACCACCTAAACAATGTCGTCTTTATTAGTTTAACTAGAGCCCTCTATGGCCCAGACAGCCATGTGGCAGTTGAACACAGCACTGCCACGTCACAAGCACCACATGAGCATGTTGTTTTGTTGTGCCCTGCAGTCACAGGGAGCCCACAGGACACAAGGAGCTCACACAGAGGCACAGGGGGCACAGGGAAAACACAGAGCTGACAGTGGGAACTCACAGGTCAGTGACCATCAGTACTTAAGGGCAGTGCAGGGCTGCTACAATGAGAGTGTGACCCCAGCAGCCCTGCACCCCCTCCTCCACAGACACTGCTGAATGCTTTTTACTAGATGGACTTACCAGGTGCTTTAAAAGGAGGGTCCTGGGAGCTCCTGCAGTCTGGCAGCTGAGGTCAGAGCCTGTGGGTCAGATGCAGCAGAAGGCCCAGTCACCCAGTCGGATGTTTGGGCATTGCAGCCTAGAGCAAGTGCAGGCAAAGGCTGGGGGGCGGGGCTATGTTTCCTCTGCCCACACAGAACGTACTGATGCTGGCCTGTCAGTGAGCTCTGGTGAGTCTAGGGGGGGATACTTATAGAATACTTAGAATCGCGAGGAGATTTGGATTCGGTGTGAATCAAGTATATCAAATAATTACTGAAATTCAGATCGAATTCCACTTCGTCAGCTTCGATTCGCTCATTTCTAGTTCTGATATACATAGACCTGGCATGAGCATGGAAAAGTCGCAGATTGCAGTGCAACTAACCATTGTTCCGTAATCTGTGCCTGAAATACACCTAATATAGAATAGTATATAATAAATGACTCTCTAAGTCTCAAGAGGAGATTTACTATATTGTTGCGTTTTATCTCTGTTTTGGACCAACTCCTCTTTTTGGCATACTGATCAAATACTGATTCAAAACACTGACCAAATACTGATCGTCTGAAAGAGGCGTTATGGATGCTCAAAATACAGAATTTACTTTTTTGTTTTTATTTTTCTGTTCTTCTGATGGATCAGAAGAGCGGAAAAATAAACAATGACATTAACAAAACATTACTGCCATTGTTGCTTCCCCCTCCCCCCTCTGTCATGGGGCCACCACTTCCACTGCTGCTGCCACCACTGTCCCCATTATGCCATGGGGCCACCACTGCTGCTGCCAGCACTGTCTCCATTCTGCCATGGGGCCAGTACGGCTACTGCTGCCACAATCCGCACTTTGACATGGGGCAACTACAGCTGCTAACACCATCCCTACTATGATATGGGGCCACTACTGCTGCTGCCACCCTCCCCACTCTCTCATGGTGACACTACTCCCACTGCAACCATCCCTACTCTGTTACAAGGCCACTACTGCCACTGCTGCTGCTGCCACTTTAGTACCCCAGATCAGGCACTACCATTCCTACAACCTGCTACTGTCTCTAATGCCTATTGCCTAACCAATGTATGACATCACCATGCCTTCTGTTCAGAAGGAGCAATGTAACTGTTATGTATTCTATGAACATGTAATGTACCTGGTTGTCAAAAAGGTGGCAATATATCTGTCAGAGAGTCCCTTTACATAGAATGGAACAGAAATATCCCTGCACTTTTCCTGCACTCTCCTGACAATTTAATTTCCAAGCCTTCACACTGAGATTGGGCCACCAAGTGGGATGAATATGATTAGACAAAGAGGCCTGAGTATACCTGATTTATTGGAATTTGTGACAAATTAATTTGGAACTTATTAAATTTCTTGATGAAGTTCAGCAAATTGTCCCAATGAAATCTCTCAAAACGTTGCTCATCTCTAACAGCAGAAATATAATAAAGATCAGCTTTCAACTCCTTGAACTTTGATTATAAAATGTCAATAGTCGCCAGCACCAGATGATTCAGCATAAGGGCAAGTATAACACATTCCATAGACAGCATTAAACTTCTTAAGCAGTTTATACTGTATTTGTTTAAGTCACATAGTTTGTAGCAGCTGATTCTACCCAGACTGGTCTATAACTGAGAAGTTATATCTCCAGTAGTATCTGGGGATCCTTCATGTCTGCACATTATCCTGCAGCAATACAAAGAAGACTCTAAAGAGTTTACGTGTGTGAAATGTGCTTCTATTAAAAGGCCCAAATGACTACAAACTCAGGGAAAACTACTACAAATAACTATATTTAGCTAGACTCATTCATCAACATTATTGCTGAAATAGTTTTTGTTTAGTAAAAGATAGGCATAGAGAAAAATTTTAAGACATAAATTATGTTAAAAAAAAGGGCACGACCTGAAATTGGGATCTCCTCCAGACTCCTGAATGAGAAGTCTGCAGTGCAGAACTGCAGTTATTGAAAGTCGTCATGGATTTCTGCAAGTGTCAAGAGGTCAGACTAATGTTTAAGAACCTTTTGAAAGTGTATAGCAGAGACAGGACACTTTAATAGTCTGATATTTATATTCCCATACAATCAGTTGCACACAATGTCTTCCCTGTGAAATCAATGCTTTATGGTGAAATGCATCAGTGGTATCCACAGTAGTGAAATTCCACGAAGAGTCACAGCTTTCAGAACTAGCAATAACTGATGAACATTATGTAAAGTGACAGATAGAAAAATTTACAGTCTAAACTGATTAAATATAGATCTCATGCCTGGAGCAGTATATGTCAGTTATATTAGCGATCAGTGAGGTATAATGACTCACACTATTAAAATGCGTAAAGCAATTCAAATGTAATAAACTGAACACAATAGCTAATAATAAACCTTTTTATATGAAATAACTACTGCTATGCACTCAGAGTAGCTGTCATGGGGCCCAGAAGTGAAGGTAGCCCACCATCTGTAATAAACATTTTTTCAACAATTAGGCTTACTCAGCTTCCATTCATCTACAGTACTTTGTGTTTTATAATTTAACTTCTTCTATAGAAATGCACTCATTACAAGTGGTCCTCATTATAAAGCCTATAAAACATAGTAACACAACACAAACCAGGCCTTGAGGGTTGACACAAACCAGGCCTTGAGGGTTGACACAACTACAGCCATCCTCTCCCCTGCCCATCCCCCCACCTGCCTCTGCTTATGTGTCTACAAAGCTCAAAATGGAGTTTCCCCACTAGTGTCATCGTTCAGAGTCATGTTTTGAGTGTCCAGCAGTGGTATTTTTTTTATCCTATGATCCTCCTTACTTCTTAATACGCAAGTAGCTGTTACAGTATGTGGTTCTGCATTTACAAATCAACATAACACAAGACTTAAACCCCAATCCCTGAGAATAGAACAAAAAATATATAAAAAAAATTGAGGAATACATTTAGCAAAAATTACAAAAATGCAATCATTATAATGGAAAGTAAAAATGACACATCTTTAAAGCACCATCACATAAAACAGACAGCATACATAAAAAGATTCAACATACAGCTGACAAGTAAAAGCTGGTTCATGCGGTCCTACTTCTAGCATTTATAATCTGACTGTAACATACTAACAGAGTAAAAGAGAGGTAGTATTTATCAAACAAAGTAACACATTCATTCCTTAACCTCTGCCTATAGACCAGGGATACTCAACCAGCAGCCCTCCATCTGCTGCAAAACTATAACTCCCAGCATGCCCTAATAGCTGCAGGCTGTCCAGACATGCTGGGAGTTGTAGTTCTGCAACAGCTGGAGGGCCGCAGGTTGAGCATCCCTGCTATAGACTGTTGAGATCTGATATTACCCTGTGAATGTATTGAGCCATTCCATAGAAGGACTCTCTCTATATCTTCTTTTTATATAAATTCTGCAGAAGTTTCACACCAAAATGTTAGGTCATGAGCATAACTCAGTTAGCAATCGCCCCAAGCTCTTGTGTCTGAAGTGGCCCAAAGCCACCTATCCACAGAAGAAAATACCAGTATTATGAATGGCAAGTGGTAGGTGGGACCCCGTTAACAACTTGCATTTAAGTCAAATTATGCCTCTGGGTCAAAAGAATTGCAGAGATCGAATCTGAATTTTGTTACCATCTGTATTAGATATGAGAGAATCAAATAAGTAAAAATTTGATCTGAATTTTTCTAAAAATTGGAATTCTGTAGTATCAGGATGTAAAGGGGCTGGACACTTTCATAGCATTTTACATTTCCTTACGGTATGCTCTATAATCTTTCCATCATTTAAATTACCTTTTTTCTTGACCTCTGCTTTGCCACTAGTTTGTGGTCACATCCTCTCCTGTAAACAGTGGCAATGCTGTCCGTGGCATGGTCATCCCGTGGAGAGTTTGCATCACCCACCCACTATTCTATTCAGTAGTGCATGACCCCAGCTCCCATTTTACTGTGCAGACACTCTGCTTGCTTTTATCCCCTTAAACATTATTACTTGTACTGCGACAACGCGGGTGGAGGCATTTTTCGCATGCCCAAACTTCTCCCCAGATTTTGCCCCAGATCTTCAAGCAAGATGGCGGCAGACGGTCCATCACATGCAAATGGAGGTGGTAAATATGATGTAATTTTTTTTCTGTTAATTTTATACTGTTTTTACTCTATGATGCCACGATCATGTATGAATATGGCATCTAAGGGTTACAATGATGGGGAGCGGCGCTATCGTAGCTCCCTGTCATTGTACCTGCTACTTACCAAGAAATGCCAAGAAATTTTTTCTAAAATTCAGCATAGCAGTCGAATCGAATTTTCCAAAACTGCGCTTAACTCTACCCGCATGTATCACAATAGAGGGCAGAAGAAGATTAGGCATGCACAGAACGCTTCCTCCTGCATCTGCGCAATACAAGTAATAGTGCTTGATAGAACAAATGCAAGCGGAGGTCGAGTCAGTGCAGTTAAATAAAAGGGAGCACGCACTATTGGATGGACAGATGGGTGAAGCAAGCTCTATACTGGATGACGTCGTATTACCATGCCATGAACAGTACAGCCACTGTTTACAGCAGACGAATACAAAGTAGTGCCAAAGCAGGGGTCAGGAAGAAACATAATATATATGATCAAAAGATTAAAGAGCACACAGTAAGGAAATATAAAATGTTAGAAAAGTGTCCAACCCCTTTAAGGTGATTTGATTCTGGAGATTTTTTTATGAGAGAGAGTGAGAACCAGAATTTCAGACACATCTTTACAGGGAGATTGAAGTGCTTTCAATGTGGGTAGAATCATCACTAATTTCTATGTAATTCCCAACTATATGAAAGTCCTCTGAGCCTTCATGAAATTTATCAGTAGGGCTTTCATTTTTCCTACATTAAGGGCTATTACACCAAAATTCCTGGGAGCAAACTTCTGCCCCATGAGAGGGTTAGTACATACCGTATTTTTCGCCTTATAAGATGCACTTTTTCTTCCCCAAAACTGGGGGGGAAATTTGGTGCGTCTTATATTACAAATACACATTTTTCCTGCATTAAAAGTGCCCCTAACTTTGTGTGGTACTTGCTCGCAGTCCTCTTTTTATGCTGTGTGTGCTGCAGGCTGGATTTGTGGCATGTACTGCGGGCTGTGGAGACTTCTCTGACCCTCCCTGCATGGCCAGGCTGTGTGTGTTCGGGCTTCCCTCTTCCTCCTATAGCACGCCTTGTCCCCCCCTCCCGACAGTCTAACCACGTGCTGCCCGGGCACCATGTCAACGCTCTGCTGAGCTTACCGATACCTTTCCCTCCATCAGTGCAGGCTGTGCCTCCTCATGTCTCCCCGGGCAGTCTCAGTCCTTGCTGGGCAGTGTGGGCACAATCCGCTTCTGTGCATATCTCCCGGGCACTGTATCAATCTATGCTGCCCTGAAATGTCTACACGTCTGCCCCTCCTGCTCCATACGTTCCGCCTCCTCCGGCCAAGGTTTACTGTGTGCTGTTTGAGCCTCTGCTCCGCCCGCTCCTACTTGATTTGATGCCCGTGATTGATGGGCAGAAGAATTGATCCACCAAAGCTCCGCCCCCCGAATCCCAGGGAGAAGACACCGCCATCCCTACCACATACTGCTGCTCCTGCTCCGCCCCCACTTCGCCTACTACTCTATTGGATGCCCAATAGATGATGGGCAGAAGAATGGCTCCACAAGCTCCGCTCCCGAATCACGGGGAGAAGAAAATTGTTCTTAAACTGCTGTTAACTTTATACAGTTGATATAAAATATATTACTACAGTATTTGGTTCAGAATCTTTATTTTCTAGATTTTCCTCCTTTAAAATTGGGTGCGTCTTATATGCCGGAGCGTCTTATACGGTGAAAAATACGGTACTTATAGTTAGTCAATCATGTCATGTACAAAGGGATAAAAATAGAGGATTCAAACAGCACCCTTGGGAAACTCTAATGCACTTATTTTACATGCTCTAACATACTGTAGACGATCAGTTAAAAAAAAAATCAAATACCAAAAAGCTGGAATACTGGACACAAAACAGTGACACTGTTTTGACAGAGAGCAGCCAAGATGACTTATTTATACTGGAAATGAGCAAATTTCTTAATATTTATTTTAGTCTAATTCATTAGAATTTGCCAAGAAATTTCATTTAGGACAGGTATACGTTTAAATGCCAGGAAAATCTCTACCTCTGCTTCTCTCTCTCCTTTTTTCTCTCTCAGGAAAAATTCTAACAAAACTTAAGAAATTATGATTCTGTAGAATCAGAATTCTTCAAATATTCAGGTGAAATTTCAATTCTAACTAATTCATTCTCTCATCCAGGGGCGGACTGGGGACTCAAAGTGGCCCTGGAAAAAAATACTAAAAGTGGCCTCCGTTTTGTAGTCGGGTCCAAACTGATAGAAGGCAGGGCCAGCAATACCATATTGTGGCACATTATACCACCCCAATAGAGGCAAATATCACAGTCCATCACAAAATACTGCCAGCAGCACAAAATACATCCCCAAAAACTTCGACTGGCTAGCTGTGAGGGCCACCAAGAAATTTCCCTGTAAGGTCTATGGCCAATCTGCCCCTGCTCTCATCTCTAATGTCAATGACCAATTATATTGATTTGAGTACAATTAGAAGTTCAATGGTGCTATGACATTTCTGATTTTACTGGCTGGGGGGGGGCCCAAGTATCGCACATGGCTTTTGAGCTGCTGGTTAGGGAACACTGGTATAAATTCTCATATTTAGCTCTATTATGGTAACTGAAATGCATATTTGAGAATCTAGATGTGTGTGTGTGTTTTTGCTGGGTTTTTTGTGCATAAAATCTTTCCTCACTCGCAGGTTTTTGCATGTTTTGATGTTTTATGTTACGCTGGTTTCATAAGAAAACTTTATGTTTACATTCCACATATATCTTTACACTTTATATTTATTGAAAGACGGAGAACCTATTCTACTTCAAATATTCCCCCAATTAACATCAGGTATTTGTTCTAAAAAGCAAACACTAAATCAGTGGAAATGCAAAGATTGATGTTATGTTTCTCATATGCAGCTGCCTTACAGTAGTGGATGATGACATAATGGGCACTATAGCATGTAATGTATCTGAGTAGCGCTGCTCGCCTGTCCCTGACTCTGAGTGTTAGATGAGTGCTGCAAAGTTTAACACTATTATTTCACTACCAGTATATTAATGTACTCATATGCTTTAGTTTAAGCATGCAATCCAATCAACCGCTCCATTATTTTCGGTTCTTCAGTGTGTTTACTCATTTGACACAGTTTAATGTGATTTCTCAGGCGATTTGTTATCTTTTAGAAATGTTTGTTAGTAATTGTCATCCAAATGCATTCTTTTAACTGATAAGGAATGCAGTGTTTATTATACATGCAGCGGTCTGGGGCTCTCCAGTTCTAAGAGATTATTGATCATAAAGTATAACCTCACTCTCAAGTTATTTTGGTAAATTGCCCTCTTCTGTCTTATGATATCGTCACAGTAATTTCAGAACCTGGGTGGCCATGCTATGGGTCCCAGCGAGAGGATGAGGGCAGCTCAGGTCTGCCTTTCCTTTATATTATTGATACAAAATAAAAATAAATCAAATCCCTCTGGTTAGAACCTTATTTGTGAACAATTAGAAAATTAAGAATCCACTCCCTCATGAATGATGATGGGCTCATCCGTATTGTGCTCCTGTGTGACCTCCCACATATAGTATTGTGGCTTGTCTGCATCCTGCTGGAAACTGGTGTCAAAAACCCTATATAGCAATCAGCCAAACAAGCTTTTTCCTATACCCCGCTCCCCATTCATATCCAAGTTTGACTTGACCCAAGTGTGCATGAGTTCTCTGCAGAGAGAGGGGAATATGCTTCTGCCAAACTGTAACAATGACGGTTCTTTGCTAGACTGCAAAACTTGCCTTCACCTATAGCAATCTCCGTTCCCAAGTACTAACTCAGGCTGTTAGTGCTCAGCTACCCCAGAATTATGCAGAATGATGTAACAACCAGACAATCATGAGAAAAGATATATGAAGCATTTATCAGATTGGCAGGCAAGAAATACAGAATAATAAACTCATCGATTGCTGACAGAGAACTGGATAAGAATAGCAGAGAATGAGGAAGATTAAGTCAGGCCAGGGCTTTTTTTCTGGCGGAACGCACCGGAACGGCGTTCCGCCACCTATTTAGGATTTTACACATTATCGGTATCGGCATGTAACTTGCCGATACACCGATAATGTGAATACTAGTGTGCGCTTCTATTATGGAAGTGCGCACTAGTATAGGAACGGGGAAGGAGCGGGGAAGCAGCGGTACTTCCCTTCCTGGTCTCCTGGCCGGCGCTGCACTGTTCTGACCCCGTACAGTGTCAGGATGTAGTGCGCGCACTATGACCTGACGCTGCACGCTGTCACATGACAGTACAGCGCAGGCCGGACATAGAGGAGCGCGACGCCGGACCCGGAGATGAAGAGGAGCCGCGGAGCTGGAGAGGTGAGAGGAGTTTATTATTTAGGGGGGGTTAACTGATCTGAGGTCTGATAAGGAGGGGTTAAGTCTCATCTGAGGTCTGATAAGGGGGGTTAAGTCTGATCTGAGGTCTGATAAGGGGGGGTTAAGTCTGATCTGAGGTCTGATAAGGGGGGGTTAAGTCTGATCTGAGGTCTGATAAGGGGGGTTTAAGTCTAATCTGAGGTCTGATAAGGGGGGTTAATATAGTCAGTGAAAAGGGGGGATGGTGTGGAAATTTGAAGTTGGCACTAGTGTGTGTATATAAATATATATGTTACCACACGCTTTATTAATAATTTACATTTATAAGTGCCAAATGCAAATTTAGACACCACAACACCCCCACCTCAGTGACTACCAACTAATATTATTATATATAAAATATCGGCTATCGGCCTGAAAGTTAACAAAATATCGGTATCTCTAAAGGGGCGGTTTTAGTGGGCGGTCCTAGGGGTGGGTAGGGGCGTGGCCAGGGGAGGGGGGTGAGTTTCACCACCTTTTCTATGAGAAAAAAAGCCCTGAGTCAGGCAATGGAACAGATGGTGTATGGCAATGGTGTACAGGTGAAGACCAATGAATGTGGGTAAGAAGAATAAAACCTAGCAGAAACTGACAGCAAACTGCCGACAAGACAGTAAGAAAATCAAAACCCAAACATCAAACAGAAAGCTGAACGTGTAACAAAGACAACTACAATGCAGACAACAATAAGGTCATGGAACTTCAAATCCCACAATGCACTGGAAAAAAATCCAACAGACTAGAAATCAAGACTCTGGGAACAAACTGCACAGAGCTATTGCTATGCCTAAAAAGAGGCACAGAAGCGAAAGATATTTAAAGGCAAAGGCATAATAATCAAAACCCCTTCCTCCCAGCAAACACCAGACTAAGGCTCCATTCACACGACCGTATGTTGTCCTCAAAAAAACGGATCCGTTTTTTTGCGGACAGTTCAGCATGTCCGCAAAAAAACAGATTGCATGCCATTTTTTTGCTGATCCATAGACTACAATGGGGTCATGTCCTGATTTTCACTGACAAGTATAGGACGTGTTTCATTTTTTTTGCTGAGCTGTACAATGGAAGAAAAGGGCCCCATAGAAGTGAATGGGACAGCATCTAATCCGCAAAAAAACTGATCCGTTTTTTGCGGACAACATACGGTCGTGTGAATGGAGCCTAAGAAAGTATGTGACAGAACCAGATTCAAGTGTAAGGCAATGACACAGCATCTGCCTCAAACAGTAATGAGAAACATCTGTTGCTCATGCCGCAAGCCCAGGAAGCGTGGAAGATAGGAGTGATAGAGGCTCTAGGAAAGACAGTTGTTCACACAAATAACAGTGGAAATCCTCACAGATAACAGTGGAGATCCTGCTTGGGCTCGGCAGTGGCAGGAAGGCGCAGGCCCTGATGTTGGGGATCCTGCCTGATGGTAGTTGGGGTGCCTTGGGTGTTAAACATTTTGTAAGGGTGCAAGGCAGTAGATGTAGGTGCTGCAGTCATTAACCAGGCCAATTGTAAATAATAGATAAGTATCTCTTTACTAAAGCGCAGAATGGAAGTTGTACATCCAATGGTATTAAAGCATATTTCCAAACAAATTATATTGCAATTCTATATATTAAAAGTCTAAGGCTGGCAATAAGGTTCTTGCAAACTTGTCTGTAATTCCCAGGTTGAGGGGTACAGGATTAAGATATGACTGACCAGGATAATATTAAAGTGTGGAAGGGTGTATTGGTAATGTTCCCTTTCACAGCAGCAAAGTCTCTATCAGTCTTAAGTGTGCACAATACCTTACTGGCAGACTCCAGCGCAAGCCTTGCAGATTCTGGACCGTCTAGTTCTCCCCCTTTCTCTCTCTGGAACACTTTAATGTAACAATGGCTTTGTTGCTGTAACTGTCTCAGAAATAATGGTACTCTGGGACTCAGGCCTAGTTTTCTGAGGAGTGAGCACATGTAGTTCTTCTCTCTTCTTCAGCTAGCACACAACACTGAACTAGGGGCAGACCTAAGTCCATCTCCTAAAAGGGGCTGAGTAAGGATAATTAAACCTGACCTATCTATACAGAACTATTGAGTGGACAATACAGTAAATCAGAACATTACATTTAACCAATTAACATGACAATAAACCCTTTTACAGTTACCATGTTCTGGGGTACTGCACTCATAACACAGACTTCTATGGTGGCAGCAGCTTATCTCTAGTGAGAACAAATTATAAGGCATATAGGATTTCTGCCATCAGGAAAAAGTCTGGACAATCCTATACACATTAAATGGTCTTACCCCTTCCCCCACTGAAATTGGCTTGTATGTTTGACTAATGTGTATGGCCACCACAAGACTTTTTGTAGGCTATTGACTGATTTTCAGAGGCAGAAGCAGTACACTTGATTACATACAACCCTTCAGACCTCAACTTTAGCTTGATTGTAAAAAACCAAGCAGTAGCAATATGAAAAGGATTAGTGTAGTACAAGCCCTACTCAAACATACTCCTGCATCAGAGAATGGAGATACAAACTTCAGGGCCATTGGTTTGCAGTACTTTATTTTCCAGCGTACACAATCCTACTTCTTGGTCATCATTTTCAGTGTCTAAACCCGGCAAAAAATATATGAATTGTGATAGTTTTATATAAATTTCAATGGCGGTATATTAGTAGTAACTGGGGTAGGATGGTGGTGGTCGAAATATGTGGGTCCTTTTGAATGGATGGAAATACGAAATGTACCTTCTCATATTATTTATTTTTTTAAGAGTCATTGTACTTTCACAAAATTTCATTTCAATAGAGAATGGTGTAAATAGCAAATTTCTAAATCCCTTTATTTTAAAAAAATATGTCTGCATCAACTTGTAGAAAAAGCTGTAAAGTCACTTCCATCTAATCTGCAGTTCACTTCCTATTGTCAGGCAAGATTGGTCCTTAGTAACAGAGACAGCAGAGAGGAAGTGGAGGCATTCCAGAGCTAGCTGAGATCCTGAGCCTGATAAAAGAACTGCTTCTACACGGATTCTGAATTCACAGGAGCCTCCTGCCTTTCTGTAACTGTGATTTCCCCCTCCATATCTGTTCTGTGAGCTCCGGAGAAGGAAAAAAACAAATTGCAGAAAGTAAGGGAAAGAACATAACAGCAGTGTACAGTGCTGGCAGATTTCACAGAAGGGATATGCTATTTGCTTCTGAGTGAAATGCATCTAGCTATGCAGCTAAGGGTACTTTCACACTTGCGTTAGGTGCGGATCCGTCTGTTATTTGCACAGACGGATCCGCACCTATAATGCAAATGTTTGTACCCTTTCAGAACAGATCCGTTTGCATTAGCTTTAAATAAAAATGTAAAAGTTAAAACTGATCCGTTTTGAATTACATTGAAAGTCAATGGGGATGGATTCGTTTTCAAATGCACTAGATTGTGTCATTGAAAACGGATCCGTCCCCATTGACTTACATTGTAAGTCAAAACGGATCAGTTCGGCTCTGCATCGTCAGACGGACACCAAAATGCTGCAAGCTGCGTTTTGGTGTCCGCCTCCAGAACGGAATAGAGGCGGAACGGAGCCAAACTGATGCATTCTGAACGGATCCTTATCCATTCAGAATGCATTGGAGCTGAACTGAAACGGATCTCACAAACGGAATCCAAAACGCCAGTGTGAAAGTACCCTTAAGCAGGTAATAATATGGCTGAGAAAGACGTTATGGAAGCCCAAAAAAATAAACATTTCTTCACAGTTATGATTGTGCAAGGAAGCACAGCCATTATGCAAACTTCTTTTTTTTTAAACTCAGGTCCTGTTTAAATCAATGAAACAGGGCTTATTTAAGTATTATGCTGTGACTAATGAGTGCTGGGGTGGGAAGTTGACAGTAGGATGTTTCCTCTTATTGAGACTCATTTCACCGAAGTCCCTGATAACAGTTCCCTTGGGACCTGTGTAGTGCTCCTTTTGTATGTTTTAGGTTTGGAGAGCATTATAAAATAGAGGATTACTCATTGGTGGAGAAAAATTATGAAGATTGTAGTCAGGCTGCAGTAGCATGGCATCAATTTACACATTGTATCCTGTAGCCTGGAATGGCTCCACCATGGTTTTTGTTAAACTGGATATCATTCAGGGAGAACATAACAACAGGTAACACAAGCTGCTATAGTAATGGTTGATATTTCTATAATAGCATTCTGCTTAACTTCTTTTTAGACTGAAAGCATAAAAGTGGAATTAATTCTATGTCTGTGACCGCAATGCAGGTTTAGTCAATGTCAATTCTGCTGACTTGAGGTATGCCCCATTAAACAAGTTCAAATAACAGTAGAAAAGTTACATCTGTACGTGCTAAAAAAAACAGAACTACTTAACATCATTAAAACATTCAGCATATTCTACATGAGCAGTCGGATGAAACATGAAATACTATTTTTATTGGGTGTAACTAAGGGCCAAGTCACACTGTGTGCTTCTTGGCTTGGAGATATAACAACCCTTAAGCTTACACTGTAAAACAGCCAACATCCTTGTGTATGAGATTTTGGACAGAATTCAAAATTTTTCAGACCTCTTGTCTATATATCACTAAAGCCTCTTTTGTCATAGCCATCTGGAGAATTCTGGATTGGCAAAGACTGAAAGGGGTGTACTGTATACATTAGCCCAGCTGGCTGCTCCCCAAAATGTTTCTGTATACAAAATATTTTAGGCCTCTAGAAATTTTAACAATATAAAGTAAGAGCAATTCTTCCCTAAAATTAACAAAAATAGTAAATATAAATCCTTGTGTTGACCATTTTGGTAAAGCTGCCCTTTACATCTTGGCACTCAACTTACCCAGACTTCTGAATGGCAAATGGGGATATCTGCGCCTGCTCGCACACCACTGCAGAACTGATGGTTATGGACTGAGTTACTTTTTAGCCAATTTTATGAAATGTAGAGTCACAAAAAAAGTTACACCAGCATGCCAACAGCAAGCTGGCATAAAACTTAGGCCACAAAATGTGACAAATATAGTAAGCAGCATGCAAATCGAAAACTCTTTCTTCCTAGTTTTTCTACTGGCTCAACATATCTCAAGTTGTGTGGCTATATAGATGACCAGCTTTGAAAAAAAAACATAATTTCAAAATTCTTTGTGCCCAGATTTGTGTGCAATATGTCACTATGTGAGGTCACCAAGTGGTTGTGATGTGATTTATGAGCCCTTACAATGTGTTTTTAGCATGCCGCAAAACTGTACAGAAAAGAGTTTCATAAAAAAGTGCAGTCCTTCACCAAGTTCAATGTAGAGTTGGACACTTCTGTAGAATAATCCATTACTGACAGACCATTGTTAAACATATTAACAGAAGAGAAGACATATTTTCTGATTAATATTTTGAATATTATAATTTACTTTAGAGGAAATCTTCCCTATCCTGACAAAGAAATGAGACAAAGTGAATATATGCTTGCTGATGCATAGAAACATTCAGTAGATATTAAATTCAGTGATGGACGCAGGTAACTTACTGTAACGTCCCTGTGCAAAAAAAAAATATGGACATAATACATACCACTCAAAAAAAAAGCTCATTTTGTAAAAGATCCAATCACTAGCTTAGGTGGATCCAGTGATTGACTGAGCAGCATTCACAGCTGTTTCAACATAGTAGTAGGAAATGAAGTGCCACGAGGACCTGGCACCGTCAGAACTGCAGCAACTGGTGATGAGTGAGATGACTATACGTTCTTTTCTTTCATCTACTTCAATATCCCTTCAAATATTAGGATATAAATCATCTGATTATAGATACTTCAAGGTCCAAATTGCACAAAATAATGAAGTAGAGTTCCAATATACAGGAAGAAACCACACAGCAGGTTTAGTAAGGATAATTGAGTAAATTTATTAATGCATATTTATCTCCCTGGTCAAAAAAGGGACATTTAAGGAACAAAAAGGGATAGAGGGACTTGGGTCCAAAACAGGGACACTTGGGGGCGTGTTAATAGACTCCAATGGTTCAACATAAAAGATTATTTAGCCCTGTCTTACAGATGTACTTCAGGTTAATACACAGGAAGCAACTATCTTTAAGGTGACAGTGGGTCCCATTGCCTACTGGGTCCCTGTGCATGTGTACATTTATTTATTTTACTGAGTTATATAGCACTGACATATTCCACATCGCTTTACGGACATCACTCCGTCCCTAGTTGAGCTCACAATCTAAGTACTCTATCAGTATGTCTTTGGAGTGTGTGAGGAACCCAAAGTGCCCAGAGGAAACCCAGAGCAAACACAAGGAGCACATACAAACTCTATGCCAATATTTCCTTGTGCCACCGTTCCATAGGTAAAAACGACATTTATTTAATCAAACTCTTGGTTTAGGGGTTTAGTGTAGATGAGAGAAGATACTGAGGGTACAATTAAATGGGTTGGTAATGGTACAGTATGGCTGCACCAATATTGCCTTGTGTCAAACCGATCCATATATTCCCTTGTGAATGTATTAATTAGGGTATAATAAACATGGCAGATTTGTTGCAGAATTGTCTGTGATTCTGAGGATTCATAAGGGTCTAAGCATTGTCAGACACTTACAGCAAAGGATCCCTGCGCAAAAGTATGTCTGTGTTTTTTAGGGAGGTGGTTATTAAACACAAGCAGAAGTACACATTCCCTGCTACGAACACACAGTACCGTGGTATTGCTACACTAAAATGTTCTTAAAGGGCTTCTGTCACCCCCACTGCTCTTGATAGACAGGGCCAGCGCATTCTTCTCCTCCCGCTGGCCCTGTCTGCAGCTGAAACAGAAGGAGCAGCCAAGCGAGCGTCCTCTCAGAGTGCCTGCGCCTACTAAAGACCGATATGGCGCAGGCGCGGGATTTCGGCTGCAGACAGGGCCAGCGGGAGGAGAAGAGTGCGCTGGCCCTGTCTATCAAGAGCAGAGGGGGCGTTCCCAGAGCATGAGGATGCGGCGGCTACCAGCAAGTACCCGCCCAACTTGCTGGTAGCGAAGACAATTTGCATATTATAAAAGTAAGATTTTTAGAAGATAGAAAACTCAAATAAAGGTATGAAACATATGTTTGAACTCAGCTGACATTAGCAAGTAGCTAATGTCAGCTACTGAAAATTGCATAAATGGGGTGACAGAAGCCCTTTAATTTACACTGATATATGAATGCACTAAAGTGTGCTGAATTTACACTTATATTGATGAACTATAATGCGGTGAATTTACACTGGCATATTAATGCACCAAAATGCAATGAATTTACAATGGTATTGACTCACTAAAAAGTGCTTAATTTACACTGGTACATCGACACACTAAATGCACTGAATTTACACTAATATATTGACGCACAAAAATGTGCTAAAGTGTGCACTTATAAATGGTTGCAAAATGCAACTGACTTTTAGAAAGAAAAATGCTCAATTGCACAGTGTATGAGAAATATCTGCTGCTGGTGGTGCAGGAAATATGCCTATAAACACTCTTATGAATTGTAGAAGCTTTCTAACAAGTTTAAGGCTACTTTCACACTAGCGTTTTGGATTCCGTTTGTGAGATCCGTTTCAGGGCTCTCACAAACGGTCCAAAACGGATCAGTTAAGCCCCAATGCATTCTGAATGGATAAGGATCCGTTCAGAATGCATCAGTTAGGCTCTGTTCCGCTTCTGTTCTATTTTGGAGGCGGACACCAAAACGCAGCATGCAGCATTTTGGTGTCCGTCTGAAGAGGCGGAGCCTAACGTATCCGTTTTCAATTACAATGCAAGTCAATGGGGACGGATCCATTTTCAATGACACAATATGGTGCATTTGAAAACGGATCCGTTCCCTATTGACTTTCAATGTAATTCAAAATTGATCCGTTTTGGACTTTGTCATTTTTCTTTTAACAAATGCAAATGCATCCGTTCTGAACGGATACAAACGTTTACATTATAGGTGCGGATCCATCTGTGTACTGTTCATTTAAATGATTTTTGTGCTGGAGGATCTTTATTTGTACAAAGAGTGAAATACATGAAGTTGTACCAGCCCAGCCCCAACAGCCCCTACTAGTCCCAGAACACTAACTTCCCCTACGAGCTACTGACTTCTACATAGTATTTCAATTTACCTAACTAACTATATCCCTAGACTGTCTCTACAACACCCCAAGATGGCTGGCTTGTGTTTGTAATTGCCAGAGACATGGCACATGCCCTCTCACATCTCTGCCTGAGCTCACAATGACATCTGTGCTTCACAAATAGCACACAGCCTAATAGACTAGCCAATATCGTGCCTCATGATGTTGGGCACCGCTTTTCTCGATTCATCCCAATTGAATCACCAAAACTTTGGTTTCATTTAGCAGAAGCATTTTTGAAAAATCTGAGATAAATCTGATTTGTTTAGAATCAATTTGTTCATTTCTAATATCAATCATTAGTAATTTTCATCATCAGCTTTATAAATATAGGAAAATAGTTACATATTATGAATATAAAGAATGGGTTTGCTTTAATCATTTTATCATGGGATTATTTAAATACTATTTAAATTAGTTTAAAATGTGAATGTTTTACATTCTAGCCATTCTGTTTTACATTAAAGTTATAAACCTTATACATTTTTGTATGTGTCACTAATATACCATATACTTAAAATTTTGCACTAACAAATAGTTAGCAGTTAGGCCATAAATCGTAAATGATGTTTGTAACTAATCTAATTAGAAATGGCTGGTTATTTGAGCCAGGTGTTGGCTTATTCCTATGGCTTCATAGGATATTACCACAAAACAGGAAATACTGCATAAATAATGCCATAACTATAGCTCTAGCAGCCCAAGCAATAAACTTAATTTACGATTTTCTCTATTCGGAGAGCTGAATAACATTTCCCCATTGCTGTCATAACACTTCTTATCATAAACTAATGTCCAAAATATAAGACACTATAATTTCACAGACAAAGGTGCCTTATGTATCATACAAATATAATGTTCTTATCTTAATTATTTTGGTGGTTATATGTTATTGATACAAGACCTGGTTCTATTGAAGATACTGAATTATAGGTTTTGTAGTGATATACATTTGGTTCAGTAAGTTGCATGCAGGTTTTGCAGACGTTAGAATAGGGCCCTGTTGTGATTGTGTGAAATCAGCTTCATGAAAAGCTTTTCTAAATTAATAGTTTGACCCTGTAAGGTTTGACCTAGACCCAGCAGGAAAGGGGACTGCATAAATTTATGGACAATAATGTCAGGAGAGGTCCTAAAAATGCATCTTTGCTCCCAGACGTTTGACCTCTTATTGTGGTCTATGGGATTTTTATGACCATACTCACCAATGAAGATCCCACGAGGCTCATGGTTTGTACTATACACCCATCTCTGGTTTAAAATAAATCACTGCCCTAAGTACACTTGGTTTATAGCCAATGCAATATCTATAAATGAAATTGTAATACCAAAAAGTTAAAGGACAGGTTATTCAACTGAGAGTTATGCTCTATTGAATGTCACAATATATAGCAGATTCTTGGGCCTTGTAAATAATCTACAAATTCAAAAACGTGTTATTTAGTCTATGTCAACCAATTATAAAAAATAAAAATGTCATTATTATTTATGCTTAAAGGAGTTGTCCATCCACATGATTTGTTTTAACCTCTTAAGGACGAAGGGCGTACATGTACGCCCTTCGTCCGCACTTTAAAGATGGCGCCCGCTCCCGCACGGAGCGGGCGCCCGAGCTGCGGGTAAAAGCTTGATTCATCAAGCTGACACCCGCAGCTCATGTCCGCGACCGGCAGCGATGCCGATCGCGGACATTTAACCCCTCAGATGCCGTGGTCAATCCTGACCACGGCATCTGATCGCGCAAAAACCGAAAGTTTCACTTTCGGTTTTTGCTCCGGCTCCCCTTATTATAATACTCAGGAACCGCGCTGCATCAAGTGGAAACAAGTTCAAGCCTTGCAGGTTCCAACGTCTGTGGGTCGGTTGAATAGCCGGAACCAAGGATAAAACCTTGCCGGTTATGCTGTAATGAAAAGCAAAATAGTGCACCACCTTTTGTAAAATAAGCTGTTGCGCCTTTAATCACACTTACAGAATCGCAGTGTAAACAGTCATAAAACCGTCTCAGCGGTATTTGCCCGACCCGGGTTTCGCTGGCCTGAGCTTCATCAGGGGCAGGAACACGTCACTACCGGGGTTGCCAGTCACTGATGGCCACAAGGGGGAGCCGGAGCATGCATGTAGTACCCTAGGTTTCTGTGAATGAAACCTAGGGTACTACACAGTATTCCTATGGAGCCTATGAGCCTTTCTCATATATTCCAATGCTATTGCATTGGAATATATGAGAATAGCAATCTGATGATTGCATCTTATAGTTCCCTATGGGAACTATAAGAAAGTGGTAAAAAAAAAAAAGTTTAAAAAATAAAAATTAAATAAAAAAATATAAAAATTCAAATCACCCCCTTTCCCCAAAATGAAAATAAAATAAATAAAAAATAAAAAATTACACATAATGGGTGTCGCAATGTGCGAAAACGCCCATACTATAATAATATTAAAAAATATTCACCATACGGTAAACATAAAACGGAAAGAAAGCGTCCAAATGGCTAATTCGCCATTTTGGGCGCTTCATTTCCTAAAAAAATGAATAAAAAGTGATCAAAACATCATACGCACCCCATAATGGTATCAATTAAAAGTTCAGATTGCCCCGCAAAAAATGAGCCCCTACACTGCTCCATACGCATAATTACAAAAAAGTTATAGGGGTCAAAACATGGCGACAAAAAAATAAAATAAAAAAATTCCCACTTTTAATTTTTTTCACTATCAAAACGCAAGAAAAACTATACATATTAGGTATTGCCGGATTTGTACTGACCTGAAGAATAAAATTAACCAGTCAGTTTTATCGCAAATCGAACGTTGTAATTTAAAAACCCGTAAAACTGTGGTGAAATTGCTTTTTTGCAATTTCACCCCATTTGGAATTTTTTCCCGTTTCCCACTACATCACATGCAAAAATAAATGGTAGCGTTAAAAAGTACAACTTGTCCCGCAAAAAATAAGCCGTCATATGGCTATGTGAGCGGAAATATAAAAATGTTATGGCTTTTGGAAGGCAGGGAGTGCAAAACAAAAACGCAAAAATCCCAAAACCCCCGGTCCTTAAGGGGTTAAAACCATGGTCAGAATGAAATAAAATAATAAAAGCAGTGATATTCATCTTAATGATCCCCTGCCGCTCCTGTTCTGCCACTTTCAAGGTTTCCCCCCAGAAGTCTGTGTACTTCCTAGTTGTTCTAGACATAGACATGCATCCAATCATGTGGATGTATCAGGTCACTTCTGTGACCAGTGATTAGCTGCAGCATCACATGTCCATGGCCTGCCTGGATGATGAGATCTTGGCCACAGGAGAGAGAACAGAGTCTCTTGGAGTAGTGACAACCCCCACTTTGCTCCTAGAGGCTAATTTGCATAAAATAAAAGTTCATTTTTCACAAAACTGGAGGCACATAGGAAGAAGAGACAAATACTGTTCGCTTCAGCTGGCATTAGCAGATGTGTAAATTCAGACAATTTAATAACCATGTTCCTGATGACAGAAACCCTTTATATGCAATGCAGTTTTGAATATTTATTTACAGACATTACTATGATCACCCATGTTATAGAAGGATTATTAGGGTCATTTATCAAACTGGTGTAAAGTAGAACTGGCTTAGATGCTCATAGCAGCCAATCAGAGTCCTCCTTTCATTTTTAACAGTGCCTTTGGGAAATGAAAGGTGAGGACAACTAAGTCAGTTCTACTTTACACCAGTTTGATAAATGAGCCCATATATGTTTTTTGACTGATTATCTCCATAAAATATTTTGATGTTCAATTTTACTTGAAACTTAAAGATATCAAAAGGATATTCCTTAGATGTTGACAACTTGACACCTTTAAATGGCTAACTGACAATATGACTTGATTGCAAGCTTTCAAAACTATTCTGATCTCAGATTCACATATCTATACATAAGAATACATGGAAATAGTGAGGCAGATGAGACAACTGATGTAAAGCAGATCAAGGTGTCATAATTAGGGTTGAGCGAACCCGAACTGTAAAGTTCGGGTACGTACCGAGCATTGCGGTTTTTTGCAGCAACTCTTCAAACTACAGCAATGATTGAGGGTACTATGCTACATATTTGTACCCAGCCCTGAGCCCAGTGATACTGCAAAATAATTTTTAATCCATCTATTACTGAGGTGGGGGGTCGGCGGCCATTTTAACAACTGCAGTGTCCTTGGAACTGCATGTGACCTGCATGTTTTCCAGCCTGCAAGGGACATCAGTCTAATTATTTTTTTCTGGCAGGTCAAGTCCCCCTACATTACCTATTTTATAATTTTGCGGTGACATAGTGCATTTCTGTAGTTGCTGTAATAAACCCATACTGTTGTGCCACAGAGCACGTTTGCATACAATGCTGAAAAAACTCATTCACTTCAATGGGGCCACAAAAGATGCGGACAGCACTCCGTGTGCTGTCCGCATCCGTTGCTCCGGGCCGTGGCCCTGCAAAAAAAATAGAGAATGTCCTATTCTTGTCCTTTTTGCGGACAAGAATAGGCATCTCTATAATGGGCCTCCTGTTCCGTTCCACAAATTGCGGAACGCACACGGACGCCATCCATGTTTTTCGGATCCGCAAAACGCACACAGTTGTGTGCATGAGGCCTAAGGGAGCATTGACACGAACGTATTTTTCTTCTGCGTCTGTTCCACGTCCGTTCCGCAATTTTGCAGAACTGATGCGGACCCATTCATTCCAATGGGGCCGCAAAAAATGCGGACAGCATACTGTGTGCTGTCTGCATCCGTTGTTTCATTCCGCGGCCCCGCACAAAATATAGAGCATGTCCTATTCTTGACCGCAACCACAGACAATAATAGGCATTCTCTATATAGCGCCGGCCATGTGCGGTCCACAAAATGAGGAATGCACACGGCCGGTATCAGTGTTTTGCGGATAGGCAATCTGCAGACCGCAAAACACACCACGGTCATGTGAATGCTCTCTAATCTTGTAAAATGTGATGCCGGCTTTATCCAGCCTTCTGGCCCATTAGCAAGTCTTTTACATGGGAGGAGTTTTCTCTGCTAACTTGCATAGGGATCTGCCTCCATTCATTCTGAAGCTCCATGCCCGATGACGTCACGTGAATGGAGGGGCGGGGCTTAACACGGAGGGGCGGGGCTTATCGCGAACTCGGCCGGCCAAGTTTCCAACCTCTCTGCATAAATTTTCTATGCTGCCAGTGACGTCACCGGGCTCCCTGAGCAGCAGAAGAGGAGGCTTTGCTCCTCTGCAAGGGACCCGGTACGTCACTGAGTTCAAGGAAACTTTCATTTCCGGCCCAGCATTTACTTGTGAAAACGGGGCTTCACAAATAGGTTTAAAAGGTAGGACCTGCATGTTAATAATGTGTGTGTCAGTACACCACTATTAGACAAAGGTCCCCAATCCCGGACAACCCCTTTAAATTGACACCTGAGATAAACCATCTGTTAGTTTGATGGTTGAACGCAAATGATGAGGAGAACATCAAATATGGGACGTGGACATGGTCGTGGTGGTGTTGGTGGAGCTCCTGTTGCTGGGAGAGGATGTGGCCGTTCTGCGCCAGCTACAGGTCCAAGTGAAACACCTTCCTCAGGTGCGAATAGGCAACAGAACCTGCAGCGTTATTTGGTAGGCCCGAATGCCGCTTTACGGATGGTGAGGCCAGAACAAGTACAGGCGATAGTAGATTGGGTGGCTGACAGTGGCACCAGTTCCTTTACAGTATCTCCCACCCAGTCCTCTGCAGAAAGCTCAGAGTTGGCACCTGCAGCTCATGCCCATCAGTATTTCATCTCACCCCCTTGCAAAGCAGCCAAGCAGTCTGAGCTCCAAGTCGTGCAGCAGTCTCTTATGCTTTCTGATGACTATACTGGCAGGGTTTCCCTGGGCCATCCACATAGCCCTGCCCCAGAAGTGAAAGACATTAAATGCACTGATGCCCAACCACTTATGTTGCAGGATGAGGACATGGGAATACCACTGCAGCACGTATCTGATGATGACGAAACACAGGTGCCAACTGCTGCGGCTTTCTTCAGTGTGCAGACCGATGAGGAGGACAGGGGTCAAGAATGGGTGGAAGATGATGTGGAGGATGATGAGGTCCTAGACACCGACTGGACACAAGTTCATGCTAGTGACGTGTGCAGTTCTGAGGAAGAGGCGGTAGTCGCACAGAGGCAACAGCACAGCAAAAGAGGGAGCAGGTTGCAAAAGCGGGGTGTCCGTACCGGAGACAGTATGCCTGCCACTGCCCATCCCACCCAGGGACCTAGCCCACCAAAGCAAGCTCCAAGGAGTTCATTGGTGTGGAAGTTCTTCAGACAATGTCCTGACGACAAGACACAAGTGGTTTGCACGTTGTGTCCGTCAGAGCCTGAAGCGAGGCATAAACGTTTTAAACCTGAGCACAACTGCATGACCAGGCATCTACATGCAAAGTAATACATGAACTGCAGTGGAGTAAACACCTTAAAAACCAAGAAAGGTCTCAGGCTCCTCCTGCGTCCTCTTCTGTTGCTGTCTCTGCCTCTTCCTCCAGCTCTGGAGTCACAGTGGCACCTGCCACCCAGCAAACAGAGGATGTACCACCAACACAACCATCTCCAACATCATCACCAAGCATCTCCACCATGTCACATGAAAGCGTTCAGTTGTCCATCTTCCAAACACTGGAGAGAAAGAGAAAATACCCACCTACCTAACCTCGATCCCTGGTCCTGACTGCCAGCATTTCAAAATGACTGGCCTTTGAAATTATGTCATTCCGTCTGGTGGAGATGGACTGTTTTATACAGCTGATGGCGGTGGCTGTCCCACAGCACGTCGTCCCTAGCCGCCACTTCTTTTCCAGGCACGCTGTCTCTTCAATGCACAACTAAGTGAAGGATAAAATCAAGTGAGCACTGCACAATGCCATCTGTGGCAAGGTCCACATAACCACAGATACATGGACCAGTAATCACGGGCAGGGACGCTATATCTCTCTAACTGCACAACTGGCAAATGTAGTGGCGACTGGGCCCGAGGCGGATAGCGGTTTGGTGCATGTCCTTCCACCACCGAGGATCGCAGGACATTATTCTTTGCCTCCTGTTGCCTCCTACTCCGCTTCCTCCTCCTCCTCTTCTGCCACCTCCTCATCCAGTCAGTGAAAGACCTTCACCACCAACTTTAGCACAGCCAGGGGTAAACGTCAGTAGGCAGTTTTAAAACTCATGTGGAGGGGCATAGAAGAACATACCGATGAGTGGTTGCTGCCAGTGAGCCGCTGCAGAAAGTGCGGTCCGTCTGTGCGCACTTTCGGCGTTCTCACCCTGCTGCTGCTCGCCTGTCTGCGCTGCAGTGCAAATTCAGCCTTCCCGCTCACCGCCTCATATGCGACGTGCCCACCAGGTGGAACTCCCCCTTGCATATGCTGGATAGACTGTGCGAGCAGCAGCAGGCAATTATGGAGTTTCAGCTGCAGCACGCACGGGTCAGCTCTGCGGAACAGCACCACTTCACCACCAATGAGTGGGCCTCCAAGCAGACCTGTGTGCCTTGTTGTGGTGTTTTGAGTGCTCAACCAACAGGGCCAGTGCTGATGACACCGTTCTTAGCGTTACAATACCACTTCTATGTCTCCTTAAAAAACCACTTAGTGCAATGATGGAAGAGGATATGGCACAGGAAGAAGAGGAGGAGGAAGAGGGGGCATTTCACAGGGTTTCAGGCCAGTCATTCAGAAGTGACTCAGAGGGTAGGTTCCTGCACCAGCAGAGGCCAGGTACACATGTGGCCAACAAGACAGTTTTGGAGGAGGAGGAGGATGAGGTAGAGGAGGAGGAATCGGGTTCACAGCAGGGTGGCACCCAACGCAGCTTATGGCCATCACTGGAGCATGGCTGGGGGAATACGGAGGGCACAGATGATACACCACCTACAGAGGACAGCTTATCCTTACCTCTGGGCAGCCTGGCACACATGAGCGACTACATGCTGCAGTGCCTGCGCAACGACCGCAGAGTTGCCCACATTTTAACTTGTGCTGATTACTGGGTTGCCACCCTGCGGGATCACCGTTACAAAGACAACGTGCCGTCCTTAATTCCCTCACTGGAGCATAATAGGAAGACGGGCGACTACAAGCGCACGCTGGTAGACGCGATCCTGAGGGCATTCCTAACTGACACGAGGGGACAAGTGGGAACAAGCACAAGGCGAAGGCAGTGGTGGAGGAGGAAGAGGTTGCCAAAGTAGCTGGGTCATGGCCAGCACCTCACAAGGCAGGGTTAGCATGGCCGACATCTGGAAAAGCTTTGTCACCACTACAGAGCAACCGGCACCACCAGTAGAGATGTCCCAAACTATTCGCCGGCGAACAGTTCCCGGTGAACATCGCAAGTTTACGTTCGCCGCGGTGGGCCAACATATGCGATGTTCGGTCCGCCCCCTATACCTCATCATTAAGAAAATTTTGACCCTGTACCTCACAGTCAGCAGACACATTCTAGCCAATCAGCATACCCTCCCTTCCAGATCCTCCCACCTCCTATCAAAAAGCAACGACAGCATCCATCTTAGATTGATTCTGAAGCTGCAGTGTAAGGCCCCATTCACATGTCTGCAATTGTGTCCGCATCCATTCAGCAACCCTGCGGAATGGATGCAGACCCATTCATTGTGAATGGGGCCGGACGTTATGCGGAGAGCACAAGACAGAGCATGTCCTATTCTTGTCCGCAACCTGCGGACAAGAATAGGCATCTCTATGGGGAGTGCCGTCATGGTGTGTTGCGGGCCTTAGTTAGAGCAGGGAGAGTGCTGCTGCCAGTGTTCTGTGTCCACTTCAGTCCTCAAAGACTCATCTGTTGTAAGGACAGCGTCCTGACAGCACCCCAACAAGCCCTTTTTAGGGCTGGTACATCAGTCTGCTTTTACTTATCTTTTCTATATATATATTGCAGTTGCCTGCCCGTGTGTGAGAGGCTGTACTGTGTGCCCACCACTCATATCGGGTGGCACAGTACCTTGCAGATAAAAAAGTCATTTCATTTTTACCCTTTAATATAATTGCAGTTGCCTGCCAGTGAGTGTCAGGCCCACAGACTGTACTGTGCCCACTGCCCACCACTCATATAGGGTGGCACAGTACCTTGCAGATAAAAAAGTCATTTAATTTTTACCCTTTAATATAATTGCAGTTGCCTGCAAGTGTGTGTTAGGCCCACAGACTGTACTATGCCCACTGCCCACCACTCATATAGGGTGGTACAGTACATTGCATGGCGCACGCGCAGTGACCTAAAATTCAAATGAAGCAGACTGAGCATGGGTCTTTTTCCATCTCCCGGTTCCAAAAATCTATTCACTACATCGGCCCTGGCCCTGATAAGGGACAAAACAGAGATTAAACTGATAGTAGTAGTACTTAGTTAACACTAGTTGCATTGGTGGCAAATTCCATTGCAAGTGCCTAAAGTTAGAAGGAAGCAGACAGAGCAAGCTTTTTTCTCAATCTCCTCATGCAAGGATTCAATTCAATACACGTCCCCTGATGGGGGACTTAACAAAAATTAAAATAGTAAGAATGGTAGTTCACACTATTTGTATTGGTGGCACAGTACATTGCGCGGCGCAAGCGCAGTGCCCCAAGTTGGAAGTAAGATGACCGACCAATCATCTTTTTCCATCTCCCGGTTCCTAAAATCTATTCGATACACGTCTCCTGATAGGGGACATAAGAGGGATTAAACTGATAGGAATAGTACTACTCAACACACCACTCATATAGGGTGGCACAGTACATTGCACGGCGCACGCACATTGCCCCAAATTAGAAGGAAGAGGACTGACAAACCATCTTTTTCCATCTCCCGATTCCTAAAATCTATTCCATACACCATCCCCTGATAGGGGACAAAACAGAGATTAAACTGGTAAGAACAGATTTTTTTAATAAAAAAAAAAATAGGACAGTCTCTGCAGAGCTGGGTATGTTTTGGCTGCGTTACTTTTGCAGGGGTGACAAACCTGGTCAGTCAAACCCAAGGCAACATCATCGACCCCATCCCATATGCGTTTTTTCTGGAGCGTGCCCTGTGAAGAGTGCTGGATTAGGCCGTGGATGATCATGAAGAGGAAGAGTTGTGGTCACTATCACCACCAGAAGCAGCCTTGTTGTCGTCAATTGCTGGACCTGCGGCAACGCAGATAGAGGAGTCTGAAGAAGAGGAGTCAGAGGAGGAAGGTGGCTTTGAGGAGGTGGAAGACCAACCACAGCAGGCGTCCCAAGGGGCTTGTTGTCACCTTTCGGGGACCCTTGGTGTTGTACGTGGCTGGGTGGAGGAAGAGACCTTCAATGACGTCAGTGAGGACAAGTAATGGGACATGGCTAGCTTGGTATCCAAGCTTGTACAAATGGTGAGTTTGCGGTTGTGCAAATGGACTGTTTGCGTTGCGTTAAACGGGGAGTTTGGTCTGTCAGAGTTTGGTCTGTCACTGGGAAGCGGGCGTTACCCTTACACTACCTGATCGATACAACATCATACCTGATCGTATACACACACTGGATGTTTTAAAGCACATTATTCCTACCCCAATTGGCTACCCCAATTAAAAAAAAAAAAAAAAACATTGTTAGCTGGCTACCTCCTCCTCCTCTTCCTTGCCGCTTCCATCTACAACACCACATTCACCGCCTCCTCAACCTCCGACTCCACATCCACCTCCATCCACCTCCTCCTCTGAGTTGCAGGTTAATAATTTTTAATTTTTATTTATTTTATTTTAAGTTATTTCCCTATCCACAATTTGTTTTCAGAGCACTTGCCATGCCTTTTGCAGCCCTCTAGCCCTTGCCATGCCTTTGCAGCCCTCTAGCCCTTGCCATTACATTTTTAGGGCCATTTTAGTGCCCAAAAGTTCAGGTCCCTATTGACTTCAATGGGGTTCGGGTTCGGGGTCAAGTTTGGGTTAAGTTCAGATCCCGAACCTGAACTTTTTTGTGAAGTTCGGTCGAACCCGAACTTCCAGGTGTCCGCTCAACTCTAGTCATAATCCCTATACTGAAACTAACCTTCACCTCTAAACCTCATTATGTTATATAATAATTGACAAAGACAAGTGTTAGTTGAATACTGTTTATTAGTGGATATTATTTGGCCACAATTCTGTAAATGTTACCTAATAAAATCTTTACTATTGACATAAATAATATAACCAAATAAACTTAAAGGCCAAATGTGGATGATAATATAAACCACAGTCCACTCATAACATGAGTTACTTTATCCTACTCTATAGCATTGTGACAAAAAGAAAAAAAAATGGGGTGGCTGGCTGGGAAGGGGGTTTCTTCTCATAAGCCTACGGGAATGTGCAACCAATGTTTATTCTTTCTTTTTATAGGTTTTCTTCCAGGCATCCTTTGAACCCTCATCTAATCACAGTCTCCAAAGGTGTCTCCTGCTCTTCTAGTGATTCCTCAGGTCAAACCATTTCATCTGAATCCAGATAAGTAATAATTATCCTTAATATTCTTGCTATATGAAAATAGAGGACCATGACATAGCACCAAAATGTTTTGGCACAGGCAGTGCTTTATTTTCTTTTATTATTGTGTGTCGATGAGAGTTCATTATTGTTCTAAGCTTGTGACCAGTTTTACCTACATAGAGATGCCCAGTTGGAAATTTGATACATATAATCGAGTATACCACATTTGGCATGGTATGGATGAAGTTACATGAAATCGTGTAGTTCTGTTGTTTATTGGGAATCTATACTTTATTAGTCGTCATTACCACTGTACGGGCAGCTCTTAAATTTTGTCTGGTTGCATGGGAATGTTCCTGTTGTTTTTGAAGAGGACAGTGATCTTCTAACAATAATGTTTCTGAGATCAGAGGGCTGTCTATAACACAGAAGTCAGGGTCCTGGAAATATTACTGTAGTATTGCATGTATGACATTGACAACCTTTGACACACTCAGATCAGGAATGAATTTCTTATATGCATTTATGTCCCTTTAACATTTGTTAAAGGGGTTCTCGGGGCTTTTAACCCGGCACCTCCCGATCAGCTGTATGAGAGGAAGGCATGCGCAGTGCGCACGTCTCTTCTCCCGACTCTCTCCCTGTTCACTGCTGCTTTGCCATAGACAGCAGCGGCAGAGCAGGAAGAGAAAAGGGAGACGGCATGTGTGCACTACACATGCAGTCTCCTCATACAGCTGATCGGCAGGGGTGCTGGGTGTTAAACCCCCACCGATCTGATATTGATGACTATCCTGAGGATAGATTTGAATACAGGTTGGGTAGCGCTCCACTTGGTGGACGCGGGTCTCAGGGAATGGTTCCTTAAGCCCAGGGCCGGTTCTAGGTGAAATGGGGCCCCGGGGTGAAAAACAATAAGGGCCCCCCCCCCCAATGGCACATTTCTCCCCTCCATGGCATGGGCCAGTGACACATGGCGGCAGCAGCACATCTCCAACCCCCCATGGCCCTCATGGCACATTTCTCCTCTCCCTCCATCCCCTCCCCATCTCTCCTTCTGGGGCCCCCCACCCCCCAATGGCACATTTCTCCCCTTCATGGAATGGGCCAGTGACACATGGCGGCAGCAGCACATCTCCCTTCCCCCATGGCCCTCATGGCACATATCTCCTCTCCTCCATCCCTCCCCATCTCTCCTTCTGGGCCCCCACCCCCAATGGCACATTTCTCCCCTCCATGGCATGGGCCAGTGAGTGACACATGGCAGCAGCACATCTCCCCCCCCCATGGCCCTCATGTCACATTTCTCCCTCTCCTCCATCCCCATCTCTCCTTCTGTGGCCCCCACCCCCAATGGCACATTTCTCCCTCCATGGCATGGGCCAGTGAGTGACACATGGCAGCAGCAGTGCAGCACATCCCCCAAAGCCACCAACCCCACCCCACCCCGACCCCGGGAGTTTCTGCTACTCCATCCAACAATCCAGCTATAAGCTGTTATACAAATTATAAATACCGGTACTGGCAGCCGCAGTGCTGCTCGACTAGTCGACGTCCGTCGCTCCTTCTGCTCTCCGAGTCTCTGGGGCGGAGCTTCCCCAGCTCAGTGGCAACGTCATCTGGAGACGTGCCTGTGCGGCAGCTGTGAGCCTGCGCACGCAGCGGAGCTCAGAGCAGCCGCAGGCCCGCCCCTTTCTCACTTGTTCAGGCCGGGAGGCGGGCCCTTCACAGTCTCTGACTCTGAGTCTGCTGCTGTCTGCGCTTCCGCTGCGCAAAGCCTGCCGACACTGCCAGCTCCCAGCTAAGTGTGTAATGTGTGATGTGTCACACATTATGTGACTAAATAAATAGTAAGCGTTGTTAGTGTTAGTTTGCGGCGGGCGGGGCCGGGGCGGGCCGGCCGTTGCCGGGGGCCCCTAAGGACTCGGGGCCCGGGGGCAATTGCCCCCCTTGCCTCTATGGTAGCGCCGGCCCTGCTTAAGCCAAATACTCATGTAGAGAAAGGATGGTTCCTGGACACCACTTTACTTTGCTCAATATAGGTTTATTGCATACATAAATTGCGGATTGCCAGTAATAAAAGTCGACGTTTCGGCATAAATGCCTTCATCAGAACACTGGGAGTGCCGCAGTATGGGAATTGGTATGTGGCTCTATGGCCTCGATGGCTAGATTGGTAGGGCAGTGTCTCTGTCATGGCAGCCTCAGCGGCAGAGACACTGCCCTACCCTAGCCATCGAGGCCATCGAGCCACATGCCATTCCCATACTGCGGCACTCCCAGTGTTCTGATGAGCATTTATGCGAAGCGTCGACTTTGTTACTGGCAATCCGCAATTTATGTATGCAATAAACCTATATTGAGCAAAGTAAAGTGGTGTCCAGGAACCATCCTTTCTCTATCCTGAGGATAGGTCATCAATATTAAAAGTGTAGAAACCCTTTATAGAATTAGACCCTCAGGCCTCCTAAGTTCATCACATTTAGGTACTAGATATACTGTATATCAAGGGACAATAAAACATTTTTACTCCTTATCTATAACTTCTAGAACAATTTACTGCTACAAATGTTTGTTTTCTTTTCCACTCATATTGATCTGTTTTACGTCAGTTGCCTCATCTACCCCATTACTCTTCAGTATTTTTGTGTATAAATATGTAAATCTTTAGATGCTGCGTTACAACTTACCTGAGGAAGAGACCTGAGTAGTCTTGATAGCTTGCAGTCTTATCATATATACAGATACCATTAAAAGCTGTCAATCACTAAGGAATATCTTTTTTACATCTTTTATTTACTGGCTAATATAGTACAAATATATTTTTAGCTTGAAACTACTGATCTCAAAAACTAGTACTTAAAGAGGACCTTTCATCTGAAAATGCATGTTAAAATACATATATCCACTTACATGGCGGCCCCCAGTGGTCTTGTTTCAGCTTTTCATTTTCCAAAATGTGCCCCCGTTTGTTCGCAGTGGCCCCCGCAATAATTCGCAACTCGTATGCAAATGAGCCATTCGGCTCAACTGGGCGGGCCTGCAAAAGTTATCCCGGGCGTGGCTTTCTTCTCCCTGGCACGGAGCGCATCCAATTAGCGCGCCCCGCTCTCAGCCAGGGAGAAGAAGCTCGAGTTCTCGCGAGATTCTTGAGAACTCGAGAGGTTTCACACAGCCTGAGCCGGGCGCCAACTTGGAGTCCTCTGAGGAATCCAAGCACAGTTGAGCCGAATGGCTCATTTGCATATGAGGCATGAATTGTTGCGGGGGCCACTGCGGACAAACGGGGGCACATTTTGGAAAATGAAAAGCTGAAACAGCACCACCGGGGGCCGCCATGTAAGTGGATATATGTATTTTAACGTGCATTTTCAGATGAAAGGTCCTCTTTAAAACTATTTGATCAGTTCCACATGTTGCAGGTCCATTTCAACACACTGGTAGCTTAGTGCAAATATTCATGAATGCCCAACCCCTCTGTCTGGCAGGTATGTCCGTAGACCACAAAACAAAGTATGAAATAGTGTAGGCAATGCTATTCCATTCAAGTCCCAAAATAAACAGACCCTTTACATAAGTATAGACCTCAGAGCAGACACTTTAACAGATAAATAGTCCAAAGTAATACATATCAAGTAATGCCAGAGGCAATTCCTGTTGTAAGAAGTCTTCTTCATACAATTTTAAAATCCATCATTAAAATAATGCAGGAATCCCAGCAGAGAGTCCACAAAGTTTCGGCCAGTCAGACATCTTTACTTATGACTAGAGATGAGCGAATCGAAGCTGACGAAGTGGAATTCTATCCGAGTTTCAGGAAAAATTTGATTTGCACCAAAGCCGAATTACCTCACATTTTGTAGTAACTAATCAATTTTTTTCTGAAATGGCTGCTGCACATGTGAGGACATGCAGAAAGGCACTCTAGCAAGGTCGGATCACCTATACTGACTTGCATGCAGCCATTAAGCTGCCAGCCAGCCCTGTGATGTCACAGCCCTATACATAGCGTCAGCCATCTTAGATTCTGCCATTCAATAGCGTACTTAGTGGAGGGAGAGACGTGTCTGCAGGCGCTAGGGACAGTGATAGGAAAGACTAGATTGTGGTGAAAAAACGATTTATAAGTGCCGTGAAAGGATAGGGAGGAATCGTTCCAGAGCATTTCAGTAGGGGAGGTTACAAACTAGGTAATCGGAAAAATCCTATTACACCTTGGTGCACTGACTGGGGATCCAAATTGCCAGTATACAGCTTTTTATTTAAAGCAAACCGTTCTTGTTATTGGGGTGCAAGTGCTGTTTATATAATAATGTAATATTATAAAATCCGGTGTCTCCATGATAAATCTGCAGTGTGGGGGCCCCATGTGGCTTCTATACACTTTCAAAATAATCCTTCAGTGGGGTGAATAGATGCCAGATGACCGGGACGCTCAATGACCTTCCCAGGAGCTGCTGTCGGGAGCAGCGGTTCATTTCTGAGACGTCCACATAGTGCGGGGGGAAATCCGAAGACCTTCTCCATCTCCGTGCACCACAGGATGTCTTCTTTCCAATCCATGATGACTGGGAACTCGTGATGTTTTCCCTGACGAAGAGACCAGGGTCTGGTAGTTATGGTTTGAATCTTTATAAACTTTGCGACTTTTCCGGTCTCCAAGCAATCTTGAAGCTTTGTCTTCTCATTGTCTGTAGCTGCTAGTGGCCTGTTCATGCCAGGCAGGTTCTCCCAGAAGTATCTGATGTATCTCGATGAGCAGCCAATACCGCACTTGCATCAATCTTGACAGGATTCATCTCCGGGTGGAGAGAAATTGTTTTTTGGAATGCTTTCTTCATTGCAACCACGTCGTCGAATAACCAGAAGACTGGCCGATTCTCTCCTGTCTTAGGCAAAACTTATTTTTTTTAATTAAATTTATTAAATATTTAATATTAAATTGAACCAAAATTTGATTAAAATTATAAGAAATCAAACTGAAATTCACCAATATATTATCCTTATCTTCAAGGAAATTTCCGGACAATTTGCCAAGCATTTTGTGTCGGAGAACATGTATTATTAAATCGTGTTTTAAGCAATCTCTTATATATATATATAAAAATGAATTTCTGTCTAGACGTCTAGACGTTCTTTATGCACGACCAAACGACTGGACCGATCTTCACCAAATTTGGCACACGGGTACATCAGGTGTCCGGGAAGGTTTTAGACCAGGTCTCAGCTCTCTAGGACTTACCGTTCCTGAGATATTCCCAAAAATGGCCTGCATTATAGCTAATACAAGCCTGCTAGCCTTTCACTTAAATCCAAACTGTCATTTACTGCGCCCTGGCAGTTCGTCTCCACACACACAGTTTTACTCCAGTAACCATAACAACCCCGCCATGTTTCCTCACTGCTCTAGATGACGTTTAAAGGAAATCTGTCACCAGGATAATCGCTATAGAAGTAAAGCCATGGCCTAATAGCACTTAGTACCTTATTTCCTGAGGTTTCCATAACAACTCAGCCATTTCTCTTCACTGCTGCAGGTTATCTTTAAAGGGGCAGGGATCTGTGGATGACAATGTTAAGGGAGCGGAGTGCTATGGAGGTCACAGTTCAGTTCAGGGGGAAATTAGGGTGGCCATTCAAGTCACCCTTAAAACCCCGCCCCCAGGTTGAGATAAGCCACAACTCTGATTCGGTTAGGCCATGCCCCCTCCCCTCCTGAGGTGGGAGGAGGGACGGTGATTTTCTCCCTGCAGCTCACATTCAGACAGAACAGTGCTGCTGTCTCAGAGAGAGCTGTTTAAAAGGACACACCCTCAATCTTGTTAGGCCATGCCCCCTCCCACTAAGCGAACAGGGATTGATGAAATAAAGTTAAAAATCAACTACTAGGTATACAGCTCAGTAGACAGGATATGATTAGATACACAGCTCAGCAGACAGTATCACACAGGATAGAATATTAGATACACGCTCAGCAGACAGTATCACACAGGATATATTAGATACACTCTCAGTAGACAGTATCACACAGGATAGGATTAGATACACAGCTCAGCAGACAGTATCACACAACATAAGATTAGATACACAGCTCAGCAGATAGTATCACAGAGGATATAATATTAGATACACAGCTCAGCAGACAGTATCACACAGGATAGGATTAGATACACAGCTCAGCAGATAGTATTACACAGGATAGGATTAGATACACAGTTCAGCAGACAGTATGACACGACATAAGATTAGATACACAGCTCAGCAGATGGTATCACCCAGGAAAGGATTAGATACACAGCTCAGCAGACAGTATCACACAACATAAGATTAGATACACAGCTCAACAGATAGTATCACACAGGATAGGATTAGATACACAGCTCAGCAGAAAATGGGAGGGGTGCTGTAGACGTCACTGTTATGGGGGATACTGTTGATATCTTTTTACGACACACAGAAACATGAAACAAAATAGATGAACTACACCGTGCGAAGCCGGGTCCTTCTATTAATACTTTATAAAGTTGAGAAATTTTAACCTTCTGTTCTGTCCCATATTCCCTATAAATGAATAGTGGGCGCGAATATTTGAATCGTGAATATTTATCGTGAATAGCGGCACTTCGAGAATTTGCGAATATTTAGAAAATAGTGCTACATATACGCATATTCGAATATTCTCATTTTTTTCAATCTGAACACATGATCCCTCCCTGCTTCTTGCTTGTGGGCCAATGAGAAGGCAGCAATGTCTTTGTCTGAGCTTAGCAACATCCATAGCAACCAATAGGAAAGTTAAAGTTGCCTACTCCTTTACTATATAAGAACCTCCCCAGCAGGCATATATAATAAAGATAGTTAGTGTGAGATAGTCAGTGTAGGTTAGATACTTATGTAGTGTAGATGATAGGTTCCAGTTCAGGGTGTTAGCAGGTTCTGCTGTCCATACATACATGCTACAGACATAGTGCTGTGATGTTACAAGTTCACAACAATACTTAGTGCACCAATTAGTAATATGTAGTCAGACCTGCTAAAATGTGAAGTTGCCCGTATTGCGCAAAAATATGTGCATCAATTTGTCGATTTGCACAATCGCAAACATATTGGAGCACTCTATCTGCATGTAAAGCTATTGTAATGTTCTGCCATGCTAAACATTTTCTCCAGTCTCAGTAAACTTCTAGCAGCTTGAAAAATGTAGTAAAAGTGACCCACGCCTGTATTGCGTGCGCAATACGCGAATATTAAACTGCTGATTTTTGCAATCATGAAAATTTATGACGAATATTCGCCCAAATATTTGCAAAATATTGCGAATTCGAATCATGCCCCTGCTGCTCATCACTATAAATGGATAGACGAAGCTGCAACTCTGCTGCCACCTCCGCAATCTCTCATCGTCGTGCCACTCTATGTCATCCTCATGCTGCTGCCACCTCCACAATCTCTCTGTCGTCATACCGCCCTGTGGCCTCCTCATGCTGCTGCCACCTCTGCAATCCCTCGTCATCGTGCTACTCTGTGGCCTCCACATGCTGCTGCCTCCTCTGCAATCTCTTGTCGTCGTGCCACTCTGTGGCCTCCTAATGCCGCTACCAACTCCATAATCTCTCGTCGTCGTGCCACTCTGTGGCCTCCTCATATTGATACCACCTTCACAATCTCTCCTTGTCGTGCCACTCTGTGGCCTCCTTATGCTTCTGCCACCTCCCCAATCTCTCATTGTCGTGCCACTCTGTGGCCTCCTTATGCTGCTGTGACCTCCACACTATCTCATTTCGCCACTATGTTGTCTTCTCATGCTGCTTCTTTCTCAGGAGAAAGACTGGAATAGTTGAAACTTCGCTTTTGTATGCTGCTATCTAAATAAAGACACCGGACTTCATTGCAAACGGAAGAGTGCTGCGGATTTATTATTTTTTTGTTCATTATTTGGGATCCTTAACCTGGATTACCATCTGCTGGCACCAACATCGGACCACCAACTGGGTACCGTATTGTTTTGATTTTTCTCCCAAATTTGGGTTATGTAGTGCTGATTAAAGTTTTTTTTTTTGTCCTTCTCATGCTGCTGATTGGGTAACCAAAAGCAGGAGTGGGTACAAAACACAGAAGACATGCAAATATTCCATTCATGTGTCATCTCTGTTTTGGATCCACTCCTGTTTTTTTTGGCATTAACAATACTTATGGATTACTGACCAAATGCTGACTGAGTGAAGGCAGATGCTCAACAGACAGGATCCGTTTTTTGGGGGTTATTGTTGTGACGGATCAGAAGAAGGGCAAAATAATCAGTGACATCGACACAAACCTACTGTTGACACCCCCTCCACTTTGTCGGGGGGCTCTACTTGTATAAATGTTTAATAGAACAGGTTCTGTAGACATCTATGTGAAATCAGCTGATGACGGTGTAAAAGGAGTGCGCATCTTCTTGGCGCTAACATCGACCTGTAAGGCTGAGTTCATACTTGAGTTATTTGGTCAGTTTTGGCCTTATGACTGTCCAAATAAGTGAAGTGTGCAGTGATTCTAAGAGCAACACCTGTCATCAACATATCATACGGACTCGCAGAATTATTTCACTACCAAAGACTCCCTATATGTGTTACTGCAAGGCACAGTGTTCTACACCACAATAAAGGCTCTGTGCAGCCAGGAAATAGCCGTTTTTTAACAAAATTAATTGTGAATATATTCGGATCTAACCAAATTTTTTCATCTATACTTATGACCATGACCAACAGAGGTCATGAGTCGTGTTGAACGAATTGTTCACAAAAGTTAACAAAATGGCATTCTATCAAAATTTCAGGAAAAATCTGATTTGCCACGATTACAAATTTCTTGGCTATTCGTGGTAATAAATCAATTTTTCCTGAAATGGCAGTAAAAAAACAAAAAAAAACATACTCGCCTCATTCATTTGCTCGCAGAGAGGCTGTCGCATCTACCTTCATTGAAGAAAACACACCAATTCTGTTGCGAGCTGATGTGTGATGTCACAACATCATCACATTGGGCAGGCGTGATGATATCATTCCATTCAATGTAATTGGGAATAAATAAAATTTATTGTCAAAGTTCGGCGAAACAACATAATCAAATGTTTGAAAACTTTGTTCATCACTAGTCATGTGTATGGACACCTGAAGGTCTGAAATGCATAAACTTGCTGCTCAGGTTCCTGTGTGCATCATTTTAATTATAGATTTAATAATGGTATGAAGATTTCTTTCAACTGGAAATGACTCTGGTGCTGGAATCCCTTGATGTGCATTTTCTTGAATAAATGTACACCCAAATACATACATACCCCTGATTATTCCTTTAATAAAATATACATGTACGTACATAGTGGCTCAGTTTTTCTTATGCAGCTCTATTCTTTGGTTTGATATGTGACCTGATCTGGTAGGTCCTTCAATGGTAACAAGACCTGCAGAGGAGAAGAAGATGCTGGGCTTTCTGACTCTCTCTCTTCAGTCATGCCAACAAAGTATGCAAGCTCAGTTGGCATTATAATTTGCCCTATGGATGACAGGTTGTAAGACTGAAAAATGTTGCCCTTGCATAGCAAAATCAGAACACTCCCAAAAATGTTCTGTTAGTCACCTTTGTTGTTCAGAAAGTAGTTGAGAGTGCTAGCCCTTTATCCCTCTTGTCCTCTTTAGCTTCAATCAAAGTGATCAATTACATCACAAATATGCATGAAATGGTGAAGTTTATTTCATATTGCAGATTGGTACATAAGGCAAAGAATGTGTTAGAATAAGGGATTTTGTATAAATGTGGTCATTAGACTATGAGGAATATTTTGTTTGGTTCAGTGGCGGCGTAATAAATGGCAGAAATCCACACAGATTACAAACCGCAGTCTGGGTTCTTTTCATTTTACTTTCAGTTTTCCAGTAAAATGAGCTTGAAAAAAATGATACAAGGCACATTTATGACAAAATCAAACCACAAATCACATTTTATGGACATTCTCCATTTTAATGTTCTTCTAAAATTTGATGCACATATTTGTTTTTCACTTTCTTTTCATATTAGTACCAGGGCTGCCAACCCTCAATAAATTCACAGATAGTAGGTTTGGAAGCTTCTGTTTTGCGGAACAGAATTGCGGACGTGTGAATGAGGCCTAAGGGTCCCTTAGCGATCGCAGCTTTACAGCTTTCCCCTCTTTATATTTTTTTTGCACATTTTTTAGAGATTTTTTCATCCACATTGATCAATGTGAATGAAGAAATCTGTGCCGTTCATTTTTTTCTTTCAGCCCAGCGGCTGAACGGTAAAAAAAATCTGATTACCCGTATGGTCAATATAAGGAGAATAGCAGAAACTCCTAATTCTGGCCATACGGGTAATGATTGCGGATACCCTTAAATGCCAGGGCAGTAGAAAAACCTCACAAGTGACCTCATTTTAGTAGACACCCCAAGGTATTCTGTAGACATAGTGAGTTCATGGAGTTTTTATTTTTTGACACAAGTTAGCGGAAAATAAAATTTTTTGAAAAAAAAATTCCATTTCCGCTAACTTGTGACAAAAAATAAAAAATTCCATGAACTCACTATGCCCCTAAGCAAATACCTTAGGGTGTCTACTTTCCGAAATGGGGTCATTTATGGGGTGTTTCTACTGTCTGGACATTGTAGTGCGTCAGGAAACAGGACAGGTGCTCAGAAAATCAAAGTGCGGAAACTCACTTTTTTGCACCATAGTTTGTAAAAGCTATAACTTTTACCCAAACCAATAAATATACACTTATTGCATTTTTTTTATCAAAGACATGTAGAACAATACATTAAGAGAAAAATTTAAATTGAAATGTAGTGTTGTTTGAAAATTTTTACAACAGAAAGCGAAAAATGTCGTTTTTTTGCAAAAATTTCGTCAAAAAAAGTAAAATATCAATAAAAGTAAAAATGTCAGCAAGAAAGAAATACCACCAAATGAAAGCTCTATTAGTGAGAAGAAAAGGAGGTAGAATTAATTTGGGTGGTAAGTTGTATGACGGAGGAATAAACAGTGAGTAGTGTAGTGCGGATTTGTAAAAAAGGGCCTGGTCACTAGGGGGGTATAAACCTGTGGTCTTCAAGTGGTTAAAGACTACCACTCTTAAGAACAGAGGTTCATTCAAGTGTTTTCGATCAGGTATTGTAAACACCTGTGGATGTCAAGGAGCAGCAATCAAGCATAATAAGCACCAATTAGGCAGATGTAAAATGACTGTGATACTCAGCTCCTTCTAGACATTTACTGGTGTGTTTACAAACATGGTGAAGTCAAGAGAATGGTCCAGGAAGACAAGAGAAGAGGTGATTTCTCTTCACAGGAAGGGCAATGTCTATAAGAAGATTGCAAAGATGTTAAACATACCAAGAGACACCATAGGAAGCATCATTCGCAAATTCAAGGCAAAGGGCACTGTTGAAACGCTACCTGGTCGTGGCAGAAAGAATGTGCTGACTTCGACTGCTGTGCGCTACCTGAAGCGCAATGTGGAGAAAAGTCTCTGTGTGACTGCTGAGGAACTGAAAAAGATTTGTCAGATGCGGGTACTGAAGTTTCAGCTCAGACAATAAGGCGCACACTGCGTAATGAAGGCCTCCATGCCAGAACTCCCAGGCGCATCCCTTGCTGTCTCCAAAGAATAAGAAGAGTCGACTGCAGTATGCCAAAAGTCATGTGGACAAACCACAAAAAGTTTTGGGATAGTGTTCTGTGGACTGATGAAACAAAATTGGAACTGTTTGGGCCCATGGATCAACGCTATGTTTGGAGGAGGATGAACAAGGCCTATGAAGAAAAGAACACCTTGCCTACTGTGAAGCATGGCGGGGGGTCAATCATGCTTTGGGGCTCTTTTGCTTCTACAGGTACAAGGAAGTTTCAGCGTGTGCAAGGTACCATGAATTCTCTTCAGTACCAGGAGATATTGGATGAAAATATAATGCAGTCTGTCACAAACCTGAGGCTTGGGAGACGTTAGACCTTTCAACAGGACAATGATCCCAAGCATACCTTCAAGTCCACTAGAGCATGGTTGCAGATTAAAGGCTGGAACATTTTGAAGTGGCCATCGCAGTCACCAGACTTAAATCCGATTGAGAACCTCTGGTGGGACTTAAAGAAAGCAGTTGCAGCGCGCAAGCCTAAGAATGTGACTGAACTGGAGGCTTTTGCCCATGAAGAATGGGCGAAGATACCCGTAGATCGCTGCAAGACACTTGTGTCAAGCTATGCTTCACGTTTAAAAGCTGTTATAACTGGAAAAGGATGTTGTACTAAGTACTAAGATTGAATGTCACTTGGGGTTGAATAAAACTGATAATGATGTGAGCACAGAAAAGACATTTGTGGTTATTTCATGATAAATGTTATGTTATATTTGTCTGACTTACAAGTGCCTCTTTGATTTAATTGTAAACAAGATGACTGAAATGATCAAAATCAATGTCAAACTGGCCAAAACACTCAATTTCAGTGGGGGTTGAATAATTTTGAACACAACTGTAAGAAAGGGGTATGGTATTAAGGAGAGGGCTTTAAAGAAAGCAGTGTTGGCAGGTATGAATGAGTTTTCTAGCAGCCAGGCAGAAGAGAATAGAAATGCAAGCGGGGCGTACTCTAATTTTTTGTTTGATAAGGCCCAGCAGAGCTTGTTCTTTAAGGGTCAAAAATACTTCATTGAAGCAGGTAACCCAGGGAAATTGCTGTCTAGGATTATTTCTAATCAAGATTTTTAAAAAAACAGATACTTAATATTCACTCTATAGAGGGTATAATTATTTAGGACAAAGACCTTATAAAGGGTACCTTTCTTAAGCATTTTTCGGAATTGTACAAAGCAGATAATACTATCACAGATGAAATTATGGACCCCTATTTGGACTCCATTTTTCTCCCAACCCTCACAGATATTCAAAGGGAATCGCTTGAAGTGGACTTCTCCTTGCAGGAGATAGAGGCCGCAATTAAAGTATGTTCGGAAAATTCTTCCCCCGATTTAGATAGGTTTCCTTATGAATTTTATCATAAATATGGGGAGGTTATCCTCCCTCGATTTTTTTAGAGTATTTGATGACTCATTGGAAGATGGCAGCTTGCCGGAATCAATGACAGAAGCTGTAATAATTCTAATATTGAAAAAGGGTAAATACCCACTAGATCTGGGCTCATATAGACCAATATCGTTATTGAACACAGATGTGAAGTTTCTTACAAGGCTCTCTAAGGTTATTCCATCAATTATACACCCAGATCAGAATGGATTTATTCCAAATAAAAGGTATCACACAAAGTAATCGTATGTACTGAATATGATATGAAACAGTTCCAAAGATTTGAGATCAAATATCAACAGTTCCTTTACGACGAAGCATATGTTGGCAATGCAGTGGTCCCAAGGATCCGGTTTTACATCAGGGTAAGTTAAGAGAGATATATCCAGGTGGTACACAGGGTAATGTATAAGGTAATAAATAGTTAAGGAGCGCAGCCAGACATAGAGTGGGTCACATGATGTCAAAGAAACAATACCATGATATACACATCACCGACTAAACAGTCCATTGAAATGGAACAAGGCTGAAAAGCATATAGTCAATACAGTGCGATACACGCTATTTGTAGGTCCATATATGCATAGTAGATTATTTGCCATAGTCTACACTGTATACCTTCGGTATAGTATATATGTGTAGTAGAGCAGAGGCTTACCTGAATGAGCCGCAGGAGAGTAAAATAGCAGAAAGAATCAAGTACCCAGAGTGGGCCGCTGGGCGCCTTTAGTACTTCGGTATGGTATGAAGTGCCTAAGATGGCCTGTAAAATTATTATAGTTATAGTATTGGCAGGATAATGTATACTTATCTACCAATGAGTCTGAGGCCAAGTAGGGGCTTACCTTGGTGGGCTTATGCATAGGAGAGGATGGGGTATCCTCAGTGAGCCTCTGGGCTCTATGGTGCTGCAGGGCCCAATGGCCCTGTTTGGTATGTAGTTAGGTGGGCAGCTGCCCTATAGTGTGCGCGCCATGCCTGCGGCAGTTGCCGCATTGTATTTAAGCGTCCTCCGTAGTGGAAAGGCGGAGGGCTGGAGCTGAAAGCCATGTGAGGGGTGGAACTTATTGGTGCACTGCTGGGTTTGCACAGCGGTTCCTGGCTGCCTTAGGGTAAACAGAGATGGCGGGCGCTGCGCTTCTGTGGGCAAGGTACATGCGCTCTAGTATGGAGAGCGCTGGGAATAGTGAGAATGTATAGAATGCTACGGCAAGTGCCTAGGCAGAGAATGAATACAGAAGGCAGACAGAATAGATATTTTACCAGGTGGGCATAGTAAAGGATATGGAAATACAGCTCCAACTAGGGAAGAGGACCCAAATCAATATCTGGTCTGCAAAAAAGGTTTGTTATAATTAGTATGGTTCTAAAGAAAATATATAACAGGATAAATATTCCAATAGCAAAATACAAAAGGGATGTCACTGGAGAATAGGGTTAGCTTGTGTCTAGAGCTAACCTGAGGATCATTGGTACTAGGGTGGATTGTGGACAACCTGATATGATAATAGTCCAGCAGGTCCAGATTTTAGCGGGGAAGAAAACTTATATGATCTATTTATTATGGTATGTATGTATGTAGCGTGTTATAGTAGTATTTCCAATTAGAGGAAACTAAACTTAAAGGATAGATCCTTAACCGCTGCTCCTTTGACCTAATGACCCTGACAATCTCTTTCCTACAAAACAGCATCCAGAAGATTGAGGAACAAGTGAAAGCGACAGAACAACAGTTACAAGCCACACTTGCAACAACGGAATACAATACATTCAAGGAAAAGCTCTCCAGTACTCTAGCCATCCAGAGGCGGGACATCGAAAATCAGAAGCGAAAGAAATTCCAAAGAGATGCGGAAGACTATCGTACTAACAGGATATATGAGTGGCAGAGCAACTATCCCCGACTCTTGGACCAACAAAGGGACTATGCCCCCTCTTCTGAATCTTCTTATTCCATTCGGGAAAGTTTCCAAAGAAAGGAGAACCCATCACCCCCCTTTCTAGGATCCAGGAGAAACCGGGCCCGGGAGAACGACTAGATCTCAGGTAGTGGACACACCCTCACAATCACTAGTCATAAACATTTCCTCAAAGACACTAACAACCATACAAATTCAAGTCCTACAGAAGGGTCTCTCTTTTTGCCCATCATATACATTTTCCAGACTGAACTGGACCTCCTAAGATTTTTAAGGAGTTTACGCCTAAAGGTATTTTTAACAAGGAGGACAGGACGTCCCCACCACATGACATCAGCACCAATGAAAACATTGCACCTATCTCCCCCAAAAACTCTCACCCTGTTGAGACCTACATCTCTCTTGTTACAAGGGATATGGAGGTCCTCAGAAAAAAAGTAGAGATGGGTAAACTTACGTGCCAATCCAATCTGACACACGAAGAATGCCAAGCACTTCTGACCCTGAAAAAAGACAAGGATATAACTATCAAGACGGCCGACAAAGTTGAGACATTGGTCGTTATGGACAGAAAGGATTATCTTGAAGAGATTAACAATCAGCTGAGCGACGCCAATGTCTACGAGCGCCTCCTTAGAGATCCAACCCCGGCAATCAGATAAAAAATCAAACAAACCCTCCAGGCTTACCAACTCAAAGGTACCATTGATCAGGACACTGTTACATTTCTCACCAAACTTCACCCCTAACCCCGTTCCTGTATACCTTACCGAAGGTCCACAAGTATCTAGAAAAACCTCCAGGGTGCCCAATAACTTCATCCACGGATTCCATCCTGTCCCCGCTATCTATATTTTTAGAAAAAATCCTAACGCCTAAAGTGAAAACTAGATCCTTTCTTTTGGACACTTCCACCTTTTTACAGATGATAAGGGACATAGAACAGGTACAGCCCAGTTCCATTCTTGTAACACTAGACGTCGGGAGCCTGTACACTTCAATTATAAGGGCATTACAGCCGTCTCCAGATTACTTCATACTACTGACACCAACCTCGAGGTCATTTCACTGCGTCTAGACCTTTTTCACCTAGTCTTGATAGAAAACTTCTTTATGTTCCAGGACACCTATTACATCCAGAGACAGGGTACCACGATTGGGGCACATGCTATATCTACACCAATACTGACTTCCAATCACACTCCCTCACCTGGAAACGCTACATAGATGATGTCTTCTGTGTCTGGAGTAGCACCTTGGAATCCCTTCATAACTTCACATCCACTATCAATTCCATCTGGCCAGAACTACAATTCACACTACATCACAGTGACACATCCATACATTTTTGGACACCATCATTTACAAAGATCCATCTGGCAACCTACATACTGATCTATATACAAAACCGACCGACAGGAACAGTTTACTGCATAATTCTAGTTTCCACCCCAATAGCATGAAAAAATCCCTTCCACGCTCTCAGTTCCAGAGAGTCTCTAGAATTGTCAATGACACTGATACCAGACAACTACGACTCAGAGAAATGTCTTCCAGCTTCAGAGATAAAGGTTACCCAGACTCCATCATTAGGGAAGGCCTGAATCCCAACCACAATACTAGACCACAACAGAGAATTCCCTTCATACATACCTTCCATCCATTTGCCTCCAAAGTTCCAAACATATTTTACGCAAACACTGGCATTTACTCCATCAGGCATATCCACAAATCGAGGGCTTTGCCTCTCCTTTTTTGCCCTTCCACAAACGACTAAAAAACTTAGGGAAATGTTAGTTTGAGCAGATCAAGGTTTCAATATTAAGATTCCAAAACAGCTGTACCTTATGACACAACGCAGAGGAACCTTCCCTTGCCTCTATTGTGTACAGTGCTCCCATGTTACGAAAGGTGATATGGTCTACCACCCCCTTACTGCAAAAGGTTATCCCATACAGGGCTTCTTTACTTGCGACTCATCAAATGTTATCTATGTTATTAAATGTCCCTGTGGTCTGGTTTATGTGGGCAAAACCACACAGACTATTAAGGACAAAATATGCCAGCACAAATCTAACATTTGCCGTCAAAGCATCCACCTTCATATCCCAGCACACTTCATGTCTAAAAGGCACACCATCTCCCAGCCACGCTTCCAGGTGGTAGAACAAATTTCTACCCCTAGAAGGGGTGGAGACATATCTTGTATCCTTATGAACAGGGAGGCGATGTGGATCCACCGGTTGCAGACGTTAGAACCCAAGGTACTCAACCGAGAGTATGAAGTTGGCAATTTCCTTTAAGATTAGTTTCCTCTAATTGGAAATACTACTATAACACGCCACGTACTCATACCATAATAAATGGATCATATAAGTTTTCTTCCCCGCTAAATTGGACAACAGGTATTCCCTTTGACACAATAATACAATCTGGACCTGCTGAGTTTTACTATTATCATATCAGGTTGTCCACAATCCACCCTAGTACCAATGATCATTCTTAAGTTGGCGGGAGAGAGATGCATAATTAGTAGCCTGCAATTTGCTAAGGGGAAACGTTAAAGTAATGCCCAGGTAGGGGATACTGTCTGTGGCCCACCAAAATGGAAATTGTAATGATATCATTTGTTTAAGTTCATCTGGTTAAGTACATACCTAGCATGAGTGATTTCTGAGAGTTGACTTTGTAATAGCTGACTAGCCCAAATTGGTCAATAATTTCTCTCACCGACCCCAAAGAGGCCATGGGATCAGTGATGGAAATGATGACATCATCGGCAAAAAGGCCAATTTTGTGATTAATATTTCCTACCAAGATAGACCTTGTATATCCGGAGAAATGTGAATATGTTGAGAAAAGGGTTCCATTAATAGGGAAAACAGCAGGGGAGATGATGGACATTCCTGACGGGTACCATTTGTAATGTTGAAGGGGGAAAAAAGGAATCCCGAGGAGAAAACCTGTGCACTGCTAAGGGACAGGTTTGCAAGGCTAAAATAGAAGACGAGTTTTATAATAAGTCCAAACTTACTTAAAACCTCCTTTAGATAGCCCCATTGTATCCGGTCAAACGCCTTCTCGGCATCCAAAGGCAGGAGCAGAGAAGGTGTCAGACCTTCAGCCACCGCCGACATGATGTTGAGGATGCGTCGTGTACCATCCAGTGTTTGGCACTGTTTCACGAATCCCAATTTATCTGCATTGATTAATGTTGGGAGAATATTAGATAGCCGTGTCGCAATAATCTTGGCATAAAGTTTCAAATCTACGTTTAAAAGTGAGATGGCCTAAAGTTTTGAGGGGTATCCGGAGTATTCCCTGGCTTAGGGAGCGTCACAATCAGAGCCTTATGTCAGGTAAAGAGGGTTGCTGTGTAGACGTATCATTTGCTAGATTGTACAATGTGGCATAGAAATTAGCAAACTCGTCAGCTATGCCCTGCGGATCCAGCACCCTTAGCCATCCTGGCGCAACAAAAAGGATTTTTGACTTTGCAGTCTGTGACTTCAACTGTTTAGCTAGTAATGCTCCACTTTTGTTACCTTGCCAATAATGGTTGAGGTTAAGTCTCCATAAAAGTAGGTCGTATTGAAAGGAGTTAAGGTCGTGCAGGCGAGACTGAATTAAGGTATTTTTGTTCAGACGATTGAGATCTACTAACTGGTTTTGTAACTGAAAGCATGGTTTGTAACCTAGTTAATTTTTTATCATAAGAGGCCTGTTTAATAAAGTGTCCTCTCAATGTAGCTTTCATAGCACACCATAGAGTACTGTCTGAGGTCTGACCATTGTCATTGTCTTGAAAGAAATTTTCAAGGCACTGAGTGGTGTGGGGAGAATACCGTGGACTTTGTAAAATATAATTATAAAGTCTCCAAACAGAGTAGGGTGATGACGTATATTGTTCTGTCACTCACATACAAATAGGAGCATGGTCAGACCACGTAATAGTTTAAATGGCTGTGGACTCAACACGAGGGAGAAGCTGCTTGTCCACTAGAAAGTAATTAGTATGGGTGTAAATCTTGTGGGCACAGGAGAAAAACGTGAGTCACGTTCAGTAGGGTGCTGGATCCACCAAACATCATATAAATCATTGGCATGCACAATCCTAGACACATCAGTAGGCTCCTTAGTTTTAGAGACTGAAGTGGAGTCCATAGAAGGTCACATGGTAGCATTGAAGTCCACCACCACTATGAGGTGTCCTATACCCATACCAGTAACCTTCGCCATAAGAGAGTGAAAAAAGCAAAATGACGTTTGTTAGGGGCATACAAGGATACTGATGTATAATGAACATTGTTAATGAGCCCAATTAAAATTACATATCTACCACCATTGTCTATTTCTAACTTTTCCTGAGTAAAGGCTACGGAATCCCTAATTGCAATAGATATACCTCTTTTTTCCCCCTCAATTGCAGGTGAAGAGTATATATATATGGGTAATTCTTGTGTTTTAATCTAGGGAAATCCCAGGCAGTAAATGGGTCTCTTGCACGCAGAGTATATCTGCTTTAGAACATATAGAATCCCTCCATAACAGTGTAAGGTGAATTAAGCCCTTTAGTGTTAAGGGAGACAATTGTAAACCCCATAGTTGCGGGTAGAGGACCGTGGTAGGCCATATCTGGATCTCACTGTGCTATTTAGCACAGAAGGTGGAAATATCTGAGTATTGTAGGATTGATCTTTAATTTTAGTGCCGCTATTTCCTCTTCATGGGAGTTTGTAATGTTCACAATTTCATTATGGGTAGATGTTAGCTCTGCCATTTTAGATTCCACGTGGGCAACTCTGGAGCCTATGGAGGAAACTTCCTGCTGAAGTTGGTGGAAAGCAGATTTGAAATCCTTATGTAATGACTGCTGCAGATCTAACATGAGGGTCCTCATTGCAGCCTCAGTATTAGGGGCATCCCCCAAAGCACCCCCAGGAGTAAGATAGAGGTTGCTGGGTGCACAGTGCCTCTCTGCCTGTAGAGAAATGGCAGCCTGATTGCTGTGCCCTTTCTTTGAGCGGCTTCTGCTGAGCCCTTTATTGGAGGGTGAAGGCACTGACATCTGTGAGGTGGGTGAGGAGGAGGGGGTACCTTTGAAGACAGAGGATCCTGGAGAGGATGCATGAGGAGCTGTGAGTGATGGCGACGCAGCATCCATATCCGGAACGCAAGAGGCGCCATCTTGGGTCGTGCCTGCTACAGGGAAGAAACTGGTAAGCTTCATGGGGCTGCGGCATCTACGACCTCTGGGCATGATCACCGGGTTCCTCGCTGCCTGGGGAATCTGTACACCTCTCAGGGGCTTTGAGAGTAGGCACACAGCTGCGTTGAAGACGATGTGGGGCGGGGGGGGGGGGGGGTTACTCTCACTCCACCCTGTCCTTGGATGCTTTCAAGGCTTTTGATGGAGTGGTGATTCCTTTGGAGGGTTTTGGAGAGAATGGGATTTGGGGATAGGTTTATAAGTATTAAGCAAATATATTTGCTGCATTTGTGGGAGGGGAAGCTGATTACAAGGCTATTTATATGCACCTGTGGGCCCAGGCTGGCTTATTACTAGGCTATTTATAGGCACCAGTGAGCCCAGGCTGATGCCGATTCAGCTGATTTCACTACCTCTGGGTCAGCTCTAGGATACAGCAGCATGGTGTGGAGGCTCCTTACGGCTGGGCGATGGCAGGATGTCTCAGGAGGGCGCTGATATTCATGGTAGGATCAGAGTTGTTTGCACGGGAGCCACGCTGCGGTCTGCGACATGTAGCACTCTGGGATGAAGCAGAGTTTGGGCACTAATGGTCGAATGATGGTTGTTAGTATTGTTTGTCCGGCTATTCAGAGGCCTTGTGGGGCCATTGCATACAGTTATTGGGGTAGCATGTGCTTAGAGTAGGTATGGTTGTATGTTTTTTTGATACCTGGGTTACATGTGGGGCGCATGTCTGCAGTTGGCTCAAGCTATGCACATTGTGTTTAAGTGATGGTAAATGTGTATCAATGGTCGATTTAGAAAAGAACAAAAAAAAATGCAGCAGCAGCGTTTGGAGGTTCGTTCACGACTGTGCAACGGCAGAAAGTGCCAGGTGAGTGCTGGTGTTCACGGTAGAATTGGACTTGTTTGCACGAGACCCACGTTGCGGTCTGCGACTTGTAATACTCTGGAACGCTTGTTGGGGGCTATTGCATATAGTTATTGGTGTAGCATGCGCCTAGAGTAGGTATGGTCGCATGTTTTCTGATACCTGTTACATACGGGACGTGTGTCTTCAAGCTACGCACTCTGTGTTTAAGTGATGGTATTTTATTCTTCAGGACTCACACAGCGGTCCGCGATTTGCAGTGATCTAGGACGAAGGGGGTCGGGAGCTAATAGCCGAATGATTGTGGTTAGTATTGCTGCCAGGCTGTTTAGGGGGTTGGGGGTCTACTGTGTATATAGTTATTGGTACGATATGTGCCAAAAATTAGGCAGGAATGAGCATGCAAATAAAAAAAAAACATGGTTGCATGTTTACTGTCACCTGTTTTACATGTGGGGCGCACGTCCGCAGTTAGCGCCAGACATGCAAGGTGTTGGTAAATGTGTATCAGTGGTCTGTATATGGGGGCACAAGCAGATTTGGTTAAGGCATCTGTATTTGGGTTCTGATGCTCTTGTATGTAAGTGTGTTTAATCTATGAACATTATTTTATAGGCACGCATGTGTCAGCGGTTCCGTGCTATGTTTATAGGTGCACTATATGTCAATTAATTGGCGTTGCATCAGGGTTTATATTCAACCACGTTTATGTTTTTCTTAGGCAAACACGAGGTGGTGTTGTAGTGAACATTGTTCAAAAACAAAAATTCCTGCAGCATCATGTGGAGGTTCGTTCGCGCCTGGGCAATGGTAGAAGGTGCCAGGCGAGTGCTGGCATTCACGGAAGGATCATACTTGTTTACACGATCCGTGACTTGTAGCGCTCTGGGGCGAAGGGGGTTGGGTGCTAATGGTCGAATGATTGTGGTTAGGAGTGTTACCTTCAAAGCTACAGTTGTGTTCAAAATTATTCAACCCCCAATGCTGTAAAGGGTTTTAGAGAATTTAGTGTACATTTGTAATTGTGTTCAGAATGAAATCTTCCAAGGACTTTTTAAAGAACCAAATGCAACTAAAATTACATCAATTGTTTTTGTAATACAGTATTAAATGTTTTTTTTTGTGATTTCGTCATTGACACAATTATTCAACCCCTTAAAGACTACCACTCTTAAGAACAGAGGTTCATTCAAGTGTTTTTGATCAGTTATTAAAAACACCTGTGGATGTCAAGGAGCAGAAATCAAGCATAATAAGCACCAATTAGGCAGATGTAAAATGACTGTGATACTCAGCTCCTTCTAGACATTTACTGGTGTGTTTACAAACATGGTGAAGTCAAGAGAATGGTCCAGGAAGACAAGAGAAGAGGTGATTTCTCTTCACAGGAAGGGCAATGGCTATAAGAAGATTGCAAAGATGTTAAACATACCAAGAGACACCATAGGAAGCATCATTCGCAAATTCAAGGCAAAGGGCACTGTTGAAACGCTACCTGGGCGTGACAGAAAGAAGATGCTGACTTCGACTGCTGTGCGCTACCTGAAGCACAAAGTGGAGAAAAGTCCCTGTGTGACTGCTGAGGAACTGAAAAAAGATTTGTCAGATGCGGGCACTGAAGTTTCAGCTCAGACAATAAGGCGCACACTGCGTAATGAAAGCCTCCATGCCAGAACTCCCAGGTGCACACCCTTGCTGTCTCCAAAGAATAAGAAGAGTCGACTGCAGTATGCCAAAAGTCATGTGGACAAACCACAAAAGTTTTGGGATAGTGTTCTGTGGACTGATAAAACAAAATTAGAACTGTTTGGGCCCATGGATAAACACTATGGGCCAGATTTATCATTAGCCACTTTTCTGGAGTTGAAAAGTCGCAAAAAATTGCGCAAATAGCCAAATTGCGCAATTTTTTGCGACTTTTTGGAGACTTACGCCACTCACTCCAAAACCAAGTTTATGGGCGTTTTGTCGTATGTAAATCACTTGCAAGACAGATTTATTATTGCGACTTTTTAAATAGTCGCAAAAAAGTCGCAAAAAATTGCGCAAACTCACTCCACTCATGACCATGCTTATGTTTGACAAAATCACTTTTTAAAATGGCAACTTTTCCAAAGACAAAGCCAAAATACAACTAGGAACCAGAAATACACCAGATTTATCAACCTCTGAAAGAGCCCATGATAAATTTGACTTGACTCAAATACACATACGCCTTCTTTGAAAGTGGAGTGAACTGCAAGAGTAATGATAAATCTGGCCCTATGTTTGGAGGAGGCCTATGAAGAAAAGAACACCTTGCCTACTGTGAAGCATGGCGGGGGGTCAATCATGCTTTGGGGCTGTTTTGCTCCTCCAGGTACAGGGAAACTTCAGCGTGTGCAAGGTACCATTAATTCTCTTCAGTACCAGGAGATATTGGATGAAAATGTGATGCAGTCCGTCACAAACCTGAGGCTTGGGAGACGTTGGACCTTTCAACAGGACAATGATCCCAAGCATACCTCCAAGTCCACTAGAGCATGGTTGCAGATTAAAGGCTGGAACATTTTGAAGTGGCCATCGCAGTCACCAGACTTAAATTCGATTGCGAACCTCTGGTGGGACTTAAAGAAAGCAGTTGCAGCGCGCAAGCCTAAGAATGTGACTGAACTGGAGGCTTTTGCCCATGAAGATTCGACGAAGATACCCGTAGATCGCTGCAAGACACTTGTGTCAAGCTATGCTTCACGTTTAACCACTTGAAGACCACAGGTTTATACCCCCCTAGTGACCAGGCCCTTTTTTACAATTCCGCACTACACTACTTTCACCGTTTATTGCTCCGTCATGCAACTTACCACCCAAATGAATTTTACCTCCTTTTCTTCTCACTAATAGAGCTTTCATTTGGTGGTATTTCATTGTTGCTGACATTTTTACTTTTTTTGCTATTAATAAAAATTTAACGACATTTTTGCAAAAAAAATGACATTTTTCACTTTCTGTTGTAATTTTTTTTTTAAAAAACTACATTTCTATATAAATTTTTCTCTAAATGTATTGTTCTACATGTCTTTGATAAAAAAAGTCCAATAAGTGTATATTTATTGGTTTGGGTAAAAGTTATAGCGTTTACAAACTATGGTGCAAAAAAGTGAATTTCGGCATTTTGAAGCAGCTCTGACTTTCTGAGCGCCTGTCATGTTTCTTCAGGTGCTAGAATGCCAGGATAGTATAATACTCCCCAAATGACACCATTTTAGAAAGAAGACACCCCAAAGTATTCGCAGGGGGCATGGTGAGTTCATGTATCATTTCATTTTTTTCACAAGTTAGCGGAAAATGACACTTTCTGAGGAAAAAAATAATAATAAAGTTTCCATTTCTGCTAACTTCTGGCAAAAAAAAAAAATCTCATACGGGCTCATTATGCCCTCAGTGAATACCTTGGGGTGTCTACTTTCCGAAATGGGGTCATTTGTGGGTGTTTGTACTGTTCTGGCATTTTGGGCGGGCTAATTGTGAGCAGCCATGTAAAGCTAAGGTACTCATTGGTTTTAGGGCCCTTTGTGACCCAGGCTGCAAAAGTGGCACTCATGTGGTATCGCTGCACTCAGGAGAAGTAGGCAATGTGTTTGGGGTGTATTTTTACATATACTCATGTTGGGTGAGAGAAATATCTCTGTAAACTGACAACTTTGTATAAAAAATTTAAAAATTGTCGTTTACAGAGATATTTCACACTCCAGCAGGGGTATATATAAAAATACACCCCAAAACACATTGCCCCACTTCTCCTGAGTACGGCGATACCACATGTGTGACACTTTTTGCAGCCTGGGTGCGCAAAGGGGCCCTAATTCCAATGAGTACCTTTAGGATTTCACAGGGCATTTTTACGCATTTGGATTCCAGACTTCTTCTCACGCTTTAGGGGCCCCTAAAATGCCAGGGCAGTATAAATACCTCACAAGTGACCCCATTTTAGAAAGAAGACACCCCAAGGTATTCCGTGATGGGTATGGTGAGTTCATGAAAATTTTATTTTTGTCACAAGTTAGTGGAATATGAGACTTTGTAAAAACAAAATTAAAAAAATATATATCAATTTCCGCTAACTTGTGCCAAAAATGAAAATTCTGTGAACTCGCCATGCCCCTCAGCGAATACCTTGGGGTGTCTTCTTTCCAAAATGGGGTCACATGTGGGGTATTTATACTCACCTGGCATTTTAGGGAACCTAAAGCGTGAGAATCCAAATGCGTAAAATGGCTCAGAAATCCTAAAGGTACTCATTGGTTTTAGGCCTTTGCATTTGGCTGCAAGTGTCACTCATGTGGTATCGCTGACTCAGGAGAAGTAGGGCAATGGTTTGGGTGTATTTTACATATACCCATGCTGCGTGTGAGAAATATCGCTGTAAACGACAACTTTTTAAATTTTTTATACAAAGTTGTCAGTTTACAGAGATATTTCTCTCACCCAACATGGGTATATGTAAAAATACACCCCAAAACACATTGCCCTACTTCTCCTGAGTACGGCGATACCACATGAGTGACACTTTTTGCAGCCAAGATGCGCAAAGGGGCCCAAATTCCCATGAGTACCTTTTAGGAGGGCATTTTTACGCATTTTCTTCTCATGCTTTAGGGCCTCTAAAATGCCAGGGCAGTATAAATACCCACATGTGACCCCATTTTGAAAGAAGACACCCCAAGGTATTCCATGAGGGGCATGGCGAGTTCATAGAAAAAAATTTTTGGGCACAAGTTAGTGGAAATTGATTTTTTATTGTTTTTCTCACAAAGTCTCCCTTTCCGCTAACTTTTGACAAAAAGTTTAATTTTTCATGGACTCACTATGCCCCTCAGCGAATACCTTGGGGTGTCTTCTTCCAAAATGGGGTCACATGTGGGTATTTATACTGCCCTGGCATTTTAGGGGCCCTAAAGCGTGAGAAGAGAAATGCGTAAAAATGCCCTCTCTAAAGGTACTCATTAATTTGCCTTATGCATTTGGCTGCAAAGTGTCATCATGTGGTATCGCCAGATCAGGAGAAGTAGGCGATGTGCTTGGGGTGTATTTTACATATACCATACTGGGTGAGAGAAATATCTCTGTAAATTGCCAACTTTGAATAAAAAATTTAAAAAGTTGTCGCTTACAGAGATATTTCTCTCACCCAGCATGGGTATATGTAAAAATACACCCCAAAACACATTGCCCTACTTCTCCTGAGTTCGGCGATACCACATGTGTGACACTTTTTTGCAGCCAAGATGCGCAAAGGGGCCCTAAAACCAATGAGTACCTTTAGGATTTCACAGGGCATTTTTACGTATTTGGATTCTCACGCTTTAGGACTCCTAAAATGCCAGGGCAGTATAAATACCTCACATGTGACCCCATTGTGGAAAGAAGACACCCTAGGTAATCCGTGAGGGGCATGGCGAGTTCACATAAAAAAAAATATTTTGACACAAGTTAGCGGAAATTGATATATATATATATATATATATATTTTTTTTTTACAAAGTCTCATATTCCACTAACTTGTGACAAAAATAAAATTTTACATGAACTCGCCATACCCCTCACGGAATACCTTGGGGTGTCTTCTTTCTAAAATGGGGTCACATGTGAGGTGTTTGTACTGCTCTGGCATTTGAGGGGTTCTCCGCAATCATTACACGTATGGCCAGCATTAGGAGTTTCTGCGATTCTCCGTATATTGAGCATACGGGTAATGAGATTTTTTTTCCGCTCAGCCGCTGCGCTGAAAAAAAAAAAAATGAACGGCACAGATTTTTTCATTCGCATCGGTCAATGTGGATGAAAAAATCTCTGCCAAAATCAGTGACTGCGGTGCGGTGGGCTGGGCGCTAGCTACCTAACAAGTAGCTAGCTAACTGGCGGTGATAGGGGACCCTTATGCCCCATTCACACGTCCGAAATTCTGTTTGCGGAACGGAATTGCGGACCCATTCATTTCTATGGGGACAGACTTTGTCCCGCTCGGATCCGGAATTACGGATCCGCGCTCCGGGTCTGCACTTCCGCTCCGCAAAAATATAGAACATGTCCTATTCTTGTCCGCACTGCGGACAAGAAAAAGCATTTTCTATATAGTTCTGTGCGGATCTGCAAAATGCGGAAAGCGCATTGCCGGTGTCCGTATTTTATGGATCCGCAGATCCATGGATCCGCAAAACACATACGGACGTCTGAATGAGCCTGTAGGGGGTGATTAGTGACAGGGGGTGACAGGGGTGATCAGGGGGTGACATGGGTGATCAGGGGTTAATCAGTGATGGGGGTGGGGGGTGTGTGTAGTGATTGGTGCACTTTTCCTATTTTTCCTCTGGTGGTCCCAAACAAAGGGACCACCAGACGAGCAGATATTAGGCATATCAGACGCTGTTTAAAAACAGCGTCTGATATGCGATTTAAATGCGGTTTTTTCACGATCTACAGCCTGCCAGCGCATGATCAGCGCTGGCAGGCTGTAGTTTCAGTTGTCCCGCTCCGATCACATGAACGCGCGCACGACGCGCGCGCGTTCATGTGAAATCTCAGGTCTCACGAGATGACGCCGATAGGCGTGACTGAGACCTGAGAGAGCCGCCGCGCTGACGCCCATCGGCGTTAGCGTGGCGGCAAGAGGTTAAAAGCTTTTATAACTGGAAAAGGATGTTGTACTAAGTACTAAGATTGAATGTCACTTGGGGGTTGAATAAAACTGATAATGATGTGAGCACAGAAAAGACATTTGTGGTTATTTCATTATATGAATGTTATGTTATATTTGTCTATGTTATATTTGTCAATGTTATGTTATATTTGTCTGACTTACAAGTGCCTCTTTGATTTAATTGTAAACAAGATGACTGAAATGATGAAAATCAATGTCAAACTGGCCAAAACATTCAATTTCAGTGGGGGTTGAATAATTTTGAACACAACTGTACGTCCGTGTATCTGCATTTACATTTTGTCCTATACTCCATTCCCTACTAGAGCTGCGTTCATGCGTCTGCTGTTGCATCACATTAATACTCTAATCACTTTCAGATTGCATTCATACGGCTGCTTTATACCATGCTCTTCATGCTCATACTCAGGGCTGTGCTCATACCATGTTTTCAGGCACCACTCACATCCAGAGGTGGATTCTTCCACCTGTTCTTACATCATGTGCTATACTCTGCTTCCTCTTCAAGCTGCATTTTCCTTTTCATTGCTACATCGTGGTTACTCAGTATTCTCACTAGGGCAGTCAGCACACCACTCTTATACTGCTCTCCCGATAAACATAGCTGCTTTCTTTTCAGGCTTACGTTTCTTTCCTCGGTGGTTTGTTACATTCCATAGACCTACTTTTCCTGTTCACTTCGGTGGAGAAAAAAAAAATACATTTGTGGTGTTCTTTAGTCCTGGTTTGCATTCACTCAGACTGGTTTTCTTTACTTCTGCTTTGCATTAACTCAGATTGGTCTCCTGCCCCAGTTAACCAAATAGCTCCTTAGCGGTCAGTGGGCCAATAGGAGTCAGTTTCCTACTATGTTTCACAAGTTGTTCATTCGTTTGTCACGATAAGGGTCCTGTCACGACTACAGGTGATTTACGAAGTCTGTCACGTTTACAGACACGATAAGTCCTATCACGACTACAGGCGCAGCATACGTAGTCTATTATGACCTTAAGCTTATTTCCTGTTATAGCTGCAGGTATTGTGTGTACATTATGTCTTCATTACAGGAATGTTTACTTCATCTACAAACTCAGGCTTAGGGTGTTGGTGTCGGGCCTAAGTCCTGGGTATCAGTCCATTTTCCAGTAGGAGGTACAGTAAAAAGGCACAATTTACGAAGTCTGTCCCGTTTACAGACATGACAAGTCCTATCACGACTACAGGCGCAGCATACATAGTTTATTACGACCTTAAGCTTATTTCCTGTCACAACTGCAGGTATAGTGGGTACATTCTCTGTTCTTATTACAGGCAACATTAGCTCGTTAATTGAAATAGCCATGTATTCATGTTTATGGTTCCCCAGAATTGGTGAGTTTACACATTTCGCTTAATCTACTACTAGAGTAAGACAGCATAAGCCATGTTCTAACTTTTGGGTCCTTTATATATAAAAAAAAAGAAAAAAAAAAGAAAGATGTGGCCTGGGGAATCAGTAGAGGTGAAGTATTTTGCCACCAGGAACAGTTGGTGTCCGATCAGGGCCCTTGGTGAATGGTTGGAGTTCATTTAGGCCCTTCCAACAGATTCACCATTGTTTGTTCAGTCTGCAGCTCTCAGGATTCAGACCTTCTCTTAATATGTTCATATGTTGTTAGTCAACATAGGAGTATATCATGTCTGATTACCGGCCACTCTTTCAATTGCATCAGAATTAGCTACCTCCAAGAACGATGTGCCGGTGCACATGACAAGAGGTAAGGTAGATGGAAGTCACTGTGATATGTACAGTATATTCCGCACCTTCATCGTGAAATGTCTTTTGCGTCCAAAAGTGGGTGTTGTAACGGTATGTATATAATTTGAGCTAAACTAAGGTCTGCTCTTTTTGGCCCCTTTAGGCTGCCCTACCACAGCAGTTATGGCATAACTCCACTGCTTGTTGTAGGTAGGGTTAGATAGGTTAGGTACACCTTTCTGATGCACCTCTCTGGCTGCAGTCTCGCTCTTGGTCTGGCTTTGGGGACTGGAGACAAACACAGTACGTACACCATTCACCAATGTCGCCCTGGGGAAGAAGAAAGCAGCTGCACCTGCAGGCTGCACTCCAATCCAGGTAGGAGCCCACTTCTGTTCTGTGCCAGAAGGAGAAGGCACTGCCACTGCTGCCGCACTGGGGGTCGGGGCAAATTGGTGGACCGTGGACTGCGGTGGTCGTGGCTGGCTGCTCAGCTGCTTGCTGCTCAGTGTGCGGCCTTCTCTTCCTCTTTCGCTCCACCCCTCTCTCTGCGTCATGTGCTCAAAGGTGGGAGGGGTCAGGGAGGGGACAGGGGGTTCATATCAAGATCATTCAGGCCAGGGGGCAGAGCTCCGCCTCCGCTCCCCACCCTCAGCAGCCGGAAGCCAGAAGCCAGGTAAGCTAGCAGCAGTTATAGTCACTCAGACCACCAGAGAGACAGACAGCACAGCGGTGTCAGACTGTCATTGTTACTGTCAGTAACAGTCTGACAGACTGCCTCTCTGGTCCACCAGCTGCGCCGGTGCGCCCCCGTCCCTCCCCCACGGCTTTACTGAGGTAGGCGGCAGCGGCTCAGCCTCTGCTCCGATTCTCCTTCGACATGTCAGACAGCACAGAGCAGACACAGACAGCAGGCGCAGGCAGGCTGCACAGCACTGAGCCGGCGGCCGGAGATTCTTTAGAGCGCTCAGCCTCAGCCGCACAGGCGGCGCAGCATGAGGGGCGCCGTCGGCCGCCACTTAAGTTAACTTATATAACTAACATTCTTTTTTTTTTTTAAACCGCAACGGGCGCCCCCTGCTAGATGGCGTCCTAGGCGACTGCCTCGGTCGCCTTACTGGTGACGCCGGCCCTGGATCCGACCACAAGTATTAAGCAAATATATTTGCCACATTTGTGGGAGGGAGGCTGATTACAAGGCTATTTATATGCACCTGTGGGCCCAGGCTGGCTGATTACTAGGCTATTTATAGGCACCTGTGGGCCCGGGCTGACACCGATTCAGCTGATTTCACCCACTCACCCACTCCATCTTACAGTCACTTTACATTAGGGTGGCCCCCTTTAAGCTGCCCTACCACAGCAGTTATGGCATAACTCCACTGCTTGTTGTAGATAGGGTTAGATAGGTTAGGTACACCTTTCTGATAGCCGATCCGACCACAAACATGATTAAGCTTTTGTATAACTCTCCCATGGTGACATTAAATATCAATGGGGCTTTGACAACGAGATTTACTTTGAATAGAGGTACTCGTCAAGGATGATCACTTTCTCCATTACTTTTTGATATATATATTGAGCCCCTAGCTTTGTCTGTTAGGCAAGACTCTAAGATTGAAGGATTTGGAAAATTGGGGGTTGATGATTGCATTTCTTTATATGCGGATGGTGTTTTATTCTTTATTGATCATGCAAACACAATATTCCCAAGAGTTATTCAAATAGTTAATTTCTTTGGTGAGCTCTTGGGCCTTGAATTAAAATGGTCAAAAACTACTCTCTTGCCAGTAGACAGCTTCGAACTTTCTAGTGAAGGATCCCTGAGCATGTTGAAAGTTTCTGATTCATTTAAATATTAGGATATTATGATATCCCCCAAGATTGAAGATTTTCTACAATTTAATTTGACCCCATTGATAAGCAAATTAAGATCTAAAATTGTGATATGGCTCTGACTTCCTTCATCTAGAGCTGACAGGATATCTTTGGTTAAGATGGTAATTTACCCCAACTCCTTTATATCCTTAGGAATTCACCCATATGGATTGAGGACAAGTCTTTTAAATTAATTGAGAGTGTTATTAACGATTTGTTGTGGGGAAGAAAGCGGGTAAGGCTTAAATTAGAATATCTATATAGGCTGGTGGAACAGGGAGGGTTGAACCTTTCCTATGTCAGGGACTATTTAATTGCCGGCCAGTTATTGTTATACTATCATTGGGAGAAAAGTCCACTCTCCAAGAGTTTGGTGATGAGATCTCCTTATCTCCTATATTTACACTATTGGAATCTGGGCAGCTAATTAATGTCCGACAGGATTATGAAGAGGCTAGAAAGTTACTCTCTAAGTCATGGGATATGGGAAATTTACCTTGGTTTAGATATTTTCAGTTACATTCGGCACTTTCTACCATAAAGAAAAAATCACTATTGGAGATAGACACTTCTACATTTTTGAATGTTTTGTTAGGGAATTTGGACCAGAGGGTCAAGATCACCCAATTGTATAAATCTTTACTTAAGGTACTATTTATTAATTTTATTTCACCAGAACAAAGGGCTTGCGGTGTTGATTGTCCAAGGATTTAATTAGATGGTAGGGGAAATATTTTTGCAAATTTACCGGTAAGTTTAATATCTCACAATTTTAATCATGTACTGGTTCAGTTTAACATTTTGCACAGAGTTTGTCACCCCGAAATAGAAAGAGAGTTCTAATTGTCCACAGTGTGATGCACAGAACTAAAAGAATACAGATGGTCCAATTTACTGTAGAATGCGATAGCACCGTCCCCGTCATTGTACCCCTCAGATGCCGCGTTCATACATGATAGTAGCATCTGAGTGTACAAACAGTGTGAAATTAACATTAAAAAAAACATTACATCAAACTTACCGCATCCATTTGTTCGCGACAGGCCGCGACGTATGATGTCATGACGCCGGCCAGCGTGATGACGTAATCTCGCGCCACACGGGATTTCGGCCAAAATCTTCAAGCAAGATGTAGGATGACAGCCCTTTGCGCGCAAATGAAGGTGGTAAGTTCGAATTTCAGGATTGAATGATTCGCTGAAATGAAGCACGAGGAAATTAGGCTACTAGGCAAATCGAATAATTCCTGAAATTCAGATCAAATTCCACTCCATGGGATTCAATTTGCTCATCTCTAGTTGTAGCGTTATGGTCTGAGTAATGTTTTTGTGGCATTCTCTGGGCACACTCATGCATGTGGAAGGCACTGTCAATGATTTAGGTATGAATCCATCCTTGCAAATCATGTACACCCATAAATGCTGATTGTCTTACATGTGACAACCTACTAGGACCTTAATGAGTCACTCCCAGCCATCTAGCTGCTGTCCATGCTACACGCGGCAGTTACTCTAGATATAATCTGGTGGTCATAATAATGTATCTTAGCTGTGTAGTTGGTACTATGTCTGGTCCATATTCTATTGACACTATTGATAGCAGTATCCCAATTCAGTAAAATGCATACTTTCTGACTTGGATCTGTAATCACAATTGTATCATGTTTTTAAAGTTTGAATTAACTTTGTATAGAGCCACTTGTGACCTTATAACTCCTAACTATGTAGCTGTAGACACATTGGGAATCTTTTACCAAAGTTTTATGCCATATTTTGGTGGAAAAAAAGGTACAAAATTTGGCACAAAGTACATTTTGAGCAAAATGGGACTCTATGAGGAGGAGGAGGATGATGATGAGGAGGAACCGTTTTCAAAGCAGGGTGGCAGCCAAAGCAGTTCATGGGCATCACTGGAGCGTGGGTGGGGGGATACAGAGGACACAGACGATACACCTCCCACAGAGGACAGCTTGTCGTTGCCTCTGGGCAGCCTAGCACACATGAACCTGCGCAACGACCACCGAGTTCTACATTCTAATCAGTGCTGATAACTGGGTGACCACCCTGTTGGATCCCCGCTACAAGGACAATGTTCCATCCTTAATTCCTTCACTGGAGCGTGATCGGAAGATGTGCAAGTACAAGCGCCCACTGGTAGACGTGCTGCTCATGGCATTCCCACCTGACAGCAGGGGCTCAGTGGAAGCACAAGGTGAAGGCAGAGGATGAAGAAGTCCCCAACACAGCTGAAGCACCGCCAGAATGTGGCCAAAATGTGGAAAAGCTTTGTCAGCACAGCACACCACAACAACCAGCACTACCAGCTGATACGGAACGTCTTAACAGGAGGCAGCATTTCAGCAACATGGTGGTACAGTACATGTGCACTTGCCTACACGTACTGACTGATGGGTCTGCCCCATTCAACTTCTGGGTCTCCAAATTGGGAACATGGCCTGAGTTTGCCCTTTATGCCTTGGAGGTGCCGGCCTGCGCTGTGGCCAGTGTATTGTCTGAACGTGTATTTAGCACGACGGAGGGGGAAGGGGGGGAATGATCACAGACAAGTGCAGCAGCCTGTCCACAGCCAACGTGGACAAGCTCACATTCATTAAAATGAACCAATGAACATAGTCTATGTTATTTTAGGTCATTTCCCTATCCACATTTGTATTGAGGGCAGTTGTCCTGCTCTTAACCCCCATTTTGCTTCCTTTTGCAGCCCTCTAGCCCTTACTATGACTATTTTACAGCCATTTTAGTGCACCAAAGTTCGGGTCCCGATTGACTTCAATGGGGTTCGGGTCTGAGTTTGGATCAAGTTTGGCGAACCCGAACATCCACGGATCAGCTTATCCCTAATTATATGCCGTAGGCTCGGCTCCACTTTTCAGCGATGACGAGCTACTAGACGAAAGTCAGCAGATACCCCCCAGCCAAGATCTGGAGGAGACATCCGCCGCTTCCTCCTGTAGCGAGCAAGTAGTAAGGATGAGAGCCGCATAGGAGCAGGTGTTACGAGCCGTCAGGCTCCTTGCCCTGAAACCGTTGAGGGGGACATCACTGACGTGCAGAGAGTAGCGAATGATGATGATGTAGCTGATCGCACTTGGGAGCCGGATGAAGAAGGGGCTTCATCATCATCATCATCAGGAGAGGAGGGTGGCAGCTTGCGCGTGAGGCAGCTGCTAAGCCAGCAGGGTAATAGTGTGGCTGTGAGTCAGAAGGGTGGAAGCAGTGGGAGGTCAGGAGCCAAATGTGCCCGGGTAGACCACCCGCTTCGCAGACGTCTAACGGCCTAGAAGGTAGCAGTGCAGGGGTTTATGGAGGCAGCGGTAGCAGGCAATCAGCCTGGAGTGGTGGAGGGAAAAGGCCATACTCAGCGGTGTGGCTATTTTTTTTAGGCCGCTGGAGAACGTGAACATGACTATTTGCAGAATTTGTGGGCAGAAGGTGAAGCGTGCCCAGGGTGCATCACGGCCCTGCATCAACACATGCAGCGTCACCATAAAGTGGCCTGGGAGAACCATGGCTCCAGTGGTCCAGCCTGCCTCAGCAACCGATGCATCACCCAGTGGCATGCACCCAATTTCATGCAGTCAAGGTTCCACCACCTCAGCCGAAGGGAGCTGTCTGTCCTTCCCATCATCTGCTGGTCCTGATACTTCTGCTCCTCATCCTCCTGCTTCTCATCAGTCATTGTGTCAGCAATCGATCACTGAAGCGATTTCCATGAGACAACAATATGTGTGCACTCATCCAACGGCGCAGAAGTTGAATGTGCTCCTGGCCAAGTTGCTGGTGTTGCAGTCCCTCCCTTTCCAAGTTGTCTCTGCACCTTTCAAAGAACTGATGGCTTGTGCCGAGCCAAGGTGGAGAGTCCCAAGCTGTCATTTCTTTGCCAAAAAGGCAGTACAAGCCCTGCACAAATATGTAGAACAGAGGGTGGGCCGGTCCTTGAGCCTGTCGGTGTCTGCCAAAGTGCACGGCAGCGCCGACGTGTGGAGCTGTAACTACGGTCAAGGACAATATATGTTCTTTACGGCCCACTGGGTAAATGTGGTTCCTGCACTGCCACACCAGCAACTTGGCCAGGTGACACCGTTTCCGCCTCCACGTTCTCACGCCATTGGTCCCGCGACAATGTCTGCCTCTGCCTCCTCTTCTGCTCCGGGTCCTTCATCAAGAAATCTAATCCTGGCTTTCTCCTCGACAACTCAAAATCGGAACCATGGTGACTGACAACGGGAAGAACACGGGGTTGGAGCTGCCTCAAGGAGGGCTGAGCCATGCTCCCTGCATGGCGCACGTGTTAAATCTGGTTGTAAAGAAGTCGGTAAAGTCTTCACCCCATCTGCAAAACATCCTGCAAATGGCCTGGAAACTTTGCATGCACTTCAGCCACTCATACACCGCAAAGCACACCCTCCTTGAGCTGCAGCGGCAGAAAGACATCCCCCAACATAGACTGATATGGGATGTTTCCACCCATTGGATGTTGACCCTCCATATGTTGGACTGATTATACACTAACCAGAAAACCAATCAGTATCTGGTGTAGCCGCCATTTGCCTCACCCAGTGCAACACATATCCGTCGCATAGAGTTGATCAGGTTGTTGACTGTGGCCTGTGGAATGTTGGTCCACTCCTCTTCAATAGCTGTGCAAAGTTGCTAAATATTGGCAGGAACTGGAACGCGCTGTTGTATATGCCAATCCAGAGCATCCCAAACATGCTCAATGGGTGACATGTCCTGTGAGTATGCTGGCCATGCAAGAACTGGGATGTTTTTAGCTTCCAGCAATTGTGTACAGATGCTTGCAATATGGGGCCGTTCATTATCATGCTGCAACATGAGGTGGTGGTCATGGATGAATGGCACAACAATGGGCCTCGGGATCTCGTCACGGTATCTCTGTGCATTCAAAATGCGATCAATAAAATGCACCTGTGTTCGTTGTCCATAACATATGCCTACCCATACGATAATACAAGTGCCACCATGGGCCACTCTATCCACAATGTTGGCGTCAGCAAACCTCTTACCCACATGATGCCCCACACTCTGTCCGCCATCTGCCTTGAACAGGGAAAACCGGGATTCATCCGTGAACAGAATGCCTCTCCATCGTGCAAGACGCCCACTCAAGTCGGTTACGACGATGAACTGCAGTCAGGTCCAGATCCCAATGAGGACGACAAGCATGCGGATGAGCTTCCCTGAGATGGTTTCTGACAGTTTGTGCATAAATTCTTTGGTTATGCAAACCGATTGTTGCTGCAGCTGTCCGGTGGCTGGCCTCAGACGATCATGGAGTTGAACATGCTGGATGTGGGGGTCCTGGGCTGGTGTGGTTACACATGGTCTGCGGTTGTGAGGCTGGTTGGATATACTGCCAAATTCTCTGAAACACCTTTGGAGAAGGCTTATGGTAGAGAAATTAACATCCATTGTACGGGCAATAGCTCTGGTAGACATTCCTGCAGTTAGCATGCCAATTGCACGCTCCCTCAAACGTTGCAACATCTGTGGTATTGTGCTGTGTGATCAAACTGCACATTTCAGAGTGGCAATTTATTGTGGGCAGACTAAGGCACATCTGTGCAATATGCATGCTGTCTAATCAGCACCTTGGTATGCCACAACTGTGAGGTGGATGGAGAAGTGCTCATTAATACAGATTTAGACAGATTTGTGAACAATATTTGAGAGTAATCGGTCTTTCGGAGCAAAACCGAAAGTGTTGCAATTATATTTTTGGTCAGTGTATGATTTCTTGATGATACAGGCAGACAGAGGTACTCCCCTGTGTAACTTCGATGTGGTGTGCGTGACACCTGCCATTTGCTCGACCCTTTGAGGAGGCCACTTTATTTGTCAGTCAACATGACTACGGGATGAACAACATCATTCCACTGATTCATGTCCTCAAATAGATGCTGCTAAATTTGGCAGGCCAGGGGACAGGAGACGTGGCGACTAAATCGGAGGAGGAGGACATTCAAGCACAAGCAATGCGTAGAGAAATGGCTGGTTATCTACACAGGAGACAGGAGAGGAGGAGCAGGAGCAGCCGGAGGAGCTACAGGGCGATGAGGAAGACGAGGCAGATGACCCAGACACACTGTGGCAGTATGCCGTGGAGATGGAATCCCTCCGAGTCATTTGCACAAATGGCCCAATGCATGCTCACTTGCTTGCGTAATCGATTCAGGAAGAGATGTCAGGAACACTTAACCCCAAGGGCACTCTAGTTACCACCATGCAGGAGCCCCAACAGCAGGTTATGCCATGAAAGAAGAAAAGGATGCACCCTGCTACCCCTGCAGGACCCTAGGGGATAATATTACCACTGTGATCTTGGTGTACAATTATCATTGCCAGAATCACTACAACTCCTATCTAGCACTCACGGCTCCTGGCTTACTGTATCAGCAGCTCCCCTGACCAGCTCGATGGCCAACACTCTCTTATTTTGAATGTCTGGGGCTGAATGGCAACCAACAACCAACATGGCTGAACCTTGTTTATACTTTGTTAGTCTCAGCTCAGTCTCATTGAGTTTTCCAGGTCTTCTTTTTTTCACTTTCCAGTAGTGTATTTGTGGTTTATAGTTAAAACTGTCAAAAAGCTTTGGCTCCACTCTAACATTTTCCATCGTATTCTGTGGTGTTACAGAATAAAGACAAGGCATTCCATCCCTCCTGATTTCATAAAGTATAATGTTTTTTACCAGCCCATAATATGAACTCTTTTTACCACATTAACATTGGTAAATCACATAAGAAATTTACATTCATATCTTCCTCGTATGAAAAACCACAGGCAAAGTTCCAGATTAAAAACAGATGTGGGGGAGGGGGGGGGGATTTATCAAACTGGTGTAAAGTAGAACTGGCTTAGTTGCCCATAGCAACCAATCAGATTCCTCCTATCATTTTGGACAGCTCCTTTGGAAAATAAACAGTGGAATCTGATTGGTTGCTATGGGCAACTAAGCCAGCTCTACTTTATACTAGTTTGATAAATCTCCCCCAGGGTGTATTAGCATTATTTACACATATTCCCTGTTGTGTTTTTCCCCACCATGCCCAAAAACATGACAAATAGACTTGCAGCGGATTGAGAAACAGCTGCTATTCATAAAAGCTTTGCAAATGGTTGAAAGCTCTAATGTGTGATTGAAAGTTTTATACATTTTAATAACTTCTAAACAATGGGGGTCAACAGTTTTTGATGTAAAAAAGTCACAAGACCCAATTTTGCTATTATATGCCATTCTCGCCACTGGGGAGTGGTGGGGAAGTTGCAGAGGCCGGTCCTTTGGCCCCGAAAAATTCACTAGCACTTATGTCTGGAAACAGGCATAAATGACGGCTGAAAACAACTTCAGTCAGGGAATTGAGTAGTTTTCAATCTAGCCACATGGACTGCTGGACAATATGCCTAATTAGGCACATCCAACGGCAATAAAGGGACTATCAAAGAACTGCTAAAAATGTTGGTTCTTGATAAATGACTCAATGTCTTCAACTGTAATTCTGTGGGTACCATGTTGGACTCCCAGGATCCAATGCAAAATTTGTAACAGGGCCCCGACCTACCATGTGCCATTTATAATACTGGTGTCTTCGTTTGGGGGGCCTTTAGTCCACCTCAGGCAAATAGGATTTGATGCAACTACCACCTCTATAACTGCAAAAACTTAATTGATTTTAGAGAGTTATATGTTGCGATTTAATGCTAAAATGACTTGTCTCTTTATGCAACAAATAGTAAACACTGGCAATGTTAGTCTAGTTTCCAGGGTGAACAGAGCTAAAGTCAAAACCTGCATGTGTGAGCTGCTGCCAAGTCGGCCTAAAGAAAAGTCTTATCCAGGAAACACCATTCCGGAGACTGAAAAGTTGCCTTAAACTTAACTGAGAGACTATCCTGGGGGAAATAGAACAGAGAATCAGAGAAGGTCTAGAAGCATCAAGCCCATGCAGTATTCAGACAGTAAGGTACCACAGATTTATGGTAATAAGGCTTTACAGCTGTGAAAAGGGTATATTGCTTCTGTGCCCAAACTTTGAGATTGGCTGGCCATCAGGATTGAAGATCTAAACCATGTAACTGGTAACTGCAGAAAGAGTTAATGAAAACAGATTTCCATGCCTGTGGTTATTTGGAGAGATTAGCTACTGGGAAAAGACTATTGGGAAAAGACTACACTGTGACATACTCTGGAACTGTGCCTGTTGTGATTTCTACTACTACTCCTATCATTATTGCAGTAAAAAGAGCGATATTTATTAAAACCAACAGACCTGGTAATTGACTTCATCATCATCATCCATCCACTGCCCCCACATCTGCCCTCCTGCCCCATCTAACTAACATCAAGGGCACTCGACCTAATATCAGGCAGGAGTCCCAATGCCAGGGTGTGCCCGAGGGAAAAAAGTGTGCATGGTCCAATCATTGCATGGCCCAGGAAGCATTAGAGTGAGGACAGCCACTGTGAACCACTGCCGTTTCTAACTGTGCCACAACTGCACAGACAGGATAGCTGCAGTTACACCTCTGAATGTAGCAAAAAATAAAATCCAACACCAGAGAACAACCAGCAACTGATCCCGGCACAAAAGCTGTGATATATTATAAACCATGCGCCTCCAGTGACATACCAAAATCTCCTGTTTAGTATATACTGATACATACTGATATAAACTTACTGTTGTTAAAGATTTTCCAAGTTGGGATTTTCAAGCTTAGGGTACACTACTTTCAGACTTGCGGCAGAGAATTCTGGCAGGCAGTTCAGTCGCTGGAACTGCCCGCCCGATCCGTCTGACCGCATGACAACTGAAAGCATTTGTAGATGGATCCAGATGCGGATCCGTCTCACAAATGCATTGCAAGTGCAGATCCGTCTCTCTGTTTGTCATGCAGAAAGACAGATCCGTCTATATTTTCCTCACAGTTTTAAAGTTCTGCGTATGCGCAGACCGGAATGGCTGATCCGTCGTCCCTGTATTTTTAATGACTAATGCATTTCTATGGAAATCAATGCCAGATCCGTCATTATGGCATGTCTTCAGCCATTTTGGCCAGAGATAATGCTGCGGTATTATCTCCGGCCAAATTGCCATTCAGTGACTGAACTGAAGACATCCTGATACATACTGAACGGATTTCTCTCCATTCATAATGCATGGGGATGTGACTGAAGCGTTATTTTCAACGGAACTCTATGCCGGAAAAGAATAATGCTAGTGTGAAAGGGGGGATTAGGAACAGAATGTGAGAGAGTCAGCAGCTTATGGTTGTGGCCTAAGAACTCCCCATGGTACCCAACTTGAGGATGGCAGAGTGACTCACATGGATCTGGCAGGGTTTAACTTGAACAGCAGTTTACTCATTGAAGCATTGAACATATGGTTACAGTTTCTCACAGAGGGCATAAACTTCATGGTTGCATATAGTATTGTGGCACAAATTTGGGTAGTTAGTTACACACTTAGGTATGTAGGCAAAATCAGAATCAGCAGTCCAGAGTAGGTTGAGGGTGAAAGCCGGATCCTAGGATCACTGTCTCCTTCAGGAGGCTTATTTCCAACCAGGGATCCACCTCACTGCTTTCTAGGTAACTGACCATGAGGTGCTCTGAGCTCCTCCCTACCTAGCATACAGCCAATACTGGGTGACAGCATCCATAAATGTGAACTTCTGTCTCTGACACCTATTAGTCCACTATTACATGCTATTTCACATGCTAACTGATAATATGAGCATATCTACATCATTATTAGATTTATTTTTGTATGTAAACAGTAAAGAAGTTCAGATTTTAGAAACACCATTTTAGAAACACTCCTGGAATATTGACACTGTCTTAACAATGTAACCGGACATTCCTGTTTATTACCTCATAGCTTTTAAGTAAAGCCCCAGAATGTAGCAACATGGTGTAAAAGTCAGTCTGTTTTCCGGTGACTGCAGTACTAGAGGCTTTACCCAGACTTTGTGTTATACTTCTGTGGTCATGAATGTTAAAATCAGCTTATAGGATCTGGAAGTGATAAAAGCAAAACCATATTAGCAGCATTTTTGCAGAATTTGAGACATGGCTTACTGTAGATTTTTAAAAGCATATTATGCCAGGAGAGCATTATCCAAACCTAGCCTGGGTATATCATCTCTGAATAAACATTTTCCCATGTATTCGGGGTGTGCAGATAGTCTGCGGGCTGTTTTACCGCAGACTAGGAATATTTACAACACACCAGACTGGACGCCCTCTGCCTCATCATTCCTCACATCTCATACAGGATTTGTTGCATACAATTTCATAACATCTAATTTTTTTCTTTTTTTTTGTTATAAGCCTTTTTTCCGAAAGCTTTCTGCCTAATATCACATAAGTAAAGTACAAATTGTATATATATATATATATATATATATATATATATATATATATACAATTTGGTAGTATACCTATAAGGAGAGCAGAGGAAGCAGTTGCATATGGGCCCTGATACCTAGTCTATCTATCTATCTATCTATCTATCAGCCCTGGAAATCTTTTGCCAAAAAGATGATATTTGGAGTTAAACTGGAATACCTTTCAGTTTATCAAAATATAACTAGAGGGACTTGCATTGCCAACCCAAAAATTGTTATCATTGTCGTTTACTCACATTAATAGTGGATTAAGGCGGAGTCATAAAGCGCCAAACAGGCTTCGTCTTGCTCTGACTGTTCTAATCCGCTATTAATGCGGCAATAAAGACGGTGTTTTAGTGAGTGATGTGTTTATGGACTTAGAGATATTACTGCTAAACAATACTTTAGTCTGGGAAAGTCCTCCCCTCTATATCTCCATCTCATTATGACAATGGACTGTGAACTCTGAAGCAATGATGAACTATCTCTTTTATCTTCCTGTGGTTTCACACATACAATTTTTAGTGAAAATACTGCATTTATTTCCATCATTTTTTGCCAGAAATGCAGCAACTCTCTGTTAGTTATATTTCAATGTTAGCTTTACACTATCTGCCATGCACTGACAAGTCGTGGGTTAACACATTGAGCATTCGCTACCCAACAGTATAAACTAAAGACTTGCATTACTACAATATCATATGCCTATGTTTCAGGGAATGTAGATAAATCTATTCTACAGGAATGTCTAACACTTGAAGGTAATGTATGAAATAATTGAAATATTAACATTTCTTAGGTATTCTATAGATTGCTGAGTTTGCTTTAAGCTAAGTGTGAAATGACTAAATTGCAGCTGCCTGCCTTACATAGATTCTTTTGTGTAGAATTAAAAAACAGAATATTTTTTTCAGAAAAAGATCACATTGTCCATCTGGTCAGCCCTTAAGTATTTCCTTTTTATTTTCTCTTAGGATAGATATGCCACATGTTTATCCCAGGCATCTTAACATTCACTTACTGTTACTGTTGATTTTCCAACCACATCTGCTGAACGTTTGTTCCAAGCATCTGCTACTTTTTCAGTAAAATATTACTTTTTGACATCTTTTCAAGTATCTTTTTATTGTTTTTTTTTAACAATATAAAGATAACAAACGGTATACATAGTAGTCCAAGCATACAAAATATAACAAGTGTGAAATACATTATAGGTTAAGGTAGAGTGTAGTATCTTATGTGAATTGCATATAGGGAGGCACGAAGGTATACAATAATACTCAGTCAGTGGATCATGGTGTGGTAGGGTGGAGTCAGCGAGTGGAAAATAGCAGAGCATACCTTTCTGTGTTGGACATGTAAGAACATAAACAATAATTGGGTGCGGGGAGTTGGGAGTGTGGATGGGAGAGAGGATTGGGGAAATGAGGAGGGCTTCTTGGGCAATATAAACTTCAAGTAGGGGAGTCAGGGACAGCGAAGTTCACAATAAAGGGTGTTGTCTCGTGGTAGGCGACCCAATCTGCCCGGGTCGTCCCGAATCTGTTGTATAGTCTTGTCTCCCAGGCAGACAGTTCCTCCATATGGTAAATATGATTGATCTTCTGTAACCACTGTCTGAGTGTGGGGGCGGACTGTTGATTCCAGTATTGTGGTACCAGAGATTTTGCTGCAGAGGTCAGGTATTGAAAGAGTTTTCTTTTGGTATGTGGGATGTCTTGCAGCCTAATGTTCAGAAGAACTGAGATAGGTGTGGGGGTTGCATTTCTACAGTATCATATGCTTATGTTGCAGGGAGGGAGCATATAAATGTTATTGCTTTTAAAATCTTGGTCCAGAAAGGATGGAGAATCAGGCACGAACACCACATCTGTAAGTAGGAACCCTGTGTAAAGATCTAGGATCAGGCTCGGAGTCCAGTAGCTGAAAGCAGCAATGCACAAGCAGAGGTAGATGAGAGGCAGCAAGCAGATGGAAGTCAGGAACAAGCGTGGGTCAATAGCCGATGATGTCAGGTAAGTAAAGGAGCATGAGCAAGCGTAGTAGGATAATACTAGCCACGGGTCGGTACACGGATGATAACGTAGATTTCTCAGGAAACAGCGAGGAGCAAGATATTGGCAGGGAGCACAATAATCTGGCAATCAAATAGAGCAAGGACATGGCTTTTAAAGGAAGTACATGGGAGTAGCCAGGAGTTCAGAGTTCAACAAGGATCTGGGAAGCAATGTATCTTAGCACCAGAGATCCGACAAGGTAACAAATCAGGAGTGAAGGTGGCTCAGCAGACAGAGCTGCAGCCAGGCACTACTGGGTTCGAATCCTGACATTACCCCCCCTCTTCCAGGACGGCCACTGGACGTCTGAGGACCTGGCTTGTGAGGAAACCTGTGATGGAATTCCCTTGTTAGCCTGGGGGCGTGCACATTTTCTTCGGGTTCCCAAGAATTTTCCTCTGGACCATGTCCTTGCCATTTAACAAGATATTGAAGCTTGTTCCAAAGAATCCGAGAATCCAGAATACGCTCCACAATAAATTCCTCTTCACCCTGTACATCAACTGGTGGTGGGGGAGGCAGAATTCTTCCAGAAAATTGGTTTTCATAAAAAGCCTTGAGCAGGGAGACATGGAAGACGGTATGAATCCTCAAACCTTTAGTGAGTTGCAGCCAGAAAGTTACTGGATTGATCCGAGCGGAAATTGGAACAGGTCCCAAATACTTTTGTCCCAATTTAGAGGAAGGAACGTGTGTCTTCAAATGCCGAGTAGACAGCCAGACTTTGTCACCAAGCTGAAAAAAAGGGGCTGTAGACAATGTTTGTTGCAAAAGTTCGAAGTGAATGTTATATAGAGTGACCCCCAGTTGATAGAGGGGTTGTGGGCAGCAAACCAAGGAATGCCCAGAATGACAGGGAACTTTGGTGATGCTATTAGCTGAAAACTGATGGTCTCCTGTTGATTGGATTCAATATGAAGTTCAAGAGGAACAGTCTCATGTGTCACCAGCCCAGATGATAAAGGTGAGCCATCAACAGTCTCCATCTCAACCCGTGCCATCTTGTTAATCAGTTTTATATTGTGATTATGAGCAAACTCAATGTCCATAAAGTTTCCACCAGCTCCAGAGTCTAACATGGCAGAACAAGTAATGTCACGTCCTTGCAGCAGGATATGGATAGGAATGACAAAATGAGAGGATTGAGGGCAAACTTTATTTCCATCGGGAATTACTGGTGAGACAGTCTGAGCAACAGAGTTTATTTGTTCGGACACTTTAAGATCAGTGTCAGCAATAGTCCTTTTTAATTTATTAGGGCAGTTGACTGCATATTGTCCAGAATCCCCACAATAAAGGCAAAGGTTCTCAGGACGCCGTCTCTCTTTCTCTTGAGTAGAGATAGATTTTCTGATTGTGTCAATCTGCATGGGTTCAGGGGTGTCAGGAAAACTCCTCTGAGCAGGTGGACCAACAGAGAAATGCCCTCCACCATAATTACCAAGCTGTCCAAGTCTCTCTTTCCTTCTTTCGGTGAGTCTTTGATCAATACGGATACATAGCTGGATGAAGGCCTCCAGATCGTTAGGGGTGGTAATCAGGTTCTGTGTCTGTGAGCTGAGTTTGTTCTTACTATTATTCCAGATAAAAGTGCGTAGTGGGCTGGAGGCTAAATGTTCTTCTAAGGAAACCCCACAGTTTTTCCTTGTTTAATCTGGTCCATTGTATTATTCTTGATAAGTGTACTGCCTCATAGTATAGTTTCCAGTCAGGAAAGGCCAACCCACCACGTGTTTTATGTTGTGTGAGTAGGGCATGGTTTATTCTGGGCCTTCTGTTTTGCCAGAGATATTTGTTGGTTAGATTGAATCGAAAAATATAGAAGTTTTGGCAACAGAATTGCCTTGATGAGGTTTTTACTGCCCATCCAAGACAAATAAGGTAAGGACCAGGATTCCAATATAGATTGGAAAGTGTGGGGGATTTGGGCGTGTTTTGGGCGTATATAAGTTGCTCCAAGAGGGGCAAATCTTGATACCTAAGTAAGTAATATGTGTGGCTGACCAGTAAAAGGGGTATTGAGATTGGAGAAACCTTTTCTCCTTTTCTTCAATGATAATCCCTAGGGCTTCTGATTTGGTGAAGTTTATTCAAAAGTTAGAGATAGCACTGTAATTTGATAGCATTGTCATAATTATTAAAATGTCGTCAGCATATGCTGATACATTATGAGGGAAGTAGCCGTCATGGAATCCTCTAATATCTGGGTGTTTTCTTCTAATTGTTTGTAGAAGTGGTTTCAGTGACAATATAAACAGGGTAGGAGATAGTGGGCAGCCCTGTCTCGTGCCATTACATATCTAAAAGGGTGATGAGAGAGTCAGGTTTGTGCGCAGCCTTGCAGTAAAAAAGGTATACATCCCGAATATGGCCTCCACGAAGGGTGGGGGGAAGCCAAAATGTATTAATACATGGCGCATGTAGGTCCAATCCAAACTGTCAAACGCCTTCTCCGCATCAGTCCCCAACAACACCAGGGGTGTTTTAGTGCGATTGGCAACCTGGAGAAGTGAGAGTACATGCATAGTATTGTTCTTCCCCTCTCTGCCCGCCACAAACCCCACCTGCTCTGGGGAGACCAAAGAAGTCCTTACTAGTGTTGATCGAGCATGCTCGGCCGGACACCAGCTCACCTCGAGCATCTTGATGCTCGGCACATGGAGGTATTTGGCTGAATACCGCATGTGCTCGAGCGCAATACTCGATTCTCCTCCCCGCACGTTTCTTTGCTGCTAGGCAGCCAATAAACATGCAGGTAAGTACTGCCCTCACTGTAATGCCATAGCCATGTTGGTTACTGGCATTACAGTGAAAGGCTGGCCGGGTCAGTCTTAGTCAGGGAGAGTCCTTTATAGGACTATTGCGTGTGACAGCAGCAATATATATTTTTAGTGCAACCTGCGTTAAATAGCTTAAACTTTACAGACCCAAAAGTCCTTTTAAGGACTATTGTGTGTGGCAGCAATATCTATTTTTAGCGCATCGTGTCCTAAATAGCATGCAATAATTAGGCCGCTGCAGACAGAGACATTAGCTGCGCCACATCTACAGTGTAAAGTGTGCGCATCCCAAAAATATCTGTGACATCCAGTGTACTTTTTTCGTAGGCGGTGTCCGCTGCAGACACTGACATTAGCTGCGCCACATCTCCTGTGTAAACTGTGCGCATCCAGAAAATATCTGTGACATACAGTGTACTTTTTCAATAGACGGTGTCCGCTTCTGACAGTGACATTAGGAGTGCCACATCTCCAGTGTAACGTGTGTGCATAAGATTTTTATCTGTGACATACAGGGTACTTTTTCCTTAGACATCGTTCCCAGCAGCGACCTGGGAGTCCAAGATGCATCCAGACATCCTCCCCATGCTGTTCCCGAACCATTTCGGTGGTGTTTCCATCAATTTCTGATCTTTTCCTATGAACCAGGCACCCTCCTCTCTTCAGAGCAGGGGGTGCCTGGTTTAATGCTCGCGTTCTCCCATTGAGTTCAATTATACTACACAGCATCACGATGTGTTCGGCCCGAGCACCAGAGCACTTTGGTGCTCGATCATTACACTTCCATCTTACTCCAATTTCACATAAGTCCAAAGTCACTTTTGGCTCAGTCTTTAATAATGGTCCTTTAATACTGTGATAAATGTGGTTTGATGGCAGCAGTTCATCCTTCAGTAAACGGCTTTACAAAAATCGCACATATTTACAAAAAAGTTGCATGTTCTATTAAAAAGTCGCATTAGATAAGCATGGTCCTCACTGGGGTGAAATTGGGACTTTTTTTGCGACTTTTTTTAAAAAGTCCCAATGATAAATCTGGAGTGAAACTCATTAACATGGCTAACCACGCCCATTTTTACAAAACTGGAGTGAGTGGTGTACACATGTAAAAAAGTCGCAAAATTGTGCGCAAATGAGTGTAAAATATCGCAAATGCACTATTTTGGGAATTTTTGATGCCAGAATTCTGGAGTAAACAAAAAGTTAACCTCAGCACTCGTCACGTATGGGCTTTTATGGGTGCACGTCCCCTTTAGACTTCCACCCAGGTAGTCCAAACATCAATACATAAATATAAGGTGTGGAGACAGCACGCCTAAAGACACTGGTTATGCTTGAAAACAGTGATTATTTATTTACACCAGTGGTACAATTTCAGAACATGGAATGAGCTGAATGAGCTATTTCCAAGATAGTGGTAGCTTGTATTGCTTGTTATGTTAGCTTGTGTTGCGACGTTTCGGGCCCTAACCGGTGCCCTTTCTCAAGCAAGTATGGCCGGTCTTTAAACCCCTGCACGCCGTGGTTTAAAGACCGGCCATACTTGCTTGAGAAAGAGCACCAGTTAGGCTCAAGCGTCGCAACACAAGCTAACATAACAAGCAATACAAGCTACCACTATCTTGGAAATAGCTCATTCAGCTCATTCCATGTTCTGAAATTGTACCACTGGTGTAAATAAATAATCACTGTTTTCAAGCATAACCAGTGTCTTTAGGCGTGCTGTCTCCACACCTTATATTTATGTAAGAATTCTGGAGTAAAGGTATGATAAATCATGGCCATACTTTTCATACAACTGCTTAACTTTTTGTATGTTTACTCTCAGTTGCACTCACTGTGGATGGGTTTCTGGAATTTCTCTCTTAGGCCCCAACTGTTGCCTGCAGCTCCTCACAGGCTTCTGCAGGCTGTCTTCACTGCTCACATCTTCTCACACACAACAACTGCTGACTCACAGGAAGGAGTCAAGCCCAGCGGTTGGGCCCACCCATGACTAGTAATGATTCCTAAGCCAGAACCTCAACATTTTCCATTCAGATAGGTGTTAAATAACATTACAATAACATAACATTAAACTCTGACCACAAATTAGAAAATATAGCATATTCCAAACTTTATTATCATCAGTGACTTTTGTGAAAAAATCTCATCATTAGCCGGGGTCTCTGGGTCACTGCAATATTGTCAGCATACATTAGAAAATGCACAAATGTCGAGAACATTTCTTCGGGAAATAACCAGACATGTAAGAGTGTATTTTGCAGTGCCATGCCTACAATACTCATAGGCCTTCTTCTGGATGCATGCTCAATTTCAGTTAATAGAAATATGGACGAATGGAGTGGCAGAAGTACATGATAAAAGGCCAGAATGTCTCAAGAGAATGTTTGTTTGCTGCATTTATTTTGGCTTACTGTATATATTATATCCTCTATTAAAGTAATTTCCTGTTTTTACAATACCCTTGGTATATCTTAGCATTATTGTCTATTACTAAGTATTGATACATTTTCTGGAGTAGTAGATATTTAACATCTGAGATCAGAAGACAGAAGAGCTTTAAAGAACACCTTATTTAATTTTTTTTATATGGGATGATAAACAGTCACCTTTTAACTATCTTACACTAAATATTTCAGAGCAATGACAATATGCACAGCAGTCCTGGTAGAAAAAAACAAGAAGTAGCAGTAAACGTCTTATGCGGCATCTTGAGTATTCTTGTAAACTGGTGCCAGATAGACAGCTGTTGTGCAGAGTTAAAATAAACAATGGAACGGAAGTAAAAAAATCTAGTATGCATTTAAAAAAAATATCATTAGAGTATATGCACACATGCCAGATTTGTTGCAAAATTGATGTGACTCAATGCGGCTTGAAGAAATCCATGTGCTTTCTGGCAAGGCAAGCCTATTCACATGAATAGAACAGATTTTTAGTAATAGAAATATTTACCACAAAGGGGCTAAATCTGAATAATATTCCCTTAATGGGGTTGTTCAACAATGCTTTTTTTTTTTTTTTTTTTGGCAACCTCTCTGCCCCCGAACCCCCTTTTTCCTCATTCTCTGATCCATCAGAACAATTACCCAGAAAAAAAGGATCCTGTCTGTGGAGCATCCGCCTTCACTCGGTCAGCATTTGCTCAATAATCCATCAGTATTGCTGAAGGCAAAAAAAACAGGAGTGGATCTAAAACAGAGATGACACATGAATGGAATATTTGCATGTCTTCTGTGTTTTCTACCCAATCCTGCTTTTGGCTACCAAATCATAAGCCAGTTCTGATGGGACCATACAGGCCTTAAAGCTGCTACACAGACTGGATTCATTGTGCGTCTAATTTTTTCTTCCTTTTGACATATCAGCCCTGGTCAGACATGCGATAGGATGGACGATGGCGCAGATAGGGAGCGGCCAACTGACTACATAGGATGTCTCTGTAGTAGTTCAGTTTGTCCTCCCTCTCGGTGGGTGTAAAAAGACCCCCATTCTGGCCCGTAGCGAGGGTCCAACAAGGTGGAGAGCCAGAAGTCAGACCCTCTGCCGAATGGTGACAATTCGGCTGTCACTATGCAAGCAAGTGAGTATGCATTGTGTCATTTGTGCAAGTGATTCGGAGGGGCTTCCAGCCTCCATCTCCACTGCATACTGCCACAGTGTGTACGGGTCCTCTGTCTCGTCTTACTCATCTCCCTGGATGCTCATGTTCCTCCTGTCCTGTCAGCTGAGTAGAAAAACCACCCATTTGGCTACACATTGCCTGTGCTCCAATGTACTCTTCCCCCTCCTCTTTCAGTTCAGTCCCCATAGGGCTCATGTGGCTGTGAGATCGAGGCGCCACGTCTCCTGTCCCCTGACCAGACATTGCTACCACCATCTGTTCCAGGACATGAAGCAATGGAATGATGTCGTTCATACCGTAGTACTGGCGACTAACAAATAACGTGGCATCCTCAAAGGGCCTGAGCAACGGCAGGTGTCACGCATGAGCTGCCACTGGCTGACATCGAAGTTACACAAGGGAGTACCTATCCGCTTGCATCAAGAAATCATTGATGGCCTTTCTCTGTTCGTATAGTCGGTCCAACATATGGAGGGTGGAATTCCAACGGGTGGAAACATCGCATATCAGCCTATGTTGGGGGATGCTGTTCTGACACTGCAGCTCAAGGAGGGTGTGCTTCGCAATGTTCGAGTGGCGGAAGTGCATGCAAAGTTTTCTGGCCATTTTTAGGATGTCTTGCAGATGGGTGGAAGACTTCAGGAACCGTTTGACAACCAGATTAAACACGTGTGCCATGCAGGGCGCATGGCTCAGCCTTCCTTGATGCAGCGCCGACACCATGTTCTTCCCATGTCGGTCAGCAGTGTCCCGATTTTCAGTTGTCGCGGAGAAAGCCAGGATTCGATTTCTTGATGCATCACACGGAGCAGTTCCTCCCCTGTGTGACTCAGTTCGCCAAGGCAAACCAGGTGAAGAACAGCATGACACTGTCGAGCCCTGCACATCGGGTATGCTGGTGGGGAGCTGGGACTCATCCCTGCAGTGGAGGCTGAGGACATGGTGGAAGATGAGGAGGCAGAAGCGGACATTGACGCAGGTCCAGCAGCGTGACAACGTGGAGGCAGAAGTGGTGTGACCTGTCCAAGTTGCTGGTGTGGCTGTGCAGGAACCACATTCACCCAGTGGGCCAAAAAGGACGTGTATTGTCCCAGACCGTAGTTACAGCTCCACACGTTGGCACTGCCATGCACTTTAGCAGACACTGACAGACTGAAGGTCTGGCCCACCTTCTGTTCTACATGTGTGTGCAGGGCTGGTACTGCCTTTTTGGCAAAAAAATGACGGCTTGGGACTCTCCACCTCGGCTCGGCACAAGCCATCAGTTCTCTGAAAGGTGCAGAGTCCACCACTCTGAAAGGGAGGGACTGAATGACCAGCAACTTGGACAGGAGCACGTTCAGCTTCTGTGCAGTTGGATGCGTGCACGCATAATGTTGTCTCTTCGCAATCGCTTCGGTGATGGATTGCTGAGGGAATGACTGACGAGGAGTAGGAGCAGGAGCATCTGGACCAGCAGAACATGGGATTGACAGACAGCTCCCTTCGGCTGAGGTGGAGGAGCCTTGACTGGCTGAAACTGGGTTAGGTAGTGGTAGCTGCGGCAGGCTGGACCACCACATCGAAGCCACGGTTCCCCCAGGCCACTTTATGGTGACGCTGCATATGTTGATGCAGCGCCGTGGTGCCAACATTGGCACCCTGGCCACGCTTCACTTTCTGCCCACATATTATACATATGGCCATGTTGACTTCCTCCGGCGGCTTCACAAAAAACTGCCACATCACCGAGTACATGATTTTCCCCCTATTCACTGGCTGACTGCTACCGCCGCTGCTTCCATGAACCCATGCACCACTCCTTTTTGGGCAGGTAGGCTGCTGCAAAGTGGATGGTCTACCCTGTGCACATTTGGCTACCGACCTCCCAATTAAAGAGTAAAGTGCGTATATATTTTTCTTGTAGTACTGAAATAAGCCCTATACGCTTTCACCAGAAACAACTGCAACAGTGCAGTGCATATATATTTTTCTTTTTTTACAGAAATACGCCCCTATACGCTTTCACCAGAATTAACTGCAGAAGTGACCTGAGAATATATATTTCTTGTTGGACTGAAATAGGCCACTATACGCTTTGACCAGAACATAATTAAAGAGTGAAGTGCGCATATATTTTTCTTGTAGTACTGAAATACGCCCTTGTGCGCTTTCACCAGAAATAACTGCAACAGTGCAGTGCGCATATATTTTTCTTTTTTACTGAAATATGCCCCTATACACTTTTAACAGAAATTACTGCAGAAGTGCGTATATATTTTTCTTGTAGTACTGAATAAGATACTAAGATATAAGCCTCTAAAGGCTTTTCAGCACTTGCAGCCCAATAACAAAAATCTGGAATGACAGAGCTGTCTAACAACTATTTGGATCCCAAAATAATCGTTCCCTGCACTTGTGAACTGCGTATATATATTTCTTGAAATACTGAAATACGCCCCTATACGCTTTCAACAGAAATCACTGCAGCAGTGCACTAAGAATATATATTTCTTGTTGCACTGAAACTGGGCACTATATGCTTTGACCAGAAAAAAATTTAAGATTGAAGTACTGAAATACTCCCCTATAAACTTTTACCAGTGATGATTTAACCAGAAAACAATTAAAGAGTGCAGTGGGTATATATTTTTTTTGTAGTACTGAAATAAGATACTAAGATATAAGCCTCTAAAGGCTTTTCAACACTTGCAGCTCAATAACAAAAAGCTGGAAAGACAGAGCTGTCTAACAACTATTTGGATCCCCAAATAATCATTCCCTGCACTTGTAAATCACTTCCCTATCAATGTCCCTAGTGCCTTCTAACGTCTCTCCCTGCACTAAGATGCTGTGAAATGATTCCTGCCTATCCTTTCCCTGCACTTATAAATAGTTTTTTCTGTCTTTTTTTCCCACAATTGTTTTTCCACTTGCGGCCCCTAGTGCCGTCACACGTCTGTCCCTGCACTCTGAAGGCTGGAAAATGTCTGACTGTAAGATGGCCGAAGTATTTATAGGGCTGTGACATCACAGGGCTGGCTGATGATTGGCTGCAAGCAGGCATGTCAATCTGGGTGATCCCGCCTTCCCAGAGTTCCTTGCCCCATGTCCTCAGTCTTCACACGTTTAGCCACCATTTTAGAAAAATTGTGATTCGTTACCACGAAGCGCGAGGAAATTTGCATTCATTGCAAATCGAATTTTTCCTGAAATTCCACTTCGTCAGCTTAGATTCGCTCATCTCTAGGAACAATAATTGAGTTGTCCACATCAAAGATCATTTTACAGATGAACAAGCATTGGGTCATCTGTGACACCTTTACATGGCCAGGTTATCGGGAACGAATGTTACTAGGAATGTTGGTTCCTGATAACCTGGCCAACAGTTAGGCAGTGTACATGATGCATTAGTCAGCACCTTCTAACAAAGTAATATAAATTGATTGGTTCAAATCTGCTATAATTGCAAATGTAAGAAAAACACAGATATTGCAGCGCAATGATTTAATCATTTTGATCGAACTGCATGAGCCTACCTGCCACAAAAAGGCAAACTCATTTAGACGGGTCACTACTAGAGATGAGCAAATCAAAGTTGACGAAGTGGAATTCGATCCGAATTTCAGGAAAAATTTGATTCGCACCGAATCCGAATTTCCTCACGCTTCGTGGTAATGAATCACATTTTTTCTCTAAATGGCTGCTGCACATGTTAGGACATGGAGCAAAGAACTCTGGGAATGAGGGATCACCCACAATGCCATGCATGCAGCCAATCAGCAGCCAGCCAGCCCTGTGATGTCACAGCCCCATAAATAGCCTCAGCCATCTTGGATTCAGCCATTTTCCAGTGTACTTAGTACAGGGAGAGATGTTTTATTTTGCTTAATAGAAGTTCAGGGAAAGATCATTAGAAGTGTAGGAAAAGGATAGGTTGGAATTAATCTACAGTATTGAAGCAGAACTGAATAGGGAATGTACAGCCTGGTTAATAGGAACAATCCTATTACACCCTGCTGCACTGACGGGGGATCCAAATTGCCATTATACTGATGCTTCCAGGTTTGCAAAAGATGATACCTCTGTAATTCCAGCAAACCGTTCTAGTTATTGGGGTGCAAATGCTGTGTGATACAGCCATTAACAGGGTGTATTACTAGAAAATATTTCTATGTCTCATTAGTCCTTGTGCGGTATAGTGTTAAGCGCGAATATTCGAATAGCGAATTTTTTTTGCAAATATCGGCACGTCACTAGTTCGCTAATATTGCGAATATAGCGCTATATATTCGCTATTTCGAATATTCGCTTTGTTTTTTTAAGTTGTTAATCCTTGTTGCTCTCTGGCTGTCTTCCCACTTCCCAAAAGCTGTTCTTACCTATCCTGAGTATTCTTGGCTCCCTGTCCGCTCCAGTCAATGCCCGTTGCCGCTTCTGCCGACTTCCTGTGTGCATGGGAATGCCTCCATGCTAAAATGTACTGTCGGATGTGAGAATCACGATCTCACAAATTTGACCAAGTTGTAATCGCAATGCGATTAATATAACATGAATTACTCGCAATGTGAATTCAACTTAGAGCTGGATTCCTAATGGTTGTATTGCTAGAATATAACGAAGATGACCAATATCACGAATTCACGAATATAGCACCATATTCTCAATCTTCGTTATATTCTAGCAACAACCATTAGGAACTCAGCTCTAAGTTTAATTCGCGAAGCGAACATATACTCGCACTGCGCATTCAACTTAGAGCTGAGTTCCTAATGGTTGTATATGTTCTAAAGCCTTTTTTAGGGTGTATTAGTGGAAAAAATAAGGGCTTATTGGCCGTTCAGCGGTGCAGTTATATGTTTTGAAGCCTTTTTTTTGGAGTATTAGTAGGAAAAAAAGGGCTTATTTGCCATTGCGCTTATTTGCCATTGCGCTGTGAAGCCTTTTTTCGGGTGTATAAGTGGGAAAAAAGTATTATTAGCCCTTGTGCGGTGCAGTTATATGTTCTGAAGCCTTTTTTGGGGTGTATTAGTGGGAAAAAAGAGGGCTTATTTGCGGTTCAGCAGTGCAGTTATATGTTCTAAAGCCTTTTTTGGGGTATATTAGTGCAAAAAAAAAAGGCTTATTAGCTATTGTCTGGTGAAGTGAGAAAATTACAGCCTTTTTTGACGTATTATTTGCCGTTCAGTGGTGCAGGTATATGTTGTATAGGTAGTGCTTAGACAGGGAGCAGTTTATTTTGTACTGTTATGTTCACGTGGATGTGCCGCAATAAAGCACAGTGTTTGGACCTTAAAAAGTAGTGTCTGGCGAAGATAATTGTGAGAATGACCCCCAAAGTCAAGCGATCCCTTCCTTGGCTTATTAGTAGTGATGAGCGGCAAGGGCAATATTCAAATTCGCAATATTTTTTGAATATTTGGGCGAATATTCGTCATAAATTCACGAATTTGAGAATTCGCCAATATTTTCATGATTTGGAAAATCGCCAATGTAATATGCGCGAATTGCGTGCGCAATGTAGGCTTGGGTCACTTTCGCTACATTTTTCAAGTTGCTAGAAGTTTCCTGAGACTGGAGAAAATGGTTGGCACGGCAGAACATTACAATAGCTTTATATGCAGGTAAAGTGCTCCAATATATTCGCAATTCACTTCAGATTTTAGCAGGTCTGACTACATATTACTGATTGGTGCACTAAGTATTGTGGTGAACTTGTGACATCACAGCACTATGTCTGTAGCATGTATGTATGTATGTATGGACAGCAGAACCAGCAGAAATCAGCTATACTATATCACGATCTAACCTACACTGAATCTCTCCCACTAACTTTCTGTATTATATATATATGAGCTAACTTTTAGGGTATATATATATATATATATATATATATATATATATATATATAAGCTAACTTTTAAGGTTAAGCGGACCCGAACTTGACCCGAACCTGAACCGCATTAAAGTCAATAGGGACCCAAACTTTGGTGCACTAAAATGGATGTAAAATAGTCATAGTGAGGGCTAGAGGGCTGCAAAAGGAAGCAAAATGGGGGTAAGAGCAGGACAATTGCCCTGCAAACAAATGTGGATAAGGAAATGACTTAAAAATATAAAAAATAATAATCTTGAACTACGAGGCGGAGGTCAAAGTAGAGTAGGAGGTTGAGGAGGCAGTGGACGTGGCGGTATAGGTGGAAGCAGCGGTGGAGGAGGAGACGGTAGTTTTTTCCTTTATTTCTTTTTCTTTTTTTATAAATTTGGGAAGACCCCAAAACACTGTGAACTAGAAAAGAGAATGCAAAGAGAAAGTGCTCTGGAGTCTAACAATGGCTGGGTGCGGCCGATATACTTGTCTATTCAGCACAAGTCCTGTAGTATCTATGCCTGGTTAATATTAATGAATGTGAGCTTGTCCACGTTGGCTGTGCTTCTCTGTGATCACCCCGCCCCCCCACCCGCCGTGCTAAACACACGTTCGTACAATACACTAGCCTCAGTGCAGACGAGCACCTCTAAGGCGTAAAGGGCAAACTCAGGCCATGTGCCCAATTTGGAGATGGGGCAGACCCATCAGTCAGTACATGTAGGCGTCTGCACATGTACTGTTCCACCATGTACTGTTCCGTATCAGCTGGTGGTGCTGGTTGTTGAGGAGTGATGACAAAACGTTTCCTCATTTCGGCCATGTGAGTTGCTGGCGGTGCCCCAGCTGCGTTGGCGACTTCTTCCTCCTCCTCTGCCTTCGCCTTGTGCGTTCACTGAGCCCCTGCTCTCAGGTGGGAATGACATCAGCAGTGTGTCTACCAGCGTGCACTTGTACTTACGCATCTTCCGATCATGCTCCAGTGATGGAATTAAGGACGGCACATTGTCCTTATATCCAGCAGGGTGTCCACCCAGTAATTAGCACTGGTTAGAATGTGGGCAATTCGCCCATCGTTGTGCAGGCACTGCAGCATGTGGTCACTCATGTGTGCCAGGCTACCCAGAGGCAACGACAAGCTGTCCTCTGTGGGAGGTGTATCGTCTGTGTCCTCTGTATCCCCCAGCCACGCTCCAGTGATGGCCATGAGCTGCTTTGGGTGCCATTCTGCTGTGAACACGGTTTCTCATCATCATCATCCTCCTCATCCTCCAGAACTGTGTCCTGGCTGGACAGTTGTGTACCTGGCCTCTGTTGGTGCAGGAACCCAACCTCTGAGCCATTTGTGAATGACTGGCCTGATAACTGTGGAAATGACCCCTCTTCCTCCTCCTCTTCCTTCTGTGCCACATCCTCTTCCATCAACACCTAAAGCACTTTTTCAAGGAGACATAGAAGTGGGATAGTAACGCTGAGGCAATTTGGAAGGTGCGCAACATCTTGATTTTCAAAAGAGATAGCATTGAAGAAAAAGACTGTGAATTTGGCTCTGAGCGAAATGTTTGTAAACTATCTACAAGATCAGAAGAAAATGGGAAAAACAGCTGCCACGATATGGAATATATATATATGTGGAATGTTTTAGTTAGTTCATAGTATAGTTTTGTTTTTTTTTTGTTTTTAGAAAGGATAGCTTTGTGATTAGAGATAGGTTGTTTTGAGCTAAGTATGCTTATTGGTTTTTTTCTATGTTCAGATTGTGTTGTAAGTTTTTAAATTTTATAATAAAAATGTAAGCTGGTTTTCTATGTCTAATAGTGCACAAGGCTGCCATTCTAAGGTATGCTGACTGTACTTGTCTCATGGATAGATTGTTGGCTTTCACATACCTGGCTTTTGGCTTACAGCTTTTGTTTGATTCTTTGTTATATGTTATAGGTAATGAAATTGGACACGCAATACGTGCATATTACATTGCTGGTTTTTGCAATCACAAATTCTCGAATTTGCAAATTTATGGCGAATATTGAGCTAAAAATTCCCAAAATATTGCAAATTCTAATATTGCCTATGCCGCAAAGAAGACCCAGAACTGTTGATCAGAGTCCTACATCGGACAAGAATGAGAGAACATTTCTCTCCAAAAACTCCAGCAATTGGTCTCCTCACTTCTCAGACGTTTACAGACTGTTGTTAACCTCTTAAGGACACAGGACATACCCGTACGTCCTGTGTCCTGTCCCTAAAGATGGCGCCCGCTCCTGCTTCATGCGGGCGCCTTAGCCACGTGTGTCCGCATGGTTCTTGTGGCAGACACCCGCGGCTAATGTCCGCGACTGGCAGCGATGCCGATCGCGGACATTTAACCCTTCAGATGCCGTGGTCAGTCCTGACCACGGCATCTGAGTGCGCATAAAACCGAAAGTATTTCCTATAGAGCCTTGCCTGAAATAGGCTACATAGGAAATATCCGATTTTTTCATACATTCCAATGCTATTGCATTGGAATGTATGATAATCGCAATCAAATGAGTGTAAGTTATAGTTTCCTATGGGAACTATATAAAAGTGTAAAAAAAAATAAAAGTTTCAAATCACCCCCCTTTTGCTAAAATAAATAAAAAAACTAAAAAAATGTAAAAAAATACAGATCATGGGTGTCGCAATGTATGAAAATGCCCCTACTATAAAAATATAAAAAAATATTCCCCATACGTCAAACAGCATTTTGATTTGCCATTTTTGGTCGCTTCATTTTCCACAAAAAATTACATAAAAGGTGATCAAAAAGTCATACACACCCCAGAATGGTATCAATAAAAAGATAAGATATTACACAAAACATTAGCCCCCATACAGCTCTGTACATATAATTACAAAAAAGTTATAGTGGTCAAAACATGATGACAAAAAAGTATAACAGATTTTTCCCCACTTTAGAATTTTTTTTTCACTATCATAATACAAGACCTATATATATAGTATATATAGGGTATCGCCGGATTCGTACTGACCTGTAGACTAAAAGTAACTGGTCAGTTTTATCGCACATCGAACGTCGGAATTTAAAAACCCGCAAAACTGTGGTGGAATTTCTTTTATTTTTTTTGCAATTTCACCCCATTTGGAATTTTATTTACTGCTTCCCACTACATCATATGCAATATAAAATGGTGTTGTTGGAAAATACAACTTGTCCCGCAAAAAACAAGCCTTCATATGGCTATATGAACTGAAAAATAAAAAAGTTATGGCTCTGGGAAGAGAGGGAGCGCAAAACGAAAACTCAAAAAATAAAAAAACCTCCGGTCCTACACAATGAGAGACACAGCCTTATACCAACTTTTTTTTAGACGTAACTTGCTGCCATCAAGTTCTAAAAAAATTAATCTTTTTATTCATGAAATGGTGAAATGTCTCATTTTTGCGATCTGATATGCATGCTATGAACTATTATTAATAAAACATGGGTCTATGAGATTTACAAATCATGGCATTCTGTTCTTGTTTACATTTATTTAAATTTTACATAGCATGCATCCCAACTTTTTGGAAATTGAGGTTGTATTTTATTAGAAAAAGCCTGGTGACAGGTTCTCTTTAAGTTAAGTAAAAAAAAGTTTTGTTATTTTACGGAATACTTAATCAATTTATTACAACATGCAAAAAGCAAGTTTCTTATGGGCCAAACAGATGCTAATATATCCCCTATTAAATAAAAAAAAACATATATAACACCTACGATCAATCTACAGTCCCGTCTACTTTAGCACAGATTTATTAGTGCTACATCTGGTTGCCATTAGTAAGGAGCTTTAAATGACAATTTACATACAGTATATAGCTGCCTAGACATACCTAATGACTTGTGCATGTGTGCCTGTTCAACAGCACAGAGTATTGCTGTTTCTAGTAGTGGAGTCTAGACTGGTGCTGACATTGCAAGGTTCAGCAGAAACTGAATACCCCACAGCAAGCTAACAAGATGTCTGACATGATGCCAATTGTGTGTGAATATATGTATATTTTATTCCTTATAATGGGTTTAACTTGGCATACTTTGATTTACTACTGTTGTTATGCCAAGAGTTGCTATTTATTATAATGTACTGTGAAGCAGACTATCATTTTGAAAGGAAAAATACTCAATACCAGCAGAAACCAGCTTGTGCATTCATGTACTTTGTTATGGCTCCATACAACCTCAAACCATACAACTAAGATGAAAGAAAGAGTTAAGTTTTGTATTGTAGAATGTAGTGACTAGAGATGAGCGAATTTCTCAAAAATTCGACTCTGCTGGTTCGGCAAATTTTCCAAAAAGATTTGATTCGATCCGAATTTATTCGCGGTGAATCGCGTTGAAAAAAAGATATTTCCTGGCTGCAGAGAGCCTGTATAGTGGTGTTGAACACTGTGCCTTGAAGTAACATGCTTCGGGAGTCTGCTGTGGTAGTGAAACAATAATGTAAGCCAGTGTGACATGCAGATTACAGGCGTCGCTCGTAGAATCACTGGACACTTCACTTATTTGGGCAGTTACAGGGCCGAAAATGACCAAATAACTCAAGTGTGAACTCAGCCTTACAGGTCAATGTTAGCGCCAGGTATAAAGAACCGTGACCACACTACTATAGTGTAAAAGAGCACACTCCTTTTACACCTTCGTCAGATGATTTCACATCATAGATGTCTACAGAACCTGTTCTAATAGACGCTTATACAAGTAGAGCCCCCCTGACAGAGTGGAGAGGATTACAGCAGTAAGTTTGTGTTGACGTCACTGATTATTTTGCCCTTCCTCTAATCCATCAGAACAATAACCCCCCCAAAAAACGGATCATGTCTGTTGAGTATCCACCTTCACTCGCTCAGCATTTGGTCAGTAATCCATCAGTATTAGTAAAAACAAAAAAAAACAGGAGTGGATCCAAAACAGAGATGACACGTGAATGAAATATTTGCTTGTCTTCTATGTTTTGTACCCACACCTGCTTTTGGCTAACAAATCATAATCCAATTCTGATGGGACCATCCAGGCCTTACAGCTGCTACACAGACAGGATCCTTTGTGAGTCTCATTTTTCCTTCCTTCTGACAGATCAGAAGAAGGGTCAGAAAAATGATGATGTCAACCAGGCCAAAATGGCAAAAAGGTGGCCCAGTCATGGAGTTGGGAGGGTGGGAGAACAGCTTGAGAACTCCACAGAGTGGCCCAATGAAATAGTGTTGAGGTAGCAGCAGCATGAGGAGGCCACAGAGTGGCAAGACGATGAGAGATTGTGAAGTTGGCAGCAGCATCAGGAGGCCACAGAGTGGCAAGACGACGAGAGATTGTGGAGGTGGCAGGAGCATGAGGAGGCCACAGAGTGGCATGACAACGAAAGATTGTGGAGGTGGCAGGAGCATGAAGAGGCCACAGAGTGGCACGACGACGAGGGATTGCAAAGATGGTAACAGCATCAGGAGGCCACAGAGTGGCACGATGACGAGATATTGCGGAGGTGGCAGCAGCATGAGGAGGCCACAGAGTGGCATGGCGACAAGAGATTGGGGAGGTGGTAGCAGCATCACGAGGCCACAGAGTGGTGCAACAACAAGAGATTGCGGAGATGGCAGCAGCATCAGGAGGTCACAGAGTGGTACAACGACGAGAGATTACGGAGGTAGCAGTAGCATGAGGAGGCCACAGAGTGGCATGACAATGAGATATTGCGGAGGTGGCAGCATCATTAAAAGGCCACAGAGTGGCAAGACGTTGAGAGATTGCGGAGGTGGCAGCAGCATCAGGAGGCCACAAAGTGGCACAACGACGAGAGATTGCGGAGGTGGCGGCAGCATGAGGAGGCCACAGAGTGTCACGGCGATGAAAGATTGCAGAGATGGAAAGGGTCTTCGGATTCCCCCACACTATACTGACATCTCAGAAATGAACCGCTGCTCCCGACAGCAGCTCCTGGGAAGGTCATCTTTTCACCCCGCTGAAGGATTAGTGTGAAAAGCCACAGGGCCCCCACGCTGCAGATTTATCATGAAGACACCGGATTCTATTATATAAAGAAAAATTAAAAACTAAAAATGAAGCCCCTTCGTCACCCAGCTCCCATGTGTGATCAGCTACATCATCATTGAGTACTGTCTGCACATCACTGATGTCCTCCTCAACCGTCTCTGGGTCAGGAAACACCAGCTCCCACGCCACTCTCCTCATCACTACTTGCCCGCCTAGTGGAGAAAAGGACAGAGGCAGGTTGAGGACAGGTGAGGGCAGAGGGCCTGCTCCCGGGCCATGCCAACTAAGGGTTGTGTCTGACAAACCCACTGACTCTTGGCTGGGGGTGTCTGATGTCACTTGTGACGAAGTCGAAGATCGAGTCAACCATTCAAGAACCACTGGGTTGCTAGTCACTACACGACCGCTAGCTGACACTGGGAGCTTAGGCCTCTCAAAATGACCCCTGCTGCCACGGCCCCTTACTCTGCTGCAACCTCTGCCTGCGCCAGAAACATTTAGGCCTCTGCCACTCCCCTGTGCAGGGACTGGTACTTCTCTGTCTGACATACTGTTAGATCAAATAATCAAATGTTTGATCAAATATTTTTTATTTTGCCGCTAATACATGGCAAACTGGGTTTTAGAACATATCAGTGCACCGCAGAATGGCAATTAGGCCCTAATTTTTTCCACTTTTACACAAAAGGCTTTTCAACAGATAAATGCAATGCTGGACGGCGAATATATTTTTATTTCGCCACTAATACACGGCAAACTGGGCATTAGAATATATCACTGCACCGTAGAACCTATTTTTTCTAATGCACAGAAAAAAGGGCTTTAAAACAGATAACTGCACCGCTGAGCGGCAAATATATTTTACTTTTTCCGCTAATAAACGACAAATAGGGCAGAAATTTTTACCCTTCAACACACAATGGCTAAGGCCCCTTTCACACGGGCGAGTTTTCCGCGCGGGTGCAATGCGTGAGGAGGACGCATTGCACCCGCACTGAATCCGGACCCATTCATTTCTATGGGGCTGTGCACATGAGCGGTGATTTTCACGCATCACTTCTGCGTTGCGTGAAAATCGCAGCATGTTCTATATTCTGCGTTTTTCACGCAACGCAGGCCCCATAGAAGTGAATGGGGATGTGGGAAAATCGCAAGCATCCGCAACCAAGTGCGGATGCGTTGCGATTTTCCCGCATTGTTGCTTAGCAACGGGACCCAATCTCTATTATTTCCCCTTATAACATGGTTATAAGGGGAAATAATAGCATTCTTAATAAAGAATGCTGTGTAAAATGAAGAGGAAGGGGTTAAAAATAATAAAAGTTAACTTACCTTAGCCACTTGATCGCGTAGTCGCGATCTGTCCTCTCTTTCCCTGCAGCATCGATGATCTAAAGGACCTGTGATGACGTCACATCACATGGCTCAATCACCTGCTCCATCACTATGGTGATGGGCATGTGATGGTCCATGTGACCATGTGACATCATCCAGGTCCTAATCACTATCCTCAGGCTGTGGCTGGTGCTTAAGGACCTTGGATGATGTCACGTGGTCACATGGACCAATCACATGCTCCATCACCATAGTGATGGAGCAGTGATTGAGCCATGTGATGCTGTGACATCATTACAGGTCCTTTCATCTTTCAAGCTAACGGAGAGGAGGCCGGGCTTCGCGATCAAATGGAACAGGTAAGTTATGATTAGTTTATTATTTTTAACCCATTCTGCACCTGTTTAAACATTAGGGAGATGGCCAAGGGTATTATTTTACATTATAACTATGTTATAATGTGAAATAATACCAGCGGGACAATTTCTGACCCAAACATGCACTTCTGTGAAGAAGTGCAGGTTCGGGTCTGGGTACCAAAAGTGCCGATTTTTCTCCCGCGCGTGCAAAACGCATGACAGCGCTTTGCACTCGCAGGGAAAAATCGTGGCGATTCCCGCAACGCACCCGCACTGTTTGACGGAGTGCACCCGCAACGCCCGTCTGAAAGAGGCCTAATAAGTCCCTTTTTCTTCTAATACAAACCAAAAAATGCTTTAGAACATATAACTGCACCGTTCAAGAGCAAATAAAACGTAGAAATCTTTCCTTGTAATAAACCCTGTTATTGCCTGTATAAAACAGCACTTGCACCCTAATTAATACAGTTTGCTGGAATTACAGAGCTGTATAATGGCAATTTGGGTCCCCAATCAGTGCAGCGAGGTGTAATTGGATTATTCCTATTACCCAGGCTGTCACCTTCCCGACTGAACCCTGTTCAACAGAAATGCTGGTGGAATGAGTCCTCCCTATCCTTTCCCTACACCTTGAGTAATCTTTCCCTGCACTTGTAAATCGTTTTTTTTCACCACAATCAAGTCTTTTCTATTACTGTCCTTAGCGCCTGCAGACACGTCTCTCCCTGCGCTAAGCACGCTGGTGAATGGCAAAATCGAAGATAGCCGCCGTATTTATAGGGCTGTGACATCACAGGACTGGCTGCCTGCTGATTGGCTGCGTGCATGTCAGTATGGGTGATCCCGCCTTTCCAGAGTTCTTTGCACCATATCCTCACATGTGTAGCAGCCATTTTAGGAAATAATGTGATTCGTTACCACGAAGCGCAAGGAAATTCGCATTCGGTGCAAATCAAAATTTTCCTGAAATTGGGATCGAATTCCACTTTGTCAGGTTCGATTTGCCCATCTCTATTCATAATACTAAAATGGCTACTGCTGCGGCTTCTGCTGCAAAGATGGATGACTTGGTAGGGTAAGAGAGGAACCACTTGGTCAGACGACACAATGTTATCAGGCATCTGCTCGCTGAAAACAACATCAAGCTGATTATATAGTGTATCCTGGTAATAAAAACATTTGGACTCCCCTTCGGCAACAGGAAAACATTCGCCCATTTTGATTTGATAGCGAGAGTATTAAAACATTGCTATCCAGTAACCATAAGATTGCTAGATGGTAAAGATATTCCTTTCATTTTGTAAGCAAGAAAGCAATTCTTTCTGGCTCTGACCCCACTGAGAAGAATGGTCATCATAGTCAGGGCCGTTTCTAGAGGCGGGCGAGGGGTGCGACCGCACGGGGCGCATCACTATGGACAGAAGAGGGGGGCGCCATCAGCAGGGTCCAGGGCCGGAGGGGAGGCCCTTTATGTCCGGAGGCAGCAGGAGTGGAGATGAGCGCTTCCACTGTGGAAGCGTTCATCTCCATATTCATCTGTATCGCCGTCCTCAGGACAGCGATACAGATGAATTGTGCGGAGGAACAGGGGAGAGGCGTCTCCCTTGCCCAGTCCTCTGATAGGCTACAGGCTTAGTGCCTGTAGCCTATCAGTTGCTGGCACAGGCGGTGCGATGACGTCATCGCGCCGCCTGAATCGTACAGCGCGGGACACAGGCCGGAAGAGGCCTGCATCGCATCACTGACAGCAGCATAAGGTAAGTATATGAGTTTATTGTTTTTATTTATAGTATACTGTGGCAAGAAGGGGTGGGGGCCCTATATACTGGCACAATATGAAGGAGTACTATTGAGAAGAGGGAAAGCACCATGGGGGCCCTATATACTGCCTCAATATGGGGGGTACTATGGAAAAGAGGGGAAGCACTATGGGGGCCCTATATACAGGCACAATATGGGGGGGCACTATGGGGGCCCTTTATACTGCTAAAATATGGGGGGCACTATGGGGACAACTATGGAGAAGAGGGGAAGCACCATGGGGGCCCTATATACTGCCACAATATGGAGGGTACTATGGAGAAGAGGGAAGCACTATGGGGGCCCTATATACAGGCACATAGTATGGAGGGGCACTATGGGGGCCCTTTATACTGCTAAAATATGGGGGCACTATGGAGAAGAGGGGAAGCACTATGGGGACCACTATGGAGAAGAGGGGAAGCACCATGGGGGCCCTATATACTGCCAAAATATGGGGGGCCACTATGGAGAAGAGGGGAAGCACTATGGGGACCACTATGGAGAAGAGGGAAGCACTATGGGGCCCTATATACTGCCACAATATGGGAGGGCCAGTATGGAGAAGAGGGAAGCACTATGGGGCCCTAGATACTGCTACAATATGGGGGGCACTATGGAGAAGAGGGGACGCACTATGGGGTCCCTATATACTGCCACAATATGGGGGCACTATGGAGAAGAGGGAAGCACTATGGGGGCCCTATATACTGCCACAATATGGGGGCACTATGGAGAAGTGAGGAAGCACTGTGGGGGCCCAATATACTGGCACAATATGAGGGGGTACTATGGAGAAGAGGGAAAGCACCATGGGGGCCATATATACTGGCACATTATGGGGGCACTATGGAGAAGAGGGAAGGAGCACTATGGGGGCATCTACTAGGGGCCCTATGTACTGACACACATTATTGGGGGCTCTATGGAGAAGTGGAGGGGAAAGGAGCACTATGGGGGCATCTACTAGGGGCCCTATATACTGGCACTCATAGGGGGCTCTATGGAGAAGTGGGGGTAAAGGAGCACTATGGGGGCATTTACTGGGGGCCCTATTTACTGGCACGCATTATGGGGTGCACTATGGAGAAGTGGGGGAAAAGAGCACTATGGGGGCATTATATAGGGGCATTTAATACTAGCACCCATTTTGGTGCCACTATGGGGAAGGGGGAGAGGAACATTATGGGGGCATCTATGTGGGGCAGTCTATAGGGGCATTTTATACTGGCACATTATGGAGGACACTATGGGGACAGGGGAGGAGCACTATGGGGCATCTTCTGGGGGCACTATATAGGAGTATTTTATACTGGCACAAATTAAAGGGGCACTATGGGCACCTAAGCTCAACTGGGGGCACTAAGTGTTTTTGTAGTGGCACACAGTACGGGTCATTGGAACACATGAGGGCACTCTGGGGACATTGGCTCTACTGGGGGCACTAAGAGATGTTTTTATTTTATTTTTACTGACACACAGCAAGGCATTTTTGTACTGGCGCACATTATAAGGGGGGTTTCTACTGTCACACATTATAAAGAGAATTATTACTACAGGGGCATTATGGTGGGCTTTATTACAACTGGGGGACTATGGGAGCATTATTACTTCTGTGACACAATTACTGTATTACTGTATGGGGCACTGTAGGAGCACTACTACTACTAAGTGCATTCTGGCACAGAATTATTACTATAGTTGTGATTTTGGGGAGCACTATTACTGTGGGGGCACCCTGGCACAGTATCAGCTTAGCACAGTTATTTTTGGGGGACATTATGGTTACACTATTGGTATCAGGGACACTATTTCCTGTGTGCAGTTTTTTTAGAGCATTGTGTTCCAATAATTATTAAAAGGGGGGCTATCTGTGTGTAACTAGTATTTTCAGGGGGTTTATCAGTTTATGCAGTATAGTTTTGGGGGTGCATGATGGAAAAGTAGGAAACTAAGATGTCTGTCAAACTCTGCAGAGAGAAGAGATGGCTGAAAGAAATCATCATGGTGGTCTGATCTGAATGGAGAAGATAAAGAAAGAGAACATCTACATCACAGGAGACGTCACTGGATGTAAGAGGTATTTGAGGCTGTATTAGGCTACTTTCACAACTGCGTTAGTGATTCTGGCAGGCTGTTCCGGCAGAGAACAGCCTGCCAAAATTCACTGGATCCGGCACTGCTGGATGCAGACTGAATGCCTGCCGCCCCAATCAACTACAATGGGGTACGGCAGAGATCCGGCCACAATCTGGAAGGGGGGGGGCGCTTTTTTGATTTTCGCCCTGTTGGTAAATTTCCCTAGAAACTGCCCTGATCATAGTCAATGTTGTCATCACCATAATCATCATTAGCCTGGTCCTGCTGCACATGTGACTCCTCCTCCTCCTCAAGCGGAAATTCCTCATCCTCCACTTCCTCCTCCACAGGACTATCTCCATGTGGGTCCCCAGCTACAGGGTGGCCAGCAAGATGCATAAGCTGCTTCTTCTTTCATCCCTTGTTAGATCAATGTGAACGCCTGCTCTAAGACAAATATTCAGGGGGGTGACATCGTTCATGCCACAGCTGTCCCTATTGACAGGTGTCTCTGATGAGCTGCCGCTGCCTCACCACGAAACAACAAATGCTGCCTGCTGAGGTGGTCTTGTGAATGACAAAAAAATTCACTGCTTTCCGCATATGCAAGGTGAATTCCAGCAAGCAAGTCCAGGAGGGCATTCCTTGCCAAGTTGCCACATAAGAACAGTTGAAATGCGAGGATAGTCTCCTGGATATGGCCAGAACCCTCTGCAAGCCACAGTACTTTTCCAAAAATTGCTGCACAATAAAATGTATCACGTGTGCCATGCAGGGAGCCAGCGTTATTCACCCCAAATGCAACACAGTCACATTGTTTCAGTCATTGTTGCTGACCACCTTGCCCAGTTAGAGTTGGCAGGGAGACAGCCAGTGGGATGTTTGCTGCTTGTTGTACTTTAGCAAGTGATCAGCTGTGTGACTACTTTCACCCAGACCGATAAGCTCTAACACGGCATGGCAATGCTTCACTTTACACATATGACAGGAGGAGTTTTCCCCTCCTATATTCACAGTAAAATGGTGTCGGGCGCCGTTTTTATCTGATTCGTCCTGAAGTTTAATTGTTTGGAAACATATTTTTTTTGTGAAATTTGAAAAAAGCCCAATTTGTTTACAATCGATTTGCTCATCATCTTGATTTCTGAGGAAAACCTGCATGTGTTACACTGTGGGGAAATAGTTTGGTATGCAAAACGAAAAAAACATGTGGAACCATAAAAAAGCTTTTTAAACCCACATCAAATGCACGGATAATGTTTATAGCATTGTAACTGTCACTTGTGTAAAAAATCTGAAAGCTGGTGGCTTTGTCCATCTTAGGATGAAAGTACAAGACTTGTCCAAAGAAGCCAAATTTTCCTCCATAAAATGTCACACTCGACTAAAAAATTCTCATAAACCTGTGTTTGTCAATGGGAATTCTGTATTTCTATATCTGGTGTGCCTGCTCCCCTCATAAATATAGCATGCCTAATAAAGAGCGTGTGCAAGATTATAGATAGATACATAACCAGACAGACTAGAAGCACTAACAAAGTGACTTTGAAATCTCAGACATACTCTTTACCATTTTCTTCTACGAAGAAAGTATAATATCTGATAGAGCCCCCGTGGTAGAAGCAATCTCCAGAAGATGTTTAGCAGCCTCTGACATCAAGAGAGTTTGTGTGTGGTCAGTGTCATTGTCATGTTGCATGGTCCACATTTTGCTGAGCTTCAGTCTTCTGACATATATGTCACATTATTCTTAAAGGGGTATTGCAGGATTTTAATATTGATGGTTTATCCTCAGAATAGACCATCAACATGTGACTGGGGTTGCAGAATAGTTCAGCATTTGCAGAATAGTTCCTACACCAGAAGTCAGCACTAGTGTTGACAAGCATGCTCAGCCGAACACCAGTTCGGTTCGAGCATCGATATGCTCGGCACACGGCGGTATTCAGCCGAATACCGCATGTGCTCGAGCGCAATGCTCGAGTCTCCTTCCCGCATGGCCATAGTCATGTTGGTTACTGGCATTACCGTGATTGGCTGGACGGAATGCGTCATCGGGTGCTATATAGCACCCAATGGCTCGTTTGTTCGGCCCAGCCTTAGTCAGGGAGAGCTGTGCATAGGGAGGGACAGACGGTGTAGAGAGTGAAAATTGGACTTTTTTTTATGAGAAAAACTTTTCAGAGATCAAAAAGTCCTTTTAAGGACTATTTTGTGTGACAGCAGCAATATATATTTGTAGCGCAACCTGCACTAAACTGCTAAGACTTTACAGACCCAAAAGTTCTTTTAAGGACTATTGTGTATGGCAGCAGCAATATATTTTTTTAGCACATCCCAATATATTTTTTTAGCACATCCTAATAGGCTGCTGCGGACAGTTAAATTATCTGTGCCACATCTCCTGTGTAAAGTGTGCGCATCCCAAAAAATATCTGACATCCAGTGTACCTTTTCCGTAGACAGTGTCCACTGCGGACCGTTAAATTAGCTGTGCCACGTCTCCTGTGTAAAGTGAGCACATCCCAAAAATATCTATGACATCCAGTGAACTGTTTCCATAGACGTTGTCCACTGCGGACAGTGACATTAGCTGCGTGACATCTGCAGTGTCACGTGTGCGCAGAAAAAATTTATCGATGACATACAGTGTACTTTTTCAATAGATGGTGTCCACTTCTGACAGTAAAATTACCAGTGCCACATATAAAGTGTAACGTGTGTGTTAAAAAAATGTATCTGTGACATACAGTGTACTTTTTCAATAGACAGTGTCCGCTTTTGACAGTGACCATTACCAGTGCGACATCTGCAGTGTAACGTGTGCGCATAAAATTTTTATCTATGACATACAGTGTTCTTATTCCATAGACGCTGCGGACAGTGACATTACCGGTGGTACCTCTCCTGTATAACATTTCCAAATACCTGTAGACATTCCCTGTAATTTTTTATTAGCCGCTGGTGACAGCATTAACATTATCTGCGGGATATCTCCTGTGTGACGTTTCCACATACCAAATACCTTTTTTAAATTTTTTGGCGCATACACTTCCAAATCCTACACTACTGTACGTGTGACATACTTTCAAGCATATATAACATTTAAAATGAAGAAGGCGAGCAGTAAGGGATGGGGAAGGGGCCGTGATGCTGATGGTGGCCCTGGGCGTGTTGAAACTGTGCCTGCTGCCAGGAAAACAATCTTCCACGATACCTAGCTTCATCTCCCAGTTTGCAGGGTGGCGCAGGACATCACTCTTGAAGTCAGACCATTGCAACCAGGTGGTCAGTTGGATTGTAGCAGATAATGCTTCCAGTCGTTTAAGCACCACCCTGTCTCCCACCAAGTCCAGTCTCAGTAGCCAAGGCCCTCACAAATAATTTTTTACAGGGTCAGCTCACCAGCAGGCCCTCACCTCCAGTATTTCACCAGGTCAGCTCACCAGCAGGCCGTCACCTACAGTCTTTTACCGGGTCAGCTCAACAGCAGGCCCTCACCTACAATATTTTACAGGGTCAGCTCACCTACAGGCCCTTGCATATAATGTTTTACAGGGTCAGCTCACCTGCAGGCCCTCGCATATAATGTTTTAAAGTGTCAGCTCACCTGCAGGCCCTCACATACAACCTTTTAGAGGGTCATCTCACCAGCAGCCCCCCCCCCCCTGCAATCTTTTACAGGGTCAGCTCACCTACAGGCCCTTGCATATAATGTTTTAAAGGGTCAGCTCACCTGCAGGCCCTCACATACAACCTTTTAGAGGGTCATCTCACCAGAAGGCCCTCACCTACAATCTTTTACAGGGTCAGCTCACCTGCAGGCCCTCGCATATAATGTTTTACAGGGTCAGCTCACCTGCAGGCCCTCGCATATAATGTTTTAAAGGGTCAGCTCACCTGCAGGCCCTCACATACAATCTTTTACAGGGTCAGCTCACCTGCAGGCCCTCGCATATAATGTTTTTGAAGGTCAGCTCACCTGCAGGCCCTCACCTACAACCTTTTAGAGGGTCAGCTCACCAGCAGGCCCTCACCTACAATCTTTTACAGGGTCAGCTTACCTGCAGGCCCTTGCATATAATGTTTTACAGGGTCAGCTCACCTGCAGGCCCTTGCATATAATGTTTTAAAGGGTCAGCTCACCTGCAGGCCCTCACCTACAACCTTTTAGAGGGTCATCTCACCAGAAGGCCCTCACCTACAATCTTTTACAGGGTCAGCTCACCTGCAGGCCCTCGCATATAATGTTTTACAGGGTCAGCTCACCTGCAGGCCCTCGCATATAATGTTTTAAAGGGTCAGCTCTCCTGCAGGCCCTCACATACAATCTTTTACAGGGTCAGCTCACCTGCAGGCCCTCGCATATAATGTTTTTGAAGGTCAGCTCACCTGCAGGCCCTCATCTACAACCTTTTAGAGGGTCAGCTCACCAGCAGGCCCTCACCTACAATCTTTTACAGGGTCAGCTTACCTGCAGGCCCTTGCATATAATGTTTTAAAGGGTCAGCTCACCTGCAGGCCCTCACCTACAACCTTTTAGAGGGTCAGCTCACCAGCAGGCCCTCACCTACAATCTTTTACAGGGTCAGCTCGCCAGCAGACCCTCACCCCTAATGTTTTACAGGGTCAGCTCAGCAGCATGCCCTCGCCCCTAATGTGTTAGATAGTCAAATCAGCAAGCCCTTGCTCCAAATATTTTTGAGGGTCACCAGCAGGCCATTATTCATAATTTTTCAAGGGTGTGTATGATGCCCTCCTTTATGTGTAACAAAGGGTGTATTGGAGTGCCAGTTCCTTGCAATTTTTGGCAGCCCTTTCATGTAGTGCATAGACTTTATGAGTATAGGTGTCACACTACATGGACAATTGTACCACAATGTGAATGAGGCCCTCCTTTATGTGATATACAGGTTGTATCGGAGTGCTTCTTGCTTGTAATTTTTGGCAGCACTTGCACTTTATATACAAGTAAATATACAGGAAAAAATGTTTCCTAACAGTTTTTCCTCTAAAATCGATATTATCTTTGGTTTTTTGATTATTATTGTCAGTCTGTAAAAGTGGCGTACTACTTAGACAACATCGTTCCCAGCAGTGACCTGGGAGTCCAAGATTTATCCAGACATCCTCCCCATGCTGTTACTGAACCATTTAGGTGGTGTTTCAATCAATTTCTTACTTTTTCCTATGAACCAGGCACCCTCCCCTCTTCAGAGCAGGGGGTGCCTGGTTTAATGTCCAGGTTTTCCCATTGACCTCTATTATACTTGGGTGCTCTGTAGAGCACCCGAGCATCCCTATGTGTTTGGGCCGAGCACCCGAGCACTGGAACTGGTGGATGGAACTGGTTACTGCAGTCCTGCTCCCATTCACTTCAGTTGTCACCAGCTCCATCCACCACACAATGGATGAAGCTCTGTAGTTCCAGAACTGACTTCTGGCACCAAAGCTATTCTGAAAATGCTGATAAGTGGGGTTAGGCTCCATTGATCAAATATTGATGGCATATCTTGAGGACAGGTCATCAATATTAACATCCTAGAATACTCCTTTAAGGGTCCTTTGGTACAGTGACGAATTCATAGTAAATCCTATGGCTGGGTTCACATACTGTATATCAGTTGTCTCCAGCTAGTTGTTGCATACCTATGACGAACACAACTGACCAGTCCTGCATTTTTCCTGTGTGACAACTGTTGTTCCTGGGCATGCCACTGTTTTCCCTAGGAAACTATAGAATCCGTTTTGATGATAGCTACCTGCCCCAGCCGTGCTGTAGCACAACAGCCCCAAACAATAACATTTCTCCAACCATAATTTACAGTTGGCATCAAGTACCCATGGTGAATTGTGGACCTTCTCTATGCAAAGCATGTAGGCCTAGATTTATGCATCCTGATTTTTTTCTACAATTTTGGTGCATTTTGCTGCAAAATGTCGCATCTCTTGTTGTAGAGCGTGGCTTAACTAGCAAGGGTATGTCTGCTTAAATATGATTTTTTGCACCAAAACGTGCCCGCATTTTACACAGGCCGTCCATAGATGTGCCAGATTTATCATGCAATGTGAGCCATTGTGATAATTCTGGGGCATTTAAATGTTCCCTATCGGGATTGTTACGCTTTCTAAGGACTCACACAAATGTATTTTTTTTTCTGTGTCCGTTCTATCTTTTTTGTGGCCTGTATGTGGAATCATTCATTTCAATGGGGACACAAAAAAAAAGGAAAGACTTCAAGTGAATTCCATATGGCTGCAAGTCTGTTCCACAAAAAAATAGAACATATCCTATTCTTGTCCATTTTGCGGACGAGGACAGGCATTGTTACAATGGATCCGCAATAAAAATCTATGTAACACAGACGTCACATGGATGTCATGATTTTTTTTTTGCAGAGCCGTGTTTCCTAGTGTTTGTCTAGGTGTCCATGGATAAGCCTTAGTCTCGCCCAGATAATCTTTCTGAAGAGTAAATATTTCTGGCTAACCCATGCAGATCAAAATTTGTGCAGCCTCCTTCTAGTGGTAGACACATGCCCATTCACCTCAGTACTTGATAGCTACCTGTGACCCCTGATGAGAAGTTGACTTCTTTCAACATCATACTTTCTTCTCTCTGGCTGACCTTAAGCAAGCTCAAGCTCCTTTAATATTGATGATCATAAAAAAAACAAGCCCTGATGTAACAGAAAATGTAACAAGTTGTGGCTCCTGGAAGGCAGGCAGTACTAAACAAAAATGAAAAAAAAAAAAAAAAAAGAAAATGCCTACATCAGGAAGGAGACTTTTCCTAAAGAGGTATTCCCATCAGAGACAATGGAGGCATATAGCAGGGACCCACACCTACACCGAGCATAGACCAGTGAAGGTGGTGGAAGGCGCACTGCACATGCGCAGCCGCCCTCCATTAATTTCTATTGGGCCACCGAAAATAGCCGAGCACTGGCTCGGCTATTTCCGTCAGCCCCATAAAAATGAATGGGAGCGGTGGCCGTGCAAGCGCAGTGCGCTCCCATTAACTTGTATGGGGGGAGACCTTGGTGGTGGCCGGACTCCAATAATTCCGGTGGTCCTCCAGCCACCACTAATCCCGCTCCATTCTTGGTGTTGGTGCAGGTCCCACACCTATCAGACAATGCGGCCATGTGATGGAAATACCCCTTTAAGCTTTTAACGTGGTATTATTAGTTGTTAAACCTATCCATGCCCCCGCTGCATCATGCTTTCCTCCTCTATGCTGCCATAATGTATGTCATTAGCCCAGAGTGATCCATTTGCTTAACATGACTGGCAAAATACAGCAAATTTGGATGCTGTTTCTTTAATTATTTGGCGAGTGTTTCAATATACAGTACTGTATATTACATACCGTATCTATAGTGACAGTACCTGATGCTTGTAAGGGTACTTTCACATTAGCGGCAGGGGAGTCCGTCAGGCTGTTCCGGCGGGTGAACAGTCTGTCAGGTCCGTCCTGCCGCTAGTTCATGTGTGACCCCGGACTGCCGCTCCGTCCCGGCGACAGCACGGCGATAGGCCGCCGGACTAAAAGTACGATATGCAGTACTGTTGGTTCGGCTGCCTATCGCTGTGCGCTGCCTTGCTGCCGCCGGAACTCCTCCCCCGCCCCCATTATAGTCAATGGGGACAGAGCGGCAGTCCAGGGGCACACGTGAACTAGCGGCAGGACGATTCCGACAGGCTGCTCACCCGCCGGAACAAAAATTCCAATTATTCACATGATACAGGACAATATTTAACATACAGTACGTGTCATACCTGGACTGCATTTTAGCAGCATGGTGTAGTATTTAGAATTGTTTTGTAAAAATCCCTAGTGCCTAAGCCTACATGCACACGGCAGTGTTTTTTTGCGGCCTCCGTTCTGTTTTTTTTGCGGATCCGATGGTTTCCCATTCATTTCTATGGATCCGTTAAAAATGCGGATGCCTCTTCTGTTGCCTGTCCACGTCCGCTGTCCGCATTTTACGTCCGCAAAAAAAAAAATGGCATGTCCTATTCTTGTCCGCAAAACACGGTTTGCAGACCCATAGAAGTCAATGGGTCTGCAAAAAATGCGGATGACCAACGGAAGCCATCCGTTAGTCATCCGCATCCGTTTTTTTGCGGATGGTTGCTTGGAAACCAGGGCACTTGTACAGGTACTTTAAGTAACTGATTCAAGCCTTCCATTTTTTTTTTCGGATCCGCAAAAAAAAACGGAAGACACACGGAAACACAACCTACAAAATTTGTGGACACACGGAACGGATGTGGATGTGAAAAAAAAAGGAAGACGGATCAGCGATTTGCTTACAGCAAAAAACAACTGTAGCCTGAGACGGTGACAGGAAAAGAGTTCAACGCTTAATAGGAAAATGATTGTTTCTTCAGATAAAGTGTAGCATATTTGATTTGTTTATTAAGCCAGATAATGAAAACCATTGACTTTCCCTCATGGAGCACATGCAATTCATTAACAAGCCTCTCTCCTGCCATGGCTATAGTCTCCCTCTCTGTAAGGCCTCTTTCCCATGAACTAATGCGTTCTGTGGCCGTATGGCGTGCCGCATACAGCGGTTCCACAATACACGGAGCACCTGCCGTGTGCATTCCACATCACAAATGCGGACCCATTCACTTGAATGAGTCCGCAAATCCGGAGATGTGGTGCGGAACAGAACTGAAGCACGGAACGGAACCCAAAGGAAGCACTAGTAAGTGCCTCCCTGTGGTTCTGTTCCGTGCTCCCGTTCCGCAACAAAATAGAACTTGTTCTATCTTTTTGCGGAATGGACGGATCGCGGACCCATTCAAGTTCAATGGGTCTGGATCCATCCTAGCTGCTGCACGGATGTTGCCCGTGCATTGGGGACCGCAAATTGCGGTCCCCAATGCATGGAACGGAACGAATACGTTCGTGTGCAAGAGGCCTAATAGTGGCCCTTTGGAAAGTTCTCCCCTGTGGCCTCATGCACACGATAGTTGTTTTTAGCGGTCCACAAAATGGGGTTCCATGATCCGTGTCCGTTTTTGGTTCCGTTGTGTTTCCGTGGTCCGCCAGAAAAAAAGGAAGGAAAAAAAAGTGTAATTTTAATATCTCCACCCAGCATAATGGAATATATATGCAGGTCATGGACGCAGACGCGGATGACAATCTGATATGCCTCTGCATTTTTTCACAGTCCCATTGAGTTGAATGGGTCCACAAACCGTTTTTCGCGGACAAGAATAGGACAGGTTATATTTTTTTGACGGACAGTAATCACGGACCACGGACACGGAGGACAAACGATGCATTTGACGAGTTTTCCACTGACCCATTGAAAACCAATTGGTCCGCAGAAAAGCACGAAAAATGGCTCAACGGACACGGACTCAAACAACGGTTGTGTACATGAGGCCTTTTAGAAAAGTTTATATTTGTTGCTGAATCACAAATATCAACTGGTCAAATAGAATTTTCCATTAAATATTTGCTCTCTGGGAAACATCTACAAATCAGCCTTGCAGAATAATTGATGTCCGGTTATTTACAAATTAGATTTGATAATCTTCTATTGATGGAACATAAAGTATACTAAATTATCTGAAACAAAAACATGACTTCATCTCAAACTAAATACTGCATTTGGATGGGAAATCTGTTTAGTAGTGATTTTATGACCTTTAGATACTGAAATTCACATTAAAAATAGAGCATCCACTATCTGTGTGGATCTTACCCTTGTTGGGATTGACCACTCATTGCCCAATTTGGCTTTAGTGCTAACGAATGAGCCACTTAATATTCATGATGATGTCAAGGACAGGGCACCCACCCATTAGGCTGGGGCAAGACGGCAACATGTCAGGTGACATGAAGATCATGACGCACTGTGCATCGCATTTTATGGGTCAATGGGGATGCACTGCATCATCCAACAGCTGTGACTCGATAGCTGAAAAAATCCAACACTGTTGGATTTTTGGTCTCAGGTCAAAAATCAAACCTGCAATCAGAGCCCACAATGCAGGTGCAACTTGTCTGTAACTTTTTGGCGACTGTAAAATAGTTACATAACAGCAACTTGCAGACAAGTCGTACAGATGTTTTCGGGTGAGTGACTTTTCTGAGAGTTGGTGTTCATCAGTGATTGTAAGCCAAAACCAGGAGTGGAGCCTTCACAGAGATGGATAGATTTGCTTCTGTTCACATGTGCACATTTTTGATCAAAAGTATGTCGGGCCCAAGTGCCACTTCACGGCGACTTCCGCACATTTGATCAAAAATGTGCGCAAAGAGCTTCCTTCATTCCTATTTCTGGAATGAGCCCCTTTTTTGTTTTTCTGTTAGTTTGAGATGTATTGTGCGGCCATCTTTTAACCTACTTTATTTGCCTTATGGTCATGCACTTCTGAGTGTAGAAATATAGGTGCTTAGTCTGAACTCTGTCTTATAGTATATATTGAGGGTGGCGCCTCTTTTGGACTGAGACCCGCCCAAGTTCCTGGGACTTCTCAGCACAAAAGCAATTTAGCTGGTTCCTACAGTGCCCTGAAAATAAGGAGACTGGTAAGTCCATAAGAGGCAGTATCTGTAGTGTTAGGGACCCATGTGCGGAAGTCGCCGTGAAGTGGCACTTGGGCCCGACATACTTTTGATCAAAAATGTGCGCAAAGAGCTTCCTTCATTCCTATTTCTGGAATGAGCCCCTTTTTTGTTTTTCTGTTAGTTTGAGATGTATTGTGCGGCCATTTTTTAACCTGCGGACAAGGATAGGCATTTTTACAATGGATCTGCCATAAAAATCGGATGCGTCAAAAAAAAACGGTCCGTCATCCGTTTTTTTTGACAGATGTAAAATTTGCAGGAGGAGCGGACGCGGAGGCAGGCAACGGTCGTGTGCATGTAGCCTCTGTGTGAGGTCCCTAGCCTTAAACCTGCTCTCAGATGGAAGTGGATACAATTGTCTCTAACCTAGGCAATGCTCTGTGAGCTTCATTGTAGCAATGTAAGATTTGTGCTCATGAAGATGTACAGTATTTAACTCACTGAGCATTTCCTACACTAGATACATCTGTGTCCACATCTTGGCTAAGGGCAATGCTAGGTCTGCACACGTTTTCAGCCATTTGATGTAAACAAGAATGCTCCCAATAAGGCTACTTTCACACTAGCGTTGTTGCTGGATCCGGCAGGGCTCAGCAAAAATGCTTACGTTACGGATCCGGTTGTATTATCTTTAACATTGCAAAGACAGATCCGTCATGAACTCCATTGAAAGTCAATGTAGGACGGATCCGTTTTCTATTGTGTCAGATTGTGTCAGAGAAAACGGATCCGTCCTGCTCCGCATCCCAGGACGGAAAGCAAACCGCAGAATGCTACAGTTTGCTCTCAGGTATGAGAATAGAATGGAATGCATTTTGGAGCATTCCATTCTGGTCAGTTACATATGGTCCCCATTAATAATGAATGGGTACAAAACGGAAGCATTTTTTTCCTGTATTGAGACCCTATGACGGATCTCAATACCGGAAAATATTAATGCTAGTGTGAAAGTAGCAAGCACGGATGTTGAAAATGATGAGGGATTGAAACATTTAGAAAGTTGTATAACTTTTTTGACTTAAACAGGGATTAAGCTTTGCTGTCGCATAAAACTGGAAACACCCCATAAAAGGTTGCCCTTCACCACTTAAACCCTGATGTGCAGGGGTGTGTTTCCTATAGAGGCGTTGTACGAAATGTAGGAAGCAATAAAAATGCATATGGTTCCTGTACACATAAATGTCTAGCTATAATGGAACTGATGGAGGATCCATACCTGGAAAAGACATGAAAAGACAGAAGGGTCAGGTGAAAATCCAAAGTATGAAATATCAACTAAATGTTATTGGACCCAATTTATATACAGTCCGTGGTGGCTCAGTAAAACAAATAATTGGATGGGCTCATCTCTGTCCCTGGAGATCTGAAAGACGCTGATGGTTCCTGTGCGTGTGGAGGGCATCTGGAGTGGGTCAGCGGTCAGAAAAAGCTGGACAACAAACAATGGTGTTATTTCTAGCACAGGAAGAAGGACGCTACATCAGCAGATAACAGGGACAAGAAGAATTCAGCAGGCAGAAGAACAGCAGTCACTGTCAGCACACAGAATACAGGATCAATGTAATATTGTGAGCGGTAAACCTAATAGAATTTATGAACCATATGATTTGTACGAGCAACTAAACTTCCATATAATAATCCCATTCAGCTTTGATTTTTTTTTCTTTTGAATCATTTTAACATTTAGATCGATAGCAATAGTGCATTCACTGCACTATATGCTGACAAGTGATACACTAGCTCTGTGATGGCTAGGCTAACCTCCGGCACTCCAGCTGTGGTAAAACTATGAATGCCAAAATGTTTGCTTGGCTGTTCTTAGAACTCCATAGAAATGAATGGAGCATGCTGAGAGTCGTAGTTTCACCACAGCTGGAGTGCCAGAGGTTAGCCATCACTGCACTGGACTAAATATTGCATTTGCAATGTAGCATGTAGTAAAATGGACAAATGCCCACCTCATGTATATCCCAGTATAGGCATATGCTATATAGCAACTGCACTATACAGTTTCTTGAATTTCATATAAACTGTAGGGCTGTATACTAAAGAATTCTCCATACTCTGCTTAGCGTTCACATCACCGCTTCCGTTCTGCTGATCAGTCAAAAGAACAGAAAAATTGATCTATTATTTTGAGCATCAGTTGTGATCAGTTTGTATCACTTCCATTAGAGATGGAATGCAGGACTTTTTTTGCCTTCTGTAATAACGAATCTGTGACGGATATGGCTCAAATGATGCCAAATGTGCATAACTGATGCACAGAATGTTTTTTTTTTTTTTTTTTTCTTAATTTCTTTTTTTTTCTTATTCTTGATTTCTCTGTTCTTCTGATGGATCAGAAAAAAAGAAAAATAATGGTGATGTGAACTCCCCCTTAAGGTAAGTTCATATCTATGACATGCCTAATCTGACAGTCTGATCCGGCACAAATGCCATCTGTGAGCCAGACAGAAACATTTCATCGCCGGATTCCCATTGACTATAATGGGGTTTAGTGGTTATATGTCCGCTCTCCAGCATACATGCTGGGTTTTTGGCCGGACAAAAACCGTTGAATGCAACAGTTTTTGTCCAGCAAAAGCCTAGCACTTATTCTGTAAAGCAGACATATCACTGCCAAACCCCAATATAGTCAATGGGAATACAGCGGGGAACTGGAGGGTCTGGCAGGTGGATCTGCTGTCGCAAATGTTAATGTGACCTTACTTATGTGTCCACCCTTACCTTTGCTTGAATTTGCTTATCAAAACACCCCACAGCAGAATCAAATACCACAGTGCCGTACAAGATTCCCCCAGCAAAACCAAATACCACAGTATAGCATACAATTCTACCCCAGAAGAACCAAAAAACTCAATGCAGCACAAAATATCTGCAGAGATGCTGCCTATCTGTGGTGGCCAGTGCCAACGTTTCGTCCTTCTCTTCCTCCAGTTGTCTCTACAATATGGAAGTTGGCCTGAGAAGATGAAAAAAGGGCTATAGCACTGAGCCAGCCCTACCTTCAACATGCTGGCTGATCAAACAAAAGAATACAGCACTACATACCTATTATATCTAGTGACATCTCCTCTGATGTATGCCTTCTCTCTGCTCACCTTCTCCATTCAGACTAGACCGTCATGATCATTTCTTTCAACCATGTTCAATCTCTGCAGAATTTGTTGCTCTGACATTTTAGATTCCTCACTTTTCCATCATCCTCCCCATCTTGGTGCCCCAACACTGTGGCCACTGTGCTCTTCAATGCCCCTTAATAATGTACTGCAGAAAAATGGTATCCCCATTATAATAATGTCCCCTAAAATGTCCTCATTAATAATTTTGTCATTATAGTGCCCTTGTAATAATAATTCCCCTAGTAATAATGCCCCCTATAATGACCTCAGTAATGATACTGCCCCTATAGTGGTCCAAGTATTAATAATGCCCCTATAATGACTTCAGCAATACTAACGCCCACTAATGTTCCCCACTCTCAGTGATAATAATAATAATAATAATACCTCAGTATTAATAATAACACGTATAGTGCCCTCAGTAATAAAATTCCCCCCCAGTGTGTTCCCAATGTTAATAATTACCTTTATACTGCCATCAATAATAATGCCCCCATGGTACCCCTGATAATAATAATGCCCCCATAGAGCTCCTAGTAATAAAATGTCTTCATTATTAATAATGTCTCTATAGTATATCCAGCAGAAATAATGCCCCTTTATTTTGTCCCATTAATAATAATGTCCCTTTAAGCACCTCCACCAATAATAATGCCCTTTATAGTGCCTCCTCTAATATTGATGACTCCATATTGTGCCCCCAGCAATAATAATGACTCTATAGTGCGCCCACCAATAAAAATGCCTCATATTGTGCCCCTACTTATAATAGTGGCCCTGGTAATACCTTAAAATGCCCCAGTATTAAACATATCCCCATAGTGCTCCCTGTAATGCTTTTATAGAACCCCCAGTAATGCCCCATATAGAACCCCAAGTAATGAACCCAATAGTAGATATGCTCTTAGTAGTGCTCCCAGTAACAGACATGCCCCACATGTACCACAGAAAAATGTATTACTCACCTGGGTTCTGTTCCACAACACCATCTGCGGATGTAGCTGGCCGGCAGCTGTGAGGAGAGAGAAAGAGAGAAAAAGAGTAAGACTAGTATCTTTTAATGCTTTTGAAAAGGAAGATGCTTTTCACACTCAGATCCCTCTCTTGATTCACCCAAAACAAATAGCAAAAAATTAGAGAAATACAAATTGATAGAATTGATTTGCTTGTCTCTAGTATATTTATACAACTGCTTTGTGTTTCATAGATCAATTTTCCCCTATTTGTTATCCTGTTTTTGGTGGTAGCCTCAAACTGTTCATTCACTGCTTTTTCATTATAAGATTTTCACCTGGTAGTGGTAGCCTCAAACTGTTTAATTACTGCTTTTTAATATTATATATATATATATATATATATATATATTTATTTATTTTTTATCTAGTGTCATACTTGTGTCTCTATATAATGCATCTCTGGAAAACAGACATGTAAGACAGTCATCTTTCCAAAAAGAAAAGAAAACTTAATGGCTCATACCAAGAACCCCATTCTTTCTGGGTAAGTACCCTAAACAAAGAAAATCTGCTTGGCTGCCTGAGACGCCTTGGTTGGGATAATATTTCTCCAGGGGAGTATTGTAAGCCAGTTAATACTCCTCTGGATTTGTGGGAAAAATATATGAAAAACAGCCCATCTTACATCTGCCAGCAAGGAATGATTATTTGAAAATCTTTCCCAGAAACCCAGGAGGTGTTGCCTGGCCTACAATATTCCGAGTAATAATAAAGATTACTCTAAGTCAATGCAAATATATTGCCCAGAATTTGAAACCCAGAATAGCAGTGCAATACTTGTAGATAGTGACAGACATGGACAGGGAGTCTTGACCTTGAACCCAGTCCACTTTCCCTACCTACCTACTTGCAGTTCAAGCCCTATGTGGCAAGACTGCAACTGAGATTAAATTTCAGACAGGATGCACAATATAAATCACATGAGACAGAGAGTGGTAAAAAGCACAAACAAAACCAAATGAATCCAAGAACCAGGAACCTAGCTAGTGAGCCCAAGCAAGGCTACCACTGGCACTGGTATATGGCCAGGATTCTGAAGGGGTTTAAATAGAGTCCCATGATCAGAATCTAATAGGTCATAACTCCATTAGTCAGAACACAGTACACAGGAATAGAGCAGCTAAGCAATCAACCCACTGCTAGTTTCCTCTGGCACATGCCTGCTGTGGAAAGAAAAAGCATTGTATCCTGTTGCTAACAATGCTGTTGTGTCACCAGGGGGGGGCTTAGCAGTGCGTCTGTCCCGACGCTGGAGATTTTTCCACTGGATCCAGGACAGGTAAGACTGTGACAAGCAAACTAGGCTTTCTTGCTCTCGTGTGCTCTCTCAAAAAATCTGAATTCTAGGAGATCAAAGAGTGTTATATGCCAAATTTCAAGGCAACTGGAGCATATTCGATTCTGGTCTAAATAGAAATTTTAGAAATTTGGGGATTCATACCAAAATGAATTTCTAGAAATGTTCTCATTTCTAAAAGAAATCCATCTATCTACAGTATGTGTACAATATATAGAAGGCACAGAGCAGCACTTCCTCCAAAAAATAAGGTTGGGTGCCATCATATGGGATCTTGATCTCAGATCCATATATTACTGAAAATCCGCAGCACTCTACAGGAAGTGTTCAAAAGGAACTTTTTTTCACCCATGTAAAAACAGCATTTCAGTCATGAAACAACTGGAAAGGACTGAACTGTTGCATTGACATGGGTGAGTAAAGTCCCTGTGGAGTGCTGCAGATTTTCTGTAATATCTATCTGTATATCTATCATGCTGTACATTTTGTGGAATTTATGGCTCTGAAGGCCCATGTTGTATAACCATTGTCCACACACATAGCCCACCTGAGGTTCTCGACTAGTTCCCTTTGTCACATCATTCTGCACTTAGTTTTTATTGTCTCACATACTGGTAGGGTGACAGGTTTTTTTTTTTTTTTAATCAATAATTCTTTATTAAATTTTCCTTTTTTTTTTTTTTTTTTTTTTTGGAGACATAGAACATAAAACATGGTAACTCCAAATACTTGCGGTCGTGTCAAAACATTTACAAAATCATATTTGCTAGATCTTAATATGACACCTCCTATTCATTTGTTCCAGGGTGTCGAATGATACATCACAAGACCAATAAATATACCTAAAACATGTTACCAAGTAGGAAAAGAAAGAGAAAAAAAGAGAGAGAAAGAAAAAAAAAAAAAAAAAAAAAAAAAAAAAAAGAGGGGGGATGGGGATTCAAAACATCATGTATAGGTACCACAGCAATTAAGATTTATAAATGCAGTTAATCGGTTCATACCATTGAAGAAAAAAAAAAAAAAAAAAAAGGTAAAAGAAAGGAAAAAGTTATTACTTAATAAATTGCCCACGGCGATTTTTCCCAGCTCTCCCATAATAAAGCAAACCTTGAAAACATATTGTTTGCCCTTGCTATGATCTTCTCATGAATATAGGTATTATTTAGTCGCCCAACTATATCATTCAAGTTAGGTGGATCTGGAGATTTCCACTTGGCTGCTAAGGCCAATTTAGTGGCTAGGAACAGTTGGGCAACAACAATTCTAGTTTCAAGGGGTAAGGTTCCAATGTCTATTAACAATAGAGCCATAGAGGGGAGCGGGGAAAAATCATATCCCACCAGATATGAAACCACACCGAAGACTGCCTTCCAAATAGTCGATAGAATAGGACATGTCCATAATATATGATACAAAGTGCCCTTATGGCCACATCCTCTCCAACAAAGGTCCGAAGTACCTGAATGCATATGACTAAGACGGTCAGGGGTATAATACCATCTTAGAATAGTTTTGGCCATGGTCTCAAAGTGGGATGCACATTTCAAGTTTTTAGAGATGAAACCAAATACTCTTTTCCATTGCTCATCTGTGAACTGGGTAGCTAAATCCATTTCCCATGATAGCAATGGTGCAGTTTTCGTAAACAAAAGTTTTTTTCCCAAGGACATGTATAAAGGTCTTAATTTTATTACAGTCCTATTAGGTAAGGACCATTTATAAAGAAGATCTGAATTTATCTTAATCTCTAGTGGGGTATATTTCTGTAAGAAAGATCTGATACACAAGAATTTAAAAAAATCTGTGTTAGGGATTGAATATAAGCTATGTAGAGAGTCAAAAGAACATAAATAATCCTCCGAATAAAGTAGTGACAACGAAGCTAATCCTTTTCTTACCCATGCACTGGTAGACAGATTAGGTATTAAATAGTCGAGTACCGATAATGGAGAGATAGGAAGCAAGGATATAGTAGTCGTGGGAAAGCAATTATGAAATTCGATCCAGTGATGGACCGCCATGGATGCCAAAGATACAAGTGGAGGTGCAACATAAGTGGGGTGTAGTGCTGCTAGTAAAAGAGCTTTTAAATTGACCAACGGGGTCGATGTGGATTCTATTTGTACCCAATTTTTATAAATATTATCATCCCACCAGTCTTTCAAGAAAGACACCTGAGACGCAAGAAAATAATCATAAAGATTTGGCAAGCCCAAACCACCCAGATCTTTAGGCTTCTGCATGAGACTTACTGCTATCCGGGGTCTACTTTGTTTCCAGACATAATCCGTCAGAATCTTAGTAACCGAGGAGAAAAAGGAGACCGGAAGCTTAATGGGGATTGTCTTAAACAAATAAAGAATTTTAGGCAACACAAACATTTTAAAGGCTGCAATTCGACCCACCCACGATATCTCATGTCTGGCCAAGGCTTCCAAATCTTTTTTTAATTTAGCCAAAAACGGAATATAATTACACTGATAAAGATGAAAAATAGACGCAGTCAGGCTAATTCCCAAGTAGTCCACTCGGGAACTCTGCCAATCAAAGTCAAAAGATTCTTTCAAGGCAGCCAGGAATTCGAGACCTATATTAATAGGAAGCGCTTGTGACTTAGTCGTATTTAATTTATACGATGACAGTTCCCCAAAGTCCGATATCACATTCATGGCTGCCTTCAAAGAAATATCTGGTTGTGTGAGTGATAGAATAATATCGTCTGCATATAGACTAATAGTATGTGCCCTATTACCTATATAGACTCCATGAATAAGGGGTTGTTGTCTAATTGCTTGTGCTAGTGGCTCAATAGATAAAACAAAAATAAGAGGAGAGAGAGGACAGCCTTGACGCGTTCCATTAGAGATATCAAAGGGGGTCGAAATTGCACCATTTACCAATACTCGAGCACTTGGGGAGTTGTACAGGGCCGTGACCGCAGACAATATCCTACCCGCAAATCCCATATGGGATAAGACCGAAAAAGCGAAGGACCAATTAATGCGGTCAAACGCTTTTTCTGCGTCTAGCGTTACTAATAAGGTTGAGATATTCTTCTTCTGTACATAATCTATTATATTCAGTACTCTTCTGGCGTTGTCCTGCAGCTGGCGGCCCTGCACAAAACCCACTTGGTCGATATGGGTAAGCAATGGTACTATTGGTACAATACGATTAGAAAGAATTTTTGAATATATTTTAATGTCCGTGTTTAAGAGTGAAATAGGACGGTACTTCTTAGGGTCTTCAGAAGGGGGATCTGACTTCGGAATAGTCACTATGGTGGCACCCAACATTTCTCTCGGGAGCATTCCAGTGTCCATTGCCTTCTGATAAACATGAAGCAAATAAGTAGAGAGAACCATGCAAAATTTCTTATAATAGGAATTAGAAAACCCATCTGGGCCTGGGGCTTTTTTATGTGATAGATGTTCAATGACTACTTGAATTTCTTTTAAGGAGATAGGAGCATTTAATATCTCAAGTTGTTCCTTAGATAGCTCAGATAAATTAAGAGAAGAAAGGAATTTATTTGTTCTCTCAGTTAAGTCAGAAGTGGGTGGTATTTCCTTTGATAAATTATAAAGTTGTTCATAATAATCCCGAAAGGTTTTAGCTATACCCATTGGGTCTAAAATCTTAGTCCCTGAATGTTGTGAACGAAGATAAGGGATTTTTGATTTAAGGGCTCTCGACTTCACCTGATTAGCAAGCAACTTACTGGCCTTATTACCATAGTAATAATAAGCTGCCTTTTGTCCCTTAACATGTTTCTCATATTTATATAAGAGACATTCTCTTAGTTGTAACCGCAGGGACTGCAAATAAGCAGCCGTCTGTGGTGTTGGAGCATTCTTATTACTCATCTCTGTGGCCTTCAGTCGTGTTAGAAGGTCCGTCAACTGTCTTTCCCTTTCTCTTTTCGCTCTGGTACCTAGTTTAATGAATATGCCTCTCATATAAGCTTTATGTGCATTCCAAAGGGAAAAGGGGTCTGTCACCGAGCCTTCATTATAGCTGAAAAAGTCGGTTAATTCCTGAGTCAGTTGTGGGCCAAGGGCAGGGTCGTCCATCAGATATGTGTTTAAGCGCCATGGGGAAAACGGACGTGTAAAGGAGGACTCATACACAGTTAAAGTTATAGGGGCATGATCGGACCAGGTAATTTGTCCTATTGAAGACTGAGAATTGAAACTCAAAAATGATCTGTCCACCAAAAAGAGATCAATTCTGGAGTATGTGTTATGTACATTGGAATAGAAGGTATAATCTTGTTCTCTTTCATGATGTAACCTCCAAATGTCAAAGAGATCCTCTTTTAATAATAAGTGTGATAATGAAGGCGCCTTAATTCTACAAGGGGCATTAGAATCACACTCTGGATCCGGCAGTATGTTAAAATCTCCACACCACAACACATACCCCTGTTTGATCTTCCTGACTTTAGACATAAGCCTCTGAAGAAAGGACAATTGATGTCGGTTAGGAGCATAAACACATACCAGAGTAAATAACACATTATTTAGGGACGCCACTAAAATTATGTAACGTCCTTGTGTGTCAGCGATAACTTTAACCATCTGAAAAGTTAGGGAATTTTTAATCGCCACCATCACTCCCCTCTGTTTTTTTGAATAGTGTGAATGGAATATATGGGGAAAGTGAGCATTTTTTAATCTATAAGCATCCCCTTCCTTCAAATGTGTCTCGGTGGCACACAGGACATCACATTGGAGCAGCCTGTTTTCTTTCCATAAGGAAGATCTCTTATAGGATGTATTCAACCCCTTAACATTCAAAGCTGCAAACTTAATAACCATATCTTTGAATAAAACGCTTAGTATCAGATCTTAACCTTATACTTTTAAGAAAACATCTGTGTACTTGTATGGGCCTGTGGGCCATTATAATCTCAAAAATAAAAACATGGTAGGTGAACCATCTGTGTACCTTCACTACATTAAAGAATATATTCAAGGGAAAATCGGCACAGTAGGCCAAAACCAAACATGAAAAAAAAAAAAAAAAAAAAAAAAAAAAAAGGAGAGAAAAAAAAAAAAAGAAGAAAAAAACCGTGCCATCTGAACAGGGGGCAACACAGTTCGGCCAAACTATCGGACGGCTGTCGCGCCTTAGTAATGATAAAAATACGAGTCACCTAAGCTGAGATAAAATTAAAGAAAACTCAGATATGTTCATCATGTAGTCGCCCATCTCTTAAGGCTGCTCGCCACACCTGACGAAGATACGGGGGCGGTTGTAATTTCATCGGCACCTCTTCCATCATTATATTCCACGATTCTAGCAGCTTTTTCCCTGCTTGTAGGGAGTTGACAGTATAGGAAGATCCCAGATGTTTAATGAGGACTTTAGTTGGATATCCCCATCTATAAGGGATTTCATATTTCCGCAATGTTGCTGTAAAAGCAGATAGAGCTCTCCTTTGTTGAAGAGTAGTAGCGGATAAATCCGCAAACATCTGCACTCCGGTATAAGGGTGAGGTAAGTCTCCATATTTCCTGGCTGCTACTAAGATAGCTTCTTTAATACCAAAAAAATGAACCCTGGTAAGAACGTCGCGTGGTACTTCTTCTGATAGGTGCTTTGGTCGTTGGACCCTATGGGTTCGATCCAGGATTAAGTCTCTCGAAGATTTATTTGGCAATAGCAGCCTAAAAAGCCCCTGAATATGGTCAGGTAGATCTTTCTGTAAAATCTCTTCTGAGATACCTCTCACTTTCAGGTTATTGCGGCGAGATCTATCTTCTAGATCTACCACTTTAGCTTTTAAATAAGCCAACTCCTCCGTCAGATCATTATGAAAATCAATAAGCTGATTATGAGAAGAAGCCATTGTATCGATTTTATGTTCAAGCTTGTTAACCCTTTTATCAACCTCTCCCACCGCCACCTGCAATGGTTGCACCAAGGAGGAGAGGCTTTTATGCATCGATTTACTAAATGCTAGCAGCATATCTTTCATCAGATTGCCTGAAGCAGGTTGATCTGTAGTGGGTAGATCTTGAATAGCCTGTAGAATTTGGCTGCTTGCCTCCACTCCTTCATCAGAGTTAATCTCACAGTCCTGCTGCACTAGGGCCGCATCCTGACCCTGTGCTCGATTTATTTGCATCCCACCGCCCTCAACTGCCTCCGGTAACACAAGCGTCGACCCCAGTAAAATTTCGCTTACCGGGGGCTGGGTTGAAGCCGAAGTCTGGATAGAAACAGTAGATGGACTATGAATCGAGGATGAAATCGCTCCTTCAGCGTCTGGCATCCTCTCCAGCTGGCTGCTCCCCCTCTGCCGGCGTCTGGCGTCCTCCTCAACGGACGGCGCATGGTCTTCCAAATTCAGCCGCGGCATCCGTACACTCTCTGGAGACGGAGAAGGTGAGTGTGCGCCATTGCGGTTTTGAAGAAACGAGTCGAGCTTCCCCTGTTTCCTTGTAGCTCTCTTCCCCCTAGTCATCATGAGGCCGCAACAGGGCAAGGAGTAGGGGAGCACAGTGATAAACAATACCGGTCAGCGGCTGTCGATATTCGGCAATGAGATGCGATATTCGGCAGTGAGATGCGATATTCTTAGATGAATTCTTAGGTGAATCGCTGTTACTTGGTCGCTACATAGGCGCAGGAGCTCCAGACTCTGAGCTCACACCGCCATCACGTTAGCCAGCAGGCCACGCCCCCTATAGCCTGCCCTCTATGAGGAGGAGGTCCTATCAGTGATTGACAGCCTTTCCTCTTTGAGGGTGACAGGTTTATGCAGCTCTATTTATATTCTCATTGGCAACTTAAAGGGGCACTTTCGTAAGAAAGTTTTTTTTTTTTTAACTCAGTATTCATAGGAAACATTTTTTAAAGATTTTTTGGCTGTACTGTGCTACTAAAAGTGTTCTGTGTTTCTTTCAAACAACTCAACTTTGGTTTCATCTGTCCACAGAATATTTTGCCAGTATTGCTGTGGAACATCCAGGTGCTCTTGTGCAAACTGTAAACGTGCAGCAATGTGTTTTTTTTTTTTTTGGACAGCAGTGGCTTCGTCTGTGGTATACTCCCATGAAATCCATTCCTGTTTAGAGTTTTATGTATCGTAGATTCGCTAACAGGGATGTTAGCATATGCGAGAGACTTTCGCAAGTCTTTAACTTACACTCCAGGGTTCTTATTCACCTCATTGAGCAGTCTGCGCTATGCTCTTGCCATCATCTTTACAGGACGGCCACTCCTAGGGAGAGTAGTAGCAGTGCTGAACTTTCTGCATTTATAGACAATTTGTCTTACCGTGGACTGATGAACAGCAAGGCTTTTTGAGATACTTTTATAACCCTTTCCAGCTTTATGCAAGTCAACAATTCTTAATAGTAGGTCTTCTGAGAGCTCTTTTGTGCGAGGCATCATTCACATTAGGCAATGCTTCTTGGGAGAAGCAAATCCAGAACTGGTGTGTGTTTCTTATAGGGCAGGGCAGCTGTAACCAACACCTCCAATCTTATCTCATTGATTGGACTCCAGTTGGCTGACAGCTCACTCCAATTAGCTCTTAGAGATGTCATTAGTCTAGAGGTTCACATACTTTTTCTACCTGCACTGTGCATGTTTACATGGTGTGTTCAATAAAAACATGGTAACATTTAATTATTTGTGTGTTATTAGTTTAAGCAGACTGTGGTTGTCTATTGTTGTGATTTAGATGAAGATCAAATCACATTTTATTACTAATTTGTGCAGAAATCCATATCATTCCAAAGGGTTCACATACTTTTTCTTGCAACTGTATACAGTAGCCTGTTAATATGTGATAAATAATTGATGCCACCATGGACAAAATTAGTGCAATGTACACATTGTGTCACTCCTGCCATTACAGATGGACTCTTAGATTGTAAGCCCTTATGTGCAGGAAACTCTTTTTTCTCATGGTTTGTACTTCTCACAATACTTTTATTATACTTATTTCATGATGATTTATTTACATATTTGTTCTCATTGTATTTGTTTGTATCTCTGGCGGAACAGCCGGTCGGAACTCATGCTGGCGGTATGAAAGAAGCCTTATAGAGTGTTCTTGAATGTTTGCCAGTGCTGCGTGGATTTAGCTTCTTTAGCACACTCTTTACAACAGACAGTACTAAAGTTAGCAGCCATTATCACTCTCAAGATCATTACACAGCTTCTTGGTGATTTATGACCTGAGGATCGTTTAGACCACCAGGTGGATAGTGACTGCTATTTCTTCTGCTTAACCACTTTTACAGGGAATGTGTCTACACAACACAGCTCACTGACCCATACAACTCACACATTGACATCTATAGATCATAGAGCTCTGATCAGTCCAAGAGCAATTTAGCAAGAACGCAATCTACGTATTGTTTAATAGTGTACTCTTACTTCCACTATACACTTTATAAGTCTACTGTTTCATTTGTGTTGGGTCTTTCACAAGGGGTGATTATTGTGTAAGATAATAACGTTAGGAGTAAAGGTTGTATTAGACAGCCAAATCAGGCAGGCAGTTGTCGGGAGGGAAGCGTTTCTTGCCGGCAATCGCCTGCTGTCAGCGAAGGAGATCGCTGCTATTGAATGCAGTGATCTCCTCCGCAGTATAGGGAGGAGCGATCATTATGCCATCGCTCTTCCCTATACTGAATCACTATTTGCTGGCAGCAGATCGTCATTAGACAGCACAATCTGCCGCTGGCAAACAATAATTTTTAAAGCTGTTTGGATTGCCCGATGAAAGAGCGAAATGATCTGCCAGATGATCGCTAACAAGCACTACTACGAATGCTCATTAGTAGAGATGAGTGAATTATTGGAAAATTCGACTCAGCTGCTTCTCCGAATTTTACAAAACAATTTGCTTTATAACAAACTACTTTGTCAAGCGCATTTATTTGTAAGTAGTGGGTACAATGTCAGGGAGCTGCGATTGTGCCGCTCCCCGTCATTGTACCCCTCAGTTGCCGCGTTCATACATGATCGCGGTATCTGATATAAGTAACAGAGTGTAAAATTAAAAAACAAAATCACTTACCTGATCGATTTGCTCGCGACGGGCCGGCTGCCACCATCTTGCTTGAAGATCTGGCCCAAAATCTTACAGCATGGTGATGTCAAACATCACTGCGCATGGGATTTCGTGCAAGATCTTTAAGCAAGATGGGGCAGACAGTTTTTTTTTACACTATTTCAGGTTAAATCCATTTTCTACCATGAAGCACAAGGAAATCTGGCAGCAAATTGAATTTATAAATCCAGATTCGCTCAACAGTACTCACTAGCGATCATCTGGCAGACAATTTTCCAATGATTGTACAGTGTGTAAACATGGTCAGCCAGAATTTGCTTGTCTTGATTGAATCATTTATGATGGCTTAAAAATTTTTTATTGTTACCTGACGATACACCCCCCCATGTAAACAGGTATCTGCTTGTCATTAGCAGACAAGACGAAAGGAAAGACGAGTGATCTAAATGTCTGTCTTTTGACAATAGACACGCTGTAGCGTACGGGTGATGCCCAGTTGAGCTATAATTGAAAATGTACAGCACAAATGGCTTTAGTAATTTATCATGATAAATAGGAAAAATTACATGAATAGTGGGACAATGTATGGTCACTGAATTGTCGGGAGGTGAAGTCTTGCTTCTTACATGTAGGACACTTGCAGTTCCTTTTGAGAATTGTCGGTGACTTATCATTTCACTGATTTACAAACGTTTGTTAATCTGCATTGACTGTTACACAGAATTGATTTAACGGTTTGCACTGACATTTAGAAGAAAGCATACATTGTGTTGCCAAAAATACAGGGAGCATATCGGGTGTCAGTGACATCAGATGTGCTGCTCCTCTGAACTCCTAGGATGGATGCTGTGCAGCAGCTCCTCTTGACTTGTGCACTTATATTCCAGCACAGAGGGAGACTGCAGGGGGCAGAAAGGAGGCACAGACAGATGATTCAAGAAAGGAATGCCAAAACTATATCAAGACATAGAAAGAAAACTTCTGCATTTACTGGGAACAGATGGACAGAAACTTGTAAGGAACAGAAGTGACTGCTGCAAGCTCTAGAGAGGACACAGCAATTACACAGGCTGGATGCAGACTGATCACAGGGAAACAAATAGGAGCCATAAGTGAAGTGTGTGCTGCATGTAATACAATGCCTGGAGGAGCGCTCACTGCACATGGCTCAGGCTCATTATGGAGATGTTTAAAGCCATAAAAACTGACATCTGGAGGGGATAACAATATCATTAACCTGTGTTATTAGGGTGGACGTCTGCTTGAGAGCTGCGCCAAAGTCTGCTCATCAAATAAGGGGATCCTGCAACATCCAAGTACCAGGTACTGTTCCCATTGAATCCATGTGTAGGTTTCTACCTTTATCTGGAAATCATGAGCATAACTCATTTCATTAATGACTAAGACATATGTGTTGGGATTTTCCCATTTTGACTATTGACAGTTGTAGTCTATAGAAGTGCACTAGGTTTGCATGCAAATCAATGTGCTCCTTAGGACAGCAGCTGTAGTGCAAAAATTAAAATTGGAAAGTCTTGCTAGAAAAAGTCTGTGTGTAGCTTCAGCCTTAGGGTTCATTCAGAAAGACATTCCCATCCGGGTACTGACCGAGTTTAGGACAGACAGCACCCGGATTGAACACAGACCCATTAAAGTCAATGGGTCAATTCACAATTTTTCACACAGACTATCCATGTCCATGCCATGGACATCGTAGCATGCACCGTGCATCTTGATTTTCCTGCAAAATGTATTCACCCAAGTGAATGGGTCTGCAAGAAGACACACCACACACCATCTGCGGGAGGTCCATTTAAAAACTCACCATCCAGAACATGGATGAATTTGCTATCATCATTTTTTTAGCTATTTCCCAGCAAATCTGCCAGAAGATTATAGGCGTCAATTTTTGGCAGATTTACAACCGTTGAATGGGATTAAAGGTTGACATAATCTGTGATCTGCTGATGAACTGATGGAGAATCCACATGGAATATGTGCAGCCACCCAGCTGTATTGTCACTAAGAGCCATCTGTGAGTGGTTTACATCTTAAGTTATTAGGGAGTTGCTATCATGCAATTCTCTGATAGGCATTATTGCTGGTTGCATTAATGTATGTTTGCAGAATGACAAGTTTTCTGAAACCTACCTTTTGTATAAGGTTCATTCACCTGGCATACAGTATGTGCTACAATTTCTTGTTTATACAGTGCAGATTTGACCAGTATTTTGCATGTATATAAAACAAAACAAAAACAAGGAAGACTAACACACTTTTGCATAAATACAAATACAAAATGTTGAGCAAGTCTGCACTTTGGGAACCTGGTCTTAAATTTTGGTAGAAATAATGGGGTCAATAATACGTTTAGAGACCATCTGCTACCTGTCCTGATCACAAGACACCAAAGCAGTCTACGAATTTATGGGAAGTGATCCAGTATATTACAGTAACTGTATGGAGTAATGATTAGAATTCCCTGATATTCTGCAACTTTTGTACTTGTAAAACTGTAGAACAAAACACTAAAATTAGACATAGAATAAAGTGTTAACACCCTAGGTATGCTGTGTTCTGGAGGCTACCATTGCTTTTACATAACTGCTGTATATAGTTATTTACTACTCATTCAGTCCATGCCCTCCACCCCCAGCAGGAAAATGTCTACATACACAAAGGCTTCAAGTTTCATCTGCAAGACAGAATTAACTAAAGACCATGTTCAAAGCCCATGTTCTGCAGAGGAGGGGAAAGTGAATGAAATGATATCAGCATATTTTCTTCTTGGAATCCTACCTCGCCAGGGCTATCCATCTCCCATAACAGTTAGTTTTCCTTGGAATGCCTGCTTGGCAATTAGGAAGCTGACGTGTTCTCTGGCACTGGTTTGTGAGCAGACCATTTCAGTGTTGATAATGGATGAAATAAGTTTGTAAGCTGCAACTCTTGGAATTATTCATGTTTGACTTTTATCATTGAATATGCTTAGATGACAATTACCCAGGTTAACCAGAAATATTTGCACCGTTCAGCAAAATATTGATCTTCTCCAGTCCTGGCCAAAGATCTGTTCTCACTTGCCCAATGAATACTATTAGTATCTAATATTTATGCTATATTGAACACCAAGTAACATCCAATATCTGCCCATTAGAGGGCCTCTAAATGGATCTTGTATGGTGGTCATTAGTATTAGGGTGCTGCCACATGTCCTGTTTTTTTTATGTAGTTTTTGAAGTCAAACGAGCTGTGGATCATAAAAGGGAGGAAGAATTAAGGAGAAATATTATGTCTCATTTTTTTGTATCTACTCCTGGTTTTGGCTTCAAAATATGCACAATAAACCTAAATGTTTGTCTCTACCCTTCCAAAGCTTAACCATCTAGGTACATACCACTTTCTTGGCTGTTCACAATAAGTCAGTCCATACTCAAAGTTCCAAAAATTCCATTTATGGAGGAAAAAAAAAAAAAAAACAACAACGACCAAGTTTTAACATTTGGGTTTAACTGGAAAGCCAGAATCTGGTACACTGAAAAGAAGGTCTAGTTGTCCCTATTCCTAAAGAACTAACTTGAAGAGAACAAGGTGGTCTCCAATCAATCTCAGAAAAATAGATGCCAAGATCAACATCTGCATCAAATTTGTATGTTCTCCCTGTGTTTTCCACACTCCTGATTATTGGTTTCCTATATAAACAATGGGACACATCTGACCATAACTATTGGTCAGATATGGATTTTTGCCACGTTGTACAACCATTATTTGGTTATGGAAGAAAATTCCCTGGCATTTTTTGTCATCCTTACCATTATCAAGATCTCTGTTTCCTTTCTGTGAGTAGAAATGTTTTTGTTAAAAAGGATTTCCAACCAAAATATATAAAGTAATTGGCCACATATCAGTAACACAGAAACCAGAGTAGTAGCAAAAGTGTGGTGATCAATTTATTTATTTACAGAGATAGATATTTTGCTTTTATGTTTAGACGGCCATTTATACAAGAAGTGCAGACATATTGGTTGTTACATTTTGAATTAACATTTTGGTAACTAAAGGTAAAATGTTCTCAATGGTATTGGTTAAATAAGATGGTATCATCAGATTTTGTAGGTATATTAAGACTTTAGATACCTTTTCATTATAGAGTGATATTGCTTTATTTACATAAAACCCTGAAAACCTCTTTAACTTTAATAGAACTTTTTGACAATAATGTTCCTATATAAATCACTGCAACTGCCTTGAATAATATTTCTAAAGTTATAGAGAATAGCTCTAAAATGAACTTGAAAAAACTCCTGCACTATAAACAAGTGATACCTCAAGTATCTCTTGGATACGTATCTGGGAGAAGGTTCAACAAGGTTCTTGTTGAACCTTCTCTTAGCCCTTTGATTGATCAGGATAACCCTTCAACGCCACTAAGGCTCTGCCAATGATCGGCTATATGATATCACATGTCGTTAATGTTTTAATGTGTTGTACTGTGTTATGTTATTTGCTTGTACTTCAGGCTAAAACAGAAATTAAAATCCTTTCCCTTGGCTATTGTCACCAGGCAAGGACGCAGTCTATCCCCTGGGCTTGGGCTCTTTCCTGTGATGTTAGTTAGTTGGTGCTAAGTTAGTTGGGAGGCAGGAGCATGAGTAACATCTCCAGTCCTCAGCCTCAGCAAAGCTTGGGACCCAGGTAAAACTCAAGGAAAATGCCAGGGATGGATTGCAAGTAAAAATCCTTAAGGAAGTTGAGCAGACAAAAAAGTGTGTGTGGCCAAAGTCTGTAAAGATCATGTTTGTGTAAGGTTACTTGACTTCACAGCTGTTGATTGGCTCTAAAGCAGGGATGCCCAACCTGCGGCCCTCCAGCTGCAAAACTACAACTCCCAGCATGCCCAGACAGCCTACAGCTATGAGCCTACAGCAAGGCATGGTGGGAGTTGTAGTTTTACAACATCTGGAGGGCCGCAGGTTGGGCATCCCTGGTCTAAAGGCTTTCGGCCTCCATTCATTTTATTGTGGCAGCTTGCAAATGCTGCTTTTGAGTCTGTACCCCACAGTCAGACTTATAGAAATTTTATGAGGAATTTCACCCCTCGGCTGGATTGGTATGTGAAGCATTGTAACATATAAAAGGCCATCTCTGCAGGGAGCTCTTGGAGATAACTCCCTGATTCCGCTCCAGAACTTGCTGCAATTTTTATTTTTTTTACTATTTAGGATGTGTATTTCCATCCTGTGAAAGATTGTCTAATCATTTGCCCAGTTAAGACTTTGGCCCTGATTTATCAAGACCTGCACCACCAGATGAGGTGCAGGCCTCGTAATAAATTAAATGCCTCCTCTGGCAGTGTGCTGGACTGAAATCTACTCCAGCTTGTAACTGGCGAAAATTTCAGTCAGTTTCTGGTTTAAATGATGATAAATGTTCCAGGACTGATGGCCACGGCCATGCACCCCCCTTCCCACAACTTTTTGGAAACCAGTTGCAACTAAATCTAGTCGAAATGGTATTTAAAAAGTAGCAAAAACTGGTTTTGCTACTTTTTTACATTATGGTGTATGGAGGTGATAAATCGCCCCCTTTATGTTTATTTTTAAACTGCAATCTCTAATTTCCTTGTCTCATGTCTTTGCATCACACCACTGCAACAGCAAGGGCACCCCACCTTCAGGCAGAAGACTTAAACCATGGTGTGTGCCCAGGGGGAAAAACTACTACCAGGTGCTCCGCTTCATCACTGCACAGCCCTGGGAGCGAGAGAGAGAAGGACAGGCACCACCTCAGACATCACTATCAATCTCATCCTCCACCCCTCACAGCCCCCACCGGGTTGTTGAGTCTTGGATGACATTCAGGCATCATCCACAACAAAAAGACTAAAGACACTTCACCCTTGCAGATCGAGGCATCTGCATACGGCACACGAGTTTTAAAACATTAATTTTGAAAAGTATGTAGCACTGCGAGCAATTAATCTCTATAACTTTAGAAAGATCTTTTCAGGTCAGACAAGGTGGTGACAATGGAGTATAAGGGTACAGGTTACCTTTAAGCTTAGCTAGTGGTGTAGCTTTTATGCAACTTCCAAGTCATGAAACACATTTAGGGTAAGGGAGTTTCATGCAAATGTAGTCCCATTTTTGGTTTTGTATTACAGATGACATGATAATGACATCTTCCTTTCTTTTCTTCTCTCCAGTGTGATGCTGCTTTAAAATAACCATTAAGGATGCAACCAATAGGCAGACATGCTAGAAGTCTACCTGGATATTTTATTCTCCTCTGGCTTGCTGTCCTTCCTGTACGGGGCATGGCATGCCCGAAACCTTGTGCCTGTTATGTTAATACAGAAGTCCACTGCACTTTCAGATATCTCAAAGCCATCCCTAAACAGATCACGCCTCATGTGGAACGCATCAATTTAGGGTATGTACTGTACTATATTATATTATACCACACTGTCAAATACAACACATGTAGATATCATAAGTTAACATCTCTATTAAAATTAAGAAGAGAAAAACAAGACTAGGATATGCCACCAATGTCAAATAGCTGCAGATCCCACCTCTGGTTCCTGCTCCTATGTCTAGATGAGGCTCCTCAAAGTGAAGGAGCGAGCACTGTGCACGCACATGTGCCCTCCATTCAATTCTATGGGAGTTCAGAAAATAGCCAACAGAGTGTGCTCTACAATTTCCAGAACTCTCATAAAAGTGAAGTGCACCGTGCATGCACATCCACCTCTCCATGAAGCTCTATGGGAGTTCTGGAAATAGACAAGCCAGAGCTCGGCTTGTTTTCGAAACTCCTATAGTAGTGCATGGAGGGTGGCCGTACTTGCATATTGCGCTCTCCTTCACTTTGGGAAGCATGTTCTGGATATAGGCGTGTGTCTCAAACCTATCTGGCATTGGTTGCATACCGTAATGATATGCCACTAATGTGTGAGAATGGAATACCCATTTAGGCTGTTCAGACTTGCGCGTATTTGATACGCGCGTTTCTGTCGCGCATATTACAGCGTGTTTTTGGAAATAGGAAACGCGCACCGTACGCGCGTTCGTGTGATTGACCACTGTGGCATCAATCTTCAAAGAGCAGCATAAAAAAGTTATTTTAGCGGTGTGTTGTGTATATTTTCATATGCAGTAGTTTAGAAGAATTTACATTTTATTTCTTGCAGCACATGGCCAGCACTGCCAGAGAAGAGCCCAATTTATTTATGATATGCAGGCTTTTCCCAGCCAATGAGGAAAATGCCACCCTAAAAACGCTTGTAAAAAATGCATGATGTTCTTTACAAGCCCCACAAAAAACAGCAAAAAAGTATGGAGGAGGTATTTTAAAGCAAATGTGTTACCAAAAAATGTATCATCCAGTTAAAACCAGATAGTAGTGCACATCCCTTTTTTAATCTGATTTTATTTTTGATTGCATATTTATTTCTTCTATTTCCTAAACACGAATATGGGGGTGGTGGCCATCTTGCCTGGGCTGTTCTTAACAGCATTTAGGAAATTGCTTTATGGCAGCCAGATAGTCCATAGACACAATGGTCAGGAGGAGACTTCTATAGGAGAGTTCTCTAGGCATGCTCTGTGACCTGTGCATAGGTCATTGTACAAGGGCAGAATAGATAAGGCTACTTTCACACTTGCGTTATTCTTTTCCGGCATAGAGTTCCGTCAAAAGGGCTCTATGCCGGAAAAAAACTGATCAGTATGCCTTCCGTTCAGTCACTGTCGGGCATTTTGCGGTATTATGTCCGTCCAAAACGCCTGATCAGTCGCCGGAATGCCGGATCCAGCATTAATTTACATTGACTTGTATTAGTGCCGGATCCGACATTGCGAAACAACTGAAGGACGGATCCGTCCTTCCGGTCTGCGCATGCGCAGAACGGGAAAACTGTGAAAATAAGTGCAGGACGGATGCGTCCATGACAAGCGGAGGGATGGATCCGTTCTTGCAATTCTAAACGGCGGATCCGGCAGGCAGCTCTGAAGACGGAACTGCCTGTCGGATCACACGATCGCAAGTGTGAAAGTACCCTAAGATTTGACCATCACCTATTGTAAATGGAGGATCAGCCCATCTGATTTTCACCCTTTGATAAAATACTCTATATTTATTGGCTGCTAGCTATTTCTTCGCCCACCATGGAAAATAAACTGCCTTCAGCCAACCCACAGCACGCCAGCCCGCAACGGTTGGAGGGGCCATGCATGCAGTGGTTAGAGGGGCACAACCCTTCTTCTTCTTGGGGAACATCCTGGACTTTTGGGGTCTCCTGCCTGTTGGTGCCTGAGGTGCCCTTTATGTTAGGTGAGCAGGTGACTGCAAGGTAGAAGAACAGGGGCTGGGAAGCAAATGACTAGGCCAGCTTGGTCATAGTAAAATAAATTTTCACTTTTACACAGTTCTCAAGAATCTCAAGTATTTTACAGATTAGACTTCTCAAAGTCTGGGGACAGGAGGTGGCTATTATGAATGTGATCCCCCCCTCTGCAGTGTCCAACTGCAGGGTGTAGTCCTAGTTTGGATGACCTGCCTCAGGGGCAATATATTGTAATCCAACGGTCCCCATCAGTGGCATAACTAGAAGTGACTGGACCCCACAGCAAATTCCCCCTTCTGAGTTTGGGCCCCTAAACAGCCGCTTTACCTGCAGCTTCGCCCCTGGGTCCCCATTATCATTACTGGGGCTGGTAGGCATTCAGGCAGCTTCCGGCAATGTCTGATCGAAAGGGCTGGATGAACGCTATCCTTACAACAGCAGCGTACATGTCTTATCTCCTAGCCTGTTTGCCAGGAATTCACTAATAGCCATCCCATAACCAAGCAACTATTACTAACTGCCAGTTAACTGTTTGCTTCCCATACACAACCTTTTGTAATACATACAGTATGTAGTGCATAATAAAGTCAGATTACCCATTTGTATCACTGGAAGTGTTTACATCTGAGAAAACATTTAACAGCTTAGCAATGAAACATTTGATAACTTTAGCAGAATATGCACAGGAGTATCTCCCAAGAAAGAGAACCATTTCGCAAGCACCACCTATTGGAAGTGGTTCCCTATGAGTCATAATCCGACTTTCCAGCAGGCCTTGAGACAAGGGAATAACTTTAGCAGTGAACCAGCGGGTCACTACATTTATGATGGCATCAATGGAGGGAATCTCTGTAGACCAAATGATTTCACACACTTTGCCAACTTCAAGCTATAATCACATGATGAAGTTTTTGATACATATTTCTTTAAGCCAAAACAGCATATCTACAAACAGCACCCGGACAGGTAACTGAAATAGCGTATCCCTTCCCCAAAGTGAGGAAGGTAAAGTGCAGAAATGCATGTTTATCTGCCAAAATACTGAGACATGGCTACATCACATGAGAACAGTACAACACATAAATCATTATGATGCAGTTAGTTTGTGTCAGACAAGAAGTGGTTGGTTCGTGAAATGTGGTAGTCGCTTGGAGCTTCTTTCCAGAACCAGTGTCCTGATTCTATAATGAGATCCTGTTCCCATATGCACTGTGGCATAAAGGGGCATTCCTATCTGGAACATTGATGACATATCGCTGGGATATGCCATCAATGTAAGATATGTGCAGGTCCTCTGGGACCCATTCCTATCCCCAGAACATAAATCAGCACCTGATTTATGACATACAGCGTTAGCTAAAGGTCTATAGAAAATTTGACACACAAGACACACAAGTGTTTTTTTTGCTTTCGCCATTTTTGTTAATCAGGTGGCTTTTTTGTCTTTCTTGCTTACACAAGCACAGAATACTGTAGCTCTTGATGTTTTTTCAAGACAGACTAAGGGGCATTTACCAAACAATTTTTGCCACTATTGTGACAATTAAAAGTAGTAAACTATGGCACACATCATATTTGTGCTAGAATTTAAAACGTTTTGAGCTAAAGTTAAAAGGGGTGGGGCTTAGCAGGAGGGCGAGCCTGCAGCCCTAAGTTATAGCTCAAGTCCAACCCCTAGCTGGTGTAGATTTGAGTTTCTGGCAAACAGACTACCAGAGGTGCGCCAAATTGATTTAAAGGCATCTCTCTGAATCTGACTCCAGCGTACAGGGGATCAAGACTGGAATATGGGAATACCAGCCTTGCTAAATCTTCCCCATTGTTTGCAAAAAACGCCACCAAAAAAAAAGTTGCAATAAGAAAGCAAACACGTGAGGTTATTCTTGTGTTTCTACAGTCCCAAAAAAACATCAGTGCAAATTCACGTATGTAAGGCCTCTTAAAGGGGTTATCTAATCACCAAATGGCATTTATCATCTAGGAAAGTTAATACCAGGCACGTTTACATCATATATTTACATCACATTACACATTGACCATTTCCAGGGGATACGGCATGGTGGTATTCATGGTCCCCTCAACCAGAGAAGCTTAGTCCTTTAGTGGCTGGCTCCTATAGTGTCCAAGCATGGCCACCACTGCTGAACTGCAGGGTGGTCATAACTCCTGGAAATCAGTAGTGTATAATGTGATGGAAAAATTAATCAAGCTGGTCTGTGTAGGAGAAGCGGTCCAGGTCTGGGAATCAACCTCTGCTTCTCCTACACAGACCAGCAGTGCGATGTGTGCTGAGGGGGAGCGCAGGGTGAGCTGTTATCATCGGAGGAAGTACTGTAGGTAATTATTTTTATATCTGGCCATAAGTACAGTGAGAGGGTACATATCTGGGCATAACTACTGTGAAAGGGGCACATATCTTGTGATAAATACTGTGAAGGGGACACATCTGGGCATAAATACTGTGAAAGGGACACATATCTTGTGATAACTACTGTGAAGGGAGCACATATCTGGGCGTAGCTACTGTGTAGGGGCACATCTGGGCATAATTACTGTGAAGGGGGCATAACTACTATGAGGGGGCACATCTGGGCATAACTACTGTGAAAGGTACACATATCTTGTGATAACTACTGTGAAGGGGGCACATATTTGGGCGTAGCTACTGTAAAGGAGCACATCTGGGCATAATTACTGTGAAGGGCGCATAACTACTATGAGGGGGCACATGTGGGCATAACTACTGTGAAGGGCTCAATGAAGGCATAACTACTGTGAGGGGGCACGTGTGGGCATTACTACTGTGAGAGGGGCATAATGTGGGCACAACTACTGTAAGGGGCACAATGTGGGTACTGATGCTGTGAAGGTTACAGTGTGGGCATTATCACTGTGATAGGGCATAACTACTAGGGCATGTGGGCATAGCTACTGTGTGGTAACACAAAGGGGAAATAATTACTATGTGGGGACATTAGGGATACTGGGTGACATTGGGTGTGAATAAATATATGTTCGGCGGAGTTAGAGGCGTGGCCTAGCATGAAAAAATTTGCTCCGCACATGTTGTCCTCCTTTCTGCTTTTCAAAACATGGGAGGTATGATTATATGACGTCTCAACTTTTACATTCTCACTTGATATTTATATGTCTTTTACTTTTACAGCTTTCTGCTCCCTTTTATTTCCTGTTACTACATATTTTTTACATTGCAGCATTAAGTGGCTGCTATCTTCATAAATCCAAGGCCAGTAACTGCAGTCAGCTGTATAGCAATTACCCTTCAGTACTTACATGTCAGTGGCTGGTGCAAATGTGAAACTAAAAAAGATGTGTAATGAAGCCTGAGACCCATAAACCTGACATAATTTTACATTATCTGCTTTTTACTATTGAAGAGCTACGTATACTCAGGGTGGCTCATCAATATCAGATTGGCAGGGTCAGACCCCCGCCGATCAGTTGTTTGAAGAGAAGGCAGCTCATATGAGTGTTTACCTGCTTGTCACACCATTTGCAGTGGTGAGCAGGGGTAATTATAAGGCGTCCCCATCCAATTCTATAGGATGGCTCTGTCTGTTCAAGTGAATACTACTGAGCCCTCCCATAGAAGTGAATGAGGATAGGTCAACAATAGTAAAAAGTGGACAACCCCTTTAAAGGGGTTGTCCACTTTCTGGTTAATGCTGACCACTGTGTTTTAACTTTATCACTGTGGAGGCAGACAGGCTCAGTGTTTGTGTATGCCTACCATGTGTGAGGATGATGGGGCAAGCATGTGGTGCACCTTCCTAGAGGTTACTTGTGGCAGTGCTTTCAGGATGCCCATGACCGAATGCTGGTGTTCTGGAGGCTCCTCTTCAGCCCACCGTTGCGCTAGGTGATGCGTGACACATGTCTCCAGCAGATATTGTCAGTGGGGTCCAGAGCAAGGTAGGTGTGTGAGTACCTGACTCAGGCACAGGACCCTTTTTGTCGTAGTGCTGCATGCATGGCTTTGGCTTGCAGATCTGGCACTAAGAACCAAGATTAAATTCTGGGGTCTGGAGGTATGAAACATATAAAGAGGGTCAATTTATGCAAACCGCTATGGCCTGTGGAACTTTGAGTCACTGTTCAGTAAATATTCGTTGGACTTTCACTTACTATATGTTTGTTTATTTCTCTCTGCATATTTGTGAGTGATAAGAACATATATTAGGAAACTAATCAGCATCAAAAACAGGAGTATGTTTTTAATCCATTGTGAGTTGCTTAAGATTAGTATTTTTATTCTGTGCAAGTTTCTGGGGGATTCCCATATGAGTTGAATTAGACATGAATATAGGACCACACCCATGGCTGCATTAAGGGTGTATCTCCTACATTCAACAAGGAGAATGAGACCTTGCTCTGGACATTGATCAGACCTTTTTACCCTTTTCTACCAGTGTCTACTCAGCTATTGGATATCTGTAGCATGTTATTCTTGAATATGTAATTCGTTTGGAGCTGTCTACTGGGGGGCTGCACTGTCTGTCTCTGACTTGTGTTTTTTGCATGGGCATGGAGTGTCACATGACTTAAGTGCCTGTGACATGTGGCTTACATGCCTGTGACACGTGAGTTAATTGCATATGACGTATGCCTCAAGGGTTTGTGATGCATGACTTAAGTGCCCATGATAAGTAACTTAAGTGCCTGTGATGTTCAGGCGTCAGGACTAGAATGTATGGCTTAGTGGTTCTTCTGACGTATAAGATTTGGCCTACTATGGCGTGCCTTAGCCTGCTGCTGGCAGAGGCGCATTATTCATGAGGCAATGTGAGCATCTTGCCTCAGGCAGTGTTGTGCTAGGACTGCAACGGGTGGCAATGTATCCTCTATCCCTGCACTCCTGCACAGCCCTGACTACAGTTATGTCATACAGTCAATAAAGGGAATCTCTGGGAATAATTTAAAATGGCCACCAGCAACCTGTCCTAGAATGTGAGCAGACTGGTTTCCTCCACTTGCAGAGCAGCTTAGAGGGGTAGAGGACAGTGCTTCACTATATACTATGCTCTGGCACTTGCATATGCTACATATTGGTGAGCACCGCTGTCAGGCTGCTTAGCCACGATGGAATATAATAAGCAGGATCACATCATTACCATCTATTACAGAGCAGTGTAGTGAGGCCCCATGCCCTCACCCTCCTAGGTGGCTCTGCAAGTGGAGAAAACTTTTATAGTGCCTTGAAGCAAGGGTACTTTGGCCTATGAACGTTTGTTGAAGTGTACCCCTATTGCTACTACACAAAGCCATCAAGTCCCTATTTTATTGCACTTTGAAGGGTTAACTTGCACTGTGATTTATACTGTTGCGTGCACGTATACTGTTTTATATTGTTGAACTGTATTTTATGTTTATTACATAGTAACATAGTTTGTTAGGCTGAAAAAAGACATCTGTCCATCGAGTTCAGCCAGTTATCCTGCAAGTTGATTCAGAAGAGGGTAAAAAAAAAACTGTGGGGTAGAGTCCAATTTTCCTCATTTAAGGGGAAAAATTCCTTTCTGATAACCTGTGTAGCCCTAGTTGGGGGGTTATGAGTAATATCCCTCCCACAACAGACTCTGGCACTGGCCTATATGTATAATGGGACCTAGAGCCTTTGCTGAATGGGAGAATGGGAACATAAGTGAAGTATATCAGTGCCTCCACCCAGGATCTCACAGTCTGAAGAATACATATAGATGCCACATAAGGTAATAACAGTAACTTTATAAGGGTAAGAATGATAATAGTACATACATGCAATATACTGAGAACTCGGCAGTATTACAATAACCAGGGATCCTGCAACAATATTAAGTTATATACCCGGGTATATATATATAGAAAGAGTCCTGTGCACGATACCTCCAGGCAACAGAAGAGATTATCCAGGTGCAGGGGCCCCTGTGGATGACTGTAGATCCAGGATTCTTTGAGGAGATGACAGACAGCTGATCAGGAGAGGATGATGACGATGGTGAAAGGATTTCTTCCAGGCAGCAAACAGGGCAGCAGCAACAGTAGTAGATGCAGGCCTAACTACCCCAACACTGAGTCCTTAACCTGCCAACTAATCTACCAGTGCAACCGGGCCTCTATCTAGTTGGCCATCGGAAGCCTAACCTATCACTGCCTTGAAATATATACTGATCCCTAACTACAATTACTAGATAGATTCTGTGAAAATATAAGTAACACAGAGCAGAGCTACAGGCTCAGGAGATAATAAGGAGCAGGTGGCAATCTATTCCTATACACTCCAGCTTCACTAGCTAATCTTAAGGATATAGATGCTCAAATATCTGTTTATCGATTCCTCCTAGTTATAAAGATTACACATGCCACTTGCTTTTGACTCCTAGAAACATAAGATGTCTCCTCACTACAGCTCGGCCCCTCATGGTTCTGACTGACTGTTTATAAAACAAACGTACTGAATCCCCAGGGTTTCTGAAGCAAAGCAGCAGGGGTAAAGAGGCTAAATATACTACATCTCAGCAGTATTAGCAGTTCCCTACACCTGTAATATTATTACACTCCAGATATACATCTGGAACTCTTGTAGTAAATTCACCATCACCACCTCTTCAGGCAGAGAGTTCCATATTCTCACTGCTCTTACCATAAAGAATGTTTGTGTACAAACCTTCTTTCCTCTAGATGTAGAGGATGTCCCCTCATCACAGTCATAGCTATACTTATAAATAGATCATGGGAGAGATCTCTGTACTGACCCCTGATATATTTACTGTATGGTTATTAGATCTCCCCTCAGTCGTCATTTTTCTAAAACAAATAATGCTACTTTTGATTTTCTTTCTGGGTACTGTATTCCACCCATTCCAGTTATTACTTTAGTTGCCCTCCTCTGAACCTTCTCCAGCTTTGCTATGTCTGTCTTTTTCACGGGAGCCCAGAACTGTACACAATACTCAAAGTGTGGTCTGACTATGCAGCGTCCCACTAGTGTACATGGGTACTGCAAAAATGTTTTATTGTAATTTTATGCCATCTCTTATCTCATGTCATTCTTTGTCATACAATTATGTGATTCATCCTGTAAGATCCTCATTCACAGGCTGATTAGCTGCACTGCACTAGTTTCACCACTAGATGGGGGAATAGTGTCATAGTCTCTATATAGACCAGCTCAGGCCTAGTCAGGGGAGTCTTTGAGTATTTAAGCCTTCAGCCTAGAGTCAAGAAGTTCAGCCATGTTGGAGCTGGGAAGAGGAGAGGGGGCAGGAGAGAGCCCCTCTCTCTCAGCTTTCTTGGGTACCATGGTCCATAGAAACCAAGGAGGCATCCAAATCCTAAGAGCCAAAAAAGCAGGCAAGGAAAGATGAGATCCATTTCTACAGTTCATTCCTCCGGAGTGACCAGTGACAAATTTTACAAGTAAGAGGAGGAAGGATTATTTTATACAAGAAAGACAAAGGAGTATATCAGCCATTTTAGAGGGCTTTCCAGTCACCTTTGTATCCGGTGTAGGACATGTAACTTCCGGCAGCCCCACCGCCAGTTTAAATTCTGAGAGCAGAAAGGCCATCTGCTAGAAAGCACTGAAGTAGAAGCTAAGGAATCGGCAAATCATCTTGATTGGGATTAGTGCCAGTCAAGAGCTCCAGACCCGAAATACTGGTTTATTTACTATATGCCTGATATGCAGCTGTACACATACAAAGCCTGTGAACTGTGGACTTACTATATTCTGCCTCAATTGATATGAGAGACTGTATTACTTCTGGTTGTAACTGTTACCAAGAAGCCACTATTCAGTAAAAGTTGTGAGTTGGATTCAACTTGTGTTCTGCTCCTCAATTACTACTACTATTCCTACCATTTTTGTACCACAACGGTACTGGTGTCACTACTAAAGGGACCTAGCCATAAGCACGTAAAGCCAAGTCACCACCAAGGGCACCTCAGCCACCACCTGGCCTGTGTCCCTTACATCAGCGCGTGCCCCGGAGAATCCAGTGCTGTTCTCCTCTTCACTCTATGCAGCCCTGCCCAGGGACGACAAAACTGTGAGTAAACCAAAAACTGTGTTTTCCCCCTCGGCCTATTTACACTCACACTTTTCCCCTGTTGGTCTGGCATACTGCATCTAGTGATTTGTAAAGTGACAGGACTATGTTCTCATCACATGCATCTATGCTCCCTTTTGATGCACCCCATGATCTTATTGGTCTTGGCAGCATACATAGTTTTACTTTACATAGTTTAGTGTCATCTGCAAAAATTGATATTTTACTGTGCAAGCCTTCTACAAGATTATTAATAAATATATTGAAGAGAATGGGGCCCAATACTGACCCCTGAGGTACCCCACTAGTGACAGTGACCCAATCTGAGTGTGTACCATTAATAACCACCCTCTGTTTTCTATCACTCAGCCAGTTACTTACCCACATACAGATATTTTCTCCTAGTCCGAGCATCCTCATTTTATATACTAACCTTTTATGTGGTACAGTGTCAAATGCTTTGGAGAAGTCAAGCTATATGACATCCATTGTCTCTCCCCTGGTCAAGTCTAGAACTTACCTCCTCATAGAAAACTGATTAAATTAGTTTGAATTGACCGATTACTCATGAAGACATGACAATACATTTAGCTAGTCAAATTCTTCTTTTTTTAAGTCTGGTATTTTTGTTCCTCCCTCTTTTGAATGACAATTTGAAGGTTATTATTTTATGGTCACTATTTCCCAGGTGTCCCCCAACCTGCATATTTCAGGTCTATTGGTTAATAGTAAGTCTAGTGTGGCCGTCCCTCTTGTCGGATCCTAAACCAGTTGGACAAGAACTTGTTTCCATGACAAGATCTAGAGGTTTCAGTTTCCCAGTCTACAGTATATCTAGGAAGTTGAAATCTCCCATAAGAACAACCTCATTGTGATTTGCCACCTCATCTATTACCCTTAATAGTACATTTTCTGTGGACTATCATATTAAGTGGCTGATAACAAGCTCCTATCTTTATTTTATTATTGTTTTTGCCTCCATTTATTTCTATCCACAGTGACTCCACCTGTTCATTTCCCTTACTTATATCTTCTGTGAGTGTAGGCTTTAGACAGGACTAAAGGCAAACCCCTCTCCTCTACAGTTGTTATCATCTTTTTTAACTCCTTAAGGACCGGGCTCATTTTCACCTTAAGGACCAGGCCATTTTTTGCAAATCTGATTAGTGTCACTTTATGTGTGAATAACTTTAAAACGCTTTTACTTATCCAGGCCATTCTGAGACAGTTTTTTCATCACATATTGTACTTCATGACCGTGGTAAAATGGAGTGAAAAAAAGTTCATTTTTATTTATAAAAAAATATCAAATTTACCAAAAATGTTGAAAAATTTGCTAATTTCCAAGTTTCAATTTCTCTACTTATACCAGGCCCTTTATTACTTTAATATTCCCTATATGTATACTTCATGTTTGAATCATTTTGGGAATGCCATTTTGTTTTTTGGGGACGTTACAAGGCTTAGAAGTTTAGAAGCAAATCTTGAAAATTTTCAGACAATTTCCAAAACCCACTTTTTAAGGACCAGTTAAGGTCCTTACATAATAGAAACCACCCAAAAATGACCACATTCTAGAAACGACACCTCTCAAGGTATTCAAAACTGATTTTACAAACTTTGTTAACCCTTTAGGTATTACATAAGAGTTAATGGCAAATGGAGAAAAAAAATTTGAATTTTGATTTTTTTTTTGGGCAAATTTTCCATTTTAATCCATTTTTTCCAGTAACAAAGCAAGGGTTAACAGCCAAAAAAAACTAAATATTTATTGCCCTGATTCTTTAGTTTGTAGAAACACCCCATATGTGGTCGTAAAATGCTGTATGGCCAAACGGTACGGCATAGAACGAAGGGAACGCCATATAGTTTCTGGAAGGCAGATTTTGATGGACTATTTACACCATGTCCATTTAAAGCCCCCCCCCCCCCCCCCGATGCACCCCTAGAGTAGAAATTCCAAAACAGTGACTCCATATAAGAAAGTACACCCCTCAAGGTATTTAAAACGGATTTTACAACTTTGTTAACCCTTTACGTGTTTCACATGAGTTAATGGCAAATGGAGAAACAATTTTAGAATTTTGATTTTTTTTTGGCAAATTTTTCATTTTAATAATAAAACAAATATAAAGTCTCACCCCACGTGCATTATTTCTGAGAATTGCACTTTATTTTGATCTCAAGTAGTACATTCGCTATTAGTATATTTTTATGGATTTTTAGCAATATATTTGAGGCAACCAGCATTATCCCCATTTGTAAGAGATCAGCGCTGTTTTTGTATGTACGATCGCTTATTTGTTTTATGTATCTTTTATCCTCTTTTAATAAATGTATTTAAATTTCACTCAATTTGATATCCAGTTGTGAGTGCTCAGTCCATTTTACTAAGTAATCTATACATTTTCCATTTTAATCCACTTTTTCCAGTAACAAAGCAAGGGTTAAGAGCCAAACAAAACTCAATATTTATTGCCCTGATTCTGTAGCTTGCAGAAACATCCCATATGTGGTCGTAAACGCCTGTATGGCCAAACGGCAGGGCACAGAAGGAAAGATTTCTGGAAGGCAGATTACACTGGGATCATTTTAAGCTGCCATGTCCCATTTGAAGAACCCCTGATGCACCCCTAGAGTAGAAACTCCCAAAAAATTACCTCATTTTGGAAACTACGGGATAAGGTGGCAGTTTTGTTGGTACTATTTTAGAGTGCAAATTATTTTTGGTTGCTCTATATTACACTTTTTGTGAGGCAAGGTAAAAAAAATAGCTGTTTTGGCACCGTTTTATTTTTTGTTATTTACAACGTTCATCTGACAGATTAGATCATGTGGTATTTTTATAAAGCAGGTTGTTACGAACGTGACAATACCAAATATTTTTTTGGTTGTTTGTTTCGGTTTTACCTAACAAAGCATTTTTGAAAAAAAAATATTTTTTTGTTTCTTCTTAATCTGAAAGCCATATATTTTTTTTTTTTAGGATAACCATCTTATGTAGGGGCTTATTTTTTTAAGTATGAGATGGCGGTTTGAATGGTACTATTTTAAGGTGCATATGACTTTTTGATCACTTGGTATTACACCTTTTGTGATGTTTGGTAAAAAAAATGGCTTTTTTGGCTCAGTTTATTATTTTTTATGGTGTTCATCTGAGGGGTTAGGTCCTGTGATTATTTTTATAGAGCAGGTTCTTACGGATGTGGTGATACCTAATATGTATACTTTTTTTTTTGTTTGTTTGTTTCACTTTAGCACAATAATAGCAGTTTTGAAGCATAAAAAAATCATATTTTAGTGTCTCCATTGTCTGAAAGTGATAGCTTTTTTATTTTTTGACTGATTGTCTTAGGTAGGGTCTAATTTTTTGCGGGATGAGATGGTAATTTGATTGGTTGTATTTTGGGAGGCATACTCCTTTTTGATCGCTTTGTATTACATTTTTTGTGATGTAAGGTGGCAAAAAATAGCTTTTTTTACACCGTTTTTATTTTTTTTTTTTTACAGTGTTCAACTGAGGGGTTAGGTCATGAGATATTTTTATAGAGCCGGTTCTTACGAACGTGGCAATACCTAATATGTCTATTTTTTTTACTTTAACACAATATTAGTATTTTAGAGAAAAAAAATGTTTTAGTGTCAACATAGTCTAAGAGCCATATTTTTTAACATTTTTTGGGGTGATTGTCTCATAAAGGGGCTCATTTTTTGCAGGATGAGGTGACGGTTTGATTGGTACCATTTGGGCGTAGATACAACTTTTTTGATCACTTTTATTACCTTTTTGGGAAGTGAGGTGGGCAAAATTCTATCATATTTTTTCTTTTTAAGGCGTTCACTGTGCGGGAAACGTAACATAACCGTTTCATAGATCAGGTTGTTACAGATGCGGTGATATCAAACATGCGTAGTGTATTTTATTTTTTTTAATTTTAATTAGTGATTAGGGTTGAGCGAACTTGTAATTTTAAGTTCGGCGTCCAAAGTTCGGGTTCGGGTTATCGAAGAATTCCATTATGGATTCCGCTACCACGGACCATAATGGAATTTGGAATCCATAAGGGGATTCTTCAATGAACCCGAACGCTGAACTTAAAAAAACAAGTTTGCGCAACCGTCTTTTACTGCTCTACTCCCTTCTTCTCCTTCACACAAAGCACAGGAGCTCCGCCCCTCATGTCACATGATCATTATACCAGGCCCTTTACCACCTCTTATCCAATCCAGTACTGAGCCATGCCCCCTGCACTGATCACATGACGGTGACGTCACCCCAGGTCCTTAGTGTTGTCCAAGGTTCAGGTTCATTGAAGAATTCCCTTATGGATTCAAAATTCCATTATGGTCCGTAGTATCGGAATCCATAACGGGATTCTTCGATAACCCCAACCCGAACTTTGGACGCCGAACTTAAAATACAAGTTCGCTTAACCCTATTAGTGATAAATATGCGGCTGTAAGAAAAAATTATTCTTTTTTTATTTTTACTTTTTTTTTTACCCAGACCCACTTGGTTCTTGCAAATGCAGTAGATCTGATGCCTCTATAATACAATACAGTACACTATATAGTGTACTGCAATGTATTTTTACTTTACATCTATCCATCAGACTTCTGTCTTTAGCAGAAGTCTGATGCAGCTTAGTGTTACCATGACAATCAGATGCATCTGAAAGTGTCCGGTTGCCATGGTAACCATCACCTCCTGCTACAAAAGAGCAGGAGGTGATGGGGAGGCAGGGGGCCCCCCTCCCTCTGTAATCCCGTCAAGTATCGGGTGGCTACAGCGCATAGTAGCCCTGATGGGTGAGGGTATTCGTAACCATTATTCCTATCTCCAGCTAGAGAGGACACAGCCAATGTTTGATTTCTTTATTGATGATGTAGCGCAATTCCTCCTCAGTTTGGTTCTGTTCACCAAGGCTGACCAGGTGCAAAACTGTGTGACAACGCCTTGCTTTGCATAGGTGATATGCTGCCAGGCCACTGTGAACTGTAGCAAAAAAGTCCAAATGGATCCAGCAAGTAAAATAAATGATTCTTTTTTTCTTCATTTAAAAAAAAAGTATAAACAAGTAATCCTCCTGCATAAAATTAATACGTTTCAACCATAAGACAGGTCTTCTTCATGGATTCATAGTATAAAGTATTTAGATACAGGCATGTAACAGCTTTTTAAGCAAAAAGGGGGAATTAAATCAAATGACAATGTTAAGGAACGCCCGTAGTGCAGGTGTAGGATAAAATGTAGATTGAAATGAATGGGTCCGCATCCTATCTGCAAAAAAAACGTAACGGACACGGAAATAAAATACGTTCGTGTACATGTAGCTTAAGGTAAAAATCCAAAAAGCTTCTCTCTCCAATAATAATTTTTTGAAACTGTGCCCTCGCTTGCATAATTTTACTTTTCTATCCAAATTAAACGCAACCTTACTATTATGTTGTTCCAAAAAGTGTTTCGATGCGCCAGAGATGTTACGATTTTTATTTTTGTTGGTGATATCATTCAGATGCTCAAGAAAACGCACCTTCAGTTTTCTGGTTGTACTGCCTATGTAAGCTAAATTGCATAGTGTGCACATGATCATATATATGATGCCTACTGTGTTGCAATTTATGTAGCTTTTTATTTTGTATTTTTATTTTTCGGGATGTCTGGGAATTCTTTGGTTGAGTGAAAGTAAGAGTAGGTTTTGCAGGGATGATTCCCACAGGGATAAACTCCTAAACTAGATAGCCATGTGCGAGATTTGGAATAATTTGTTTTTAAATCGCTAGGTGCGATTTTTGGCCTATTGTTTTAGCTTTCCTGTAAGACACTCTAAATTCTTCTGATAATATGTGGTGTAATTTTTCATCTTCATAAAGTATTGGTATATATTTGTAAATTAAAGAGCGTACGTGATAAAAAAAAAAGGGGGATTATATCGTAAAGTAAGTGTTGGCATGAGTTTTTATTTTTGTTCCTTTTGTGTTCTTTTGTTAAAAGCTCATGTCGTGTTAACTTGTTAACACGGGCAGTGGCTTGTTCAAGAAAACGCACCTTCAGTTTTCTGGTTGTACTGCCTATGTAAGCTACCATTATTTGACTAGCAGAAGGAGCAGCAAAAGCAAGAGACAGGTTCAGGACAGTTGAGGGCACAGAGGCAGTCAACCTTTCCAGTACAGCTGCATTGTTGGTTAAAACAGGACTACTGGATGCTGCTAACACCACACCTTCTTCTGCTGCTACTCGTGCCGGCTACAGCAATATTTTTGCCACTGCCCATTCTTTTGGACGGTCCAGGCAACTGTTTGTTGGCCATAGTGTACAGTAACTGAGTCAGTAATGTAACGGATTAACTAAGAATGTGGCAGCAGTTCGACAAGATGCACATGGCGGTATTTTAAACAGCCCTTTACAACTAAGGCACCCTAAATCTATGTACAAACTCACAGAGTAATGGGGATTGTGGCAGCCATTAGACAAGATATGTAAATGTAGCAATATATTAGACCGGCCTTTAATACTGAGGCACACTAATTTTGTGTATAAACTAACAGATTAACAGGGATTGTGTCAGCAGTTGAACAAGATAAATGATATATGAAACCACCCTTGAATACTGAGGGACAGTAATTCTATGTATAAACTAACAGATTAACAGGGATTGTGGCAGCAGTAGAACAAGATAGAGGTAAGGATATATAAGACCACCTTTGAATACAGAGGGACAGTAATTCTATGTATAAACTAACAGATTAATGGGGATTGTGGCAGCAGTTGAACAAGATGCACATGGTGATTACACTGAACCTGCATTGTCCCTGCAGTTTTCCTATGCTCTCCCTACAGTGTCTAAAACCTCTCCCTACGATCTCCCTACACTGTCCGTGCACTCTCCCTGTCCAATATTCTACGATAAATAGCTTTCTAAAACACTGTCCCTAGCGCATAAGTGTTTGTGACATCTTTCCCTAAGATGAGCACAGTGAAATTGTGGAGACCATGCAGGATCAGGCTTCTTATGGGCCTTCTCACTTTCACTTTCTAACACATGCAGCAGCTATTTTACGTTACCACGAAGTGCAAGGAAAATTCAGATTTGTGGCAAATTGAATTTTTCCTAAACTTCAGCTCGAATTCCACTTCAGATGTTTTGATTCGCTCAACACTAATGATAAGTTAGAGCTCATTGAGAATGCACAATAGTGCACAGAGCCTTTATGGCTCCCTTCTATGGAGCAGAACCTACATGAACTGAAATACAGGCTTTTACAATATATATCCTGGTATTCTGGTGCTGATAATATACCACCTGATTCATTTTTCTGCATCACAGCTACTGTGCATTGGTAGAGAATGTGTTTGTGTGTATGTAGGCTCAACTGGATGGACTGATGTCTTTTTTTGGCCTTATAAACTATGCTACTATATATATATATATATATATATATATATATAAACTGAAAGAAGGGCCAGCAGCACTCAATAAATCCGTGAACAACGTTTATTCACCCAGTGTTCGGAACAAACAGCAACGTTTCGACTGCTTGTTGCAGTCTTTCAAGCAGTCGAAACGTTGCTGTTTGTTCCGAACACTGGGTGAATAAACGTTGTTCACGGGTTTATTGAGTGCTGCTGGCCCTTCTTTCAGTTTATATATTATGGACTTTGATGCCAGTCCTTAGGCCTTGATTTGCACCCACAGTCTACGAGTGTGCTGCTACCTCCTTCACCTACTTCTATATATATATATATATATATATATTGTACTGAAGAGTAAAAGGGTAATGTTTTATACTTTTGACTTTCAGGCTCCATATCTCACCATCCACTACAGCTTCGAACATAAGACTACCATCATGTCATAGACAATCATCTTGGCTATCTGATACATAAATTGGACTTGCAACTATTTAGAATATGATTAGATTATTGTCATGTCACTGCATTGTTTTGCTCCTGGGGTGGAACAATCTTTTTCTTCTTGTATGCTACAAATTATAATGTGTTCTCATATTCCCTAATAGCTTAGAGTTTTATTAGGTTGATTCCAAAGTGAAAGGACACTGCATTGTTACTGTTTTGCTCCTAAAATTCTAAATTTGTATTATTTTATAAGTATTTTGCAAATCTACCTTTGGCTTTCAACACTGCCTGAATCCTTCTGGGCATGTCTCAACCGAAATCTGTTCCCAGGTCTCTTCTACACGTTCCCAATGTTGGTGCATACTGGTCAATTCACTTGGATCCAAAAACAGCTTTTTATTAACTCTAGCCACAAGTGTTCGATTGAGGTCTGGGGAGGCCAATCCAGCACCTCACCAGTCTCGACATACGCTTTGGGTTTGTTGTCCTGCTGGTACACTATGTCGTCCTTTTCATACCCATAGTACTCGAGTGTACAAAGTAACTCATCTTGTAGAATACTCACAGCTCAGCATTGAGACCACCATTGATCCTGGTCAAGTATTTAACACCTTTGGCTGTGAAACGAGGCTTTCTCCACTGAGCTTGAGAGTTTATTCAATTTCTCAATCCATTAGTCCCCTTTCCCTTGTTTCTTCCAGACCCATTTGCACCCATCAAAACCCAGTCTACTGATTTTCGCCTCATTGCTCCAATTAAGACTTTTCCAATCTTCTACTGTCCACTGTTTGTACTTTTTTTGCAAACTCAAGCCGACGCTTCTTATGACGACATTGAAATTGAGTCTTCTTCACCTTTATTTAGGCCACCATTACAGAATTGTGTAATGCGCGTCACACAGTGCTTGGATGGATGCCTTGCATCTCACTATTTCAAAGCATACAAGTCACCTCCACTGATGTGTTTGTTGCGCTAGAACTGACAGACCTTGTGATGAGCCAACTTGTTGACTCTGATATTTTGCCTGGATGTCCATCTCTAGGCTTTGGAATGGATTTTGTATTCTTCTAAAGCCTTGTGCACACCACAGTTGTTTTTAGCGGTCTGCAAAATGGGGTTCCGTTGTTCCGTGATCCGTGTCCGTTTTCGGTTCCGTGGCCTGCCAGAAAAAAAGAAGCGAAAAAAAAGTGTAATTTTAATATCTCCACCCAGGATAATGGAGTATATATGCAGGTCATGGACGCGGAGGACAGTCGGATGTGCCTCTGCATTTTTTCACGGTCCCATTGACTTTAATGGGTCAGCGAACCATTTTTCACGGACAAGAATAGGACGGGTTATATTTTTTTGACGGACAGTAATCACGGACCACGGACGCAGAGGACAAACTGTGCATTTGACGAGTTTTCCACGGACCCATTGATAACCAAGGGTTCACAGAAAAGCACAAAAAACGGCTCAACGGACACAGAATCAAACAACGGTCGTGTGCATGAGGCCTAACTGTCATGGCACTCATGTCTTGCAGTTTGGCAATTGTCTTGGCCAAGATACCGCTATCGATTAGCTGGCTGATGCTGTTTCTCTTTTCTTGGGAAATGTTATTCATGGCTGCTCCTGGATTCGAACCAGTGACCTTTCACTTGGGAATCAACCTAATTACACTCTAAGCTATTAAGGAATGTGAGAACAAAAAGAAGAAAGAAGTAAAAGATTGTTACACCACCAGGAGCAAAACAGTAATAATGCAGTTACATGACAAGAATCTGCGTTACTAATCATATGCTAAATAGTTGCAAGTTCAATTTATGTATGAGATAGCCAAGATGATTATCTAAAAAATGATGTTAGTCTCGTGTTCTAAGCTGTAGTGGATGCTAAGATATGGAGCCTGAAAGTCAAAAGTTCAAAACAGTGTTACCCTTTTGCTCGTCAGTATATATATATATATATATATATCTATACTTTAACTACTCCACAAGAAGACAAAAAGGAATTATTTTTTAACCATTTTTTTATTTTAATAAGAACAAAAAACCTGACAGTATGTTTTTAAATAGGTTGTTTGTTACACACTACAAAATAAAAATCAGAAAGTGTATAATCAGCTCACCACTCCAGGCAGGTAATATAACATGTCAGACGTCCATGCAAAGGAAAATCTTCAGTCGGAACAGGTACCAATGCAAAATCCAAAAATAATTCTTCCAACACCAGATAAAATGTCCAAATGTTATTGTCATATCATTCAACAAAATTAGAGTAAAGAAAGACTACTGAAAAAGTTAATATATGTTCTGAGTCACAGCCTTGTTACCACTGTTTACCATCCTTTACCCATAGGCAAATATATTGCTATTACTTTGACATTATTAATGCTATCTTGGCATGAAAGATCTTGAAACAGATTGGATACAGAATACTAGGAGACCTTTCACAACACAATTTTTACAACAATCTGGGCACACAATTTTCTTATCTCTACTGATAATATATGACTATTGGTAGAGATTCTATATGATAAGTGTTGAAGCAGTGAAGTGCCACAGACTTTATTTTGTTATCCTATGTAATACATCAACGTGCATGCTCGGTTATCTGATAATTTTATCTTTTCTTTATTGGTGAGGCATTATTGGATTAGGGATACCATTTTATTAATATAATAAATGTTATTTCTTAACCTAAATCAGTAGTGGCTAGTAAATAGGCATTTTTTCCCCATAGGGCAACTGGTGAGTGAATTTATCTTTATCTATTCCACCATTCACTAAAGATCAACATGTAACATGAGGTCCTTTTCTAGGGAATTTCTCTGGCCTACTTTTTGTCTCTCAGCTCTTCACAGGCAACTAGTACACACTATTTAGCCATAGTCTTTCCTCTTCTTGGAAAGTACTTCTATGTAAATATTCATTACAAAAGTGACACCTAGAGACAGCATTATAGTGTTACAGTACTAACCCTAACACATACACCCAAGGAAAAACTAAAATTTTGCATGAACATTAGTATTCAGACCCTTTACTATGATACTTTAGTTCTGGGGACCTCCTATTTCCCTTGATCATCTTAGAGATGTTTCTACAATTTTATTGGAGTCTTAATGTTGACTATGCATATCAGAGCAAAAACCAAGCCCCGAGGAGAAAAGAACTGCCTGTAGAGCTCAAAGACAAGATTGGAGGCACAAATCTGAAGAAGGGCATAAAAAAAATTCTGCTCAACTGAAAGTTCCCACACAGTGCCCTTCAAAATTCTTAGATGGAAGAAATCTGAAAAAACTAGAGCTGGCCACCCCATGAAACTATGCAACAGGTGAGAAGTGTCTTGGTAAGAGAGGTGACCAAGAACCCAAAAGTCACTCTGATTGAGCCATAAAGATCCTGTATGCTGATGGTAGAAACTGCCACAAGATCAACCATTAGTGTAGCAGTACACCAATCTAGGCTTTATGGTCGAGTGACCAGAAAGAAGCCTCTCCTCAGTAAAATACACTTGAAAGCTTGCCTTGAGTTTAAAATAAATGCACTTCAAGGACTCTCAAACTGTGACAAACAAGATTCTCTGGTTTGATCAAACCAAGATTGAATTTTTTAGCCTCAATTCTAAGTGTCATGTCTAGAGGAACCTGATACTAATCATCACCTACTCAATGCAGTTTTTCAGTGTATGCGACAGGAAGAATGGTCAGGGATGAGGGAAAGCTGAATGGAACAAAGCGCACAGACATATTCTTAATAAAAACCTGATCCAAAGTACTCTGGGCTGAAAGGTTTACCATCCAACAAGACAATGACCCTAAGCACACAGCTAAGTCAAAACAGGAGTGGATTAGAGACAAATGTGTGAATGTCCTTGAGTGGCCCAGCTGGACCCTTGACTTGAACTCAATCAAACATCTTTGGAGAAAATGGCTGTTCACCAACAGTCCCTATCCAACCTGATAGAGCTTGAGAGCATCTTCAGAGAAGAATGGCAGGAAATCCCCAAATCCAGGTGTGCAAACCCTGTGGCATCATATCCAAGAAGACTGGAAGCTGTAATAGTTGCCAAAAGTGCCTCAACTAAGTACCGAGTAAAGGGTCTGAATACTTATGTCAATGCAATTTTAATTTTCCCTTTTCAATCAATTAGCAAAGATCAGTGATGACAAAGGAGAGCGGGTGGTCTGTAAAGGGTTAAATAAGCCCCATATATAAACTGTACATGTATTCTTTCCTGGTTACAGCTGGTTAGTATGTAGAAACATCACAGCACCCTGGCCTTGGAAAGACATAAAACTGGTGGCAAGAATCCAGTCAATAAATGAGACTCTTGTAAAAGAGATTGTAGCATATGTGATTTCTAAGAAAAATTATGAAGTTATTTCTAGGCAAGAAATCTCTCTAAGGTATGCTTTATAGATGACTTCATACTCCTGGAGACAGACATGTACTGAATGTTAAAATGTAATTTCCAGTGTCTTCTAAAGGGTTGCCAACCTATTCCCAAAATCGCGCATAGCCGCTATTTCTTATGCACAAATCATAAGGAATATTATTGATATATGTTCAAATTTTAATCATATCTTTTCATGGGAAAACACTGAAGATGACACTTTGATACAATGTAAAGTAGTCAGTATACAGCTTGTAAATTTGGGGTGCCCTCAAAATAACTCAACACACAGCAATTAATGTTTAAACCTCTGGTTTAAAAGTGAGTTCATCCCTAAGTGAAAATGGCCAAATTGTGCCCTATTAGCCATTTTCCCATTGTTGGGACTGCATGAGTGCTGCTGGCTGTGGGGAGCTACACTTCATTGAGGTAACCATGAATGCCAACATTTACTGTGACATAGTGAAGCAGAGAATGATCCCTTCCCTTCAGAAACTGGGCCGCAGGGCAGTATTCCAACATGATAATGACCCCAAGCACACCTCCAAGATGACCCCTGCCTTGCTAAAGAAACTGAGGGTAAAAGTGGAGGATTGTCCAAGCATGTCTCCAAACTTAAACCCTATTGAGCATATGCCCCATCCTCAAACGCAAGGTGGTGGAGCGCAAGGTCTCTAATATCCACCAGCTCTGTGATGTTTTCATGGAGAAGTGGAAGAGGATTACAGTGGCATTCTGTAAAGCTCTAGGGAACTCCATGCCCAAGAAAGTTACGGCAGTGCTGGAAAATAATGTTGGGCACACAAAATATTGACACTTTGTGCACTATTTGGCCATTTTCACTTAGGGGTTCACTCAATTTTGTTGCCAGCAGTTTAGACATTAATGGCAAAAGTTTTTTTTTTAAAAATCACGGATGCTTCAGTTTTTGTTACAGGAAAAAAGTTATTTTTTGCGGACTGTAAAAGAATGTACAAATGATTTGGAACCCTGGTCTTCTGTATATATAACACGCTGACTGCTGTTCTTTATACTCCCCTAAATGTTAACAGGTACAACAGCCTGAACAAACTAACAGAGAGCGACTTCGCTGGCTTGAAGAAATTAGAGCTTCTGATGTTACATAGTAACGAAATCCAAACAATCCACGAAAATGCTTTCCAGGATTTAACCTCATTGCAGGTATGAGTTACCATATTCAGTTCAAAACATGTGAATAACAGGTATCCATGAAGAGGATGGCCATAGAAGAAAGTAGGGTATCAAAGAGAGGGACAAACACAAATTATGGTTAAGTTAGGTTAGGGACTCAGGGATGAGTTTGTACTGACATTCTCCAGGTGTTTCAGTTTCTTATCATTATAAACTGTTGGTCAACCAAATATATAATCTCATGCACAATCTCTTATATGACAGCTGCTGGTGTCCCGTGCTCACTGCTTCTCTTTGCAAGAGAAGTGGGGCAGTCAAGCAGCTACTGTCTGGGTCCATCTGTCCTCCTCTATCCAGTGGTCGTGCCAGTTGCCAGTTCCTTCTGTGCTTTCTGCAGGCTGCGATCAGCACTCCAATTTGAAGGCCCTAGGCTTGTTCCATAGACTGTGTGCCTGCTCTCTCTTAAACCCGTTCAATTTCTTCTGCAGCCTATGGCTGGTTGGCCTTGGGTATATAAGTGACCTTTTCCCAGTGGGATAGTGCCTGAGCTTTAGGTTTCCTAGTCTATAGTAACCAGCAAAGGTGTATATTCTGTCTGATCAACTGTGTACTGTACTCCAACCTGACTACCAACTATGACTTCTTGCCGCCTGCCCTGACCTTAGCCTGTTTCTCGGATTGTCCTAATGCCACCTGCCATGACCTTGGACTTGTCTTTCTGATACATTTGTATGTTGCCTGCCCTGACCTTAGCCCGTCTCCAGACTACACTTATTGCCTGATACTTCAGTGCTTCCCACCGGTGTCCCTGACCCCTGTGGGTCATCTGCCAACCACAGTAGATGGTAACGGTCTTAGAGTTAGCCCTAAGAAGGTTGGTTGGTACAGTGGGTCCACACCCACTGCCCATAGCAGTATGCCAGAAAATGGCCCTATTATTCATAGCAACTAATCTATGGAGAAGATTTCTCAAAAGTGTTTGTAGGATGGGGAAAATGGCACCAAATTTTTAAAAATGGCCCACATGCCTTGATATATTTGCCATAACTTGTTAGGTATTTTACACCTTTTTCTCCCAATAAACCACCTCATGGCTGTGGAATATATACACATTCATATAAATATGACTGTATTTATGACTACTCTTAGCCAGACCCCATTTTATAGACCTTTTCCAAATCTGTAAAGATAGATATAACAAGGGTCCAAGTCAAATAATCAATTGGCAGCATCCAATTTGCATATTATCCATCATGCTACTTTAGCATTTTGTTTTTTTGGTTCTAATAATACTTTTATACTTTCTTCTTGCAATGAAAATGTGCAACTTATAGTCTTTTTCACATTCTCTAGGTATTGAAAATGAGTTACAATAAAGTGAAAACCCTCCACAAGAATACATTCCGCAATCTGAAGAGTATGGTCAGACTACATATGGATCACAATAAACTAGAAATCCTGCCCCCAGAATCATTCTACGGGCTCACATCTCTGAAACTGGTGCACTTAGAGGGAAATGAACTGAGGCAGTTACATACGGACACTTTTGTCACTTTACGTTTTATACAGATATTTAGAACATCAACTATAAAACACATCTATCTGTCAGATAACCAGTTATCATCACTGCCAAAAGAGATGTTCTTGTACTTGAATGAACTGGAAGGATTTTATCTTCATGGAAATCCTTGGTCCTGTGACTGTGATCTTCAGTGGCTCACAGAACTGGGAGAGCAATCTAGAGGTATTTTATGCTAAGTTTATACTCATGTCAACATACACATGATACCAATGTGCAGTAGGTACTGTATAATATTGGCACTCCAAAAGGCAGTTGGTTTTAGTAAAAGCATTTTAATTAGGTTTCCCTTTAGTAAAGGTTGTCCACTTTTTTTAGGTCATCAATATCAGATCAACAGGGGGGTCAGCTGTTTGAAGAGAAAAGGAAGAATCCATCCCATTGAAATGAATTAGACGACTTAGTTATACGTACAAGAGCACTGCTTTCTCTCTAAACATTAGTATACACCAAACACCAGCGTTGGGCAAACGCCTAAATCCGGATAGCCCACAAGTAATGAACGCAAACAAAAGGAACATCCGGATGAAAGTATCAAACAACTTTATTAATTACATCAGATAATAAAAGAATATAAAATTCAAGGGTAATGGGATCATAAATTCAGATGGATGGTACATGATTTAGCACAAAAATAGGGGATAGAGGAGGTAAACATATGCACAAGGAAGCCACAATAGCAGAATTATGCTATAGATTCACATACATAATATAAAGTGCCAAGTGCAATAAATAATTCATATGAACTGGCTACCTGAAGGTAAAGACGGTATAAATCTCCAGCGCCCCACGCCCTCTCTAAACAGCTGATTGGCGGGGTTGCTGAGAGGTTAGGTCATCAATATAAAAATAGCGGACAACCCCTTTAAATCTAAGATAATAACATTTATATTTAAAAGGTTTGTCTAGTTTGGACAACCTCTTTCATTAGATGTGTGTAAGTGATATCCCACCAATGTGTGATATGGGCCAACCCCTTTAAATCACATGGGAAATTTCAATGAATAGCTTAAAAAGTCCATACAGTAAATCTTTCTCATTTAGTTCCTGAATATGTGGTTCTGATAAGCAATTGATGTTTGTTGCAAATAGAATTAAAAGTTTTGGCAATAGAATTAGGTTATAATTATAGCAATTAAACCACATGACTTCACAGTCCTTATTTACTTTTGTTTTCACAGACATAATCAAGTGCAAGAGAGATCGCTCAGGAACTCAATGCCCTCTTTGCTCCAGTCCCAAAAAAAATCAAGGAAAATCTTTAAATGAAATATCATCTCGAGACCTTACCTGTATTAAGCCTACTATTGAGAAGTTAAAAAATGTCTCCACCCTAGAAGAAGGAAGCTTCACAGCTATATCAGCCAAAGACTTTGTAGCTCCAATGGGGTCTCTGATCCTAAACATGACAGACCAGTCGGGGAATGAAGCAAACCTGGCATGTAATGTCCAAAGACCAACCAAAATGTCTCAGATAATGTTGGACAAAAAGGAAGAATACACCGTCATGACAACAACATTTTCTTCTTTCCTGATATGCAATATTGACTATGATTATATCCAGAAGTTATGGGGAATATTAGCAATGTATAGTGATTCCCCGATGAAACTTAAACGAGAACTCTTGCTTACAAAGACACCTTTTATCAGCTACAAATACAAGCAAGTGGGTTCTGTTGATGATGTGTTCACTGACATTGATGCAGAAATTCGAGGAGAACCAAACTGGCTGATGCAGGACTTGGTAACTTTACAACTTGATAGGATAGCTACAACTCTCAGCACATTGCATATTCGCTTCTTGACAGATATGTATGTCACAATTCCAAATTCTGTTGAATACCCTTCAAGAAACCATTGGGCTATGATTATCAAGAACAACAAGACACAGACAGGATATACTGCATTAATAGGAGGAACAGTAGAGATGGACTGCCAAGTTGTGGGTGAACCAGTACCAAATATTGAATGGGTTCTTCCTGATGGAAGTAAAATTACAGCACCATATATGAGTGAAGAAGGAAGGATAACAATTACAAAAAATGGAAAGTTTATATTAAAGGCAGCTGATAGTTTTGACAATGGGGTCTATCACTGCATTGCTACCAATTATTTAGATGCAGATGTACTTTCATTTAGAATTACTGTGGTAAGCGGTGATGTGGAAGAAGAAGCTGTAAATGGGATCGAGCTTTCAGTCAGTCATGGAGATGTTCTCTATCTTCCTTGTGGGGCAATCGGAGTTCCTGATGCATTTGTGAACTGGATATTACCAGATCACACAATTTTACATGAAACCTCAAAGAACAAAGTCATTTTTTCCAATGGCACACTAAAAATCCAAGCTGTAACTCAAAGAGACAGCGGTCATTTTAGATGTTTAGCAGCTAATCAATATGGCTTAGACATGCTAACTCACAAAGTTTTAGTGGAAGATAGAAGAATCAACACAATCACTAGGAAAATACATCTGGGCCAAAATAAGGATGAAAATAATGAAGGGTCAGGCAATGAAGACATTAAAGAAAACCTTCAATCTGGAAGAGGGAAAGCCACTGAGAATAAAAGATACCCTAATGGACACATTCCTGCTAAATCTGATGGGCGACGGAACTCAAATATAGCACAGAGAAGGAACAGAATAAACCATAGATATAGAGGACATAGGAGACAATTTACTCAAAACACAAGAAGAATTGATCCCCAACGCTGGTCAGAAATATTGCAAAAAACTAAACAAAATTCAATTAATAGCAAATCAACAGCAGAAGTCATGCAAACAGTCAAGGAAGAAAATGATATAGAAAGTGCATCTGGGGATGCAGAACAGCCATCAGGTGAAGAATTACTTCCAATGAATGAAAAGTTTTTAATAGTAACAGAAAACTATTCAAGTGCAGGCATGCTAGATACAAAACCAACAATGTCTTCAGTGCCTGATTCTGATGATCTTAAATGGAGAACAGATAAAATATCTACAACACCAACCAAAATGAATACTGATGAGCACCACACAAAAATGACAGGGGTGAGTAGTTACATCACAATGAGCAGTCAGGAACCAACCATATCACAATCTTTAACTTCAGGATTAAACCCTACTACCAACAATTATGAAAGTGAACAGCCAACAACACTGAGCATTTTAAACCCACCAGCATTGGCAATATCAGAATCACCACCTACTACAAGTGTTTTGGACATATTACCGACCGATGCCACAACCAATTTAGTCTCGCAGCATTTTCCATTAACTAAATATGGTGGACTTGAATCTGACAGTAATACTTTTATCACTACTATAAAATCATTAACTGCAACTCCACAGTCTGGTGTAATAATTCCAACAATCTCTAGCAGTTATGTTCATACTGATTCACAAGAAAGTATAACACCCTCGGTACCTACACAAACCAATTCTCATTCTACTGATACAACTGATATTTCAAACCCTGTCTTTTTGGAAAATGGACTACAATCAACATCTTGGTATGATGACACCAACACTTTCACAACATCTAGTTATTTGGATAGTCTATCTGCGAATGTGGTCACCATACCTGAACAAGAAGCAATTTTTATCCATAGCTCACCTCCCAATACAATAATTAATCCAACAACAACATACGAGTCCCCTACACCACAAAATATATTTATGGATCAAACAACTACATCTAGCTACCGCCATGTAATTCAAAATTTTATTAGCACACCACCACCTTCTGAACAAATAACGGTTCCACCAATCATTTCAAGTACAGAAAATTCTGCCATTTCTACAGCCCCGGAGGAAGTTACAGAACCATCAGTCACAAACCACATTTCAAATACTCCAGTTTCTCATGAAAAATCACTATTCACTGTTAATTCAGATTTAAAAACACCATTGTATTTACCAACCATTACTACTCTGGCACCTGTTGTTTCAAATACTAAAGACATTACAAAGGTTTATCCTTCAAGTGTGCTACAGACAACACCTGGTAATTTACACTTTTCTACATCAAAGATTCACACCACAAGGATTCCACATTATTCTGCAGAAAGAGATGATTTGGAAGATCAAACTGTTAGCTTTGATCCCTCCACCAAGTCAAGTGCAAAATTGTTTTTCTCGCAAACTGATATTGGTCCCATCTACTTTCGTACCACTCAGAAAATCATTACTCCAGGGCTTCCAGCTGGTTCCACCATCATTACTCATCAACAGATCCAAATAGGTAAAGAAGTTACACCATTTGTGCCAACCATAAGGCGGTATGGTCGCAGAAGAATCCCAGGAAGAAGACGCATTATAAGGCCAGATCGTATACCAAATGTTAGAGCTCATCAATTCAAATTTGGAAAAGTAGAAAACATAAATGACATTATTGAAACCACAACAACAAACCCTACGGCTCCTGAGACAGGTAAATATAAACAGATTTTATATAGTACAGCACCTTCAATCACAAATGATCCATTGGCGATTGAACAGTCTTCTATAATGGCACCGGAAACGGTCAAGGGCAAAAAGACAACCACTCTGGTGACTACACAATTCAAAAACACTGTTAACACTGAAAGATCAGCTAATACCTATGTTACACAATTGACAACTATACCTGATAATATTCTGAAAGCAAGTAGCATAGACATGTCTCTTTTGGAAAAGTTTAAGGTTGGATTAAGTTATACCCAAGGTGCAACAAAACCCATTCCAACAACCATGCCTGTAGTTGAAAGAACAGACGTACTGGTATCCACATCTCCCCAGCCTACCACCAAACCTATAGTAGCCTCAAAAATAATTAGAAGAAAAATTCCCTGGCATAGACTGTTTGGAAACAATCAGCACATGCAAAGAGAGATACTCAAGAAACTCAGAAAACACTCTCATCCAGCACCAACTATTACTAATACTAATCTTGGAACCTCAATCCCAGCAGCTCAGTCTACATTGCATAGTTTAAAGGCAGAGACTTATGTACCTTATACAAAGGCAGGGATAACAGTAAGAGGAAGCCCAAGCAGCTCTACTATAACAACAGTAAATTACCCTATGAGCGCTGAAGCTACATCAAGTAAAGATTATCAAATTAGTGCTAAAGCATTAACAACAATAATGCATCCCACAACTGGTATAAGAGAAGCAACAACTGTTTATCCAACAACCATTACAAAAGAAACAAGTTATACCTCCAAAAAAACAACTGTTATTTACCCAACATTCACTAGTGATAAACAAGGGCTAAATTTCCTAAACAGTGCGGCAGTACCAGCAACTGTACAGGTTCCATCCAGTATAAATGTTGCAGCAACTAAAGTTCAGCCAACAACTTATAAGGTTTCAAAGATTGAAACGTATTCAGTCAGTACAACTGGGGTAAAAGCCTCCAAAGATATTACTCTAATCCCTACCACAAGCTATGTCTCCACTTCTTTAACCCCAAAATCATTTGTTGCTGCCTACAACAGACACAGATTTCTGAAAAGAAAACGACAGCGAAAGAAGAATATCTTAAGTAACTCAGGAAACACTCAAAAGTCATCAACAAACATGAACTTGTCAACTAGTTCTGAAGATACAACATTTCATAGGATGACTTTAACACCAAAATACTTCACTACTACTATTACAAGAGCACCAACAACATTATCAAGTTTAGAAAATGATATTCCTCTAAACATGGTGACCAAATCCTTCTGGAGTAATCTGACCACGAATGATAAGTTAACCATTCAACCATCACTTCAAATAAATGGTATTAATGCCTTAACTACAACATACCTAGAACCATCAGACACAAATTATATAGCCACATCTGACAGAGTACTCAAAAAGAATACTCCACATGAACGTTATGTCACAACATATAAAACTAAAGGCTTTTCAACACATAAGACAAATCCTACAACTAGTACTTCCTCTCCAATATCAATAGCACCTAATGTTATCAACCCGGTGACTATCCCAGCACCTATAATGATTCCAAGCTCTTCCCAACCATCAGCTGGATCTGGAAAGGAAAATGTCAGGACAACAAAAACATCTCAGAGAAATGTACATACAATAGTACATGTTCCAAATGTATTGAGGACACCAGTACGATACAACTTTTCTTCCACAATAACACAACAAACTGTAAAGAAAGAAACACCACATAAAACCGAAGAAATCATATACAAAAAACCTCACATTTTGGGAGGTAAAGCTGCAAGTTTCACGGTCCTTGCTAACTCCAATGCCTTCATTCCATGTGAAGCAACTGGGAATCCAATGCCTACAATATTGTGGACAAAAGTGGCTTCAGGTGAGGCTAAATTTTTAATACGTTAGAAATAAATTTGTCATTCAGGCTGAGTTTACATGCCATGGCTGGTGCATGGAGCCAGAACCCTGCACACCTGCAGTCGCTAATGGCTGAATGAGTTTGTAGGTAAAACCTTCTAAATTGTGTGGACATTAGTCACTACACGTGGGTGGGTCTTTAGCTGCATGTGGCAATAGAGGCAAGTAAACCCAGGTTGAATGTACTTCAGCCATAGTGCACTTGCAATGCAACCATGCCATCACATGCATCCGCTGGTTTTCAAGCTGTCTGCAGATAAATCCAGTTTAATTGTTAATGAACGCACAATCGTACACAATGAAACTGCTTATAGCTGCAGCCAGTTTGTGAAGAGTTTTAATTTTGCATTCATGACACATACATCTAAAACTATAGTTGATCCTTTAACCCCTTAGTGACCAAGCCTGTTCGGGCCTTAATGACCAAGCCAGATTTTGGAAATCAGATATGTGTCACTTTGGCAGAGAATAACTTCGTAAAGGTTTTACACATAAAAGTAATTCTGACATTGTTTTCTCGTCACATATTGTACTTTACTTAGATGGTAAAATTTTACGTATATTTATTAAAAAACTTAAAAATCTATGAAAATTTGTAAAAATTGTCATATTTTCCTATTTTCAAATGCAATATTTCACAGATACATAAATACTATTCAATATTTTTATCAGAAATATATTTCCACATCTTTACTTTATTTTGGCTGCACTTACCAAAAACGTTTACTTTTTTTAAAATTTAGGAGACACCATTTTATATTAATTTAAAATTTTTTGAAGTATCCATTTTTTCCTGCAACAAGCCAAGTTTGCAGTCCTATAAGTGTCAGAATAATATAACCACCCACCCAAAAGTGACCCCATTTTTAAACTAGACCCCTTAACGTATTCATCTTTGGGTGTAATGAGTTTTCTGACCCCATAGTTTTTTTAAGAAATTAATGCTAAGAAGGTGAAAAAATTAGTTTTTAATTTTTTACTCAAAAGTGTCAATTTAAAGACAGTTTTTTTCACTACAAAGCACATGAAAATGAAGAAGTACACCACAAAATGTATCACCCCATTTCCCCTGTCTTCGGAAATATCCCCATTGTGGCCCCAATCTTATGTCTTGACAAACGGCAGGGCCAAAACATAAAGGAGCACCCAGTGGCTTTCAGAACACAAAGTTTGCTTGAAAATGTTTTATGCCCCATTGCACACTTGTAATGCCGTTGAGCTGCCAAAACAATAGAAAACCCTCCATAAATGACCCCATTTTGAAAACTAGACCCCTAAGGTATTCATCTAGGGGTGTAGTGAGCTTTTAGACCCCCTAGTTTTTTGTAAAAATTAATGATAAGCAGGCGGAAAAAATATATATTTTCATTTTTTACTCAAAAGTGTCAATTTAAAGACAGTCTTTTCTACAAAGCACATGAAATGAAGAAGTACACCCCAAAATGTATCACCCCATTTCTTCTGTCTTCAGAAATATCCTCATTGTGGCCCAAACATGAAGAAGCACCTGGGGCCTTTCAGATAATAAACTTAAAATGGTTCAGGCCCCATTGCACACTTGTAATGGTGTTGAGCTGCCAAACTTATAGAAACCCCCATAAATGACCCCATTTTGAAAACTAGACCCCCTAAGGTATTAATCTAGGGGTGTACTGAGCTTTTAGACCCCCTAGTTTTTTGCAGAAATGAATGCTAAGCAGGCGAAAACATATTATTTTCATTTTTTACACAAAAGTGTTAATTTAAAGACAGTTTTTTTGTACAGAGCACATGAAAATAAAGAAGTACACCCCAAAATATATCACCCCATTTCTCCTGTTGACCCCATTTTAAAAACTAGACTCCCTAAGGTATTCATCTAGGGGTGTAGTAAGCATTCTGGGTGCAAAATTATTACAGGATAAAATAATGATTATAGGCTCCTTGCAGACGAGCGTGAGCGGATTAGGTCCGGATGTGTTGTGGATGCGTTCAGTGAAAACTGCACGATTTCACAAGCAAGTTCATTCAGTTTTGTTTCCGGTCGCGTTCAGTTGTTCTGTTTTTATTGCGCGGGTGCAATGCGATTTAATGCGTTTTGCACTGCCGTGATAAAAAATGTAATTGAATGTTTACAAACAACATCTCTTAGCAGCTATTTGTGAAAAATGCATCGCATCCGCACTTGCTTGCGGATGCAATGCGATTCTCATGCAGCCCCATTCACTTCTATGGGGCCAGGCTTGCTTGAAAATCGCAGAATATAGAACATGCTGCGATTTTCACGCAACGCACAAGTGATGCGTGAAAACCAACGCTCATATACACATACCCATTGAAATGAATGGGTCCGGATTCCGTGCGGGCACAATGCGCTTACATCAAGCATTGCACCCGCGCGGAATACTCGCTTGTGTGAAAGGGGCCTATATGGTTTTATTCAAATTGTTAATAAAATTTTCACAGGAAATTGGAGGAAAAATATTTTTAGATGGGTAAACCCTGTTACAGTCTTAGAAATATGCCACATTCTAATCTTTGTGGAGCATACAAATGAGAAGTGAAGCTGTGCAGCTTTAAGGGAGGCAGATTTTGAAAAAGGCATTTGCCTGTACATATGACTATGTCTCGACAACAAAGCAGTTGTCCTGCATTTCTGTCATTCTGATGCTGTTGTGAGCAGTGTTCTGGCCTGACGTATAATTACTTATTGCAGAAAAAAACTGAACTGTAGTGAAAGGCAACATGTCCAAGAAAACCAAGTAAAATGTCTTCAACCGTGTTGCAAATTCCAGTTTGTTCAAAAGATACAAGAACACCGATAGGGCTGTAATGACAAACTGGCACTCAAGGACAGTGACAGGTCGTACAATGTCTCTTTTGCCCTATCAATCCCTATATGAGAGACGAACGTGCTAAGTAACGCAATGCACCATAACAGGCCCCTGCCCGGCAAGGTAGAAACCGCTATGCTCACAATCAACCAGTCACCTATATATATATAAAAGGACAGTGTCAAAAACTGTCTGTAGGAACAGTAATGGATCACTAATTCCCAAAATGATGTCAGGATTTCTAGACATTCCTTAGTGTACAAGCCCTTGGTGTACTGGTGAGGAACAACTCCTCCAAATAAAAAAAATATCATGCCAATATAATGATACAGTAATGTGAATGGAATTAACAGCTTTGTGTGGCAGTCATAAAAAATGAAATAATGAAAATGAAAAAAAAAAAATCAGAAAAGGTAAAATGTGTTCCAATATATGAAAAACACATTAGCTCTACAACCCATCCCAAAAGGATCCCTCCCTCCTTGGAAAGCCCACAAACTAAACAGAAAATGAGAATAAATTGACTTCCTGAAAAATAAATTGACACCCTTTTTGGTATTAAATAACATTAATAATTAGCAACCGTATGGTATGTCTCAAAACAGGGGTAATTTCAGAGACCTGATTGTAATGGCCAACGGGGCACTAAAATCGGGTGTCCCTCATCCTTCCATGTTTGCTACACACCCAGCATAGTTTCTGAGGATTTGTCTTACTGGAAGTGAAAGGAACGGGGTGAGGGAAGTGGCGTTCTGAGTCTCAGAACATCCTCAGATTCAAAGGCTTGCCCAGATGCGGGGGACTCAGACAGGAGACTCTTATCCACCTTCCCCTGGAACTCAAGGAAGCTGAGGGTTCCTTGAGCCTTTTTAACCACTACAGGACCGCCTAACGCACGGATGCATCCGACGGGCGGTCCTGTAGTTCTGGGTTGACGCGTCGGCGCGTCATCTCGCGAGACGCAAGACTTCCTGTGAACGCGCACGCGTTCACAGTGCCGCGCGCCTCACAAGTTGTAGTACAGCCTGCCAGCGATGATCAATCGCTGGCAGGCTGTAGATGCGAAATAAATCGCAACAAACAGGTATATCAGACGCTGTTTTGTTAACAGCGTCTGATATACCTGCTACCTGGTCCTCTGGTGGTCCCATTTGCTGGGATCGACCACCAGAGGACCAGGTAGCTATGTAAAGTTGCACCAAACACTACACTAACCCCCCCCTCACTTATTAACCCCTTGTTAACCCCTTGATCACCCCATCTAGATTCCCTGATCACCCCCCTGTCACTGATCACCCCCCTGTCATTGATCACACCCCTTGTAAGGCTCCATTCAGACGACCATATGTGTTTTGCGGATCCGCGGATCTGATCCACGGATCCGCGAGTCCGCAGATCCTCAAAACACGGACACCGGCAATGTGCTTTCCGCATTTTGCAGATCCGCACATTGCCAGAACTATATAGAAAATGCCTTTTCTTGTCCGCAATTGCGTACAAGAATAGGACATGTTCTATATTTTTGCGGAACGGAAGTGCAGACCCGGAAGCGCAGATCCGTAATTCCGGATCCGAGCGGGACAAAGTCTGTCCCCATAGAAATGAATGGGTCCGCAATTCCGTTCAGAATTGCGGATGTGTGAATGGGGCATAAAGGTCCCTTATCACCGCCAGTTAGTTAGCTTCTTGTTAGGTAGTTAGCGCCCAGCCCACCGCACCGCAGTCACTGATTTTGGCAGAGATTTTTTCATCCACATTGATCGATGCGAATGAAAAAAATCTGTGCCATTCATTTTTTTTTTTTTTTTTCAGCCCAGAGGCTGAACGGAAAAAAAAAATCTCATTACCCGTATGCTCAATATAAGGAGAATAGCAGAAACTCCTAATGCTGGCCATACGTGTAATGATTGCGGAGACCCTCAAATGCTAGGGCAGTACAAACACCTCACATGTGACCCCATTTTAGAAAGAAGACACCCCAAGATATTCCGTGAGGGGTATGGTGAGTTCATGCAAAATTTTATTTTTTGTCACAAGTTAGTGGAATATGAGACTTTGTAAAAAAAAAAATATATATATATATATATCAATTTCCGCTAACTTGTGCCAAAAGTTTTTTTTTTCTGTGAACTCGCCATGCCCCTCACAGAATACCTTGGGGTGTCTTCTTTCCAAAATGGGGTCACTTGTGGGGTATTTATACTGCCCTGGCATTTTAGGGGTCCTAAAGCGTGAGAATCCAAATGCGTAAAAATGCCCTGTGAAATCCTAAAGGTATTCATGGGAATTTGGGCCCCTTTGCGCATCTTGGCTGCAAAAAAGTGGCACACATGTGTTATTGCCGTACTCAGGAGAAGTAGAGCAATGAGTTTTGGGGTGTATTTTTATATATACCCATACTTTGTGTGAGAAATATCTCTGTAAACGACAACTTTTTCAATTTTTTTATACAAAGTTGACAATTTACAGAGATATTTCTCTCACCCAACATGGGTATATGTAAAAATACACCCCAAAACACATTGCCCTACTTCTCCTGAGTACGGAAATACCACGAGTGACACTTTTTTGCAGCCTGGGTGCGCAAAGGGGCCCAAATTCCAACGAGTACCTTTAGGTTTTACATGGCTGCTCACAATTTAGCCCCGCCCAAAATGCCAGAACAGTTAACACCCCACAAATGACCCCATTTCGGAAAGTAGACACCCCAAGGTATTCACTGAGGGGCATAGTGAGTCCGTCTGAGATTTATTTATTTTTTTGCCAGAAGTTAGCAGAAATGGAAATTTTTTTTTTCCTCAGAAAGTGTCATTTTCCGCTAACGTGAAAAAAAATGAAATTATACATGAACTCACCATGCCCCTCCGCGAAAACTTTGGGGTGTCTTCTTTCTAAAATGGTGTCATTTGGGGGGTATTTATACTATCCTGACATTCTAGCACCTGAAGAAACATGACAGGTGCTCAGAAAGTCAGAGCTGCTTCAAAATGCGGAAATTCACTTTTTTGCACCATAGTTTGTAAATTTTACCCAAACCAATAAATATACACTTATTGGATTATTTTTTTATCAAAGACATGTAGAACAATAAATTTAGAGAAAAATTTATATATAAATGTAGTTTTTTTTAAAAAAAATTTACAACAGAAAGTGAAAAAAAATTTTTGCAAAAATGTCGTTACATTTTTATTAATAGCAAAAAAAGTAAAAATGTCAGCAACAATGAAATACCACCAAATGAAAGCTCTATTAGTGAGAAGAAAAGGAGGTAACATTCATTTGGGTGGTAAGTTGCATGACGGAGCAATAAACGGTGAAAGTAGTGTAGTGCAAAATTGTAAAAAGTGGCCTGGTCATTAAGGGTGTTTAAGCTAGGGGGGCTGAGGTGGTTAAATAAAACAAAACTATTATAGGTGGCAATCTGAATGAGGTTGATTGCTACCCTTTTATACTAGGCCCTGTTTTTTCGTTTCACCAGGTAGGGTTGTAGCGCCTGGTCCGAGAGGTCTACACCTCCCATAAATGTATTATAATCTGTCACACAGACCGGTTTGTGTTGGTCAGCAGTAGCCCCCCTTTCTCTAACTGTTACTGTGGTATCTGTGTGGTGGTCAGCATGTAGACATCCTTTCTGTCCTTCCACTTCACTGCAAGCAGCTGGTCACTTTCAAAGGGCCAAGGATGTTCCTCTCTCCAAACGCTTTGACACCAACGGTTGTGGGTATGCCACTCTATTTTTACGGACTGTTCCACAAACCCCTGTGTTTGCAGTATGGAGGGATTTAAAAAGGGTATAAAAATTGCTGGTATAAAAATTATCACATTATCACATAATTACAAGGGTACACATGGTACCCTTTATGCAGGAATTGCGCTAATAAATCCCACACAATTTTTCCCAATGTCCCAATATTTTCGGGGCAGCCTGGGGGGTTAAGTTGGGGGTCTCTGCCCTCATATACAGACACACCGCAGGTGTAGCCGGTTGTGCTCTCGCACACCTTATATAATTTTACCCCATATCGGTCACGTTTGGAGGGAATAAACTGACGGAAGGAAAGGCGGCCTTTAAAACTAAAAAGGGATTCGTCAACGGACAGATTTTTATCAGGGGTATTTAATTTTAAGAATAAATCTCTAAGGAGGGAAATAAGGGGTCTCAATTTATTTAGGCGGTCGTAGGATGGATCAGTTCTGGGGGGGGGGGCTTGGGAATTATCTGAAAAATGCATAAACCACATTAGGCTTCATAGCGGTTTCAGAACATAACTGCTGCAAACACAGGGGTTGAGTGGACAGTACTCGCAGCCCAATAGGATCGGACAGATGGATTTTTTACAATGCCCATGTCCAGGGTAAGCCCCAAACGTTTTTTAATTTCAGGGACATCTGTGGGGGTCCACCTTCTCATATAAATAGACTTGTGCTTTTGTACAGCAAACTGTGTGGCGTACAGATTAGTCTGCTGCACAATTAATTCCAGGACTTTATTGTCCACAAATAAATGAAAAAAAAATCATAAGGGATCAAATTGGTGACATTCACATTAATTTGGGGAGTAGATAAAAATTTGGAAACTTGGGGGGAAAATGATGAATCGGGAACCCACGTAGTAGAAGGGACGGGACAGCTGGGTGGTGAATGCGATGAGGTGGCGACTTCTACCACAATAGGGCTATGGGGTCTGGGGATAGAAGCGGAGAAAGAGTCCCCGCTATCGGAAAATATTTCCGCCTCTGAAGCAGTATCGGATTCAGAGTTTTCAGAGCATAAAAATTCATATGCCTGCTCTGCACTGAATAATCTTCGAGCCATTTTATTTACTAAAAAGCTCCTGCGCTTTTTTGTAGCGCTAGCTTGGGCTGAAGTACCGCCTTAAAAAGGCGCAGCCCAAAGCCCCTTAGTGACGGTCATAAAAACACATATGGGTGGTCACTAAGGGGTTAAAAACAGTGGCTGGTTTCCTTGCTTACAGATTATATTTAAGCAACGGATTTTGAAAACTCCAACTTTCATTTCCTTTTGGCCATTTTCCTTATTTACATTTCACACCTCTATTTTAATAAACATTTACAGTATGTCATACTGCAAATGTGTTTAAATTGGCACTAAAATGCAACTTTTGGTGCACCCCCACATGGTACAGTACAACATACATCAGGATGAGGAAGAACAAAAATAAATCCAATGTCGTTATATTTACATTTTATAACTGAGCTCATGTTTGAATGCTTTTTATATTTCCCTTACCAGGGAGTTTCGTGTCAAAGACAAGAAGGGGAAACAGGATGGAAGTCTTTCCAAATGGAACACTCTCTATTTCAAGCGTGAATGTCGAGGACCGTGGGCAGTATCTTTGCGTTGCTAATAACCAGTATGGCTCAGACCGGTTGCTTGTTACGCTTTCTGTCATTACATATCCGCCAAGGATTATACAGGGCAGATCAAGAGAGATTACAGTGCACTCCGGGAGTACTGTAAGTATAAAGTGTCAAGCAGAAGGCCGACCTTTCCCTACCATCACTTGGATACTAGCCAATGAGACTATTGCATCTGAAAAATCTGACAATAATTACAAGGCTTTTGTCCTTTCTGATGGGACTCTTACAATTACAGAAGCAACTATTTACGATCGAGGAATTTATAAGTGTTTTGCTACGAATATAGCTGGAGCCGATACATTTACAGTAAAAGTTCAAGTGATTGCTGCCCCTCCTGCTATTTTGGAAGACAAAAGACAAACTGTGCTGGCACATTCAGGAGAGAATGTTAAACTTCACTGCACTGCAAAAGGAGAACCTCAACCAAGTGTTCACTGGGTAGCATTTGATGGTACAAAGGTGAAACCATTACATTATGTGAATGAAAAGTTATTTCTATTCTCAAATGGAACACTCTACTTAAGGAATGCAGTGTCCTCCGACAATGGAAATTATGAGTGTATAGCAACCAGCTCTACTGGCTCAGAAAGAAGGGTTGTTACTCTCAGGGTGGAGCAAAATGATATTGGACCAACAATAATCTATGCATCTCCAAAGACCACTGAAATAAACTTTGGTGAAAAATTGATGCTAAACTGTAGTGCAGCTGGAGAACCAAAGCCAAAAATAATATGGAGACTACCATCAAAAGCTGTGGTAGATCAATGGCACAGGTAAGAAAAAACATTTATGGTAAATTGCTGATATACCTTTTTTTTACCCTTCTTCTCCTCCCCTCTTCTTGGGAGCTCTTTATGCTATGTGGCCACCCAGTGGTCTTGATGTGGTTCACAGCCGGTCAAGGGTTTTCTTAGCATGTCACAATATTTTATTGTGAGAAATTAAAGTCCTTACAAAATCAGGTGGACATGTGTATGTACGTTTCTGATATGGCCTTCACTGGGTTCCTGGATAGTTCAGTTCCTGCAAAGAGGAAGCAAATACAGCAAGGGTGCAAACTGCAAAGAGTTACTTCTCCCACTTGCAGCACACTTAACTTCTCAGCTGCATATAAAAGTACTTTCTTTGCCAAATGACAAAACAGATTGTGAAGCAAAACTTATTATTACACATTCAGAGTAGCTAGGGTTACAGGGTATTGTGAACCATAGCCTGTAGACAGAAAACTTTTTGGGTGAAAAAAATTAAACCTGAAAAAATTTAGCTGACCTATTCCTATTTTCTTGCTCTCTTTGCCTTCCTGAATGACATTTACTCCAGTCCCTCTTGATCTCTCCTTGGATGACTAAATTATTTGCTTGTCTTGTAATTCTCTTCATTTCCTTCTCCTGGATTCAAATGTAGGAAAATAAGCTTAACACGTGGCTCTTTCCTGTATGAAAGAGATCTTTGTAGTTTAGGGAATATATGATTAAAAGTTTCCATGTCATCAGGGCTTCAAATATTTGGATGAACAGCAGTCTGCGTGGGAAGTTTATATATTTTTTTTATTGTACCTATAATTTGGAAATAGGTGAATGTTATAATAATATTATGGGTCAGTGGGCAGATAATTAATACAAAACTACTTTTATGCTTTTTCAACCAGTTGTCTTGCTGACCTCTTCACAGTACAAGCTTTAATTTCTACAAATGTATGAACCATATGGTCTGCTGTGTACAGTGTGATTTACATGTATGTACAGTGCAGTTAGACAGGTGATAGACTGACTTGTGATTAACTCTTACTTTACTGAAGTGGATGCGGTAAACAGATGTAAACTGTAACAGGCTAGATGTAACTGGTATATAAGTACATTTAGAACAGTCTTTACATTGTATGGCCCACAGCAGACATCAGGATAATGTAATGCACGAAGTCTCCGTAACTCAGAAATCAATTTTGAAAGAGCTGATGGCAGATTCAGAACAATATTGTGCTTGCTCACGTTGAGCAGCTCTTTTATGTACATGTCTCAAAGATGAAACTTGCCTGTGCGGCTTGAATACTTCTGGACCCCTTTAAACTGAGCTTGTGCTAGTTGCTCCACTATCTGGATAGCCCTGACACTCTGCTGCCGATACCCTGCACTCGGACAAGTTCATAACTTCTCCTCTCATGGCTCTGGTTCTTCACTCTGGCCACTCTAGTGCCCAAAATCTGGCTAAGCTACACATATGGGGGAGTTGGGATTTTATCACTTCCTTTACAAAAGAAAACTAATGCAAAAGGTTTTGACTCCTGGCCATTTGCTGCCACTTGCAGCATTAAATAACTCAAGCTTATAAATAGGAAAATAATAAGACAAGCATTTGTGGCATCATTTGCTGATCATGTACTGTATATAGTTTGTTTTCATTGGTTCCATACAGTTGCAAAATTAATTTTGTAACAAAGATTGAGCAGCGCTGAATTTGTCGATTGGAACAACTCATTGATGCACTTAGAGAAGTGTTCCACATGACTGCTAGTTCTACATAGTGAGTTTTTACTGGGCACAAAATAACAAATCAAATGATAAATTTAGCTCTGTTACATCCAACATATTTCATGTTCTAATTTATTAAAACAATACTAGTATCAATGTTATAAAATTGTCTTCTTTTTTCAGAATGGGAAGCCGAATACAAGTTTATCCAAATGGTTCATTGGCTGTTCGTTCTGTAAATGAAAAAGACGCTGGAGACTACTTGTGTGTGGCAAGAAATAAATTGGGAGATGATGTAATCCTGATGAAAGTCAGCATAAGCATGAAACCAGCTAAAATAGTTCAAAAGCAATACCTCACAAAACAAGTTCCATTTGGCAAAGATTTTAAAGTTGATTGCAAGGCCTTAGGATCTCCAGTACCAGAAATATCATGGAGTTTACCAGATGGTACATTGATAAACAACGTTCTTCAAGCTGATGACAGTGGTAGGAGAACACGAAGATATGTCCTTTTTGACAATGGTACATTGTACCTCAACAAAGTTGGGATGTCTGAAGAAGGAGACTATACATGCTATGCTGAAAATACATTGGGAAGAGATGAGATGAAAATACATATTAGTGTTGTAGCAGCTGCCCCACGTATTCAAGTCAATCGAAACACAAAGTTTGAAGCAAGAGCAGGGTATAATACAGTTCTTGATTGTCAAGCCATTGGAGAACCAAAACCAAAGATATTCTGGTTGCTTCCATCTAGTGATGTGATTGCAACTTCCCATGACAGATATACATTGCATGAAAACGGATCTTTGTCCATTAACCAAATCAAATTATTAGATGCTGGGGAATACATGTGTGTAGCACGCAATCCAGCAGGAGATGATACAAGACTTCTTAAGTTAGATGTTCTTTCAACTCCACCTGTTATTAATGGATTATACACAAATAAGACTATAATTAAAGATTCTGCCTTAAAACACTCTAGAAAGTTGATTCACTGTAGTGCAGAAGGGACACCACCTCTTCAAATAATGTGGATCATGCCTGACAACATATATCTAACTGCACCATACCACGGCAGCAGGATTACAGTACACAAGAATGGAACTTTGGAAATTCGGAACGTCAGACCCTCTGATACAGCTGAATTTACCTGTGTTGCTCGTAATGATGGAGGTGAAAGTTCATTGGTAGTTCAGCTGGAAGTTCATGATGTCCTTCGAAGACCTATGTTTAAAAATCCATTCAATGAGAGGATCATTGCTAAACCAGGCAAAATGACAATTCTCAATTGCTTTGCTCTTGGGAATCCCCTTCCAGAAATTACATGGCTTTTACCAAATGGTACCAGATTTCTAAATGGGCAGAAGTCTTCAAAATATCATGTAGGAACTAATGGAACCTTCATACTTTACAGTCCAACCAAAGATGATGTGGGAAAATATCGGTGTGCAGCCAGGAATAAAGTGGGTTATATTGAAAAACTCATTATTTTGGAAGTAGGTCAGAAACCTAATATTCTGACACATCCAAAGGGAACAATAAAGAGCATAATTGGTGAGTCTTTATCTTTACATTGTCTTTCTGATGGAATACCAAGACCCAGTATTTTATGGACCCTTCCAAGTGGATATATTATCGACAGACCTCAAGTCAATGGGAAATACTCATTACTGGAGAACGGTACATTGGTCATTCAAGAAACAACTATACATGATCGTGGAAACTATTTGTGCAAAGCTAAAAATAATGCTGGAGAGGCAGCTGTTAGTGTCCCTGTCATGATTGTAGCCTATCCTCCGAGGATTACAAATAAACCTCCACATAACATTCACACAAGAGTTGGATCCCCAGTACATCTCAATTGCATGGCCATTGGAATACCAAAACCAGAGATATCTTGGGAGTTACCAGACTTATCAATATTAACAACAGCTAGCAAAGGAAGAACCATGGGAAGTGGGCTTCTTCAGCCACAAGGAACATTAGTTGTGCAAAATCCAAGAACTTCAGACTCTGGGATGTACAGGTGCATTGCTAAGAACCCACTGGGTACGGATAGCAGCACTACATATTTAAAGGTCATCTAAACAAAGTGGCTGAGAAATAAATGATACAGTATACTTTACCAGGTTAAAAGACCTCTGATCAGTTTTCCAATCATACCATATGTTGAAATTTTAATCAGCAATTATGTCATTAAGAAATCTCTTCTTCAAAGCACCTTTCTGAAAGCTCCTACAGTAATTAAACTGTGAACAGAAATTGCATTATATATATAAAATATATATATATATATTTTTATTCAGAATTATATTGTGGACAGTTATTTTTCTGTTACATTTCTTTACCTATCAAGATTATATGTGCTGTCATTTTTTTAAGATCACATCAATAAAATAAAAACTATTGTTTTTTTTTTATTATTTTTCCGATATGCTATTTGGTATGACACAATAGGTTTTTGTTTTGTTTGGTAAATGAGACACATGAGACAGTTTGCAAATAATTTACTGCTTTATTTACATACTGCTACAATGGTAGGAATATGGCAATACAAGGGTTATTAGTGAATTGTCTAAAAGGACAAGACTTCTCTAGCACAGAATTTCTATCTATCAATTTGTCAGAATAATGCAGTCTGCTAAACTCAAACATTTATAGGAAGAAAAAAATTATAGATAAAGTTTGAGGTGGAAGATGTACCATATACTGTTACCTTATATGAAATCCATTGTATAGTGTTGATCATTAGTGAATACTGCAACATACTGTTAAGTAGCAATATTAAGGAACAGCTGAGGAGATGCCGGTAACAACTAATTATATTTAAAGGATATCTGTCACCATGATCTTGGACTATTAACTGCAGTAATAGATGAGTAGACATACACAGGCCCCTCACTAACAGTCCCCCAATATGTAATGTTAAAGTCTGTACCTGGGTACGTGAATGATCATTCAGTGGTGTAGTCCTACTGTTCTGAGTAGCGTTGGCAGTTCGTACAGAGCGCTTCTGGCTCTATTCACATTTAGCGCTCTGCTCCGGCCGGCAGCTAGCGCACGTGTGGAGGAGCCTGCAGGGATGAGTCCAGGAGCGTCTTCGTGTGACGTCACAGCTTTACTATGGGTGCCTCCAAGGGACAGTTTTCCATCCAACGCGTTTCTGAACCTATGGGTTCCTTCGTCCCTGACGAAGGAACCCGTAGGTTCAGAAATTCGCTGGATGGAACACTGTCCCTTGGAGGCACCCAGAGTAAACCTGTGACATTACACGAAGACGCTCCTGGACGAAGGAACCCGTAGGTTCAGAAACGCGTTGGATGGAAAACTGTCCCTTGGAGGCACCCAGAGTAAAGCTGTGACATCACACGAAGACTCTCCTGGACTCATCCCTGCAGGCTCCTCCACACGTGCGCTAGCTGCCAACTGGAGCAGCGCGTTAAGTGTGAGTGGAGCCAGAAGCGCTCTGTACGAACTGCCAGCGCTACTCGGATCAGTAGGACTACACCACCGAATGATCATTCACGTACACGGGTACAGACTTTAACATTACATATTGGGGGACTGTTAGTGAGAGGCATGTGTATGTATATGACTCTTTATCCCTCTCTATGCCAGCGCAGGTATTCAACCTAAATGTGTAACTTGTAGATACCCAAGATCGGGGAGATTAGGCTGGAAACTCACCCACAATAGCAGACAGCGGCATCTCTGGAAGAGACACCAGTTGCAGAGAGAACAACACGGCAGCGCAAGTGTCATCCACCTTGTAACCTCAATATGTGAGTAGTATTGCAAAACGAGGAGTCCATATTGCCATTTTATTTTCCTACTACCCCTCATTCCCTTGCTCTCAGCACTCAAAGTTGTTTTAAAATTCACAGTCCAGACTACTGTGCATCGCTAACATAATGGAGTGGAATTCTGTGTGCATGGACAGCAGTCCTGGCAATGTATTTCAGTGCAGCTTTAAATGCTGACAGGGGATGAATAAATAAAAATAGTGACCTGGACTTCTTATGCGCAGTACTACTCATGTATTACCTGCAGATAATAGTCTAAGATAGTGTTGACAGCTTCCCTTTAAGGTCTCAATCTATTAGCTATTATGGGCAAAATCTCACAAAATCTAATTTACAAAGCAAGCTTTAATTATCTTTGAGGTATTGTATGGAATATGATAGTCCATCAAGTTACAATGGCCCAGATTACAATATTGTCAACATACAGTAAAATACCCTTTTTGGGCAATTATAATTTGAGACCACATTGAACATACAGTGCCACAGAAGAGCTAGGGCACATGTGATTTTCTGCAAGATCCAACCAATCAACATTTCACAGGTTGAACATATACTGTATTATTGAAGTACATGGCTGCCTAATAGCGCCTCTCTACTGTAATACAGCACTGCATGTTCTGTACTGTTCTTCATCTATGCCGGGATGAGCTGCTGCTTTGGAGACCATATGATAGCTGTACACAACCCTGTCTTCTTCATATAAGAAGCAGCCATTACTGACTTTTATATGTAAGGATTAGCTTTAACTGTATCCATTGTTTTATTATTATTCTTTAAACGCTCTTTTTTTTTGGTGAAACTTTACGTCTTCTCAACCAGTGATTGGTTTCCCATAGAGTTATGGTCTCAAGTTACCATATTTTCAACTTTCAATGGTCATTCTGGGCCAAAAAATCTGCTAACTTGAAGAACCACCGTTTATATCCTATACAATGTTTAGACATTGTCTATGCTATTGTTAAGATAACACACAGTCTGAATATTCTAGAAACATTGCATTATATGTAGCCAGTGAAATGTGGAAACATAGGGTACTTTTCACATTGGTCACATTACACAATGAAGAAGACAGACAGAAGACAAAAATTCGATTCCAAATTGCACTAAAAAGTTGAATATATGGCATGCAAAAACGTATTATGTATTTTAGTTATGTTTTACTTGTAGGCTGAGAGGATCAGTAAAAATGTGTCAAATTTAAGAAATAAGCATGGTATGTTTTGGCGCAAATTGGTGGTGTATTTGTATGGTAGCCATGAAGTGGCATAAGGAGCACAAATATGTCTAACATTCCTAGTAAACTGGGCCAAATTTGTCCTATGACATTATGGATACATATCTCCTGATGTTAAACACATGTGTTTTTTGTGTTCTTCGGAAAAAAACTCATATTAAAACGTAATAGCAGCAGTTTTCCCAGTCAGTAATATGTCACGCATTTTGTTAAAAAAATAAATCTATGACAAGGGACGAGGCCAAACTTGAGTTCATGGTATCTATCTTTAAGGGGTTTCAGACTGTAATACACCTACATTTTAGCATGTCTGTTTGAGTTCTGCAACATCTCTTCACATTTCTACTGCACTAAAAATGGAGTTGAAGACCTCCTTCACCTCCATTTTTAGGTGATGTAGGTGTTGCAGTCCTAAAAGAGAAGCTATACTCTTATACAGCCTTAAAAGCCACTGTTCTGCCCAGCAGGGTTAGAATATGATTCAATTTCATTCTGCCAGGGTTTTGGTATTTCTGTAGTGATTAATGTGGTTATAGCACCATCTAGCAGTGTTAAATTGTATTACACTTTGTTTTCCTGTTACAAAGACTACTGTATTGTGGGTGGTGCAAAGCATTGTGAGAGTTAAAAGCATCCTGGGAAAGAGAAGACTTCAGTCTCCAGGACACATCACCAGATTCTGTCTTTTTGCATATCTCATTCCTGAACTCCACCATCCTTGTAAAACCATATCTGGTGGGAGATCTACCTTTGTTTCAGGGACATTATGTTATACAGAGCTGTTCAGCTGTTTGTAATTGTTACTTAGGGAATTGTTACTACTGTTAGCTAGATATGTATTCCTATGTTAGGCAGCCATTTTACCATGTGCTTCAGTGTTATGCAAATGTTACAGTACATGCTAACCTATACTTTATACTTATACTTGCTATTTGTATTCTTGTAGTATTACCAAACAATCCTGTTTAGCCAATCAAACAAACCTGTTGACCAATAAACAAGTTAGACTACTTAGGACAGCCCTCTCATTTGGAAGACAGGAATGGTTTATTCTGAATGTCAGACTGCCCACTGTGTGAACATGTATGAAGACAGAACAGTAAAATGGATGCTAGTCACCAGGGATAATCGATCTGATCAACTATCTGTATGGCTTTCTACAAAAGCATGCACTGCAGTACTCTACAACCTTGTCAAGACATACTATATTTTAATTGTGAGCATAAAAGAGAATGCTACAACTTTAACTGTGTGCACTTAAGTGGCATTGCCTTACAGCAGCAGGAGAGAAGGGCAAGAAGGAAATGTACATTGTACTGTATGTATGAATGTACTTGATAATGCATAAATGTGGTGGATCTAGTTTGCACATTGTAATTGTATTGAAAAAATCTGAGGCCATGTGAAAAATAGTAACAAAGCTCTGGTTCAAAAAGTCAGAATTCAAAGATAATTTAGTCAAAATTCACAGAAGTGAGACTTATATGCGCTGTTTCTTCAGGAGGGACATTTATAGCAAATCAATAGGATATTAGATTGTGCATACAGTATGTGGCCTGCTGATGATAAACATAAGGACACGCTCTCTTAACAAATAAATGTGAAATGTCTTAACCAACAGATTCGCAAAAATGGTCAGCACCTGACTTCCAGTTCATCGGCATGGGAAAGGAATCACTCCAATGGAAATATAGCAAAAAATCCCAGCGGACACTCTTTGTCTTCAAAACATCTCTTTCTTTATTTCATAAATGCAGATACATATTGAGGACGCGTATCTGCCCGTCCAGCCTTCATCAGCTCACGAGTAGTAATGAGCGGCAGGGACAATATTTGAATTTGCGATAATTCGCGAATATTTGGGTGAATATTTGTCATAAATTTGCGAATTCGAAATTATTTTCTTGATTGCGAAAATCGCAATACAGGCGTGGTACACTGTTGCTACATTTTTCAAGCTGCTAGAAGTTTCCTGAGACTGCAGAAAATGGTTGGCATGGCAGAACATTACAATAGCTTTATATGCAGATAGAGTGCTCCGATATATTTGCAATTGTGCAAATCAACAATAATGGTTCACATATTTTGCGCAATATGTGCAACTTCACACTTTAGCAGGTCTGACTACATATTAGTGATTGGTGCACTAAGTATTGTTGTGAACTTGCCTGTAGCATGTATGTATGGACAGCAGAACCTATCACACTACCTAACATCCTGCACTGGAACCAGGGCTACACTATATCACAATCTAACCTACAAGGATTATCTCCCACTAACTATCTGTATTATATATATAAGCTAACTAACTAACTAACTAACTAACTATCTAATGTAATGTGACACAGTAAAGCACAGAGCACAGCAATAACACTGTTGTCTCTCAGAACTGAAAAAAAAACTGACGAAAATGGCTGCCATAGAAGGTTCTTATATAGTAAGGGGTAGGCAACTTTACTATTGGTTGCTAGGGATGTAGCTAAGCTCAGACAAAGACATTGTAGCCTTCTCATTGGCCCACAAGCAAGAAGCAGGGAGGGATCATGGGTTCAGAGGGGGAAAAATTCTAGAATATTCGCGAATACGAATATACAGCACTATATTCTAAATCTTGGCAAATTCTCAAAGTGGCGATATTCACAATTAAAATTCGTGATTCGAATATTCGCGCCCAACACTATTCATGAACTGATGAAGGCTGGACAAGCTGATACTTATCCTTAATATGTATCTGCATTGATGAAATAAAGAAAGAGATGTTTTGAAGACAAAGAGCGTCTGCTGGGATTTTTTGGTATATTAACCAACAGAGTGACAGCCTGTAAATGTATCAGCAGGAATAGCCATGTATACTAATATTGTATTTTCCAGTTAACACTACAATGGAGACTTTACAGCAGTAAGTGAAGAATTTAGAAATAATTCAGAGCATTCATCTTGAATCCTTAGAGATGAAGATTTGTTGATTGATGCTGACTTACAATGGCAAAAAAAACAACAACCAACATGTTAAAATGAAGCTGTTGTAGCAGATTATCATCTAGTTTAGTAGACTGGCTCTGATTTTTTTCCTCCATGTGATGATTAGGCTCGTGAAAAGGCATTAGTTGATGTCTCTTGGCATGGTTCAGGTTTTAGGACATCAGAAAGTGACCGTTTTCGTTTCTGTAAAGCTTGTTCATTCAACTCAGCCTAACAAGCTTGCTACAGGTGTGTACTTCATTGCCTTTCTTTTTGGCCTAGCATATCCTGAGATGTGTGATATTACCAGCTTAAAATATATGGTTTTACAAAATTGTGACATAAGATGTCTATCCTATATGTGTCTATGTCCGCCACACAGTGGTTGTGTACTGAATTGTAGCCTGTCAAGTGTTTCGATAACATTTTTTGATATTGTATAGATTTGGTTTCATGAAAAATATGGAATCATTAAAGTGGTTAGGACATGACTGATGAAAAAAATGAAAATCAGACATCATATAGTACATGGCAGTCTCTTTCTTACAAAGCTAGAACCAGCCCTGTACCTCATATGGATCCAGAGATCTCACCATTCATTGCTCCAATGTTTTGCTAGATTTATTTCAGAATGGTCCTTTCTGCAGAGGCATGCCCTTTCTGCTGCAGCTCTCTCCCTGTAACTGGCACAGCTTCTAACAGAATATATAGCTGATGACAGTTGAAGATTTAAACTGAGCATGTGCGACCACCTCAGTGAAGTGGACAGAGAAATAAGGAAAAGAACAAACAGCAGGTGGCACTATACAGATACAAGTTTATTGAATAACTCAGTGTCTATAGTGAATGTTTAATTACATGCAATTATGAAAGTATTCAGATCCAGGTCATGGTTTTAAAAATGTTGAATGATTTTTGTGGGACAACCCTCTTTGAGCAAATTACAGCTAAGGTAAGGGTGGACACATCTCTACTCTTATAAAATGACAAAGAAAGACAGCCATCAAAAACCTCTGCTACTGCTTAACTCTGGGGATAAAAAAAAAAATGCGCAGAAAAAAATATGTACTGCCGTTCCTGCTCTTGTTTTTCCCATAGGAGAGTACGGTGGACCACAGCAAGGTATACATAGACATTACAAGGGTAAAACTACTGGGTGCCCTGTCAATGTGAGCTTAATACTTAAAGCATATGTGGATATTTGAGAGTTAACATGAAGCAAACGTAGATAGAAGATAGTAGAAACCAATGTTAGAGTCTGACATTTTTTTCAATCAAGACCATTTACAGTGCTGCTATGTCTTTAATTTTAGATTCATTGGATTAATAAAAAATGGTCGCAAAAGAACAAATGGCCTTTAAGTGGTAGCCCCCCCCCCCCTTATATTAAAATGGGGCAGTGTCCTTGTATTCTTATTATAGTAAATGTTTCAATAACCTCCATGTTTAGCTGCACAAGTTCAAAATTCTTATGGCAACCTACCCGGCATGGGTATGGACTTTACCGATATATCACAACCTCTATTGTGGGTTCCATGATTCGGCTACAAACCACTCTCAGAAGCCTGTAGTCAGTGAGGAATGGGAAGGCACCTAGTTGTTCCAGGCAGTTAAGGAAACATTGGCTACTATAAGTATATTAAAAACTTGCAGGTGTGAAAAAAAAAGGAAGTAAAAGTACTTGAAGAAGGTTGTATGGTGTTAAAATATAGAGTTCTTTTTTCCAGAAACAGCGCACACATTGACTGTATTTGGTATTGCAGCTAAGTCCCATTCACTTTTGTAAGGCTTTTCTGCACTACCAGGCACATCCTATGGATGAGAGTGGTGCTATTTCTGGTGAAAAGTAGAGCCTTCTACTAATCTTGTACTCCCAACTAAATAAATGTGTTATGTGCAATAAATATATTTACAAAGCCAAAAGTCTGAAATGGTCCCTGAGACAAAGACAATTTAAGCAGTAAAGCAATATATTGCATTACCCTTTCCAGGAAGCGCACATTTACTGGTGTTAAGTATTGGCTTCAGCACTGCATTGTATGTATACACACCATACTACACGACTGAATCTGAATGGCAGAATGCAGGAAATATGAACAGTGCGTCTACATCTCTAAATGTATGGAAACATCCATGGGATTTCATAGGAAGGTACAGTACAGTCTACCACTAAGTACAGCATTGTCATATAGAAGCCCATATTACGTGTAAAAAGAACTGTATCAGCTCAGTAGTTTGGTCTTATTCAAACTTCGTACATTCACAACGCTCTTATTTTAATAGCAGCAAAATGAATAATAGAAAACACAGGCTACTGTTTTTTAGGTCTCCAAGTAAAACATGAGCAAATACCAAAAACTTCCTCTTGTGAGGCACCCACACAGTCAGCAGAATCAGAAAAAGGATTATAACATAGAGTTTCAAAAACACATCGTAAAGAGAACACAAAAAGCATATATCTAATGTCTCCAAGCTTAGAAACTGGAAGGCTCTCCATATAAATTCACCGTTTGTTGTGGCTGGTTACCTGAGAAAAAACAGAAAGAGAACATGAGTCATAGACTGAGAAGCAATTATCAAAGACGATTCTATATAATGTGTTCTCTCCCCACCCAATACGTATTACCACACCTGCACCCCCCATTTTAGAGATGTTAGCGGGTAATGTGCATGATATGACACCCCTGTCCTCAATTCTGAAGTAGGCATAATATGACATATCATGCTGCCCCCATACACCAAGTAAGGTGCAATAACATATACAAAATGAGGCCTCCCTATGGAAATCCGCACACCAAACAAAAATAAATTTACATTCAAATTGAGCTCATTGGTTCGGTTCTCAATGAAATAGGGGAGCCCCAATTTTTTATATCTTAACATTCCATGTAGATGTCTAGGAGAGACAAAACCAGGGTGACTCCATTCAAGAAGACAGAGGCAGTTGTGTAAGATAGCTGCCTGCCCTGGGCTATGTTCAAAGGACTCATGCTTGAACTAGGGGATGAAATGCAAAAAGAAAGAAGGTGACACTGCCTACAGTAGGGGCTTATTAGACTGATATAGAGAAACCTTGGTGAAGCAATTACATTTGAAATAGACAGCTTTCGGGTCAATGTTTTTTGTCACATTGTCCGCATTTTGGGGAGAAAAAGCATTTTTACTGTTTGTGTTTATTAAAAAATTTTAACCATTTGTTCATGCTGTACAATAGGAAAACTGTTCAGATAGATGTATAGTTTTTTTGGGAAAAGTCTCAGCAAAAACATGTAATTTATACATTCAAATCTCTGCTCAGTTGCCAAGTGGGACATCACTGCTTGATCACCTGCTACTCAGCGACATTTCACCACTAAGGCCAGTCATTGGCTGCAGTGGCACATGTGACCCTGTAAGCACTCCGGCCCAAAGTAAACAAGTCAGGGTCTGGAAGGCTGCTGCATGGAGGTGACAGACCCAAGCTGCAGGAAGAAGGTTCCATTCTTAACCTAGGTACCACACACTAAGGATCTTAAGTAAAATGGTGCCAACTCCTGGAAAACCACTGTAAGGGTCCTTTACCATGGACCAAGATCATGACAATTATCTGGGAAGAATGTTTATATCCTATAAGTGCCAGTATAAAGCTGCCATGTGGCACCTAAAATAATCATTTGTCAGCAGCACATTTCCCTGTGTAAAGGAGGATGTGATGTGAACAAACACTGAATATGTATGAAGATGAACAATCATAGTAGTGATCATTCATCCCCATACAGAGTGGATGATTGATGCATTGCTGAACAGTTTGTTCTCGATCATTGCCCTATGCATCAGTAAATGTAAAAGGGCTTTAAATGAGTGTAGCCCTCAGGAATGTAATGATAAGGAATACAGGTTAAGCCACCAGAGCAACTCTAAAACAGATTTTATTGAGAAGAAGAAAGAACAGTATGCTAAGTGAGTGAAACCTGAAGCCAGAAGAAGACAAATAGTTGAACATTTTTAATAAAGACGAATAGAAAAATGTTTTAAGCCAAAATAAGGACTATGCCTTAATTAAAACATGCCCCCTCGAGGTGCCCATAGCCTTTAAAGTTTGGCATATTAAATTCTGGCATATAAAAAATTATTCATACATATGTTAGTGGCTACCTTGAATATAAAAGTTGCAACCTTCACTCCTTTATTCATTTTCAGACTCCATGATATTCAATTTTCTACCTGCTCCCAGTATCAAGCTTTTATCATGTGAACATGTCTCTCCCAGTAATACATGCTGGATCTGTGTGTCCAGGATGCTGCTCTCTTCCCCTGGACACTGTCCTGTGTGTAATCTTCATCCTATCGATAATGTATGTAAGCTGCCCTCCATGGATCACCCCCCCCCCTCAATGCAGACAGATCTGCTGTGTACAACTGCCCTATGCTATCTCTAATGCTGAGAGAGGGAAGGAGAGAGCAGAAAGAGCCATCAGAAACAGGAACAGTGTGCTGATTGATTGACCTACACACACTTTGCAGAAGCTAATAAACACATTTACAAGGAGAATGAGCTGTGTCTGTAAAAGGCTATGTGAGTAAAATGACACACTTTTTGCAAACTCACACAGGCTTGTCATACAACTGAACCCAAATAGTGAGAAACACAAACACAGTCATCTATATTCGTTGACTTAGGGACAGAATCTGTAGTGCCTGACTGCTAATCCTTCTTGGACCTCCAAGTTTAAAGGCTTTTCCATCTTGTAGGATAATAAAATGCGTACTTATACCACTCTAACTTATCATCCCACCAACGACTAGAAAAGAGCAAAACTCAATACTCAAGAAGTTCTAGCTTTTTCGTGGTATTTGCATAGTGATAATTTGGATTCTTGCAAACGTAAGGTTACTTTCACACTAGCGTTGATATTTTCCGGTATTGAAATCCATCATAGGGTCTCAATACCGGAAAAAAACGCTTCAGTTTTGTCCCTATTCATTGTCAATGGGGACAAAACGTAACTGAACAGAACGGAATGCTCTAAAATACCTTCCGTTACGTTCTCATACCGGAGAGCAAACCGCAGCATGCTGTGGTTTGCTTTACGTCCTGAACTTTTAATGGAGTTCATGACGGACCCGTCTTGGCAATGTTGAAGATAATACAACCAGATCCGTTTATAACGGATGCAGATGGTTGTATTATTAGTAATGGAAAACTTTTTGTCCAAATGACAAAACATTTGAGGTGCACATCTATAGTTTTACTTTACTAATATGATCATTGACAATTGTAATTTCCACAATATATTGCTTGAAACTTGCAGACTTCTGTAAGGTGTTCAAATATTGCCAGCTGTTTATTCGCCTGAGCAATCGGAAATGCATGAACTTAGGAGACAGGAGGTGGAATGACCTAGGTAATAGTTATTTGATCAGCCTTTTGCCAAAGCATATACGTAAAAGTGATAAAGTAGTGCTGTAAGTAGCCAGGAATCTCTATGTATGCTGTAATAGACATATTTTTACTTGTTATTTTTCAGCAATTACACAGACCTCAGTTCATTCACATTTTTCTGGATGTACTGTAACAGAAAACCTTCACCCAGTGGAAAGTTTCTGTGAACTTGCTGTGCTTTTGCCAAAATACACAAAATCAGGAATCTTAAGATAAAACTCGTTCTAGTTTGGTTTTTTGTTTTTTTTAAGAAAAGACACTTATTCTCTTCAATAGCAAAAATGTAAAAAAAAGTTGAGTTGTGATTTTTTTTGTTGAGCTCTAAAACACATGAATTAAGTATACTATTTATATGAAAATAAACATTTCCACAAAGCTTGTGGGCTGAAGTTCCATCTAAGGCTACATGTACACGACCGTATGTGTTTTGCAGCCCGCAAATTGAGAATCCGCAAAAAAAAAACGGATAACGTCCATATGCCATCCTTTTTTTTTGCGGATCCATTGTAACAATGCCTTAAACGGACAAGAATAGGACATGTTCTATTTTTTTTTTTTGCGGGGCTACGGAACGGACATACTGATGTGGACAGCACACTGCATTTTTTGCGGACCCGTTGAAATTAAGGGGGCCGCATCCTATCAGCAATGAGCCCTAACAGTCAGTTTCTGCTAGTATGATACATGACCTAAGGAAAATTTAATGCTCTTCCAATCAATGTTGGACATTTCTAGCTGTGTGACATGTCGCATTGTCTTGCTGATCCCATCTGCCCTGGGGAAGACAATCAGCATGTATGGGTGTAAGTGATCTGCAAGGATGGATTCATACCCAAATCAGTTGACAGTGCCTTTCACATGGATGAGTGGGCCCAATGAAGGCCATGAAAATATTCTCCAGACCATAACGCTGCCATCACCAGCTTGTGTTCTTTCAGCATTGGTTGCAGGGTGTTTGTTCTCTGATGTTTCTCGCCTGACATGCCAACGCCCATCCATTGGATGAAGCAGAAAAAGTGACTTATTGGACAAGGCAAGCCTTTTCCAATCAGAAAAGGTCCAAATCCGATACTGTAGCAAAAATTGAAGCCTTTTCTGCTGATTCATTAGCACAGGTGCCATGACCAACTGTCTGCTTTGGAGCCACATATGCAGTAGGGTTCACTGAAGTGTTGTTTTAGGCACATGCATGATAGCATTCTTGAGGTGCTCCACTGTAGAGTGTTGGTCTATGGTCTGCCCTCACACACCTTCACAGCTGACATTCACCTCTAACATAAATGGCATGTGGTGCGCCACAGTTTCCATGTCACTTATTCGCAGTGGTGTCTTTTGTCCACTCACAATACACTTTCATAACAACAGCACGAGAACAGTTCACAATCTGCGCAGTTTAAGAAAGGCTGCCACCCTTGGTCCGAAAACTAATAACACCCCTTTTACCCATGACAGTAATGGGGATATGTGTGCAGACAACTTATTGTATACCTTATATATCCACCTAGCCAGCTCACTACACGTGACTTTCTTCACGAGCTACACACTGCCAACGTCAAAAGTAGGAAGTGGTCCTAATAATGTGACTCATCTGTGTAAATTCAGCTTATCAAAAGGAATATAAATGGTTTGGAATGGTCCAACTGGAATAGCCTAAGGCTGGTTTCAGATGGCAGTAAGTGGCTGCAATTCAAAATATGTGTTATAATTGCAATATACTCCTATAATGAGCAAAATTTGGTTCAGTAGTATTGTGTTCTTAATACTGATGCCAAATTGTGGTCATATTGTTTTTAGCGGTGTGTTTTATTTAATGTCATTTTGTACAGGGTTTTTTTCTTGCATTTTCAAGTCCTATAGAGAAGACTGTGGGGAAATGTTCCATAGAAAGCACAATACCAGAGCTTTTTTTGACACTAAACAATGACATGAAAATGTAAAGTATGTGGCAAAGGACGATATGGCATAAAGAAAGGCCACGAGAAATGTGGTATTTTTCATAAAAAAAAAAAAGAAAGAATGCTGTGAAACAAACTGAAGGAAAATTGTTGCCATGACTTTTCCTCTAACGTTCCAATTGTAGAAATGACTGGAATAAATGGTTTAATAACAAAGATGCATTACTGCATTATTTATACTATGTAGCAAGGATGGTTCATATACCACTGCCATATGTATAAGGGTCTGGAATATAATAATAATTTCATATACTCACTTGAAAGCTGCTTCTGTAGTTGCCTGACTAAGGCTGCTGTTTGCTGCTGTTGTTGAGTCTGCTGTAAACCTTGCCTTGGGAACTGAAAAATACATTTTCCAAACAGTTTTTATTATTTGATATATAGGTTGTGGTATTTGTATTACTTTTTATGTACTTTAGTTTTAGAAGATGATAAAACAACAAGTGGTAATTGAATGAGGTTTAGATATTGATAACCTAACCTCAGGATAGGCCATCAATATCCAATCAGCGGGGGCCCAATACCCATCACCTTTGTCAATCAGCTACTTCAGGCAGCATCTAGTGCGGGAAACTATACAGTGACTGGAAGGCTCTATCCATTGTGTAATTTAAAGTACCGAAATACTGCACCTCATAGCAGCAGATCTTCAGTACCCCATCACAGCCACTACACAGTGGATAGAACCTTGTACTTCCATGTCTGCCTGCAGTATAGTGGAGATTGCAGGTAGCGGGCCCATCCAGATCTTGATTACCTATCCTGAGGCTAGGCCACCAATACTAGGTACCAGAAAACCCCTTAAAAGAGAAATGGAGGATGGATGTATCTAAAATTACACAAAACGTGTAAGTCCCTTTTTAGTTCTGTAGTTTACAGTTTAGTTAAAAGATACATGCTCAGTGCAGATACATAAACACGAATATTACATAGTTCCTTCTACTTTACATTAAAAGGCATAGGGAGTAGACCACAAGGGAGTATTTTTGAAATTCTAGACAAATACATAGAAAATATGTGGCACTCATCATTAAAACACTGTCCTTTCATGGGTTCACAAATAAAGGACACCGTATTCATGGGGAGTGCCATTAATTTTCTTATTTATCTGGAAAGTATGGAAGCTGGCTTGTAGAGCACCACCAAATGACTGTTTGTGGTGCGTCAGTTTAAGAGAAGATTAAACTATTTGATAAATGGTTCAGAGTAGTGACGAGTATATTGTCTTGGAACACATTCTCTGGAACACATACAGTAGAATACATGTGGATGGAATTCCAAATTTCATTCACATGTATAGGAAAAACTTTATATATTATATATAATTTTTCTGGATTTTACACAATACAAATCGAAATTGGTGCAAAAGGATCTTATAGCATAATTGATATTAACAAATTTACCAAAAAGAAACCAGCAAAATACGATTAGACTGAATTGGATAAAGTAGAAAATGAAGAGAGGAGGAACTCATGTTAATGTTATAAACTATCTTATCTTGGTCATAAAAGAGCGAGAGGTAGAGATACTTTGAAGCATTTTGCCAAGGAGGGTTGGCAAGGTAAAGGGATTTGATGACTAGATCTGAAGGGATATATATTTTGTATGCTGTAATTAAGTCTTTTAGATTTAGGCCTCATGCACACGGAAGTTGCTCGGCCGTTCCATGCATTGGGGACCATAATTTGCGGACCTGTCCACAATGCACGGGCAACATCCATGCAGGTCCCGCAGGCGGATCTAGGCCCATTGAACTTGAATGGGTCCATGTTCCGTCCGCACTACTAAAAAATAGAACAAGTTCTATTTTTTTGCGGTGAGGAGGCACGGAGAGAAACCACACGGAAGCACTATGGAGTGCCTCCGTTCCACACCACACCTTCCGGATTGTGGACCCATCCGTGATGCCGTGTGCCCCGGCCAGCACACGTTCATGTGCATGAGCCCTTAAAAGTAGAAACAATGGGTATAATACCAATACCAATATCAACATAAAGGCACTTTATGGTAATCCAATCCTGAACTATAGGAATAAAGCTTATACAAGATAAGAGAGAATCTAATCAGAGTCCTGGAAACCTATCTTTCTAATATTTCCTTGCTCTAGTTCACCACAGCTTCTCAGAACTATTGCTTTTGCAACATTCCTTAAACCTTTTGTATATTGGGGGGGATTTGTTTTGTCAGGATCTAGGAATTCAAAGTTTAATAGAATTTATAAGGTGCAATGTGATTTTTGCTGTCTGAGTAGCAAAGATATTATGTTTCTTTTTTTCCCCCAGAGGGGTCTAATTAATGTGCAGTGTACCCAAATATGAGAGATATCTCCAATACAGAGGTGACAGGCAGGCTTGATCCCATGTAACAAGTCAGGCATTCTATATTACCTTGTGATTATTTTTAAACTGAGTTCTTGAATCTGGCTGTCTTACGTATTAGTTCCTTTGCATATTTACCGGCTGTGTATATGATGTATTGGGAGTTTCATGAATATATTGAGGTAAATGTCATCATATGCAATAAGAAGTTTACGTTGTTTCCATAGAGTGCCTGTTATCTTGCAGAACTGATGCAGTTTTAAAGGGGTTGTCCCACGAAAAATGCTCAACAGTTTTCAAACCAGCCCTTGGATCTGAATATTTTTGTAATTGCGAATAATTAAAAAATAAGCATAGCCACTGAGTTATTCAATAAAATTTATCTGTATAGCGCCACCTGCTCTTTGATTTTATTCTCATTTCTTTGGCCTGCTCACTGAGAAGGCCGCACATGCTCAGTTTCATCCTTCAACTGCCTCCTGAACTGTGATAGGGAGAGCATAGACATGCCCCCTGAGCTGTGATAGGGAGAGCTGAGACACGCCCTCTGAGCTGTGATAGGGAGAGCTGAGACACGCCTCCTGAGCTGTGATAGGGAGAGCTGAGACACGCCCCTTAGCTGCAGCAGAAAAGACACTCCCTTGAGTTGCCAGCTTGATATAAATCTAGCAGAGCAATGAATGGGGAGATCTATGGATCCATGTGAGGTACAGGGCTGGTTCAAGGTTTGTTGGAAAGAGGTTGTCACTTACTATATGATCTCTGATTTTCATTTTTTACATTAGTCATGGGAGAACCCCTTTAAGCTGAGAATTTCACCCATTGCAATGCAGAGGGTTATGTCTGCAGCAAACTACACATGTAATCCATTCATTCACACATTTATCCATGATAGGAAAAAATCTGCAACTGTCTGCTCATTGAAGCATCAGATTATATAGAAGTCTATAGATGGGGGGGGAGCTTAGAGAGAATTAGAGAGACTGACAGAGAGAGTATAACTTCTTTGTAAGTGATTTACTGTCTTATGTAACTGCTGGATTCATACAGTATCTAAACTGCTTAGTTCTGCTCTGTAATGTCCTCTATTACTGCTGTTCTTTTTGAGGTTGTGCTACAGAGAATTAAAGAACAGGACTCCCTGTCCTATGTATGGATAGACATATTCTCAACTAGTCTCCACCAACTAGCTCAGAAAAACTGCTAAGTCGTATAACGGTGAGATATAGTGTGTTTCTCAGTAATACCCACATGGCAGCTTATTCTGAAAAATTAACTGAAATAACCGACACACTTTAGGCTGAGTTCACACATTACGTATTTAATCTGGAACTACCAGTGCCATGTAATTGAGTTTTAACAAATGCCCTTCAGCAGATTGTCATCACCACAATCACATTAAGGGTCCATTCATACGTCCGCAAAATGGGTCCACATCAGTTCCGCAGTTTTGCGGAACAGGTGCTGACCCATTCATTTTCAACGGGGCCGGAATGGATGCGGACAGCACACTATGTGCTGTCCGCATCCGCTTTTCCGGATCCACACTTCTGTTTCCACAAAAAAATAGAACATGTCCTATTCTTGTCCGCAATAGCGGACAAGAATAGGCATTTTCTATCATAGTGCAGGCCATGTGCACATGGCTGGTGTCTGTGTTTTGTGAATCCACAATTTGCGGATCTGAAAAACATTTACGGGCGTGCAAATGGAACCTAAATCTGTTTGCAGCATGTGGATTTTGTTGAGGATTTTGGTAATAGACACAAAGTGCTAAAGACATTAAATCTTGACAACAGAAACCTGGACAGAAAACAAGTCTGGAATATCCTTTTGCTCAAGAGGAAAATAATGCAGGTAAAGCAGAACATTCAACATGTACAATAAACCATGGAAACAAAGATTTATAGCAAATGCTGGCTTATAACTTAAACTTGCCGTAAAGATAATATTCAAGTAAATCTACGGATTGAATTAATTAAGAAAATAAATTGTGGTCAATGTTATGTTCACTTTATGGCTCCATGACTTCTCATGGAACACATTATATTATTAATTTAACCCTTTCCTGGCACAGTTATTTTTGATTTGTTTTTCTTCATTTACATTTTTCACTCTCTGCCTTCAGAAAGTCATATTTTTATTTATTTTTTCCGTTTGTATAAACATATGAGGGCATGTTTTTTGCAGTACCAGTTGCACTTTCTAACTGCACTATTTAGTATTGTTTGAAATGTTTTTATTTTTTTATTAACATTTTCCTATATATATATATATATATATATATATATATATATATATAAACAACCACAGAATAAGTAGCTATGAAATACCTTTTGGAGCATATCATGGTAGTAAGATGAGTATAAATAAAATGTAGGACATGAACAGTGTTCTCAAGGTCTGAGTAGTCTGTCCATACTGGCACCATTTACTATTGCATACAATGTGGCGGAAAGCTACAATGGAATTCTAAATGGGGTGGAATTAGAAAAAAAATAAATTCGACCCTAGTTTTATGGGTTTCATTTTTGTGGTGCTCCCTATGCGGTAAAATTGACATTATGTTGATACTGTGGGTCAGTACGATTACAGCAATCACGTTTGTATAGTTTTTCTTGTGTTTTAATACTTAAAAAAATAAAAACATTGAAAAAAAAATTTTTTTATTTGCATTGCCATATTCTGATCCCATAACTATTTTTTTTTTTTTTATCTACAGAGCCGTTTATTTTTAAATAATACCATTTTGGAGTGTGTATGACTTTTTGATCACTTTTTATTCAAATTTTTTTGGGGAGGTGAAAAGACCACAATCAGCAAGCTGTCCATTTTGATTTTTTTCTTTATGCTGTTCACCGTAGAGGATTTTGGGATGCAGTGATACTAATTATGCTTATTATTATATTATTATTTATTTATTTTTATTTGCAAAATAAGGAAAGGGGAGGTGATTTGAATTTTTATATAATTTTTTTTAAAATATTGTTAAAAACTTTTTTTATACTTATTGTCTCCTGAGGGGACTATAATATCCAATCCTCTGATTTCTTTTCCCATAGACTGCAAAGATTTACTATTGCAGTCTATGAAAGAATCTCTACTTTCCTATCAAGCCCTGCCACAGGCAGGATCTGATGAATACTTCTTCATGGCAGGCATTGGAGTCTTCAAAAGGCCCGAAACTGCCATAGTAAACAAATGGCTCTTGTGATCTCGTCGCAGGGGAGCCATTTGGTCACAGGAAGAACTACGCTCCCATTATTTTACTACTCAAATGCTGTGGTCACAATTGACCACTGGCATCTAAGGGGTTAACAGTCTGTGATCGACGTTATCGCCAATTATGAACTCTTCCTCCAGGTGTAAAACAGCAGGCATCAGGAGTTGAAGGCACGGCAGATGTTAAGAAGGTGACTACAGGTAAATTCTGAATATTACAATGCTGTGATGCATTATGATGGCTGAAATTTAGAGATCTTTCCTGACATTTCTTAACATAAAATAACACATCTGGAGCATCTTTTAGGACTTTATTATGTGCTATTCCATTTGAAAATCTATGAATAAACTAACAAATGCACCACTACAGACTCTGATACTGTCCAGCCAGTGCTGCCATTATCAAACTGTGTAAGGACCAACCCGATCAACATACCTTTCATCATCATACATCGGAAAAGGGTTGTTTCTGCATCATGTCCATGGTTGTTTACAAACCACATTCAGATAAACTGGACAATTAAGGAAATATATAGAACAAATGTGCCTAACATTTGTATCTGGAGCAACCTGAACAAAATCTTCTGCTGTCCAATAAAATTTGAAGCTAAAATGTTTCTCGCATAAAGAGCTGAAAGATTGGATCTTACAGCTTTGGAATGAAGACATTTTGAGGAAAGGCACCAGGGCATGAAACAAAAAAAAAATATGTTACCCTGTCAGGGACCTCATTTAGTCATGACTCCTGCTATGCTGGCAGTGTATTCCTTTAAATCACACCCCAAACATAAAGGTAAATGTGACACCTGATCATTATTTATGTCATACCAAGAGTAACCGACATAAAACGATGCAATACAAATATTTGACTTTCCTTTACCTAATTGCAGTATACAGCATTTCAGAAATATGGACCACATTACACATTTCATGAAGGTGAGGAAGGGGTCTCATGAGGGAGACGAACTCTGGAAACTGTAACTTCTCACTAATCTTCTGTTCCCTCTAAATTTCACATCAAGTTATTAGATATCACATGTCTATCTAATTACACACAAGGGGAAGATTCATTTGCCTTGTACAAACATAACATTGGTATGCAGTCTATCTGCTACCAAACTGTAAATCTCTCTATCTGCATGGAATGTTTCATTTCATCCATTCTTGTCAGTGAAATGTCTTACCTTGAGGGGAAAAAAAAAAACATTTTTACCTTCTATACATTAGGCACTTGTCTACACCTAAAGGGGCCCTCCAGGAAAACTTCCTTGAGAAAGCCATAAGAAAAGTCTGTATGTCCCAGACGGAAAGTACAAAGTAAAAATGTACACCTATGAAGGACTACTGCAGCGCTGATCTTGTCAAGGTGGATTGAAATGATAAATTACGCATCATAAATTAAACCATCATAACAGCAAGAAAGTGAGGAAATCTGGCAGCACAGTACGCACTGTGTTATTGAGTGATTTGTGGTTAATTCATTTTATACCATTTCGGTTTTTCTTAGGTGATTGTATGGTTGTTTTTACAGGAAAATGTGTGTTTTTTAAGATGGTATTTTGAGGTGCAGATACATTTTCATGCTGCTTATATTACATAGAAAACTGTGAAAATTGTGGAAAACATGAATTCACTATTTAGTATAGTGTCTAAACACAGAAACAAGTGCAGGTTTTTGCTGCTATTTTACTATGCCTAATAGGCTCAACTTTTTTTTATGTATCTGTGTTGTGATTGTGAATGTTTTTATTTATTTACATGCATACTTATTTATTTGTTACACTTTTACACATACCAGTGGTTGCTGTGGTTGCATTGCTTGAAGACCCATGGCTTGCTGACTTTGCTGTTGTTGTAGCTGAAATACATAATACAACAAAAACGTTAAAACCTCTGTGTATCTTACATAATAAAAGCCCTGTGTGCATGCGCTGTGTCTGTGTGTTTGTGCCGATTTTTACATTGGGCATGCGTGGCGACCGATCAGCACACGGGGGAGGGCAGCCGCTCCAGGTGCCGACGCTCTCAGGGGCTGCCAGAGGCCAGAAGCAATGAGTGCTTCCTTTAATAAAAATGGAAGCGCTCATTGGGTCCTGTCACTCTTTGCTCAGCTCCTTGCGCTCCTCCCCTCCTTCAGGCCGGCGGCACTCTGAATGGTGAAGCAGGGAGGCTGCTCCACCATTCAGCCTGCAGACACAGATCGTGCTGCAGGCATGTGTGGGTGGAGCCTGCAGACTGGAAATCTGCATAGGCTCCGCCTGCACAGTGCTGCAGAGCGAACTGTGCCTGCAGGGGAGAGAGGACTGTGAGCTTCAGGAACAGTAGAAGGCGAGTAGTTATGTTTTTTTTTTTGTTTTTTTGTTTTTGTTACTATAGAGGGGGCACAGAGGACTTTGTTACTATGGAGGGGGCACAGAGGACTTGATTATTATGGAGGGGGCACAGAGGACTTTATCACTATGGAGGGGGGCACAGAGGACTTTTACTATGGATGGGGCACATAGGACTTTATTACTATGGAGGGGGCACAGAGGGAATTACTAATGTGAAGGGGGCACAATGGGCATTTCTACTATGGAGGGAGCACAGAGCCAGAGGGCATTACTAAAATGAAAAATGAAGGGGGCACAGTGGGCATTATTACTATGAAGGGGGTACAGTGGGCATTATTACGGTGATGGGGCACAATGGAGATTTCTACTATGGAGGGGGCACAGAGGGCATTACTAGCACAGGGGGCATTACTACTATTAAGGGTGCACAGTGGGGATTATTACTGTGAAGGGTTCACAAAGAGGGCATTACAACTGTGAAAGGGGCACAGAGGGCATAACTACTGTGAGAAGGCACAATGTGGGCAAAACTACTGTGAGGGGGCACATATCTGTACAAAACTACTGTGAGGGTTTTTTTAAAGTATTGGTGGGGTGCCAGAGAAAGGACCCGTCATGGGTGGCAAACACCCTAGGCACGCTGCTGCCGCCCACACCTGCGCACCAGCCAATCACCTCCACCACTCACAGGTTATGGTGTGCTCTCCACGTCAGAGCACCGCTATTACTGTCCGTGCATCACACAGGTGCACAGTCCCAGCAATCTCAGCCACAGAGAGCAGCCCCTGCCAGCAGTCTCCCCTACCAGTCGCTGTCAGCAGTCTTAGCACCACCAGTCAGTGCCAGCCATCTCAGCCATCAGTCAGGGCCACCAGCCACAGCCACCAGTCACAGTGCCAGCAGTTTCAGTCACCAGTCAGTGCCAGCAGTCTCAGCCATCAGTAAGTGCCAGAAGTCTCAGCCACCAGTCGCTGCCAGCAGTCTCAGCACCACCAGTCAGTGCCACCAGCCACCAGTCACAGTGCCAGCAGTCTCAGCCACCAGTAAGTGCCAGCAGTCTCAGCCACAGCCACCAGTCAGTGCCAGCAGTCTCAGCCACCAGCCGCAGAAAGCAGTCTCAGTAATAGCCACCGGTCAGTGCCAGCTGTCTCAACCATCAGTCAGTGCCACCTGCCACAGCCACTAGTCACAGTACCAGCAGTCTCAGACACCAGCTGCAGCCAGCAGTCTCAGCTACAGTCATCAGTTAGTGCCAGTAGTGTCAGCCACCAGCCGCAGCCAGCACTCTCAGCTACAGCCAGCAGTCAGTGCCAGCAATCTCAGCCATAGCCAACAGTCTCGGCCACGAGCCTCAGCCACCAGTCAGTGTCAGCAGTCTCAGCCACAGCCACCAGTCAGTACCAGCAGTCTCAGCTGCAGCAAGCAGTCTCAGCCACAGCCAGCACTCAGTGCCAGCAGTCTCAGCCACCAGTCAGTGCCAGTGCCATTTACTATAGACTGTTCCTACTAATGTTTATGCACTAATGTTCTAGCTCCCATTATTATAACGGGCATAATGTCTAGTTCCTCTATAAAAGCCTATGCTGTACCGTATACCCCATATAAACCATATACAGTAGTTTAGTCTATTTACTTCACTCATTCAGTCATATTTATTCCATATGAAAACATTCAACTATTGTCAAGGCTTTGTTCCATCGGACGTTCCATTATTTTGTTCCATCAGAGGAACAGAAGAACAGATTGCAAAGAGAGAGAAAAAAAAAACATCATGTGACAGCCACCAGTGGTGCCTAATAGACCTGTCTGACTATAAAGGGGTCCAGTTGGGTTTCATCCATGATGTCATTTTACCAGACAAATTAGAGGTGCATGCTGCACTGTTCTATTCTGCATTTTTGAAAGAATCTATGATGGAAGCTTTTAAAAGAACATTCTAAACCAGGGAAATGCAGCCGGCACGCCAGCTGTTGTGAAACTACAACTCCCAGCATGCATACTTGCTCTGCTTTTTTAAGAACTCTCATAGAAATCATTGGAGCGTGCTTGGACACCTTCAAGGCATTTTAGAGTCTGCAAAATGGATTTGGGTTAAATAGCAGTATTTATTTTTTGCTAATTAAACTGAGGTGGATTTTTAAGAATGTTAGAAAAATCGATAAAAACAAGGGTTCTGCAGTAGGTTTGGAGAGATGTTGGTTAGTCTCCAGTACAATATATTAAATAAACTATTAGGTGCACTGTTAAATAAAATACAGTGTAAAGCCAAGGCTCACTGGAGTGAGTGTACATAGATTACACATAACACCTTATTTTCTGTATAGGATTGGTTATAGGGAGAATGAAAAATATTTTAAACGTGATAGTTCAGGACTAGGAGCAGACTGGATTCATACATTTTGGAGGTGTCCCAAGTTACATGTCTAATGATATGAAATAATAGAAAAGATTTTTGATTTTATGTTAGACTGGAATTGGACCCTCTGCTGTGTATTGTTGGCCTAGTGGTAAAAGATGCGAAAAAGAAAAAAAACAATTATGTTTTTGTTATTTGTAGCCAGGAAGGCTATATCAAGGAACAGGATTATAAAGAAATCTACTAATGTGATGATTTGGAAATCCCGATTCCACGATTTGGAAATTTCCTTTTCCATATAGCGAGAGAAAGGGTGTGTGTGTGTGTAGTGGTTGGGTGTTAGTGGGTATTTTTAATTCTATTTTCTCTCCATTGAGGTATGCTTGTAAAAATTGTTTATATGTGGTATAATTGTTTAGGTGGTCTTTCTAAAATAAAGAGTAAATTTAAAGAAGAAAATTATGTTGTACATATTTGAAAATAATTTTTGACAATGTTATTTTTAATTTTTCATGTCAATATCTATACGGTATTTAATAAAAAAAAACAAACTGTTTTAGTTTTAGCCACTAAACCCAATAAAAGGTGTCACTTCTTGGACTGTACAGGTCAGTTTACTGCAGGTCTATTGTTATCATTACAGGTAGGTACAATGATAAATATCACTTATATATCGACAACACAATAGTCATTAGGGATGAGCAAATTGACTTTGGATATCCAAAGTTGATTTGCATAATACTTCATTTGATTACTGTACGTATGGAGCGAGCGCTCCGTACAGTATTAGAATGTGTTGGCTCCTATGAGCTGAAGTTATTACTTCGCAAAGTCTCGAGAGACTTTGCATAATAACTAGAGATGAGCAAATTTTTTTTCGACCGGTCCGCCTAATTTTCCAAAAATATTCGATTAGATCCGGATTTATTTGTGGCGAATTGCGTTAAAAAACAGCTATTTCCTGGCTGCAGAGAGCCTGTATAGTGGTGTAGAACACTGTGCCTTGCAGTAACACGCATAGGAAGTCTGCTGTGGTACTGAAACAATACTGAGAGTCAGTATGACACGCACATGACAGGCGTCGCTCTTAGAGTCACTGCACACTTTAGTTATTTGTGCAGTTACAGGGCAAAATTGACCAAATAACTTAAGTGTGAACTCAGCCTTCCAGATCAATGTTAGCGTCAGGTAGAAAGAACCGCGCAGAGGCCCAAGATCCTACTATAGTGTGAAAGAGCACACCCTTTTTACACCGCCGTCAGCTGATTCCACATCATAGATGTCTACAGAGTGGAGAGGGTGTCAGCAGTAAGTTTGTGTTGAGTTCACTGATTATTTTGCCCTTTCTGCGATCCGTCAGAACAGAAACCCCCCAAAAAACGGATCCTGTCTGTTGAGCACCCGCCTTCACTCAGTCAGCATTTGGTCAGTAATCCATCAGTATTTCTAAAGCCCAAATAAAAACAGGAGTGGATCCAAAACATAGATGACACGTGAATAGGGATGAGCGAACCCGAACTGTATAGTTCGGGTTCGTACCGAATTTTGGGGTGTTCGTGACACGGACTCGAACATTATTGTAAAAGTTCGAGTTCGGATTCGTTGTTTGTCGATTTCTTCCCGCTTTCTGAAGGGCAGCAGAGCAGCCAATCAGCTAGCGTTTTACTTCTTGCCTTAAGAAGCCATCACAGCCATGCCTACTAATGGCATGGCTGTGATTGGCCAAGTGCAGCATGTGACCCAGCCTCTATTTAAGCTGGAGTCACATCGCGCCACACGTCACTCTGCTCTGATTAGTGTAGGGATAGGATGCAGATGCTGTTAGGGTGAGATTAGGCAGGAATTAACTCAGCAAAAACACTTAATGAAGTGATCGATCTACCGCTCTGAATCATTCGACTTCTGCAAGTTAATTGCTCACTGTTTTCAGGCTGCCCAGAGTGTTTTTCTGTCACTTTTTTCTGGGGTGATCGGCGGCCATATTGTGTCTTGTGGTGCGCCAGCACAAGCTACCACCAAGTCCATTAATCCATCAATAGTAGGTTTTTTTTTTTCTTGCTATATCCTACATCAGGGGATTGGCTGTGCTTATTGTCACCCCTAGAAACTCAGGATAGAATTTTCTATATTTTATTGAGAGGTGAAATTCACTTCAAAAAATAGCAATCCCCTAAATCTGGTGTTCCAGCTGTGGCTAGCCAAGTGTAATACTGTCTGGCAAAGAATATATAATTTTTTCTGGGGTGAAATTCAATTTCCAAAATAGCAATACCCTAAATCTGTGGTTTCTGCTGTGGCTAGCCAAGTTTAATAGTGTCCGGCAAAGGATAGATTTTGTTCTGGGGTGAAATTCAATTGCCAAAATAGCAATACTATAAATCAGTGGTTTCAGCAGTGGCTGGCCAAGTTTCATAGTGTCCGTCAAAGGATATATTATTTTCTGGGGTGAAATTCAGTTGCAAAAATAGCAATAACGTAAATCTGGTGTTCCAGCTGTGACTGGACAAGTTTCATAGTGTCCGTCAAAGGATATAATACTTTTTGGGGTGAATTTCAGTTGCAAAAATAGCAATACCATAAATCTGGTGTTCCAGCTGTGACTAGACAAGTGTAATAGTGTCCGTCAAAGGATATATTATTTTCTGGGGTGAAATTCAGTTGCAAAAATAGCAATAACGTAAATCTGGTGTTCCAGCTGTGACTGGACAAGTTTCATAGTGTCCGTCAAAGGATATATTATTTTCTGGGGTGAAATTCAGTTGCAAAAATAGCAATACCGTAAATCTGGTGTTCCAGCTGTGACTGGACAAGTTTAATAGTGTCCGGCAAAGGATAGATTTTGTTCTGGGGTGAAATTCAATTGCTAAAATAGCAATACCGTAAATCAGTGGTTTCAGCTATGGCTGGCCAAGTTTAATAGTGTCCGGCAAAGGATATATTTTTTTCTGGGGTGAAATTCTATTGCCAAAATAGCAATCCCCTAAATCTGGTGTCCCAGTAGTGGCTTGGCAAGTTTAATAGTGTCCGTCAAAGGATAGATTTTGTTCTGGGGTGAAATTCAATTGCCAAAATAGCAATCCCCTAAATCCGGTGTCCCAGCAGTGGCTGGCCAAGTTTAATAGTGTCCGGCAAAGGATAGATAATTTTCTGGCTTGAAATTCAATTGCCAAAATAGCAATACCGTAAATCAGTGGTTTCAGCTGTGGCTGGCCAAGTTTAATAGTGTCTGGCAAAGGATAGATTTTTTTTCTGGGGTGAAATTCAATTGCCAAAATAGCGATACCATAAATCAGTGGTTTTAGCAGTGGCTGGCCAAGTTTGATAGTGTCCGGCAACGGATATATTTTGTTCTGGGGTGAAATTCAATTGCCAAAATAGCAATCCCCTAAATCTGGTGTCCCAGCAGTGGCTGGCCAAGTGTAATAGTGTCCGGCAAAGGATAGATTTTTTTCTGGGGTGAAATTCAGTTGCAAAATTAGAAATACCGTAAATCTGGTAATCCAGCTGTGACTGGACAAGTTTCATAGTGTCCGTCAAAGGATATATTATTTTCTGGGGTGAAATTCAGTTGCAAAAATAGAAATACCGTAAATCTGGTGTTCCAGCTGTGACTGGACAAGTTTCATAGTGTCCGTCAAAGGATATATTATTTTCTGGGGTGAAATTCAGTTTCAAAAATAGAAATACAGTAAATCTGGTGTTCCAGTTGTGACTGGACAAGTTTCATAGTGTCCATCAAAGGATATATTATTTTCTGGGGTGAAATTCAATTGCCAAAATAGCAATACCCAAAATCTGGTGTTCCAGCTGTTGCAGGCCAAGTGTAAATCTGTCTGTAAAAGGGTGTATTACACTCAGCATGCATCTCCAAGTTTATTTCTTTCCGATAAAGGGTATATTACAGTAAATGTTAAAATACAGCATAATCCTCTACATTTTCACACACTGTTTTGCATCTCTAAGTGTTTTTTTTTCCGTTAAAGGGTATATTACACAAACTTTTAAAATACAAGTGCTGAAAGCATAATACTATATATTTTTTCACACGCTGCTGTGCATCTCCAAGTGTAAATCTGTCCATAAAAGGATACCTTTCATCCAGGGCCTAAATACTAGGCCTACAATTGATATTCCCCTAAATCTGTGGTTACTGCTGTGCTTGAATTAGTATAATATGGTACATAAATAGATAGCCAGATAGTGTTAGGTGCCTGTAAAAAAAGGCCTGCATTTGAATTCAATACATTGGGCCAAATAATTTATTGTGGTGAACGGTAACAATGAGGAAAACATCTAGTAAGGGCACATCGCTGGTAGAGTGGCTGGGGGGAAACGGAGGACGATGACGATACGCCTCCCACAGAGGACAGCTTGTCCTTACCTCTGGGTAGCCTGTCACACATGAGCGACTACATGCTGCAGTGCCTGCGCAACAACAGCAGAGTTGCCCACATTTTAACGTGTGCGGACTACTGGGTTGTCACCCTGCTGGATCCCGGTACAAAAACAATGTGCCCACCTTACTTCCTGCACTGGAGCGTGAAAGGAAGATGCGCGACTACAAGCGCACGTTGGTAGACGCTCTACTGAGAGCATTCCCAAATGTCACAGGGGAACAAGTGGAAGCCTAAGGCAAAGGCAGAGGAGGAGCGAGAGGTCGCCAATGCAGCTGTGTCACGGCCAGCTCCTCTGAGGGCAGGGTTAGCATGGCAGAGATGTGGAAAAGTTTTGTCACCATGCCACAGCTAACTGCACCACCACCTGATACAGAATGTGTTAGCAGGAGGCAGCATTTCACTAACATGTTGGAACAGTATGTCTGCACACCCCTCCACGTACTGACTGATGGTTCGGCCCCATTCAACTTCTGGGTCTCCAAATTGTCCATGTGGCCAGAGCTAGCCTTTTATGCCTTGGAGGTGCTGGCCTTCCCGGCGGCCAGTGTTTTGTCTGAACGTGTATTTAGCACGGCAGGGGGCGTCATTACTGACAAACGCAACCGCCTGTCCACAGCCAACGTGGACAAGCTGACGTTCATAAAAATGAACCAAGCATGGATCCCACAAGACCTTTCCATCCCTTGTACAGAATAGACATTTATAACTACCTCCCCTTAACCCCATATTCTTGTACTCCAGGGCACTTCTTTATTGAATCCTCTTTTTTTAATTTTACCATTATTTTGCGGGGCAACCTAAAGTTGAATAAATCTCTCCTCCGTCTGGGTGCCAGGGCCCTAAGTATCTGAAAGTGGCCTTCTCCATTGGTGGGTGACATGAAGCCTGATATACTGCTTTGGGACCTCTCTCCTCTGTCTGCGTGTTGGGGCCTAAATAACTAAAAGTGGCCTCCTCCATTGGTGGGTGACATGATGCCTCTTTTGCTGCTATGGGACCTCTCTCCTCTGTCTGGGTGTCAGGGGCCTAACTTTCACGTACTTGCTTGCTGTCTTAGTGGCAGACATTTAACACTTTTTACTGTCTAATGACCGCCCCATTGTCTGGGTGTCAGGGGCCCATGTGTTGTTAAATCATTTGTTGTCTTGGTGGGCGATATTAAACTCTTTTTACTGTCATGACCGCCCCATTATCTGGGTATCAGGGGACTAAATTTCACGTACTTGCTTGCTGTCTTGGTGGCAGACATTTAACACTTTTTACTGTCTAATGACAGCCCCATTGTCTGGGTGTCAGGGACCTATATGTTGTTTAATCATTTGTTGTCTTGGTGGGAGATATTAAACTCTTTTTACTGTCTAATGACCATCCCATTGTCTGGGTGTCAGTGGCCTATATTTCGTTTAATTGCTTGCTGTCTGGGTGAGAGACATTAAACTCTTTTTACTGTCAAATTGCCTCTCCTCTGTCTGGGTGTCAGGGGCCTACATAAATGATAATGGCCTGTTCCATTGCAGGTTGACCTGAGGCCTGTGTTGCTGTTACGGGACCGCTCTCCTCTTTGCGAGTGCCATGGCCCTGAGTCTGTGAATGAGGCCTGTGGCACTGCAGGCAGACATGAATCCTTTTTGGCTGTGATGAGAACATCAACTCCCATAGCATTCCCACCTGATGCCACTCCAACCTCCTATTCCACCTCCTCCAAGTTGCCAATTGATATTGGTTAATTTTTATTTATTTTATTTTAAGTCATATCCCTATCCACATTTGTTTGCAGGGGATTTACCCACATTTTGCTGCCTTTTGCAGCCCTCTAGCCCTTTCCTGGGGTATTTTACAGCCTTTTTAGTGCCCAAAAGTTCGGGGCCCCATTGACTTCAATGGGGTTCGAATTCGGGGTGAAGTTCAGGTCGAGTTCGGATCCCGAACCCGAACAGTTTAGAGAAGTTCGGCTGAAATTCTCGAACCCGAACATCCTGGTGTTCGCTCAACTCTACACATGAATGGAATATTTTCATGTATTCTGTGTTTTGTACCCACTCCTGCTTTTGGCTACCAAATCATAAGCCAATTCTGATGGGACCATACAGGCCTTACAGCCGCTACAAAGACAGGATCTATTGTGCGTCTCATTTTTCCTTCCTTCAGACAGATCAGAAGAAGGGTCAAATAAATAATGATGTCAACCAGGCCAAAAAGGCAAAAGAGAGGCCCAGTCATGCCCTGATGCACACCAAAAAGGGCTATCATTTTTTCACTTCAGCACACAATGGCTAATGAGCCCTTTTTTACCCCACTAATACACACCAAAAAAGGTTTTAGAACATACGACTGCACCGCTGAACGGCAGTCCTTAAATTCGGATCGAATTCCACTTCGTCAATAACTTCATAAATCAATTGCAGGAAACAGGTCGAACTGGATGGACAAATGTCTTTTTTCGGCCTTATATACTATGTTACTATGTTACTATGTAATTTCTACTGTAAAAACCCATTTCCCGATCTCAGGTTCGGTTCCAAGTGGTACCTTGGAACTGAATCCGAGTTCGGGAAATGTTTTTTTATAGTAGTAATTGATTTTTTAAGTTAATATGAGACTTCGCAAAGTAATAACTTCCGCTCATAGGTGCCAATACATTCTAATACTGTACAGAGCACTCGCTCCGTACAGTATTCAAACAAAGTTTTATGCAAATCGACTTAGGATATTTCATGCAAAATCCAGTGGCTCATCCTAATAGTCACCATTCACAATAGGTGATATCACAGCTTATCCACTCCCTCCAGATCTCAGCATGGGTCACAGAGAATGCCTAGAAACTCTCCCATAGAAGTTAATGAGTTTCTCTCATCATTGTGTACAGTGTGATGACCACTGTAAAGCATATCTCTAAATGATGTTAACAACACCTCAGGTATGATGCCAGCCCCCATAATCATGTTTAGGAAATTAAAAAAAAAAAAAAAAAACTGCAATAATAACATAACTAGAGTTGAGCGAACGCCTGGAAGTTTGGGTTCACCGGGTTCGGCTGAACTTCATAAAAAACATTCGGGTTCGGGATCCGAACTTGACCCCGAAACCGAACCCCGTTGAGGTCAATAGGGACCCGAACTTTAGTGACTAAAATGGCTGTAAAAAAGTCCTGAAAAGGGTTAGGGAGGTGGAAAAGGGAGCAAAATGGGGTTAAGAGTAGGACAAGTGCCCTGCAAACAAATTTGGATAAGGAAATAACTTACAAAAACATAAAATACATTCAAATAAAAAACAAACATTCTAAACCTGAGCCTGAGTGACAGTGGTAGTGGCACCAGCCAACCAGCAAACAAAGGAGGTGGCAGCAACGCCACCATATCTGTCAACATCACCAAGCATCTCCACTGTATCCCATGGAAGTGTTCAGCTGTTCTTCTCCCAAACACTGGAGAAAAAGAGAAATAGAAAGAAGTAGTACCGGCTACCCACCCGCGATCCCTGGCCCTGAATGCCAGCATTTCAAAATTCCTGGTCCTTTGAAATGCTGGTGGAGATAGTTGTAGATTATTAAAAACCTTATGGCGGTGGCTGTCCCACAGTACATGGTTTCCATCCGCCACTACTTTTCCAGGTGAGCCATCCCTTCCCTGCACAACCAATTGGCGGACAAAATCAGGTCTGCACAACGCAACGCCATCTGTGCCCATCTTTTCGTTAACATTTCGACGGTTATCAGGACTTTTTATTATAAATAGTAAAAAAAATATACAAGGAACATTTAAAAAAGAGAAAATCAACCCTACCAGCCTCCCACCCCACACTGCTACATTTCCAGGTGAGCTATCCTTGCCCTGCACAACCAAGTGGCAGACAAAATCAGGTTTGCATTGTGCAACACCATCTGTGGCAAGGTCCACATAACCACTGTTACGCGGACCAGTAAGCACGGGCAGGGACGTTATATCTCCCTAAAAGCACACTGGGTAAATGCAGTGGCAGCTAGGCCTGAGGCCAGATAGCAGTTTGTTGCATGTATTTCCACCACCGAAGATTGCAGGGCATTTCACTTTGCCTCCTTCTCCTCCTCCCACTCTGCTTCCTCCTCCTGTACCACCCCTTCATCTTCTCAGCATAACACCTTCACCACCATCAGCACAGACAGGGGGAAATGACAGCAGACTGTTCTGTAACTCATCGGTTTGGGGGACAAACCCCACACCACGCAGGAGATGTGGACCGGCATGGAACAACAAACCGATGACTGGATGGTGCCACTGAGCCTCAAGCCCGGCCTGGTGGTGTGAGATAATAGGCGAAATCACGTAGCAGCTCTGGGCCTAGCTGTTTTGACACACATCCCTTGCCCGGCACATGTGCTGAATTTGTTGGTGCAGAAATTCCTGACAGTGAAAATCAATTCTGTTAATCCAGCTCTTAGATTCTGGTGGGACAAATTCACTTTTATTGGTGGTCATGGAGTCTTGGGACCTGAGCTGCAGATGTGACAGGCAAATAATTATATTAAATTTGTCGGTTAAATTGTTGGTTAACATTTCCAGTCATATAAAGCTGGCTCGGTGGGTGGGTTCCTGCACCCACATAGACCAGGTGGGTACACAATTGCCCAGCCAGGGCACAGTTCTGGAGGAGGAGGAGGAGATTAAACAGTGTTCACAGCAGGGTGGCACCCAAAGCAGCTCATGGCCATCACTTGAGCGTAGCTGTGGGGGATACGGAGGACACAGACTATACACCTCCAACAGAGGACAGCTTGGGGTTGCTTCTGGGCAGCCAGGCAAACATGACTGACTACATGCTGCAGTGACTGCGCAATGACTGGCGAGTTACACCCACATTCTAACTTGTGCTGATTACTGGGTGTCCACCCTGCTGGATCCCCGTTACAAGGACAACGTGTTGTCCTTATTTCCATTACTGAAACGTGATCGGAAGAAGCCAACGCTGGTAGACGCGCTGCTGATGGCATTCACATGACAAGGATATATGTAGCACAGGGGTACTTTACAGAACCAAATTGTCACCCCATAGGTCCCTAAAATCACAAACAGAGTAACAGTATTATTTTTGCTTTCCCCAGCCAGATATGCAGTGCAGGTGCACTTAAAAATTGTTAAATTTTGCTAAATGAAGTAAAAAGACTGGATTCAATTACTGTCCCTGGCACATAAGCAGCTGCAAGTGCACATCACTTTGCCACTAGCCTCATAATAAAAACACTGCCATTACACCCACAAGAATAAAAAAGGTTGAACACAATTCTGATATCAGATATTATCAACTAAGCTTGTTTCCTATTCTCTCCCTGAGAGCACCAGCTGCAACGTGTCACTACACTAACCCTCAGTTCACACTTGCGCGTTTTACAGCGTGTTCGAACGCGCTGTAAAACGCATAACCGATGCAAACCAATGCTTCCCTATGGGACTGGTTCACATTTTCGCGTTATACAGCGCATTCGAACGCGCTGAAAAACGCATGACGCATAAACAAGTACTTGAGCTTTTTTTGGGGCGTTTTTCGCGCGTTTTGGCCCATAGACTTCAATGGGGACGCGCAACGCTTGTATTTTGCGCGTTTTTGACACTGAAAACGCGCGTTCGAATGCGTGTTTATGAATTTGCAACATGCTGGAAAGGCCAAACCCCAGCTCTGATTGGCCAAACTTCATATAGACAGGGATATTTGGTCATTGGACAACACTGCAGTCAATCACACAAACGCGCGTAAAACGCACGTTTACTATTGCCAAAAACGCGCATAAAAACACACGGAAAACGCGCGTCTCAGAAACGCTCAGGTCTGAACCCAGCGTAAGGCCTCTTTCACACTTGCGTTGTTAGGATCCAGCATGCACTTCCTTCGCCGGAAGTACCCGCTGGATCCGTAACAACGCAAGTGAACTGAAAGCATTTGAAGACTGATCAGTCTTCAAAATGCTTTCAGTGTTACTATGGCAGCCAGGACGCTATTAAAGTCCTGGTTGCCATAGTAGTAGTGGGGAGCGGGGGAGTAAGTATACTTACCGCCTGTGCGGCTCCTGGGGCGCTCCAGAATGACGTCAGAGCGCCCCATGCGCATGGATCACGTGATCCATGCGATCACATGATCCATGCGCGTGGGGCGCCCTGACGTCACTCTGGAGCACCCCGGGAGCCGCACGGGCGGTAAGTATACTGCTCCCCCGCTCCCCACTACTACTATGGCAACCAGGACTTTAATAGAGTCCTGGCTGCCATGGTAACCATTCAGAAAAAGCTAAACGTCGGATCCGTCGGATCCGGAAACGACGTTTAGCTTAAGGCCGGATCCGGATTAATGCCTTTCAATGGGCATTAATTCCGGATCCGGCCTTGCGGCAAGTGTTCAGGATTTTTGGCCGGGGGAAAAAGGGCAGCATGCTACGGTATTTTCTCCAGCCAAAAAACGTTCCGGTCCTGAACTGAAGACATCCTGATGCATCCTGAACGGATTTCTCTCCATTCAGAATGCATTGGGATAATCCTGATCAGGATTTTTCCGGCATAGAGCCCAACCGACGGAACTCTATGCCAGAAAAGAAGAGCCCTAAGAGCAGCAGAGTGACGTGCGGCACTATGTGACTCCAGCTTATATAGAGGCTGGGTCACATGCTGCACTTAGCCCAGCAGCTTTTCAACAAGCGCCATAAAATCTGCTGAACAACAAACCTGAACCCGAACAATTGCGAAAATGTTCGGGTTCGGGTCCGGGTGCCAAAAATCACAAGATTTGGTACGAACCCGAAATTTACAGTTCGGGTTTGCTCAACTCTAAACATAACAATAGGTTTGAATGAAAGGATATGAAACACTATCTGGTTTTAACTGCCAGAAAAACATTTCAGTGCCACAATCTGTCAATGTATCATTTCTACCTGTACAAGTCTCTGTTGGCGAATTTGCTGCTGTCTCTGTCTCAACTGCTCCTGGTTCAGCTGCACAGAACTAAGATTTGATTGTATAACTTGTGCTGCTACTGGTTCCAGGCCTCCTCCGATCAAAGGGCTCTGCTGCAAGGGCTGATGAGGAAACCTAAATGAGAAAAACATGCCTCGTAAATGTTATGATGAGACTTGTATGCCATAGATTTCAGGAGAATTCTTGTTTGGTGTAGAACAGGTCTTGAGAGGATACTGCAAATAATTTCCAGGAAAGCTGTCATTCAATATTTCTATGCGTGCATTCGGAAAAATAGGGATGTTGTCTAAAGGGCCCTTTACACAGGCCGAGAATACACTAGATAATCGCTAATGAAAGTTATAGAATGCTTGTTAGCAATTATCTGGCAGTGTAACTGTGCCACAAAATGCTAGTTCATCGGTAATAGATCATTTGTGTGGACAAAAAAATCGGTTGCCAGCAGCAGATCATGTAATAGTAGCTGTCTCCTCCACTGACGAGCAGGCATTTGCCAGGAAGGAAAGCTTCCATCCCGACAGTCGCCTGCTGTATCGTACCGTGCAAAGGGACCTATAGAATTTAATGTAATGGATCCCAAACATCAGGCGACTCATGCTCACTACCAAGGTGTCTACTTAGAGTGCAATAACAATGCCTAAAGAAACCCTGGGATTGAAGGGAAGAACTATACTATTTCCTATAACCCCTAAATATGTTAAAACAACACAAATGTGTATACTCTTGACTTAAAGGGGTTATCCAAGACTAATACAGACCTCCCAGATTGTCCAACCTGTCCGTGGTGATCATACTTTTACCTGGTCCCCGCCGTTGGGTTCGGTATATGTCGCTCCTGGGCCGTCTCTTTCTCTCCCTGTAGCACTGAAAACAGCACCTGTCTACAGGGAACAAGTGACCGATATAGCCAATCACAGGCCACAGTGGTCACATGATGCAAGAGAAGCAGGTCACTGCGGCAGCCTGGGTATGGCTGCAGCGGTTATTGGTCCCCCTGTCAATGAATGTTGTTTTCAGTGCTGCAGGGAGAGGAAGAGCCAGCCCGGGAGAGCCAGACACCGCACCCAGAGGTAGGGGCAAGGTAATTATGATCACCACCGTGGGTCGACCAGCATGGCTGCTCTGTTTCTCTCATCTAGCCTGTGTGTAACTGGCTGCTGCAGTAACTGGCTTCAGCATTAATGTGCAGTATTAAGATACATCACCGCTGTATATAGTCGAGCAACATACTGGACACTGCCTCTATTAATCCCTTTAAACGTAACCTTTATTGGATCATATTAATGAAATGAAACGAAAACAGAAGCAGCAAAATATGTTAAAACCTCATTCCACCTGCATCCTTATACTATCTGAGTCAGGGGCTATCTGTTTGATAGCCTTATTGTAGGTTATTCAGAAGGTTAGAGGGTCTTACTTGTTCCCCTCACTACCTATCAGTACAAATTCATTTTATCTAACAACTAGGCTCCGGAGCCCTAGTTGTTTGTGCAACAGTGGGACGTGGTGCTATTAAAACAGCAATTGATTAGCTACTGCCTGCCCAACATGTTTCGCTGCGCTAGCAGCGTCATCAGGGGACTTCAGACAATAGTGAGATTGTGCATCCTTAACCCTGCAGCCATGTTAACACAGACTGGAGGTGAGGAATAAGGCAGATGTGCTGGAAACAGAGGAGTGTTATATGGTGAATGTACAATATTTTATTATTTTAAAACTGACAAGTCTGACAATCAATTTACGTAACACAAATTATACCTATTGTTTTAATTTAATCTAGGTAACTGCATTATAGACATTATCACAGATGTCATTCATAATTCTTTGTGACATTGTTAGTGAAATTAATCATCCAGTAAACCAGTACATTTCTGGGCTGTATGCTCCGATAATCTATAAAGGAATGTGTAACCAGAAAGTGACGTTTTTTTTAGTTTTTTTTTTATTTCCATGTCATTATCTAAATATTTTTTTTTTAAATCCTAAAATGATACAATTTCTTCCACACTGGCCACTAGGCCTAAAATATGTTAAGATTTCCTATTATTTCAGAGCAAACACCATGGGCCATAAACACAACGGACAGAAGACGACCTCAGTGACTTCTATGGGAGAGTTTTCTAGACTACTATGCTCTGTGACCTGTGCAGTGGTCAGGAGGGAGCAGATAACAGTATTACACTATCTATATAGTATTACTATAGTATTACTTCCCATATCATTCACTCTCAGCTTTTAAGATCTCTGCTTGCAGTAGAAGCAAATCGGTCCTAAAAATGCCTTCTTCACAAAACGTACCTTTGATTACTTGCCATTGGTTGTATGAAGGAAGCTCCTTGTTGCATATATCCAGAGGGCTGTTGATGAATCTGGCGCAGCCTTTCCATCAGAGCGGAACTAGGAGAAGCTGCAGTGGTTGCCCGTGGGTTATAACTAGGAGTAAGTAGTACACTTCCACCATGGTGCTGCTGAACTGGCTCCTGAGTACTGTACATCGTGTACCCATGTGGAACTGGCTGCAACAAAGCAAAATGAAGGCACTGATAACAATAAAAAATTTACATTTATAGTATGAAGGGTAGCATTAGCATCCCATATAATATCAATGGAAGCGGCCACATTTTAATCATTACAAGCAGCCTACTTGAAAGGTTTCTGTCTGTGCAGATACAATCTGAATCTGAACATGAAATACATTACAGTATGGAGGCTGATTCAATGTATTAATCCACAGTTCATGCACAGTTAGTTCTCTATGAGCTGATGTGGATTCTGGCGTTGCCCTTTATTATAGGAAAACTACAATGCATTCAGAAAGTCTCCAGACCCTCTCACTTTTTTCAGATTTTGTTATGTTGTGACCTTGTCCTAAAATTAAAAAAAAAAATCATATTTTTCTCCATCATTCTTAACTCAATACCCCATAATGAGAAAGTGAAAATAGAGGGCCACATTTATTAAGACTGGCATTTTAGACGCCAGTCCTAATACGCTCTATACCTGGTGGGGAATCCGCCGGAGTAATGAAGAGGTGCCGGCCTCTACATAACTTTGGTAGATCCACCGCTGCTTCTAAGGGCTCAGAACGGAACAATGGATGCGGACAGCACACCGCATCTTTTGCGGTCCCATTGAAATTAATGTGTCCGCACCCGTTCCTCAAAAATGCGAACAAAACATACTGCTGTCTGAATGAGCCTTAAATGTAAGGCAGATTCCTAGCTTTTTTACAGTTAGACAATTTTCTATGCCTAAAACAGGTGTATAAAATGGTAAATGAGACGGATCTGCTGGTCCGTCCCCTTCCCCGCCGCGCCGGGAGAAGTCGCAGAATCACGCCCGATTAAGGTGTATTTCTGTTTAATAAATGACCCCCTAAATGTTTAAAATCTTTGCTAATGTATTGAAGAGAAGAAACTAAAATCTTGCATTGACATAAGTATTCAGACCCTTTACTCAGGACTCCGTTGAAGTATCTTCGGCAGGAATAATAGCTTCCAGTCTTCTTGGGTATGATAGCACAAGGTTTGCACATCAAGATTTGGGGATTTTCTGCCATTTTGTTTTTCCATTTTAATACATTTGCAAATTTTTTTAAAATTCTGTTTTCACTTTGTCATAATGGAGTATTGAGTGCAGACCGATGGGGGAAAACTTGATTTTTTTTTTTTATTTTAGCAGCAGAAGGCCACAACATATCAAAATGTCAACGGGTCTGAAGCTTTTCTGAATGCATTGTTTATAGAAAGAACACAAATACCCAATACAACAAGAATGATAAAAGTGTCGCTGGTAATTAGGCCTTAAAGGGATCCCGACACAGCAATTTTTCCAACAAAACTGCTATGCCAGCCATACAGCCTAAAGTAAGGGTACTTTGTCTATATTCATTGTTTTTAATAGTGTGCTCCGTACATGTGAAAATATTGCCCAAAAAGTGCACAAGCCTTATGCAAGTTAGCTGATCTGCATCTGTAGTCCTGCCACTCCAACATTTTCAAACATTGATTAGTGTTGTGCCTAATGCCGCAGCACGGTAAGGTGAGCCTCCTTGACCCATGTGTACCGTACATGCTCCAAACATACGGACCCTATGTGCGCCTTTTTCTCCTTTACTGCTGCAATTGCTTCCACATTGGAAATGTTTGAAGCTGTTATGTACATATTACTATGACCTACCCTACTGTAAAATTGTGCCATTTCTATCTGTGACTCACCTGTGCCACGCATACACATATAAGGGGGTATTGTTTCTACTGCTGGCCACAACACTACAGACAGATGACCTTGCCAGTAATGATACCACTTGCAGATGTTGCATATGTCATGTTATGAAGAACCTCTGAGATGTATGAGATGGGACCCCAGACAAATTGAAGGTCCCAACCAGTGTAAACATCAACTGGCTATAGATTCTATATAATAATCCTATATTATACAGTATGCTCTTCAGCTATGAGAGCCATCGTTCTTTGTCACATTGCCACTGTAAAAGCATTTATAGTCGACAGACAATTGCAGTATTTTATGTTACTGGTGGTAGCATGTTCTTGAATTTAGTATATAGAAATAGTATACCCAAGAGATTACAAATGCAGCTACTGGAATCCACTAGATAACAGAATCAAAACTCCATCTAATGCAATACTTGGTGCCAGTGGTAGTAGCGACAGTACCTGTGCTTGCTGAATGCCTGGGTATGCTTGGGACGGTCGTATTTGCTGAGAAAATAGAGCAGCCTGTTCCATTGTTTGACCCTATATAGAAAAAAGAAGGACATTTTAAGTTATCTTTTATAGATTTGTACATTAGTGGTCTCTCAAGGTGTAATATTAATTGGATCCGGAAAGACCAATATTGAGACCATGGTAATGTGCTTTCATTACTCTATGGAAAACTAGAAATTGGTTCCAAAGCCCCAAAATTTCATCCCTGGTTAAGAGACAATGAAGATTGTAGAAAAATAAGCAGATAACTAAAACATATAACAGTTAAGAACAGACGATGGAAGCTGTAAATCACTTTCTATGAGGAGGACAGGGGCTTCTTCAGGGTCCTGTATAGCACACAGGGCCCCAGAAAAATAAAATGGAGTCGCCCTCACCTGACATTCGAATGAGCAGCTCATCCTGGCACAGACAGGGGGCAGTACAGGGCACGTAGTACCGCACTGTACTATAAAGAGGATCTGCTAGACAACAAGACAGGTGTTTTACCAGAGAAATGGCCATGTTGCTTGGAGTCTGAGGCATTATACAGTATGTTGATTCTAGTTTCAATGTACGATGGCCCGGAAGAGACCATTGCAAGTTGATTCACATTTTATCATTTAAAATAAAGTGGTTCTTGATAAGACACTTGGATTTAGGAATATGGTATCAATATGAAAGGCTGCAACTGTCTTTTTTTTACTTCTTTTTAATGAGATACAACTTTATAGACTATGGGGGGAATTTTCATTATTATTGCATTGTTCTCATTATTAGGTAAAAATAAATTTTTCAATTGGTCTTTATTATTTGCAGACTGCAAAACACCTACAGACGTGTGAATGGACCCTTATTCAGTATCTTTAATAGTAAAAGGGATTGCCACATATATGCCTTTATACAGTATATACCTTGAGATAAATTTATCATTGCAATGAGACATGTGACATTTTTTTAGATGCCAGAAAACTGCATGTTGGCTGTTTGGCATATATTTGGTCCATTGGAAGCCATTTTCTTTTATGGTTAGATCATAGAATGCAATTCAATTTTTGCAGGAAACTGACGGCCTAGGTGATATAAAACCCTATAAATACAGTAGATGTATTTTAACTACATGGTCCATCATGCTTTACCATGATACAAGCATTTTGTATACTTTCTGGTATACAAATACATACTTCTAATGTAACCCATTACTTCTTAAAGGGGTTATCCAACCCCTATAATGACCTCCCCCCCAATGCCCGGGCCCCTCATATAGGTTATACTTACCCCGCTCCCCACACCCACGTCGCTCTAGATCCCTGCACGGCCGCTGCTGCATCTACCCGTCACGCGGATCAAAACATCCAGCGATGGGGGGAGCATTTTGGCTGCTCCCCCCGTCGCCGAACATTTTGATCCACATGACGGGGAGATCCCCATGTGGGGATTAGGACTCAGGAGCGACACAGGTGCCAGGGCGTGGGTTAAGTATAATTTATATCAGGGGCCAGGGCATTGGGGGGTCATTATAGGGTTTGGATAACCCCTTTAAAGGAGATCGCCACTACGGACAATAAATACTTATTAGAAGGGTCCCCTGGCAATAAACTGTTGATCCCTCAGCATTTCGATGTAAGCTGTTACAAAGTCTGGCAGCTAGGGTTCAATTTCCCTGCAGCGAAACCTCAGGGTAAATGAGATATTGCACAGTACCCACTGAGAGGTTTCTTCAACGCTGGATACACTCTTCGTAATCACTTTTCAAGTGGCAAAGAGATGAGGATCCTGAGTTTATTAACTCAGAATTATCTAGTAGGGCACATCAAATGTTGTTGTTTTTTTAAAACTCAACAAACCGTTGTGGATGTAGAACTATATTTACAAAAGTTTACATCCATGAAGTTTTACACATTTTGGCTTGGCTTCTCTCTCAAAATTCTCCCAAATCAAATTACCAACAATTTGCATTCGAATAAGGCCTCTTGCACACGACTGTATGGCTTTTGCGGTCCGTGTTTTTTTTGGATCCGTTTTTCCATTTTTTGCTTCCATTGTGTTTCCGTTTCGGTTCCGTTTTTTCCATATGGCATATACAGTATACAGTAATAACATAGAAAAAATTGGGCTGGTCTTAAAATTTTCAATAGATGGTTCCGCAAAAAACGGAACGGATACAGAAGACATACGGATGCACTTCCGTATGCTTTCCATTTTTTTTGCGGACCCATTGACTTGAATGGAGCCACTGAACGTGATTTGCGGACAAGGATAGGACATGGTATATATTTAAACGGAACAGAAAAACGGAAAAACGGAAAAACGGAAACGGAAGGCATACGGAGACACTTCAGTATTTTTTGCGGTCCCATTGAAGTGAATGGTTCAGTATACTGTCAGTATACTGAACTGAAAAAACGGTCAGTATATGGTCCGCAAAATACTGTCGTGTGCAAGAGGCCTAAAACTCACATTTATTTATGTAGAGTATATTAACAAAATTAAACACCGAAAATATTAAAACACTAATTATATTTGCTCTAAGTTCTGTGATAGGTATGCCTTCGGCATGGTACTTTGGAAGGTATTATGGAACCACATAACCCAGAAGTTTTTTTGATTGGCGAGGCAGCTTTGGAAGAGATATAGAGTACGTGATGCTTGTAGGGCTATACAGAGTGACAATAATCAGTTCCATTATATAAATTAGTATGCACAGCATGGCTGAAAGTTGAAAAGGCTTTTCGGGTATTACAGTGGTATTTAACAGATATGCTCATGTAGCTGCCTACCTCATGTACATCTTCCCATGCTTTTTATTTTTCAATTTGGACTCTCCTGACCCATTTCCACCATGCCATGTACACAAATCACTCTGGTTTGTTACAACCTGTATGTAGCACTTCCTGTTCCTGTTATGTCCAACCAAACTCATGATACTGTCCCCTTTTTTCTGCCACACCTCCAGCACCTCCTCTAACAACACCCAGCTAGTTCATAGCTCCTCCCACCTAGTTAGTTACATTTAAACTCCCCTATCACTGCCCCTGACACCAACCCGCTAGTTTATAGCTCCTCCCACGCAGTTAGTTACCTAGACATTCCCCTATCACTGCCCCTAACAACAACCAGCTAGTTTATAGCTCCTCCCACCCAGTTAGCTACATAGACACTCCCCTATCACTGCCCTTAACAACAACCAGCTAGTTTATAGCTCCTCCCACCCAGTTAAGTTACATAGACACTCCCCTATCACTGCCCCTAACAACAACCAGCTAGTTTATAGCTCCTCCCACCCAGTTAAGTTACATAGACACTCCCCTATCACTGCCCCTAACAACAACCAGCTTGTTTATAGCTCCTCCCACCCAGTTAGTTACATAGACACTCCCCTATCACTGCCCCTAACAACAACCAGCTAGTTTATAGCTCCTCCCACCCAGTTAAGTTACATAGACACTCCCCTATCACTGCCCCTAACAACAACCAGCTAGTTTATAGCTCCTCCCACCCAGTTAAGTTACATAGACACTCCCCTATTACTGCCCCTAACAACAACCAGCTAGTTTATAGCTCCTCCCACCCAGTTAAGTTACATAGACACTCCCCTATCACTGCCCCTAACAACAACCAGCTAGTTTATAGCTCCTCCCACCCAGTTAGTTACATAGACACTCCCCTATCACTGCTCCCTGTTGCCGCTTTGAAACGTCCATGAACATAACATCATGAATGGACATAGTCATGTGACCACAGCCCAGAACGGAAGACAGAAATGCATTACCAAATTACAGATACCATTATACATGATTATTTTAAAGGATGTTGATGCAAACTGGAAGACTCCTTTAAGGAAAGTTTTAAATCTGCAGAGTGTCTCACTCTTTTAAGGCCATGTGTCCCAGGGGTTATATTTGATCAATGCAAACTAGGGCAGTTTATGTTTGGTACTCTGAATAGCAAGCTATTTTTTTATTTTTTTTTCAGATTAAGATGGAGAAGATCTTGAGAACCTGACACTTGCAAAACTTTAGATATGAATGCCGATTACTCCAATATCTCAATCCCCCTTTGTCACATTCACAGGAAGGGTCAACTCAACAGGATCCAGAAAGCTGCGTTACTGGGATCTGTTTGGCAGGATCCTTATGCTGCAGGCCTAGTGTCTGCTGGTGATTTCCTCTATACAGTATAACTAATGAAATAGTAATTTTTTGCTTCCTGCACCCCCATGAGTAGGAACTGAGGCAACTGGCATATTGTAGGCATTTCCAGATTTTGAATGCTTAGGATTTCAATGTCACTCCAAAGCAAGGAGCTTTGGATGTAACATCAGTTTACTGAAGGGCATTGATCTGGTGCGTAGCCAGGGGTGGGATTCAAATTTTTAACAACAGGTTCCCTACTCCGCGGTGGATACGCAGCGTCGCGACACATATACGCCGCGTCACGACACGTTTACATATACATAGACCATATATATGCAGCACATATAAATACACTATATACATGGTACACATACATAAATACACCATATACACTACACACATATTGTCACATTTCTCCCCACATGGCCCCCTCCATCCTCCATGTTGCCACATTTCTCCCCACATGGCCCCCTCCATCCTCCATATTGTCACATTTCTCCCCACATGGCCCCCTCCATCCGCCATACTGTCACATTTCTCCCCACATGGCCCCCTCCATCCTCCATATTGTCACATTTCTCCCCACATGGCCCCCTCCATCCTCCATACTGTCACATTTCTCCCCACATGGCCCCCTCCATCCTCCATATTGTCACATTTCTCCCCACATGGCCCCCTCCATCCTCCATATTGTCACATTTCTCCCTACATGGCCCTCCATCCTCCATGTTGTCACATTTCTCCCCGGCCCCCTCCATGTTGTCACATTTCTCTCCCCCAGCCCCCTCCTTGCCATCTGTTGTCACATTTCTCCCCACATGGCCCCCTCCATCCTCCATGTTGTCACATTTCTCCCCACATGGCCCCCTCCATCCTTCATATTGTCACATTTCTCTCCCCCTGGCCCCTCCATCCTCCATGTTGCCACATTTCTCCCCACATGGCCCCCTCTATCCTCCATATTGTCACATTTCTCCCCACATGGCCCCCTCCATCCTCCATATTGTCACATTTCTCCCCACATGGCCCCCTCCATCCTCCATACTGTCACATTTCTCCCACATGGCCCCCTCCATCCTCCATATTGTCACATTTCTCCCCACATGGCCCCCTCCATCCTCCATATTGTCACATTTCTCCCCACATGGCCCCCTCCATCCTCCATATTGTCACATTTCTCCCCACATGGCCCCCTCCATCCTCCATACTGTCACATTTCTCCCCACATGGCCCCCTCCATCCTCCATACTGTCACATTTCTCCCCACATGGCCCCCTCCATCCTCCATATTGTCACATTTCTCCCCACATGGCCCCCTCCATCCTCCATACTGTCACATTTCTCCCCACATGGCCCCTCCATCCTCCATATTGTCACATTTCTCCCCACATGGCCCCCTCCATATTGTCACATTTCTCCCTACATGGCCCCTCCATCCTCCATGTTGTCACATTTCTCCCCATGGCCCCCTCCATCCTCCATGTTGTCACATTTCTCCCCCGGCCCCCTCCATCCTCCATGTTGTCACATTTCTCCCCCCACCCGGCCCCCTCCATCCTCCATGTTGTTACATTTCTCTCCCCCAGCCCCTCCTTGCCATCTGTTGTCACATGATCACACTCACTACCCGTCCCTAACACGACCTGACCTGTCCTGACTCCTGTCTGTGGACTGTCAGCAACTCTAGGCAGCCTCTGCTCTGGCTGCTTCCTGCCGCTGCCACGCCGCTTACTCACCAGCAGGGAGGGCTGGCAGCCTTAGTCCTGGGGAAAATCCAGTCAAGTGGCCCGTTGCACCACCGAATCAGCTCACCAGAGGCTCTTTTCCTTGTGTCTAACCCGTTGCGTGATAGTGAGCCAAGCCCCATTCCGGACAGCAGAGACATGGAGCAGTATCATGATTGACTGATCTTTTTTTACTACAAAATCACAGTAACAACTTTATCTCATTGTGATTTTGTTGTAAAAAGATCACAGAGAGGCACAGAGCGTTATCAATCGTGTTACTGCTCTGTGTCTCTGCTGTCCGGTGCGGGGCTTGGCTCTCTATCACGCAGCGGATTAGCCTCACAGGATCCGGCTGGATCCCACCCCTGTGCGTAGCTATAGGGGGTGCAGAGGTAGCAGTCGCTACTGGGCCCTGGAGCCTGAGGGGGCATATAAGAGGACACCAGTATTATAGAAAGTGCATGCTGGTCAAGTTACACCTCTGGCTGGAGGGAAGGGGTTAGGTCAAGAATTTGGCATGGGGGGTAGGTGTTGCCGTGTCAATTTTCACCTCAGACAGCATGAAGGCTATGTGCTTCCCTGTCCCTGGTCACAAAGCACTGAGGGAAGGGGGCCCAAGCTGAAATCTTGCACTAGTGCCCATAAGCCTTTAGCTTCGCCCCTGGCCTGGATTTATCCCAAATGTCCACAAAGGTGCTTACAAATAGATATACTCACTTACTCACCAGCAGGGGAGGGCTGGCAGCCTTAGTCCTGGGGGGAAAATCCAGTCAAGTGGCCCGTTGCACCACCGAATCAGCTCACCAGAGGGCTCTTTTCCTTGTGTCTAACCCGTTGCGTGATAGTGAGCCAAGCCCCATTCCGGACAGCAGAGACATGGAGCAGTATCATGATTGACTGATCTTTTTTTACTACAAAATCACAGTAACAACTTTATCTCATTGTGATTTTGTTGTAAAAAGATCACAGAGAGGCACAGAGCGTTATCAATCGTGTTACTGCTCTGTGTCTCTGCTGTCCGGTGCGGGGCTTGGCTCTCTATCACGCAGCGGATTAGCCTCACAGGATCCGCTCGTGTTAAAGATCCCTAACCCCAATGCATGGCTACAATTACCCAGTCCAAATAAAATCTGGTCCTACCTTATCCAGGGTGTCGCTGGCATCGGCGTGATGTCCACTAGATCCAGAACAAGGTCCCTGTGGTGATAGAGAAAAAAGAATAATCACATAAGGAAGGGATGGTGACTGCCCTGTGATATCACCAGCAGGGCGCTGTGCTGGCCTGTAAGACTGAGCCATGCCAACGTATAGCAGGGTAATCTAGGACATTTCCCTAAGTGCTACCACACAGTACTAATGCCCACCTTGTGTCCCCACAGTAATTATGCCCACCTTTGTTCCTGTCACAGCAGTAATGCCCAGATTATGTGCCCCCTCACAGCAGTAATGCCCAGATTATGTGCCCCCTCACAGTAGCAATGCCCAGATTATGTGCCCCTGACAGTAGCAACGCCATATTATGTGCCCCCTCACAGTAGCAATGCCATATTATGTGCCCCCTCACAGTAGCAATGCCATATTATGTGCCCCCTCACAGTAGCAATGCCATATTATGTGCCCCCTCACAGTAGCAACGCCATATTATGTGCCCCCCTCACAGTAGCAATGCCCAGATTATGTGCCCCCTCACAGTAATTATGCCATCATTTGTGCCCCCTCACAGTAATTTCGCCATCATTTGTGCCCCCTCACAGTAATTATGCCATCATTTGTGCCCCCTCACAGTAATTTTGCCATCATTTGCGCCCCCTCACAGTAATTTTGCCATCATTTGTGCCCCCTCACAGTAATTTTGCCATCATTCCCCCCACAGTAATTTTGCCATCATTTGTGCCCCCTCACGTTTATTATGCTATCATTTGTGCCCCCTCACAGTAATTTTGCCATCATTCCCCCCACAGTAATTTTGCCATCATTTGTGCCCCCCTCACAGTAATTTTGCCATCATTTGTGCCCCCTCACATTTATTATGCCATCATTTGTGCCTCCCTCACAGTAATTTTGCCATAATTTGTGCCCCCCTCAGAGTAATTTTGCCATCATTCCCCCCTCACAGTAATTTTGCCATCATTCCCCCCTCACAGTAATTTTGCCATCATTCCCCCCTCACATTGTGCCCCCTCACAGTAGCTGTGCCCATCACCCATCCCCCCTCCCTCCCTCCCTTTGGTGTGAAGTGTTGGGAGCAAAACAAAGAACAAAAAAAAAGCATACTTACCTTCTCCACTGATGACAGGCTCGGCTCCCACACTGACCCTGCTACAGGCTGTGCAAGGGAAGACTGATTCCCGGGCTTTCACAGCTCCTCCCACAGCCAGCAGCAGGAAGTGCGGCCAGCAGGGGGAGCTCCTGAGCTGTGAAGCAGTGAGGTCTCACTGCTTCACTACGGAACGGCCCGGTGTGTGAGTGTAAGTTCAGCGGCGTGTGTGTGATGTGGTGCAGGGAGCTGCAGGACCGGATCGGGATCCCTGCTTCTCACCGGTCCTGCGAACCGGCTGTGATTTCAACAAACGGTTCGGCAGAACCGGAGAGAACCGGCTGGATCCCACCCCTGTGCGTAGCTATAGGGGGTGCAGAGGTAGCAGTCGCTACTGGGCCCTGGAGCCTGAGGGGGCATATAAGAGGACACCAGTATTATAGAAAGTGCATGCTGGTCAAGTTACACCTCTGGCTGGAGGGAAGGGGTTAGGTCAAGAATTTGGCATGGGGGGTAGGTGTTGCCGTGTCAATTTTCACCTCAGACAGCATGAAGGCTATGTGCTTCCCTGTCCCTGGTCACAAAGCACTGAGGGAAGGGGGCCCAAGCTGAAATCTTGCACTAGTGCCCATAAGCCTTTAGCTTCGCCCCTGGCCTGGATTTATCCCAAATGTCCACAAAGGTGCTTACAAATAGATATATATATATATAGTAACTACTATTATACAAAACATGCAGTTTTACAGCTCACTGACAAGCGCCCTTCCCCTACCCAGAAATTCTTTTCTCCTCTCTTTCATCTGCCACCTGCTTATCGGGCCTCTAATAACAACCATTTTTACTACACAGTAAATGTCATATTTTTGTCTCGCATAGTAAAGGCAGTATAAAGACTTTGGGAATTGCTGTGAAGTGAACTGTGGAATTGTTCCCTATATATTCCAACACAATAACACACAAGCGACATTCTTGTGTCAGCGTATTGTCAACTTCGTGGGAAAGAAAACTTCTCCTCCTCAGAGAAGGTTCCATGTTGTGTGAGGTTGTTTTTAGCAGCAGACGTGATTTGGGAATGTAGACTGCAACTGAGATAATAGGTAGGACCTGCTGGAAAAATGACTAGTCTGTCAGCTATGTTGGTGGCTGCTACCCTTTACTCACCCTCGTAACATATGCTTGGCCGCACAATCTTACAGAGAATTCCTCAAGTGACTCTTTCCTAAAGACCAAGGATACGCCTGACACTCTTATGTTCATGATGAGGTAAAAATCATTTTTTCAATTGGTCTTTATTAAAAATATGGAGTCCTTTTCTATGTACAGAGCTGAGATGCTATTAGCAGGATCTTAATTTTCTCTCTCTTCCATCAGACAGGTAGCTGACATGCTCTCTGCTCTCTGACATTATAAACACTTATTAAAGCTCAATCCTTAAAGGGGTTGTCCCATCTCAGACAATGGGGGCATATCGCTATGCCCCTATTGTCTGAGAGGTGCAGGTCCCACCGCTGGGACCCACACTTATATTGAGAACGGAGCCCCGAAAGTGAAGGAGGGCGCACTGCGCATGCGCAGCCACCCTACCTTCATTTTCTATGGGGCCGGCGAATATAGCCGAGCGCTGGCTATTTCCGTTGGCCCCATAGAAATGAATGGGAGCATGGGCCGCGCATGCGCTTTGCGCTCCCATTCACTTCTATGGGAGAGGCAGAGAGCAGCGCTTGGTGGTGGACAGACCCTGGGAAATCTGGGGTCCTCCAGCCACAGCTCTCCCCACTCTGTTCTTAATATAGGTGCGAGTCCCAGCAGTGGGACCCGCACTTATCAGACGATGGGGGCATATCCTAGCGATATGCCCCCATTGTCTAAAATAGGAATACCCCTTTAACTTACTGATAAGAATGTGGCCTAAATAAGTGTTTATGACCTCTTAGTAAATTAGAGTGTCTGGCATAAAGTAAAAGTGAAAGTAGGATTCACACATGTAGACAGTTAACCCTTTGTGACGGTTCAATATTTTTTATAAAGATCAATTGAAAAAATGATTTTAAGCCCAAAATGAGTTAAATGCAATCAAAAATTGCCCTCAAAGGTGTACATAGCCTTTACATCTAGAGGTGTATGTGCCACATCAACTACAGTATTAGGGTGAATTAGTATTCACACGTCCGCAACTTGGGTCCGGATCCATTCCGCAATTTTGCAGAACGGGTGTGCACCCATTCATTTTCAAAGGGGCCAGAACGATTGCGGACAGCACACTATGTGCTGTCCGCATCTGCACTTCCGGATCCGCAATTTAATTCCAGAAAAAAATAGAACATATCCTATTCTTGCACGAAACTGCGGACAAGAAAAGGCATTTTCTATTCTAGTGCCGGCGATGTGCGGTCCGCGAAATGCGAAACGCACCTTGCCGTTGTCCGTGTTTTGCGGATCCAGAATTTGTGGACTGCAAAACACCTACGGACGTGTGAATGGACCCTTATTCAGTATATTTAATAGTAAAAGGGATTGCCACATATATGCCTTTATACAGTATATACCTTTTCATCTGCTTTGAGATATATTAATCATTGCAATGAGACATGCGACATTTTTGTAGATGCCAGAAAACTGCATACTGGCTGTTTGGTATAATTTTGGTCCATTGGAACCCTTGGTTAGATCATAGAATGCAATTAAATTATTGCCTACATATATAATTTAACAGGAAACTGACGGCCTAGGTGATATAAAACCCTATACATACAGTAGATTACCGTAACTACATGGACCATCATGCTTTGCCATGATACAAGCATTTTGTATACTTTCTGGTATACAAATGCATACTTGTAATGTAACCCATTTCTTTAGGCCCCTTTCACACGGGCGAGTTTTCCGCGCGGGTGCAATGCGTGAGGAGGACGCATTGCACCCGCACTGAATCCGGACCCATTCATTTCTATGGGGCTGTGCACATGAGCGGTGATTTTCACGCTTCACTTCTGCGTTGCGTGAAAATCGCAGCATGTTCTATATTCTGCGTTTTTCACGCAACGCAGGCCCCATAGAAGTGAATGGGGATGCGGGAAAATCGCAAGCATCCGCAACCAAGTGCGGATGCGTTGCGATTTTCCCGCATTGTTGCTTAGCAACGGGACCCAATCTCTATTATTTCCCCTTATAACATGGTCATAAGGGAAATAATAGCATTCTTAATAAAGAATGCATTGTTAAATGATGAGGAAGGGGTTAAAAATAATAAAGTTAACTTACCTTAGCCACTTGATCGCGTAGTCGCGATCTCTCCTCTCTTTCCCTGCAGCATCGATGATCTAAAGGACCTGTGATGACGTCACATCACATGGCCCAATCACATGCTCCATCACTATGGTGATGGAGCATGTGATTGATCCATGTGACCATGTGACATCATCCAAGGTCCTAACCACTATCCTCAGGCTGTGGATAGTGCTTAGGACCTTGGATGATGTCACGTGGTCACATGGACCAATCACATGCTCCATCACCATAGTGATGGAGCAGGTGATTGGGCCATGTGATGCTGTGACATCATCACAGGTCCTTTACATCTTTCAAACTAATGGAGAGGAGGCCGGGCTTCGCGATCAAATGGACCAGGTAAGTTATGATTAGTTTATTATTTTTAACCCATTCTGCACTGGGTTCTACATTAGGGAGATGGCCAAGGGTATTATTTTACATTATAACTATGTTATAATGTGAAATAATACCAGCGGGACAATTTCTGACCCAAACATGCACTTCTGTGAAGAAGTGCAGGTTCGGGTCTGGGTACCAAAAGTGCCGATTTTTCTCCCGCGCATGCAAAACGCATGACAGCGCTTTGCACTCGCAGGGAAAAATCGCGGCGATTCCCGCAACGCACCCGCACTGTTTGACGGAGTGCACCCGCAACGCCCGTCTGAAAGAGGCCTTAAAAGTATTGTCAACTTTGTGGGAAAGAAAGCTTCTCCTCCTCAGAGAGGGTTCCATGTTGAGTGAGCAGCAGACGTGATTTGGGAATGTAGACTGCAACTGAGATAATAGGTAGGACCTGCTGGACAAATGACTAGTCTGTTTGTCAGCTATGTTGGTGGCTGCTACCCTTTACTCACCCTCGTAACACATGACAACACCTACTGAGTCCTAAAGAAAATAATAGGAGCAGTCTATCTAAGAAAAGGTATAGACTATGACTATAAAAATAAAGCGAGTGCGAGTGGAGACAGTCAGTAAGTGGAATCTGGCTTAAGGCCATAAGTCAGACTATCATAATATTTTATATTATCTGAGGAAAAGGGGAAATGAATTATTTTGTATGACGAGTGTTATGAAAACAGAGAACTTTTTGTCTTACATGAAATGTTTTCCCAGTTTGTCTTGCTGGACGTGACATCTGGAATATATGTCCTTGCAAATGGTTCAGGTTTTGGAGCAACACAAACATTGTAATTATTACTGTTTATCAAGCGGTAAAAATGCAAAGGGGTCAGTTGGTGTCACATATGTCTATATGTTTATGTAGCGTGCCCCCTTCTTGAGTATAACTTTGTGTATTACATTCAATGGGTGCAAACTACAGCTAGGATGGAGTTGACAGGGGTTCAACGGTTGGCATTAGTCCCGTGAGATGTTCAATGAGACATACAACAAGGTGAGGTTTTTCTGGTAATAAAAACGGGCATTTTTATAGAAAGTTTCTATTCTCCTTAAAATAAATTCTAATATTCCCCAAAACAATCCTGATTTATTTGGAAGGGTAGGAGTGTTTTCTAAACTGACAAGTCAACAGTTCTTTCTAGAGGGTGGCGAGAAATGAATGTAAGCAGGGATGAGCTGCTTTTCAAATTGCCCCTATTACTATGAATGCTATCATGGCTTTATTCATCAATATAAAGGCATGTGATATGCACGAATACTAATACAAGGCTCCATGTCATAATGATTGGACTATATGAACGACCGGTTTCATTTTTATGGTTTCATTTACTGTTGAGCGAATCGAAGTCCACAAAGTGGACTTCAATCTGAATTTCAGAGAAAATTCGATTTGCTGCAAAGCCATATTTCCTCATGCTTCCTGGAAGCGAATCGATTTTTCCTGAAATGGTGTAAAAAAAAAATAAACATACTTACCTCATCTATTAGCTCGCGACGAGCTGGCTGCTGCCATCTTGATTGAAGATCTTACACGAAATCCTGTGTGCGGTGACGTTTGATGTCACCACACCGCCTGACATGATGACAGATCTTCAATCGAGATGCTGGCGGCCGGCATCAATTGCGAGCAAATAGATGAGGTAAGTATGATGTCATTTATTTATTTTTTACATTTCACACTGTAATATTACTATCAGCCATAAATGTGGCATCTGATAGGTACAATGACACGGGGTGGCGCCAAACAAAGTTTTCTTTCGTCACAAAGCAATTTTTTTTGTAAAATTCGGCAAAGCAGCCATATCAAATTTTAAAATACTCCGCTCAACACTAGTTTCATTATTTGCTTAGTATATATGCATATATATTGATTCTAATGACCCAGTCCTAATTAGTGTTCGGCGCGAATATTCGAATCGTGAATTTTAATCTCGAATATCGCAACTTTGAGAATTTGCAAATATTTAGAATATAGTGCTATATATTCGTATTTTCGAATATTTTACTTTTATTTTCATCAGTAACCTCCCGTTTTGCTTGTGGCCCAATGAGAAGGCTGCAATGTCCTTATCTGAGCTTAGCAACATCCCTGGCAACCAATAGGAAAGTTGCCTACTAGGGTTGAGCGAACCTGAACTGTAAAGTTCGGGTTCGTACCGAACTTTAGGGTTTTTGGTACCCGGACCCGAACATTTCCGTAAAAGTTCGGGTTCGAGTTCGGTGTTCGGCGATTTAATGCCTCTTGTTGAAAGGCCACAGGGCTGCCAATCAACAAGCGTTTAGCTAGTGTGCCCTTAGATGCCATCACAGCCATGCCTACTAATGTCTAGTGTTAAGCGCGAATATTCTAATAGCGAATTTTAATCGCGAATATCGCAACTTCGAGAATTGCCTGCCTGCTTCTTGCTTGTGGGCCAATGTGAGAAGGCTGCAATATCTACTTAATTAGAATATTTTTCATTATTTAATATGGTTTATGTTATGCGAAAAATCGGTAATTAAATATGCGCATTAATCGAATCGCGTAAGTGGGTTAAGCAACTTTTCTATTGGGTTGGCTTGGTAGAATTGTCGAATATGTAGAATATAGCGCTATATTCTATATATTTGACAATTCTACCAAGCCAAGCCAACCTAATAGGAAAGTTGCTTAACGCCCTTAAGCGATTCGATTAACGCGCATATTTTATTGAAGATTTTCGCATAATATAAACTTTATTAAATAATGAAGAAAATTCAAAATCAGTAATGACTCATTACTGATTTTGAATATTCTTCATTATTTAATATAGGTTATGGTATGCGAAAAATCAGTAATTAAATATGCGCATTAATCGAATCGCATAAGGGCGTTAAGCTACTTTCCTATTGGGTTGGCTTGGCTTGGTAGAATTGTCAAATATATACAATATAGCGCTATATTCTACATATTCGACAATTCTACCAAGCCAACCCAATAGAAAAGTTGCCTAACCCACTTACGCGATTCGATTAATGCGCATATTTAATTACCGATTTTTCGCATAACATAAACTATATTAAATAATAAAGAATATTCTAAATCAGTAATGATTTCCTTATCCACATTTGTTTGCAGGGCACTTGTCATGCTCTTACCCACATTTTGCTGCCTTTTTCAGCCCTCTAGCCCTTTTCATTACTCTTTTAGAGCCATTTTAGTGCCCCAAAGTTCGGGTCCCCATTGACTTCAATAGGGTTCGGGGTCAAGTTCGGGTCCCAAACCCGAACTTTGCGGGAACTTCGGCCGAACTCGGCAAACCCGAACTTCCAGGTGTCCGCTCAACTCTATTGCCTACCCCTTACTATATAAGAACCTCCCCAGCAGCCATTTTCTACAGCTTATTACAGTTCTGAGAGAGACAGCCTTGTCATTACTGTGCTCTGTGCTTTCCTATGTCACATTACATTAGATAGTTAGTAAGCTTATATATATGCCGATTTGCGCAATCGCGAATATATCGGAGCACTCTATCTGCATATAAAGCTATTGTAATGTTCTGCTGTGCCAACCATTTTCTCCAGTCTCAGGAAACTTGTAGAAGCTTGAAAAATGTAGCTATAGTGACCCACGCCTGTATGTGCGCGCATTACACAAATATTACATTGCCGATTTTTGCAATCAAAAAAATAACCGCGATTTCGCAAATATATGACGAATATTCTACCAAATATTCGCGAAATATCGTGAATTCGAATATTGCCCCTGACGCTCATCACTAGTCCTAATATCGTTAATATGACTCTCAGCTCATACTAGTTTTTAGTAAAATTAAAAATATCACTTGTGTCTCAATCCTATCAGGACTGTAGACTTCTATATTCCATAATTCTACTATTACCTTTTATGGCCCAGATATACAAGTCACAGGACTCTAGAGATTTATTAAGCTAAATATAACGTTTGTCACGGGAAGACGGAATTAGGACTATAATACACTGTGCAGATGAATTCAATTAGGTCTGTGATTTTAGCATCAAAGAAACCATATGTGTGCGTTAAATCACCATTATCATGGCGACATGTGTACAAACATGATAGGAGTTATTGTTTCTCTAAACATCCAATTTGTCCTTCGTGTCAAGAGAGAACACATGCGGAGAGGGGATTAGGTAACAATTTATCCTGTCTCAAGTCATGATGTGGCAACATCTGGCCTACATCCTCCATGGTGAGGTCATTCGAGTTTCTATGCATCACTACAAAAGCAAAAAAGCGAACGCACTGACTGGTACAATGTGATAGGAACATTGTGCTGGATATTACAGAGGTACCTGCTGAAGTGTTCTTGCTTGTACATGCTGCCGAAGGAGTCGTTGTTGCTGCTGCTGCTGCTGTTGTAATAGTTTTATCTGTAATAGCTGCTGTTGAGAGCCGATCACATGCATGGAGGGAGGCTGCATGACTGTGCCCGACCGTCTTTGTAACATGTTTGACAGGGCTTGCTTTGTGTTTGTAGGAAGAAGCGGACCCGCAGGATCCAATCTGCAGCCAGCTACAGAAGGAATATGAATAACATGTCAGCTGCAAATATATAGTATGTAGCATGGAGCAGAGTAGAGTGCCATTACTTGTGTATCTAATATGTGCACAGCATGAACCCAGTCAACAGGTAAAGAGGTAATGAAAACATGACATTATACACATAAAGAAAACATAACTAAATAATATCTGGAAATTAAAGATCCACAAAATAAAATGTAGGTTAGGGTGGGTTCATAATTCAGGGGATGACTGGCAACTTTTGGCCCAGGGGGCAAGTAACACCCAGAGGCCCACTGAGCCCCCCTCTACTTCCTGATTCGCTGTCACAAGAGGCTGGGCGGGGAGCTGCGGGAGGAGAGCACAGCCTCCTTTGACAGCATTGACAGCTATCTCCGCCCCCACAGGATAGATGTTGGCCACTCACAGCGCTCATAGCCCCCCCCTTATGTGCCAGTAGTCCCCCCTTATGTGCCAGTAGCCCTCCTTATGTGCCAGTAGCCGTCCCCCCTTATGTGCCAGTAGCCCCACCCTTTATGTGCCAGTAGCCCCACCCCTTATGTGCCAGTAGCCCCCCCTTATGTGCCAGTAGCCCCCCTTATGTGCCAGTAGCCATCCCCCTTATGTGCCAGTAGCCGTCCCCTTTATGTGCCAGTAGCCGTCCCCTTTATGTGCCAGTAGCCATCCCCCATCTGTGCCAGTAGTCCCCCTTATGTGCCAGTAGCCCCCCCTTATGTGCCAGTAGCCCCCCCCCATGTGCCAGTAGCCCCCCTAATGTGCCAGTAGCCCCCCTTATGTGCCAGTAGTCCCCCCTTATGTGCCAGTAGTCCCCTTATGTGCCAGTAATTCCATTATGTGCCAGTAGCCCCCTTATGTGCCAGTAGCCCCCTTATGTGCCAGTAGTCCCCTTATGTGCCAGTAGCCCTCCTTATGTGCCAGTAGTTCCCCTTATGTGCCAGTAGTCCCCCTTATGTGCCAGTAGTCCCCTTATGTGCCAGTAGTCCCCCTTATGTGCCAGTAGTCCCCCTTATGTGCCAGTAGCCCTCCTTATGTGCCAGTAGAACCCCCCTCACCTTATCATGTGCCAGTAGAATCCCCCTCACCTTATCATGTGCCAGTAGAATCCCCCCCCCCTCATCTTATCATGTTCCAGTAGAATCCCCCCTCACCTTATTATGTGTGAGTAGAACCCCCCCCCTCACCTTATGATGTGCCAGTAGAATCCCCCTCACCTTATCTTGTTCCAGTAGCCCTCCTTATGTGCCAGTAGAATCCCCCCTCACCTTATCATGTGCCAGTAGAATCCCCCCTCACCTTATCATGTTCCAGTAGAATCCCCCTCACCTTATCATGAGCCAGTAGAATCCCCCTCACCTTATCATGTGCCAGTAGAATCCCCCCCTCACCTTATCATGTGCCAGTAGAATCTCCCCCCCCCCTCACCTTATGCGCCAGTAGCCCCCAAAAAAACAAAAAACAAACAAACAAAAAACACTTATACTTACCTCCAGCGATGAGATGCAGGCCTCTTCCGGCCTGTGTCCCTCGCTGTACCGCTCCGGCGGCACGATGACGTCATCGCGCTGCCTGCACCAGCCTCTGATAGGCTGCCAGCCTAGTGCTGGCAGCCTATCAGAGGAACAGGTAGGGGACACGCCTCTCCCTGCTCTGCCGCAGCGCAGACATCTGTATCGTCGTCCTGAGAACGGCGAAACAGATGACTATGGAGATGAACGCTTCCACAGTGGAAGCGTTCATCTCCCTGTGCCCTGCCGCCGGTCGCCCCCACTTGTCACCAGGGCCGCGGCAGGGCATACGCACACCCCAAAGGCCGGCCCTGGGTGACACTACGGGGGCCATTTACAGAGGCAACAAAGAGGCCCAGGGGGCAATTGCCCCCCTGCCCCCCGGCCCAGTCCGCCCCTGGTTCACATCTATGTTCTGGATTCCGTTATGGCTATGGTTATGGAAAATAACGGAATCCATAAGACGGAAGTTAAAACAGAAGTCTTTAAGAGGCATTCCGTTTTGATCCTTCATAATACAAGTCTATGGGAAGCAGAACTGATCCATCCTGGTTTCCATTATGCAGTTGTCCAGTCCTGTATAACCGAAACGGGACGGATCCGTTATGCTGCCCATAGACTTGTATTATGACAGAATGCACAACGGAAGCCTTTGTTTTCCGTCTTGCATAATGGGAACCAGATGGATCCGTTATGATTCCCATATACTTCTATTATGACAGATCAAAACAGAATGCCTCTTAAAGGCTTTGTCTTATGGATTCCGTTACTTTCCGTTATGACCATGTTATAACGGAAAGCCATAACGGAATCCAGAACGCAGATGTGAACCCACCCTTATTATACAATGGTTATGATTATGATATATACGGTATTTCTGAATATACACTACTGTGCAAAAGTTTCAAGCAGGTCTGGAAAAAATGCTGCAAAGTAAAAATACTTTCAAAAATAGAATTTTTTTTGTCTCATCATATAACAAAATACAAAGTGAATGAACAAAAGAGAAATCAAATCAAAATTTGCTGTGACCACTCTTTTCTTTCAAAACAGACTTGGCAGGGAGGTTGTTCCAGATATCTTTGAGAACTAACCACAGATCTTCTTTGGATGTAGGCTTGCTCCAATCCTTCTGTCTCTTCATGTAATCCCAAAAAGACTTGATGATTTTGAGATCATGGCACTGGGGCCATATCATAAGTTCCAGGACTCATTTAGGGTCATTTATCAAACTGGTGTAAAGTAGAACTGGCTTAGTTGCCCACAGCAACCAATCAGATTCCACCATTCGTTTTCCAAAGGTGCTGTCAAAAATGAAAGGTGGAATCTGATTGGTTGCTATGGGCAACTAAGCCAGTTCTACTTTACACCAGTTTGATAAATGACCCCAATTGTTCTTCTTTATGCTGAAAAGAGTTCTTAATTCCATTGCTCTATGTATGGGGTTGAAGTCCAGCTGCAGAATAAATGTGGGGCCAATCTGATGCCTCCCTGATGTTATTGCATGATGAATATGTATCTGCCAGTATTTCTAAACATTAAGGACACCATTAATCCTGACCAAATCTCCAACTACATTTGCTGAAATACAACCCAAACTTGCAACAAACATCCTCCACCATACTTCACTGTTTCCTGCAGAAACTCATTGTACCATTCTCTTTGGCGTACAAACGGCCTTCTGTTATAGCCAGATATTTGAAATTTGGACTTATCAGTCCAGAGCACCTACTGCCAGATTTTTTGCCGCAATTCTTCCATGCACATCACTTCTAGACAAACTTCTCCAACAGTAGATGGGTGATAGGTGTACTTGAGTGCCACTGGTTTCTGCTAGTTCTAAGCTGATGGCACTGTTAGACATCTTCCGTTTTTGAAGGGGAGTACTGAAAACATGATATATGTTTCATCTGCTCCACTGTTTCCTTGACTGACTACTGTGTCTGCAGTCCTCAATGTTGCCCGTTTCTTTGTGCTTTTTCAGCTTGATACAAGCACATACTTATTCATCATGGTTCCAAATTAATTTTGCAGCAAGACAACGACCCCAAACATTACAGCCAATGTCATTAAAGGAGTTGTCCGCTTTTTTTATATTGATGACCTATCACCAGGATACAGTAGATCATGATTAGTGATGAGAGAAGTTATCAAAAATTTGATTTAGCTGCTTCGCCGAACTTCAACAAGAAACTCAATTTGTTATGAATTACTTTGTAACAAATCACTTTCCATTGTATGGAGTGGGGGCAATGACGGGGATGGCGATTGGGCCGCACCCTGGTCATTTAACCCCTTAGATGCCGCGTTCAACGCTGATCGTGGCATCTGAGAGTCACATTCAGCCTATCAGGGCTTAAACAAAAATACATACTTACCTCAACTCATGGTGGAGTTAATTACACCTGCTCTCCATAGTTGATTGGCAAGTGAGGTGGGAGTCTGAAGTTAACAAAGTGGAATTCGATCCGAATTTCAGGGAAAATTTGATTTACTTTAATGGGATGGCTCCTTTCTATTCACTTGAATGGGAAGGAGCCATTCCATTGAAGTGAATGGGATGGCATAGTTGTAATTACACTGCCCTTCTCTGCAGTTGCGACGACAAGCAGATAAACAGTGAAGAGAAGGCTGTGCTCATATGAGCGCTGCGATCTCTTCAAACAGCTGATAGACAGGGATGTCAGGAGTTGCACCCTCTCTGATCTGATATTGATGACCTATCCTCAGCGTAAAGAAGAACAAGGAGTTCTGAAACTGATGATATATTCCCCATCATCAAGTCTTTCTGGGATTACATGAAGAGACAGAAGGATTGGAGCAAGCCTACATCCACATAAGATCTGTGGTTAGTTCTCCAAGATGTTTGGAACATCCTCCCTGCCAAGTTCCTTCAAAAGCTGTGTGTAAGTGTACTTACAGTAGAAGAAATTATGCTGTTTTGAAGGCAAAGGGTGGTCACACCAAATACTGATCTGATTTACATTTCTCTTTTGTTCATTCCCTTTGCTTTGTGATAATTAATAAAAAATAAACTAACATTTCTATGTTTGAAAAGCATTCTTACTTTACAAGACTTTTTCCACACCTGCCTTAAACTTTTGCACAGTACTGTAGGTTTAAGTAGCTCAATATTACTTGAGTATAACTTAAAGTGGTTCTGCAGCTTTTTTTTTTTTCATTGATGATCTATCTAGAGGATAAATCATTAGCATCTGATCGGCTGGAGTTCGACACTTGGGACCCCACCAATGAGCTGTTTGAGAAGAAAGCAGAGCTGGCAGTAGCACCTCAGCCTTCTCAGGTCCAGTGACTTCACGAACAGTATCACTGCCCTTGGCTCAGGTAAGCCCGATTAAAGTGACATGGGCTTAACCTGTATGAGGTGCCTGAGCACTTTGGGGGGCATTTTAGGGGTTGGATAACCAATTTAGTTTGGATTAAAAAAAGGATGTCTAAGGCTAGTTTGACACCAGCAGTAAAATCGTTGGGAAGGCTGTTATAGCAGGTGTACAGCCAGCCAGAGTTCATCATATCCAGAACAGCCGGAATCTGCTTGTGCACCACCAGGCCCCATTGACTATATTGTGACCTGGTGGTTTTTTGTCTGGCACTAGTGTCGGAAACAGGCAATCCCAATATAGTCAATATCTTTTGGGAGTTAGTAAGTTAGTATATGGCTATGCCGGATATAACAAACTACGGCAGGCTGTACCTCTGTCAGACCAGCCTGCCGGATGATTTAGCGCTAGTGTGAAACTAGCCTACCACTTGAGGCCCTTGAAATTTTCTATGTAACCTGCTGATTTTGGTAGGACTGTTTGACTATATTTTCTTTACGGGGCCTCCACTGTCTCTCTCAATGGCAAATGTAACGGAAGACACGAATTGGATTTCAACATGCCTAATCCTTGTATTATTTCGAGCTCTCACCAAAGTTGTCTGGTATTGGCTTACTCCCCTTTCCCAATTCATAACACATGCATGCTAAAACCAAGCTGAAAATATATTTGCACTGGATTTATCCTTATGCCAATAAGGTGCCCAGAGGGGCGTTATTTTCATTCAAAAGGTGCCCAGGAACACCCTCCATCAAGTGCCCATGCCTGCCCCCCCCTACAGAGCCCAAGCACGCCTCTATCTTTGCTTATATACTACACCCCCAGCATTGCCATTGCCGTCACGCCCCCCCTTCCCCCCAACTACGTCTCTAGTAGCCGATAACCCTGCTCACCCTTTCCCTTCGGCATCACCAACAGGGGCAGTGCCGAACAGAGGCAGCACCTGCGCTCTTCCAGTTTAACTGAGGGTATCAGCGTCAACTGTTTCACTGGGCATGCACCAAAAACGTCACTGGACTCCGCGTATGCCCAGTGAAACAGTTAAGCCTAATGCCCTCAGTTAAATTGGAAGTTCAAGAGCCGGCAATGTTCAGCACTGTGCCTGTTGGTGATGCTGAAGGAAAAGGGTGGGCAGGGTTATCGACTACTAGTGATGTAGCTGAGGGGGGGGCAGGGGTTAAAGCGCGATGGCAATGGCAATGCTGGGGGTGTAGTGTATGAGCAGAGAGAGAAGCATGCTTGGGCTCTGTAGCAGGGCGGGCCTGGGCACTCGATGGAGGGTGTTCCTGAGAACATTTTAAATTAAAATAATGCCCTTCTGGGCACCTTACTGCCTCATTAGCATAAGGATAAAAGTGGATTTTTATGAAGATATAAAGCGAGCTCCAAGGAAAAGAAAACATATGGAATGAAGGTCTGAAGTGCTGTAAGGACATACATTTGCTTTAATATTGATTATCTAGGTGACAGGTTCCCTTTAAATCCTGTCCTGGAGTGCCACAACTGTCACCATAATGAAGTAATAAAAGACTCCAAGTATAGTTACGATACATACCGGATATGAGGGATGGATTCTGCAAGTAGAAGTTCGCCTGTTGCTGCCCTGCAACGTTGTAACTCCATGTATTAACTGGAGTCTGATGTAACATTTGAGATGACAGGGGTGAAAAATTTGGTGGGGCTCGATATACAGTATTTTGAGGATATTCCTAAAAGACATAAAGATAATATGGGTCATTTGTTTGTTTGCAGAGACCTGCACTTGTGTTTTTAGGCTTGTTAATTAATACAATCCAGTATTATATACTCTCTGATTAGAAACAAGGTAGATCTTACTCAAACAACTCCTTTAAAGCAGATATCCCATTAAAAGTATTTATCATTTATCTACCGGGACTGAAAGAGTGCCCTAGGAGCGAATAGAGCAGTGGACTGACACCCGCCTCGCTGTTCCTTGAAGACAGGGGACTGGGCATTCATCTGTACAGTATGGTAAATATTTCAGTCATGTCATTTGAATTTATAATAATATTACATGCAAACATATTACACCTATGTATACTCTTAAAGTGCACCTGTACTTTCATAAAACTATAGATATGTCGTAGTGACATATCAAAGGTTTGGATTAGAGTTAAGCGTTCAGGAAAAATTTGATTCGCCCCAAAGCCAAATTTCCTCGTGCTTTAAACATAGAAACATAGAATGTGTCGGCAGATAAGAACCATTTGGCCCATCTAGTCTTCCCAATATACTGAATACAATGAATAGCCCCAGGCCCTATCTTATAGAAGGATGGCCTTATGCCTATGCTTTGTGGTAACTAATCGATTTTCCCTTACCCTAGGTTCACACCTGAAGCGTTTTACAGCGCGTTCAAACGCGCTGTAAAACGCTCAACACATGAAAACCAATGCATCCCTATGGGAGTGGTTCACACTTGAGCGTTTTACAGCGCGTAAAAACGCGCTGTAAAACACCCGACGCATAAGCTCGTTCAGGAGCGTTTTTTTGGGCGTTTGTCACGCTTTTCCTCCCATAGACTTCAATGGGAACGCGCGTAGATAAAAGTGTAGATATGCCCTTTTCTATTGGTCTCCAGAATCACGTTTTCAAAAACACGCTCAGGTCTGAACCCAGGGTAAATGGTGGTAAAAAAATCGTACTTACCTGATCCGTTTGAGCGTAAAGAGACGGCCACCGCCATTTTGATTGACGATCCCACGCAAAATCCCATATACGGTGACGTATGACGTCACCACGCTGGCCGACGTGTCGAAGTCATCATGGGCCGTGTAAGATTTCGTTTTGGATCTTCAATCAAGATGGAGGCGGCCGGCTCTTCGCGATCAAATAGATGAGGTAAGTATGATTTCATTTATTTTTTTATTTCACACTTTATTGTCAGATGCCGTGATCATTGCACCAACTACTTACAAAGAAATGTGCTTTGTGACAAAGAAATTTGTCACGAAGCTGATTTTTTGGTAAAATTTGGAGAAGCAGCAGAAGCGAATATTCCAATATTTCGCTCATCTCTAGATTTGATAGCTGGGGGTCCAGGTCCTGAGTTAGAAACACTCAGACAGAGCCCCTCTCTAGTCATCTGAGTGCTTTTTTTCCTCACTTTAGTGATTATCTGGGGTCTCAGCACTTGGACCCCATGGATCAAAACCTTTCATAGGTCACTATGACATATGAAAAGTCACACTTTAACACCTTCCCAACCTCCGCTATACATGCATGGTGAAAGTCGGATCTTTAAAGATGGCGCCCATTTAGAAGCTGAGCGGGCACCATAGCTGCTAGGTTTCTGCTATTTTACAAAGCATAAGGCTGACAATAAGGATGTGATAACACTAACGTCGACTCGGACATTTAACCCCTCAGATGCCATGGTCAGGTGTGACCACCACATCCGGGCAGTGAAATCCCAGGAGCACTTAGCCCGTATGGCTTCCCTGTGCTGAGATCGAGGGAGCCATAGAGTTACTAGGGCAGCCTCTGGCCTTCTGATGGCTCTGATGCTTGCTACAGCGAATCTCCCATTAAAAATCAATGCAGTCTGCAGAAGAAGAGTTCTGACAATTGTATGTTTAAGTCCCCTAGGTGGACTTGAAATAAACGTAAAAAAAGTTTTAAAAAATATAACAACATATGTTAAAAATGTAAAAATTCTAATCACACCCCTTTCTCCATATTAAAAATAAAAATAAGTAAGCAATAAAAAAATAAGCAATTGCCATAATCCAAAACATTTGTACTATAAAAATACTTATCCTGTACGGTGAATGGTGTAACAGAAAAGCAAAATTAAAACGGCTAATTTGATATTGTTTTATCACTTCAATAAAATAAAAATGTAATAAAAAGTGATGAAAATGTCATTCACACCCCAAAATGGTATAAAGAAAAACTACAGATCGTCATGTAAAAAGTCCTCACACAAATCCATAAAGATAACCATAAAAAAAGTAATAGGGGTCAGAATATGACAGTGCAAAGAATTTTTTCCAATGTTTTTTTTTTAAGGTATTAATAACCACTTGAAGACCACAGGTTTATACCCCCCTAGTGACCAGGCCCTTTTTTACAATTCCGCACTACACTACTTTCACCGTTTATTGCTCCGTCATGCAACTTACCACCCAAATGAATTTTACCTCCTTTTCTTCTCACTAATAGAGCTTTCATTTGGTGGTATTTCATTGTTGCTGACATTTTTACTTTTTTTGCTATTAATAAAAATTTAACGACATTTTTGCAAAAAAATGACATTTTTCACTTTCTGTTGTAAATTTTTTTTTTAAAAACTACATTTCTATATAAATTTTTCTATAAATGTATTGTTCTAGATGTCTTTGATAAAAAAAAGTCCAATAAGTGTATATTTATTGGTTTGGGTAAAAGTTATAGCGTTTACAAACTATGGTGCAAAAAGTGAATTTCGGCATTTTGAAGCAGCTCTGACTTTCTGAGCGCCTGTCATGTTTCTTCAGGTGCTAGAATGCCAGGATAGTATAAATACCCCCCAAATGACACCATTTTAGAAAGAAGACACCCCAAAGTATTCGCAGGGGGGCATGGTGAGTTCATGTATCATTTCATTTTTTTTCACAAGTTAGCGGAAAATGACACTTTCTGAGGAAAAAAAATAATAATTAAGTTTCCATTTCTGCTAACTTCTGGCAAAAAAAAAAATCTCATACGGGCTCATTATGCCCCTCAGTGAATACCTTAGGGTGTCTACTTTCCGAAATGGGGTCATTTGTGGGATGTTTGTACTGTTCTGGCATTTTGGGCGGGGCTAAATTGTGAGCAGCCATGTAAAAGCTAAAGGTACTCATTGGTTTTAGGGCCCTTTGCGGACCCAAGCTGCAAAAGTGTCACTCATGTGGTATCGCCGTACTCAGGAGAAGTAGGGCAATGTGTTTTAGGGTGTATTTTTACATATACCCATGTTGGGTGAGAGAAATATCTCTGTAAACTGACAACTTTGTATAAAAAAATTAAAAATTGTCGTTTACAGAGATATTTCTCACACCAGCAGGGGTATATATAAAATACACCCCAAAACACATTGCCCCACTTCTCCTGAGTACGGCGATACCACATGTGTGACACTTTTTGCAGCCTGAGTGTGCAAAGGGCCCTAAAACCAATGAGTATCTTTAGGATTTCACAGGGCATTTTTACGCATTTGGATTCCAGACTTCTTCTCACGCTTTAGGGGCCCCTAAAATGCCAGGGCAGTATAAATACCCCACAAGTGACCCCATTTTAGAAAGAAGACACCCCAAGGTATTCCGTGATGGGTATGGTGAGTTCATGTAAAATTTTATTTTTGTCACAAGTTAGTGGAATATGAGACTTTGTAAAAACAAAATTAAAAAAAATATATATCAATTTCCGCTAACTTGTGCCAAAAATGAAAATTCTGTGAACTCGCCATGCCCCTCAGCGAATACCTTGGGGTGTCTTCTTTCCAAAATGGGGTCACATGTGGGGTATTTATACTCACCTGGCATTTTAGGGAACCTAAAGCGTGAGAATCCAAATGCGTAAAAATGGCCTGTGAAATCCTAAAGGTACTCATTGGTTTTAGGGCCCCTTCGCATCTTGGCTGCAAAAAGTGTCACTCATGTGGTATCGCCGTACTCAGGAGAAGTAGGGCAATGTGTTTTGGGGTGTATTTTTACATATACACATGCTGCGTGTGAGAAATATCGCTGTAAACGACAACTTTTTAAAATTTTTTATACAAAGTTGTCAGTTTACAGAGATATTTCTCTCACCTAACATGGGTATATGTAAAAATACACCCCAAACACATTGCACTACTCTCCTGAGTACGGTGATACCACATGAGTGACACTTTTGCAGCCAAGATGCGCAAAGGGCCCAAATTCCCATGAGTACCTTTTAGGAGGAGCATTTTTACGCATTTTCTTCTCATGCTTTAGGGCCCCTAAAATGCCAGGGCAGTATAAATACCCCACATGTGACCCCATTTTGGAAAGAAGACACCCCAAGGTATTCCATGAGGGCATGGCGAGTTCATAAAAAAAATTTTTGGGCACAAGTTAGTGGAAATTGATTTTTATTGTTTTTCTCACAAAGTCTCCCTTTCCGCTAACTTTTGACAAAAGTTTAATTTTTCATGGACTCACTATGCCCCTCAGGAGAATGCCCCATTCACACGTCCGAAATTCTGTTTGCGGAGCGGAGTTGCGGACCCATTCATTTCTATGGGGACAGACTTTGTCCCGCTCGGATCCGAATTACGGATCCGCGCTTCGAGTCTGCACTTCCGTTCCGCAAAAATATAGAACATGTCCTATTCTTGTCCGCAATTGCGGACAAGAAAAGCATTTTCTATATAGTTCTGTGTGGATCTGCAAAATGCTGAAAGCGCATTGCCGGTGTCCGTATTTTGCGGATCCGCAGATCCATGGATCCGCAGATCCATGGATCCATAAACACATACTGGACGTCTGAATGAGCCTGTAGGGGGTGATTAGTGACAGGGGGTGACAGGGGTGATCAGGGGGTGACATGGGTGATCAGGGGTTAATCAGTGATGGGGGTGGGGGGGTGTGTGTAGTGATTGGTGCACTTTTCCTATTTTCCTCTGGTGGTCCCAAACAAAGGGACCACCAGACGAGCAGACATTAGGCATATCAGGCGCTGTTTAAAAAACAGCGTCTGATATCGCGTTTAAATGCGTTTTTCCGCATCTACAGCCTGCCAGCGCATGATCAGCGCTGGCAGGCTGTAGTTTCAGTTGTCCCGGCTCCGATCACATGAACGCGCGCGCACGCCGCGCGCGCGTTCATGTGAAATCTCAGGTCTCACGAGATGACGCCGATAGGCGTGACTGAGACCTGAGAGAGCCGCCGCGCTGACGCCCATCGGCGTTAGCGTGGCGGCAAGAGGTTAAAACATCACTGTAATTGTACTGACCCAGAGAATGAAGGTTTTACCTTCCATAGAAATGAAACCCATAAAAATGTGGCAGAATTGCTTGGATGCGGAAAAACTATAAAGCTGTCTGTGCCCCTCAACCTGATATCTATGCCAGTTACAGACTGCTGTAAATTTCAGCTATAATTCATGCCAGTTTTATGGCATGGATTGTGACAAATGAGTCTGGCCAAAGACACCCTTTCCCTTCTCCTGAGCCCACCCACTTTTTTGAAAAGTACAATGTGCAGTGTAAAATTCCACTAAATTACACATTTTTGTGCAAATTGCCACTTTTTCACCCCAGAAAACTGGCATGAAGATTGAATAAATTCCTCCTGTCCTACATCAGCAAACATAGTCATTTATGTGCAGGCTTCGGATAGGGCACAAGCTGGCAATCTAATGGTCACAATGCCAGGCTTGTTACCTACAGCCTAAGGTACAGTGCCTTGCAAAAGTATTCACCCCCTTGACTTTTTTTGTGTTTTTTTAGATTACAGCCTTAAATTCAATGTTTTGTTAATCTGAATTTTATGTGATGGATCAGAACACAATAGTCTAAGTTGGTGAAGTGAAATGAGAAAAATATATAAATAAAACTATTGTTTAGAAAAGAAAACCTGAAAATTGCCATGTGAGTATGTATTCACCCCCTTTGTTAGGAAGCCCATAAAAAGCTCTAGTTCAACCAATTACCTTCAGAGGTCACATAATTAGTTAAATGAGGTCCACCTATGAGCAATCTAAGTGTCCCATGATCGTCATTACATATACATACGTTTTTTAAAAGGCCCCAGAGGCTGCAACACCTAAGCAAGAGGCATCACTAACCAAACACTGCCATGAAGACCAAGGAACTCTCCAAACAAGTAAGGGACAATGTTGTTGAGAAGTACAAGTCAGGGTTAGGTTAAAAAAAAAATATCCAAATCTTTGATCATCCCCAGGAGCACCATCAAATCTATCATAACAAAATGGAAAGAATATGGCACAACAGCAAACCTGCCAAGAGACGGCCGCCCACCACAACTCACAGACCGGGCAAGGAGGGCATTAATCAGAGAGGCAGCACAGAGACCTAGGGTAACCCTGGAGTTGCTGCAGAGTCCCACAGAAGAGACTGGAGTATCTGTACATAGGACGACAATAAGCCATACGCTCCATAGAGTTGGGCTTTATGGCAGAAGAAAGGCATTACTTTCAGCTAAAAACAAAAAGGCACGTTTTGAGTTTGCGAACAGGCAGGTGGGAGACTCCCAAAATGTATGGAGGAAGGTGCTCTGGTCTGAACTTGAATTGAACTTTTTGGCCATCAAAGAAAATGCTATTTCTGACCCAAACCCAACACATCACATTACCAAAAGAACATCATCCCCACAGTGAAACATGGTGGTGGCAGCATCATGCTTTTGGGATGTTTTCCAGCAGCCAGGACTGGGAAACTGGTCAGAGTTGAGGGAAAGCTGGATGGTGCTAAATACAGGGATATTCTTGAGCAAAACCTGTACCACTCTGCGTGATTTGAGGCTAGGACGGAGGTTCACCTTCCAGCAGGACAATGACCCCAAACCCACTGCTAAAGCAACACTTGAGTGGTTTAAAGGGAAACATGTAAATGTATGGGAATGGCCTAGTCGAAGCCCAGATCTCAATCCAATAGACAATCTGTGGTCAAACTTAAAGATTGCTGTTCCCAAGCGCAAACTATCCAATTTGAAGGAGCTGGAGCAGTTTTGCAAGGAGGAATGGGTAAAAATCCCAGTGGTAAGTAGTGTTGGGCACGAATATTCATCGGGAATATCGGCACTTCGAGAATTCGCAAATATTTTGAATATAGTGCTATATATTTGTAACTTCAAATATTCTACCTTTTTCTTTTCATCAGTAACCTCCCTCTTGCTTGTGGGGCCAATGAAAAGGCTGCAGTGTCTTTCTCTGAGCTTAGCAACATCCCTAGCAACCAATAGGATAGTTGCCTACCCGCTTAGTATATAAGAACCTCCCCAGCAGCCATTTTCTGTAGTGTAATGGACATCTGAGTGAGACAGCAGTGTCATTGCTGTGCTCTGCAGTATATACATTAGACATTTGATCAAATCTCCATTTTTATCTTAGGGATTTGATCAAATCTCCATTTTCATCATTTCCCTGCGACATATACATAATTCAGATAGTTAGGAGGAGATAGTCAGTGTAGGTTACACTGATTTATAGTATAGCTGAGAGGTTCCAGTGCAGGGTGTTAGGTAGTGTGATAGGTTCGGCTGTCCATACATACATAGTGCTGTGATGTCACCCATTTGCACGTATTGCGCAAAAATATGCACATAATTAATTGCTGATTTTCGCAATCAGGAATATATATTGGAGCACTCTACCTGCATATATAAAGCTATTGTAATGTTCTGCAGTGCCAACCATTATCTCCAGTCTCAGTAAACTTCTAGCAGCTTAAAAATGTACCCAAAGTGACCCACGCCTGTATGGCGTGCGCATCACGTGAATATTACATTGCCGATTTTTCGCAATCAAGAAAATAACCGTGAATTTGCAAAGTAGCGAATACAGTGGCGTAACTAGAAATGACTGGGCCCCACAGCAAATTTTTGAATGGGGCCCCCTCCCCCAGTCATTTTTTCACAACCCTTCCTTTCATGCCACCCCCTTTCCTGTGGCTACTAAAGATCGCTCTCTCAGACCAGGCCCGGCAGCTGTTCCATCCGTTTTCTACACTGTCTATACTGCCACTGTATATCATTTCATTGTGTAATACTGTTGAGGGGCCCTGACTAAATCTTTTAGTACTTCTCCTCCTCTTGGATGGGCCCCTTCTGGGTCAGGGCCCCAAAGCAGCCGCTTCCCCTGCTTCCCCTATAGTTATGCCCCTGAGCGAATATATTGTGAATATTTGCCCATATATTCACGAGATATAGTGAATTCAAATATAGCCCCTGCCGCTCATCACTAGTGGTAAGATGTGGCAAGCTCATAGAGACTTATCCAAAGTGACTTGGAGCTGTGATTGCCGCAAAAGGTGGCTCAACAAAGTATTGACTTTAGGGGGGTGAATATTATGCACATTGACTTTTTCTGTTATTTTTTCCTATTTGTTGTTTGCTTCACAATAAAAAACAAACAACTTCAAAGTTGTGGGCATGTTCTGTAAATTAAATGATGCAAATCCTCAAACAATGCATATCAATTCCAGGTTATAAGGCACCAAAACACGAAAAAAGTCAAGGGGGGTGAATACTTTTGCAAGGCACTGTATATGGAGGATTGCTTATTAGAATTTAACCTCCATATCTGTTTCCTATTAGTCTGTGGAAAAGACTTGTGGGTTTTTCATTCCTTTCTGGTCTCCACTTTCACCTCTAGCCTCAGGAACCAGAAATGTCTGTGTGGTTCTAGCGAGTACAGAGAGACAGTGGAGGGGATGTAACATGATCCAAGTGTCAGTCTGAGATTGTGCAGCATATTTGGCATCTTCTTGCTTCTTACTAAATGCACATGTATGAACATTGCAAAAAATGTACTAGAATATTTCACAACTGTTACTCATTTTAACATTCTGCAGCCGCATGAGCTTCACAGGAACAGTTCACTGTTCTAAGTATAGCTGACAGAGGCACAGCACGCAAACATGGGGCCCTATGGCAAAACCTGCAAAATCCAACATGAGAAGCTAGATGCAGCAAGTCAGTCCAGGATATAGAAATCTTATGATAACCATGGTTTTCTTGTGCATTTCAAGGGGAGGACCTAGAAAGCATAAGACCTGTGCAAGAAAAGTATATGACTCCTTCCTCTCAAATAACTCAGTATACAGAACCCTACTTATATCTCTTTATCTGACATCAGGTATTGTGAGCTATAAAATTAGTGCAGTCCCTTTCATGCAAAGTCATAGACAGTAAGAAGCTGCTATTAAAGGGGTTGTCCCATGCGGGACATTTTTGGCATAGTATATTTCATAAATGTCCAGCAGGTGCTGGTTGAATCTCTGGGACCTGCTCCTATATTAGGGCCTTGCTAGGAACAGGACAAACATTGTGCATGTGCAGCATCCTCTCTATTCACTGCTGTAGGACTTCTGAAAATAGCGGAGCTGTTTTTGGTAGTCCCATGGCTGTGAATGTGGAGGGGTGGCTGCACATACTCCTCTTGCTGGCTGTTCATTTCAGGGCCCCGCTCTAAAGATAGGAGTGGGTCCCACTCCTATTGGACATTTATGCCATAAATGGCCTCGATGGGAATACACCTTTTAGTTGAAAGTGTGCCCATTACCTGTAGGAACTGTGCAACTGCGGAGTGTCTTATCTCAACTCAGTTTTTCCTCTGCCTCTCCGCTCTTTCCCCAGCGCACACAGTTTATCCATCCATCTCCACTGTCCGTTTTCATCATTAACAGATTATACTCATCTTAGCCTTTCATGGGTGAGGTCAGAATAACCCTTGTAAATGGGGGTCAGGTGTAGGCAGAGATACCCAAACTGCACAGTCAGCTGTAATACGCTGTAACTCTCATAGAAGTGAATAGGAGGAGTGCTGCAATAAATAGGCATGGACGCTGCACATTATATGGAGCTGTGTAAATCTGGTGCCTGGTCAAAGTAAAAACTGCAAATCGCCTGGGGTGTGGGGAATCAGACCCCCACTGAACTGATATTAATGACCCATCGTAAGGATAGGTTATCAATAGATAAGTCCTGTAGAAAACCTTCAACATTAATATATGATTTCTTGTTAGTGCTTCCATTGGAAAAAAAAAAAAAAAAAACTATGTGTCCTGTTAAGTTTATGCAAAGCTACATTTTATTGTGAGAGTTAATTTCAGAAAAGAAATTGGAGAACATTAAGTTGGGTTTTAGAGAACTGATTGAGAATAATTTGATCTATTTTTTTGTGGACATATCTAAGCTGTGCATATGGCCTCTATGTGTTTACGGCAGTGTTTCATCTGTTTTTAGTATATCATTAATTTGGCAATAAATCCATCAAGTGCTATGCTTCCCACTTTGTAGTCTAGTTTTCTCATCTTGATGAGCTGCTCATCAAAGGACATGAAAAAAAAACAGCTTTTGATTGAGTAAACAAACTACAAAATAATTCAAAGATCTATGGTCTAAAGCTGGGACGTGTAAGAGTTCTACTACAAATCAGGAGCACACAAGGAATTAAATAGTAACATACATCTGTTCGAGGGTTGGCCTTGCTCTTGCGCTTTCTGCTTTTGGATTTCTTTTCTTCATCATTTATTGATTTACCAGGATCAGAAAAGTCTGTTGCTTTCCCTTCTAGGCCTGCAGATACTGGGGTCGAAGGTTCATCTTCCTCATCTTCTTCTTCTGGAGGAAGTAGCAATGGTTCCAGGTAGTAACTTGGAGGTTTGGGCTTTGGATGAGTGTGATAGAGAAGAAGGTGATGCTGCTCTTCATATTTTATTGATTTTCTATCCACACGAACGGTTCCAAACCAAGCCCAGGAGAGAGGAGCTGGGGTTTTGTGACCATCAAAAAGGTCCCAAGGAGATACCTTCTGTTTATTTGAAACCTGAAGGCCCTATGTAAAAGAGCAACATTATCATTACTGCATTTCCTATACTGTATGTACTTTCCTTAATGTAGCTGGGCAATGTAGGTGGACATTTTCTATACTGTAAATACAGACTGTGCACAGATTGTGAAAATAAGCAAGTCAATATACCAAATCAAAACATGTGAATATCAAGAATGGATGGAGAGGCTACATTTTAGGTCCTTCTAAAAAGTCAGAAGCATGCTCCTTATATTTTTCTATTTACTCTTTGCAGATAACCTGCAATAATTATAAGAGACAGTCATCTACATGGAGTGCATGGTCTCACTTGTTTCTTGTCAATAGAGTCAAATCCAGCGATTTTGTTGCCTTTTGTGTCAATGAGGGATCCCATGGGCTCACAGGTAATGACATCACAGGTCTGTTTTGGCAATGGTAAAAGTTGGCGGACTTTATCGATGCTCTCTGATCGTTTATCACCAAGTTCCTTCTGTTAGGAGATAGAAAGTATAGTTGATCACAACATGCATGTTCAGCATCCACCATAGAAGATATAAGACAGTAATTTGACATCACCTTTGACTAGCAGCTTCTACTATGCAACTGTAAGGCATTCCTCCATGGGATATTGCAATCAATGCATTGCCAACACAGTTACATTATCACAAACCCTGCCGATCTACGCTCTGGTCTATGGTCCACCACTGATTTATGGCTATACGTGCTAAAAGTACCACTTTCATTTTCCAAAGGAGCTGTCAAAAATGAAAGGTAGAATCTAAGTGGTTGATATGGGCAACTAAGCCAGTTCTACTTTACACCAGTTTGATAACTGACCCCAATAGTACATTGGTGGTGGACCAATGGAACTGCAGGGGATTAAAAAGGTGAGAAGGGCTTTTTTCACTGTTATCACAAATACATCTGCCATGTTGTTTTAAGCTGGACAACTCCTTTAACTCAGACCGTGTCCTCATTTCAGAATCTTTTGATGGAAAATTAATATTTTGGAGTATATGGTTTTATTTTATTTTTCAAAAAATACAGACACTGTTCTGAAGCTGAAGTAGAGCCTGTGCTCTTGTTCTGCTAATCAGAGAAGAGGTGCAAGCAGAAAATTGTGTGTGGCATAGTGGTACTATTTATGTTTATGGTACTGTATAGAGCACCATTCTGTATGTATTATTGTCAATTTGAATTGTAACTGAAGTTATCTCCCTGTAATCTATCACTATGTTAACATGTGTTTCATTTGTCTATGGCAAATTTTATATATATTTACCAGAGGATCCATGACAGAAATCTGAGACTGACACTCAGATTTATAACACAGATATGCAGTAGATGTGCACAAGGATTTGCTCCATTTGGTGGGATCTGTGTGGGGCCAATCTGTTGGATTTTCTGTGCAGAATCTACAACAAATACCTTGCTTGCATGGAAAAAAATCTACACAAATTACAGAGCCCCATTTGCATGCACTGTATGGTTTTTAGTTGATTTGATGAGGACTTTGGCACAGAAACTGCTCCAAAACCTTCATGAAATCCTGAATGTGTGACTAGGGCATACATAGGAACACATTTTAACATTGTAACTTTGCACTTCCACCTCTGAAAGCTAAAAAAAAATTGACATATATTTGCCCAGGTGACTAAATGCCCACCACATCTCTGCTCTATCGTCATGCTGACATATATGCTGGAAGATTTTCCTCGCCTATACAGTATACTAACAGCATATTACTGACTTGGTTTGAATTCAGCCTTAAATGTACCTCCAGTTTTAAAACAGCTTTCCATTATTGAATAGTGCAGGTGAGTACAAGAAACTTTGTAATATATATTATTTAAAAAAAATGCTTCTAACTGCTTTGATCAGACTGCTTTGTTCTTTCCTGCTTTTAACATTGTCATCTATGGAGAGAAGAGGCGGGGGTGGGGGCTGCTGGATGAGAGAGACACAGACTGCAGTTTCTTAGCTTTTCTACACTTAGCACTAGACTCTACTATATATAGTAGGATAAGGCTCTATCACTGTTCAGGGTGAGGTAATAAAACAATGACTACCTGGCTGCAGCCTACTCATCCATCCTCCTCTCTCTATAAACGTTCGTATGTAAGGCTGGAGATGGGGACGGAGTGCTAATAGAGATTAGAGGCTAAGTGAAGGGAAAAAAAGTATCCTGAGAAGCCCAGAAGTTTCTTATAATCACTTGACGTACACTTTAAACTATGCTCCTTATAAAAGTCACCACAACCTCAATCTGGTCTGTAAACATCCAGCTGTCGATTCATACATACTGTATCAAAAAGGAATAACAAAGGAAAGGCTCATTGCAAGGTTCTATAGAAAGGGGTTCCACTTCTCAAATAATATGTGGTCACGGTGAAAAAGAAGTGTGCAAATAAAACTAAATTTTATTAAGTCTATTAAAATGCGAAAGGATGGTGGGAGAACTCCCAGTTGTAATGTAAATTACTAAAATTTACCAGCCCTGTTGACAGAGGACTGGTAAGCATATAGGTCATGTCACAGGAAACTAGGTAAAAGGGTATCAATGGTACAAACCCGTGTCCACCGAATAGGTCGGGTGGCACGCAGGTGTGGGTATCACCACAGAGTGACGTGTATCAGTAATGAGCCACCCTGTTCTGCTGTAACCCAATACAGTGTCTCCACGTTAAGTGAACCTGATAAGGACAATCAGCACTGTGAAGCCAATAGGTATCACTCCAGGAGAGATCACTATACAACAGGGGCAGCAATGTACCAATGAACGGCAGAACTGCCGAAAGTTAGGGTGCAAAATGACCAGACGGACACAAGGACCTCGCTACACGTAAAAAAAACAGCGTTTGCTGGTGAGCCGCGATGGTCCACTTGTGTGTAACGATTTATAGTCTGGAGAAGTAATGAGTTGGGAGCGGCATGAGCCTGGCGTCCTCACTAGCTGAGGATCTTACAGCCTTGCAATGATGTGCCGCTCTCAATCTCAAAGCTACCCTAGCCTCAAAGTAATGACCGGGTGTGAATAGATTACATCACCACCCTATGTAGCAACTATATTAGGCACTAAAATGAGATTCTCAGCATGGCTCGACGCGTTTCTCTCGTCTCATCAGGAGCCCAGTTGTAGCTGAGCAGAGAATCACTACTGCCCATAGTGCAAAAAAAGCGCTGCTAGTGCGGCTATTCCACAAGCGTGCAGACAGCCATTCGGTATTGGTGTGGCCGATCCTCAGCTAGTGAGGACGCCAGGCTCATGCCGCTCCCAACTCATTACTTCTCCAGACTATAAATCGTTACACACAAGTGGACCATCGCGGCTCACCAGCAAACGCTGTTTTTTTTTACGTGTAGCGAGGTCCTTGTGTCCGTCTGGTCATTTTGCACCCTAACTTTCGGCAGTTCTGCCGTTCATTGGTACATTGCTGCCCCTGTTGTATAGTGATCTCTCCTGGAGTGATACCTATTGGCTTCACAGTGCTGATTGTCCTTATCAGGTTCACTCTACGTGGAGACACTGTATTGGGTTACAGCAGAACAGGGTGGCTCATTACTGATACACGTCACTCTGTGGTGATACCCACACCTGCGTGCCACCCGACCTATTCGGTGGACACGGGTTTGTACCATTGATACCCTTTTACCTAGTTTCCTGTCACATGACCTATATGCTTACCAGTCCTCTGTCAACAGGGCTGGTAAATTTTAGTAATTTACATTACAACTGGGAGTTCTCCCACCATCCTTTCGCATTTTAATAGACTTAATAAAATTTAGTTTTATTTGCACACTTCTTTTTCACCGTGACCTCATTGCAAGGTTCAAAGAACAGGTGCTCGAGACCACAATCATTTACTATAACAGACATGTCTGGAGAGCTCATCGGTCTTCTCTAAATCCAAAAACATTTCAAAACAAATCATGATGGACCTAATATGCAACTTGCTTAGTAATGGGATCTGCTGAAATTTCCCTCGTGATTCAGAAACCAAAATGGAAATACTGTGGTATGCCAACATAGTATCTATTTTTTTATTTTTTATTAAAGAGCATACGTTATTCTCCTTCTGGATATTGTCTGTAGTAATGTATGGTAAGATTCAGGATGCAATACTACCTTAAGCTTTTTCACCAGGTTCATATAAGCCCTTTTATTCTCCTCTGAACTTCCTTGACAGACACTGGAGAGATCAGAGGCGAGGGTTCCATTTATAAGGACACCCAGCATATCAAGAACAGTCGTGAATAATTCACTGTGAAAAAAAGAAAAGACACAAGCTTTTTTCATTACTCTGAGACAAAATAGTGACAAGTGAACATATCTTTAACTGACTGGGCAAGCAGAGGGATAGACACGATCCAACAATTGTACTTTCAAGAGACATTGCGGTCCTTTATAGATCAACACAAGACTTATGGAATTCCACATAGAGACTTTTACAAATACTTGCGAATGAGACATCTCTACATAAGACTCCTCCTTCCTTTAAGGCCTCTTTCACATGACCGTTTGGCCTTTTCAGTGTTTTGTGGGCTGTTTTCAACAGATCCGTTTTTAGTTTCCGTTGTCTTTCCGTTTCGGTTCAGTTTTTCGGTTCTGTTTTTCCATATGGAATATACAGTATACAGTAGTAATTAAATAGAAAAAAATTGGGCTGGGCTTAAAATTTTCAATAGATGGTTCCGCAAAAAACAGAACGGATACGGAAGACATACGGATGCATTTCCGTATGTGTTCCGTTTTTTTGCGGACACATTGACTTGAATGGAGCCATGGATTGTAATTTGTGGGCAATAATAGGACATGATCTATCTTTGCACGGAACGGAAAAACGGAAATACAGAAACAGAATGCATACGGAAACACTTCTGTCGCTTTTGCAGAACCATTGAAATGAATAGTTCCGTATACGGACCGTATACGGAACGCTAAAAACGGCCTGCAAAACGGAAAAAAACACGGTCGTGTGAAAGAGGCCTTATACTGATATCATAGCCCTTTTTAAACTTACTTCTCCTAGGGCTAACATAATGAGACCGATATATGATATTCTATTGCAAACCACAACATTTGTGAAAACAGCTCCTATCATGACTTGGGAAAGGAGATGGGCCCGGAATATGCAGCTGAATCCTGGAGCAGGGACATTCTTTTTTCCTCCAGAACATTTAGATGTACCACCCACTATGAGACAGCTATGAAAACTCTTCTTCGCTGGTATTACACGCCCAATAGGTTACACTCTATCTTTCCAAACTCCTCGCCCTACTGTTGGCGACTCTGCGGTCAGAAAGGAATGCTATACCACACCATGTGGTCATGTCCCGTCCTTCTTCCCTACTGGAATGCGGTATTCTCATTATTATCTGAGCAGGGGCGTACATAGAAATCACTGGGCCCCATAGCAAAAATCTGAATTGGGCCCCCTTAACCCCGCCTACTACGCACCATGGCTCCTCCTCTGCCACACCCCCATGCTGGTTGGTGGAATACAGCGCCTGCTCTGTATTCGGCGCAGGCGCGGTGAGCTGAGGACAGCAGGCACCAGCGTCCTCAACTCACCGTGCCTGCGCCGCATTTTGGGGGGCAGATTGAAGCTTGTCCCACACTGTACCCCTCCCTACCCCTCCTCTCTCTTGCTGCCTGGCCAAATTCCACCCTCACCTGAGTGTCAGACTGTCAGTAGCACGGCAGCATTCAGGAAGTTCAGGCCAGGGACAGGGTGCTTCTTCTGCAGGCGCAGCTCCTCAGGCACACTGGCGACGGCAACGCGATTCTCCCGCCTCCGTTGCACACTGGCCAATCAGCAGCTGCCTCAATAGAGTTGCCTTGCACTGATTGGCCAGCAAGCGCTACAGGCTGGCTTGATCCTGATCCGCAGCAGTCAGGATCAGGTCAGATTCGAGATAGCCCGGGGGGGCTGCAGATAGAAAAGTGCCGGGCCGGGGCCCGCCGCGTGTCATGGGTGGGCGGGGCCAAATAATACGGGCGGGGCCAAATCATGTGGGCGGGGCCTTCTCTGCGCTCCGGGCCCCCCAGTGCTGCGGGCCCCATAGCAGTGGCGTGGTCTGCCTCTATGGGCGGTACGCCACTGTATCTGAGGTATTGCGTTACAGAATGGAACCTTCTCCAGGCCTAGCTCTCCTTTTTTTTGGAAATAGACTCCTTTCCTGTATCAGCCCGAACTATAATAGGTTATGTATTGTTTAGAGATTGCAAAATTGGTGGTGGTGGAAGAAGCCGAAACCCCCAGACTTGAAAGAGGTGGTGATAACACTTAACGCTACATATACTTATGAAAAACTACTTTCCTTTAGGGCAACACCAAGATGAATAAAATATGGCAACTGTGGACAACACACCCTTTATGTAAACACTAAATATTTGACTGGATAAGCTGTGGCTCAAGGACGGTACACGGTTTATTTTGTTGATACTGTGGTTTTCATGTGTTCACAATTTGAAACTGCAATTGTTTGTCTGTACAAACTGACTGATTATATTGCATTCTGAATATATATATGCAACATATTTTAATATGTTCAGAAACCTAAGAAAAATTATTGAAACAGAAAAATAGTAACAAGTGCTATTTGTGTTACCCCGGTACAGTCGGAGAAGAGAAACCATCATCATCATCATCATTATTGAACTTGTTCCAGATGTTCTAAGCCTCTCATGTATTCGTTTTGATTAAATTTGATTGATTTAACAACTACATTACTATTCACATGGATCACACAACACTACAGTACAGTTTGATACTTGACATCTTTTGAGAAGGGACACAGGGATACATCAGGTGTATCTTATGTCCTGCCTTGGGTAATTGAGTTTCCTCCATTACTCCGTTACATAATGAAAACAGAGTCAGACCCCAGACCAGACCCATTTAACCACAGATCAGTACTCCAGCTGCTGTGAAACTACTACTCCCAGCAGGCACACTTAACTCAGCTGTTCTTGTAACTCCCGCAGAAGTGAAAAAAGAATTTTAGGGCTTTCAATTTCAGAACGGCTCGAGTGACAGAAGTTGGAGATCCTAGTTCTAAACTACAGTAATAGACCCAGACCAAACCCTCTAAACAAAAACAGACCCCAGAACAGACATCTTAGTCTAATACAGACACCAGAATTATTACAGACCCCACACTAGAACCCCCAAACTAAATCCCATAAATACAGGCTCCAGATCTCTTTTAAATAAGCGATGAGAGAAGTGCTAAGCACCAAAATGTGGCTTCTGCAAAAACAGTATGCCCTTTTACGCCATAAAATTGCCATAAAGCAATATATAAATGTGCAAAACCACCCTTTGGCTGGAATCATGGAAGCAGTTTTAGTATTCTTTTTTTAACCAAAAACAGGAATGTATTCATAAGGAATAGGAAATATAAAGGAAGAAATCCCCAAGATAGGGGATAACTTTTAAATTGCTGTCAACACCACTGATCACAAAAACGGGAGCCCCCAAAACGAATGAAGCAGCTGGGCGCTTATGCACACTGCTGCTTTATTCATCTCTATGGAACAGAGGTAGTGTAAGCGCACAGCTATTTCCAGCAGTCCCACAGAGAATGAATAGAGCACCATGTCCCGATTCTCGTGATCAGTGGGGGACTCCCCATCCATCTAATAGTTTTTCCCTTATCCCCTGTATAACTTGATATATCTGGATACCCCTTTAAGGTAGCGAGATGTGACTATAAAGAGAAGAAGCCATTTTATATATTGCATATACAGTTAATTTTCTTCAATGGGATAGACAAATACATAGATTTTAATATTATATACCAGTTTATAGAAACCCCAAGTTCTATATGTGGACATTTGTGCTGTCCAAACCCAATAAAATCTGATGAGCCCACTTATCAGGTGATTTATACGTTTTTTGTGCTGTTTATCCTACCCATAAGCCAACAGTTGGTATTTTCAAGTAAAGAATCCAGTATATTGGCATTTTTAATTTAACATATAAAAGATCCAAGAATGCAGAATCTGGAAATAAAGATGCCTACAAAGAACTTACTTGTTTGTTTGCATGTCAACTGTCCCGGATGTAATAATCTGAAGGAGCAGAACAGCCCAGTCTGCAGTCCATTGTGTGCTTCTCTGCACTGTGTCAAACATACCCCCAACCTTAGATCAAGGAAAGCAGAATATATAGTAAATGAAGACAAGATGAGTAATGCATCCTTGATATTTAAAGAGTTCATCAAGCTTCATACTTTGATAAGAGACTTGTACTGTACATGAAAATGTATCTCTTTATTTTCTTTATTTCTCGGGATTTGATTCTAATCATTCCTATAATCTCGTTTCTATTAATTACAGCGACTTATGTTACATGGCTTTCCATATAGAGGCTAATTTGCTGAATATGGACTTACTGCCTGCTTCTTTATCGAATTATGATTAGTATTCCAGGCCGCCATCAGAGGTACGGCCTTCAGGAGCCTGGACGAAAGGGGTCCATGGATCACTGTCTTCTACCATTAAACTAAATGAGGCCCATGCAATTTTAGTTATATGAATAGAGTGCCAATGAAACAAAAGATCCCTTTATGATAGCAGTCATCAGTCATGGTGTACCTTACACATAAAGTTAATCTGAATAGGCTGTCATCTATTTGTGCTGCGCATAACGCCGTCCTATGATCCGCCAGAAAGCTTATTCCACTATTCCTTGGCAAATCAACAGTCTGTCACTAATATCAAGGAGGTGGAGAGAATAGAAAGAGCAAGGCGGAGCAGGAGCTGCTGGACAGCAGACAGTGGGTGAGAGGGGTCTTATAAAACTGCTACTTGGCTTTCCAAAAATAATACACATAATGAGCCCCTCAGTGATAAGGAATGGATATTATTTAATTACCCCACACAAAGTTTTGTACTATACAGTCAGTTCTTGTGAGGAGGTTAAGGAAATGGCCTAAAAGGGTTATCTCATGACTAATATAAAAAATGAAAATCAAAGATCATAAAGGACATGACAATCTCTTTCTAACAAAGCTAGAACCAGCCCTGTACCTCACATGGATCCAGAGATCTCCCTATTCATTGCTCTGCTAGATTTATATCACGCTGATAGCTCAAGGGGAGTGTCTTTATTTCTGCAGATAAGGGGGGCGTGTCTATGCTCTCCCTATCACATCCCAGGAGGCAGTTGAAGAATAAAACTGAGCATGTGCGACCTTCTCAGTGAGCAGGACAAAGAAATAAGAAAAATAACAAAGACCAGGTGGCGCTATACGGATTTATTTTATTGAATAATTCAGTGGCTATGCAAATTTTTTTTTTTTTTTATTTAATTACAAAAGAATTCAGATCTAGGTGCTGGTTTGAAAACTGTAGAATATTTTTATAGGACAACCGGTTTAGGCCATTGTTACTATACTCCTCAACACTGATATAACAATACAACACCAAGAAGGTAAAGTTGTGGAATTATACAAATCACAGGATACATGTTAATCATATGCAAATGACAAAAGATAGAAATATTAAAAACATCTCAAATTATTCAGTATCGAGTATGAGTGCCATGCACAGAAATACCAATTACCTTCCAGATGTAGAGGCATTGCTAACAAAAATATATTTAATCTTTAATTTTAAGCCTTCTCTTGACACCTGGTTTTGACTAGATTTTAAAACTTAACTTTTATTTCTATTAGAGAAATCATAGAAATAAAAGTTAAGTTTTAAAATCTAGTCAAAACCAGGTGTCAAGAGAAGGCTTAAAATTAAAGATTAAATATATGCACAGAAATACGCACACAAACAGGCCTTGTCATGGGCATGCTATCAATGTGGTTATTAATGGCTGTCTGAGGAATGTTCTGGCACTCGGACTGCACTTGGGCACAGAAATCATCACGATCTGTTGCTGGCAGCTCCCTTTGCAATTATCGACCAATGACATCTCAGACGAGCTCGATGTGAGACAATTATGTAGGCGCTGCAGGCCATAGTAGCACATTTAGGCCACACAGGCTACTCACCGTAGCACAAGCAACATGCCGCCTGGCATTGTCCTGTTTAAAAAAGTCTCTTAAGACACATTAGAGAAATGTCTGTACCACTGGTAACGCTGAGCTGTTCCCAAAATGAAGACTAGGGGGGTATAGCTACCATACATCATACCACCCCACACTATAATCCTGGGAGTAGATTGGAGCTAGGTGCTTGAAAATGTATCTGCAAATGTTTGTCACACCTGCTACTTCCTCCATTTGCATAATCTTACGGCTTGTCCTTCTTGATGTTGCATTTTCATTGTTGAGAGGTGTATGTCACAGTATTTCTAATGTTGGTCCTGATCTCCCTACTGCACAGCTAATCACAAATAGTGGGGAGGACATGCAGCAAGTTCTGCCACATGTACAGGTTTTTATGTAGATTTTAAAGGCCAAATTAGGAGTGGATCATAAAAGGAGAAAATGTAATACAGTGGCTTTCTGGTAGTTAAATATTGGTCACTTATCCTCAGGATAGGTCATCAATATCAGATTGCCAGGGGTTCAACACCCCTGACACCCTCATCAATCAGCTTTTTCGGGCAGCTACCAGCACTGCCAACTATACAGTGGATGGAGCCAGACGCAGAGAGCTCTGTCCACTGTGTAGTGGCCGTGACAGGATACTCCAGCTCAGCTCTTATTCAAGTGAATGGGGTTGAGCTGCAGTATGAAGGTGCCGAAATCCTTCCATCCACTATATAGTTTTTGGTACCAGAGGCTTGAAGAACAGATACTGGCTTCAAAAACTGCATAAAAGAACCTGAACATGTGGCAGCTTCCTTAGGATATTATGCACGACCTTACATGATATTCTAAAAGTATAATATTAATAGAATATTCTGTTTTTAAAATGGAGACTGGCTGAAAGCTTAAAGGGGTTGTCTCATTTTAGCAAATGGCATTTATAATGTAGAGAAACTTAATACAAGGCATTAACTAATGTGTTGTGATTCTCCATATTGCCTTCTTTGCTGGCTTGATTCATTTTTCACATTATACACTGCTCGTTTCCATGGTTTTGACCACCCTGCAATCCAGCACCGGTGGTCATGCTTACATACTATAGGAAAAAGTGCAGACCCCTCTGGTGGCTGGGATCACAGGAATGTGCGCGTAGTCCAGCACTTTTTTCTATAGTGTCCAAGTACGACCACCGCTGCTGGATTGCAGGGTCGTCGTAACCATGGAAATGAACAATGTATAATGTGATGGAAAAATGAATCCAGCCACCAAAGGAAGCAATATGGACAATCACAGTACATTAGTAAAGGGCATTTAATAATGCATTGAGATAATGGTGTGAGTGACGGCGATTAGTGTACAGCAGTGGTATGTAAATAATGGGAATAGAGCTAATGTTACCAAATTAAGCCGTAGCTGAAGGGCTTCGTGCATCATCTGCCGGGCTCTCACATCATCGTGGTATTTTTCTTCCCTCCAATTACTTAGAATCTGAATAAAGGTCCACATTGTTAAATCAGAAGTTGACACATAGTGGAAGAACGATGGTATGAAGCTGTCACATATCCAGATATATTTCCACAATCTATGTCAGTCCTGGCCATTCTACCTATTCTCTATTAGATCATGTATCCACTGACCGGGGCCTGGTGCAGTTATTCTGGAAAATCACGTGTGTGTCACAAAATATGAAAACTGTAAATACGTTTTTTACGTGCAGTTTTTGTATTTGAAATTGGGCATGCTGTAAACATATACTGGTAGTCACGTTTCTGAAAGTAAATTCCTAGAAAACACAGCCAACAATGAAATACACACCAAAATCCTCTGTGCGGTCCTGAATCGTGTCCCATGCCATATGGATAGAATTTGCATTTATCAGGAATACCAACTAAAGTGAGTCAGAGCTTTCAGACACTAACATGTGACAAAGAACTGCTGCCGGCACATATGGTTTAAAGGCTATGAACACCTTCGGGACAATTTTAATGGTTGCATTTTACTAATTTTGGGCTAAAATCATTTTTTCAATTGGTCTTTACTTTAAAATTATTCAGTCTATTTGCAGACTATCCCTCCTAACGCTAATGTGAAGCCTTAGCTCTATTGACCTAAAAACACTCATTTAATATTCTCATCAGATTAGGGTCAGGAGATCAGAGATGAGGCTTCACATATGCTCTCAGCTGATGGAACTCAAGATAGACAGATTTTTAACTGTTGACGTTTTTAAAAAAAGACCAATTAGAAAAGTTTTTTAGCCAAAAATGAGTAAAATCATAAAAAAGAAAAAAATGCTCCAAAGCTGTCCAGCACCTTTAAGCATAATCTTGTCTTATACTTTTCAAGATCGTTTACGCTTTGGAGAAGGCTTGATGACTGTATGAGTTACAGATAGCAGAGATGACTTTGCATTGGGCCAGAACGTCTGATAATGAAATTCCGTTTTTTCCTGTACTATGCATGTATATAAACTATAAAGAAGCACTTATAATAGATTATGCATAAATACCTAATATAATATAGCTTTTTATTAGCCTGGGTGAAAATATTAGCAGTCAAGGCAAAATAGACAAAAAGCATCCTCCTCTGTGCTTATAACGTATGGCATCAATTTTCACTGTACATATTTATATAACCAGTAAAGATATATTTGCTTTAATACATTATTTTAGTAGCCTTATTATTTTTTTACTAAGTAGTTAGCACCTGTTATGAGTATTGGAAATGCATGAGTATTGCAGTGGTATAGTAACATAGTACCACCTACTGGGCATCTCACCAACTGCACTTCTTTATTTTTCCTCCTTTAAAAACACTTTACAGGATACTGCATAAATGAGATCAGAGCCCCAATTATATGTTTGCTGCCATCAGAAATCATGGTTGAAGTAAACCCAGGCATGGGACCTCTCAACAATTATTTGATAGATCTCTCACCGGCTTCTGAAAGGTAGAGAATGAGATGTCTATGGCCTTATTCACACATCCGCAATGTAGTCCGCATGTATTCCGCAATTTTGCGGAATACATGCGGACCCATTGACTGTGAATGGGGCCGGGAACGATGCGGAGAGCACACACTGTGCTCTCCGCATCCGACCTGACGGAGCGCGCCGCCGATTTTCCGGTCCGCGGCTCCGCAAAAAAAATAGAGCATGTCCTATTCTTGTCCGCAATTGCGGACAAGAAGAGGCATTTTCTATGGAGTTCGGGCAATGTGCGGTCCGCAAAAATGCGGAATGCACATTGCCGGTGTGTCCGTGTTTTGCGGATCCGCGGCTCCGTGGATCCGCAAAACACAACGGATGTGTGAATAAGGCCTATTTCTGGGGAGTAGTAAGACAAATTCTTTGTCTGAGACAACTTCAGATATAATTGATATTGTCAATAATGTATAATATAAGAAGAGGTCCCCTCTAATATTGTCTACAACAGGCATGCTCAAGCTGCGGCCCTCCAGATGTTGCTAAACTACAACTCCCATCATTCCCTGACAGCCTACAGCTATTATCCTACAGAAGGGCATCGTGGGAGTTGTAGTTTTACAACAGCTGGAGGGCCGCAGGTTAAGCATCACTGGTCTACAAGAACCCGTACACTCCCTTATCTTTATGTCATAGAGGATATAATTGTGGTAGCCTGGTAGGTCTTTTGTAAGGAAGAGTAGCCATCTTTAGATGATTATGCATATCACTGTTCATCCATATTGTGTCGATCCCCCTATTGCCTTTTGATATCCGGCACTATGTAAGCCCCAAGGGATCAGACAGAGATCTGGGGAATTTGGAGACCAAGTCACCACCTACACTATTTTTGCAGTGTGGCAGGGGCATTATCATGCAGAAAGAGGTAACCAGGGGCGGACTGGGCCGGGGGGCAGGGGGGCAATTGCCCCCCGGGCCTCTCGGTTGCCTCACTGTCACGGCCGGCTGGCCGGCCGGAATGATGTCAGTCTTACTCATACACTTTCTGCTGCCTCCGCCGCCGCTCTTACTAATCCAGCCTGCGGACTGCGGAGGGAGACAGGGAGGCGTGCTGCCGGCAGCCTATCAGTGAGGCCGCCGGACCGGCGCAGGCGGCGCGATGACGTCAACGCGCCGCCTGACTGAGCCGCTCCGCTGCAGTAAAGAAATCAGCAGCGCTGGAAGCGGACAGCAGTGAAGGCGCCGATTCGCTCAGGACAGGTCCTGCTCCAGGAGGTAAGTATAAGTGTTCTGACTTTTTTTTTTTTTGTCACTGATAGGGTGCCCTTTCTGGCTACTGGCACATTATAGGGGGGTCCTATCTGGCTACTGGCACATTATAGGGGGGCCCTGTCTGGCTACTGGCACATTATAGGGGGCCGGGGCCCTATCTGGCTACTGGCACATTATAGGGGCCGGGCCCTATCTGGCTACTGGCACATTATAGGGGGGCCCTATCTGGCTACTGGCACATTATAGGGGGCCCTATCTGGCTACTGGCACATTATAGGGGGTGCCCTATCTGGCTACTGGCACATTATAGGGGGGCCCTATCTGGCTACTGGCACATTATAGGGGGCCCTATCTGGCTACTGGCACATTATAGGGGGGCCCTATCTGGCTACTGGCACATTATAGGGGGCCCTATCTGGCTACTGGCACATTATAGGGGGCCCCTATCTGGCTACTGGCACATTATAGGGGGCCCTGTCTGGCTACTGGCACATTATAATGGGGGTGCCTATCTGGCTACTGGCACATTATAGGGGGCCCTATCTGGCTACTGGCACATTATAGGGGGGCCCTATCTGGCTACTGGCACATTATAGGGGGCCCTATCTGGCTACTGGCACATTATAGTGGGGGCCCTATCTGGCTACTTGCACATTATAGGGGGCCCTATCTGGCTACTGGCACATTATAGTGGGGGCCTATGGCTACTTGCACATTATAGGGGGCCCTATCTGGCTACTGGCACATTATAGTGGGGGCCTATGGCTACTGGCACATTATATGGGGGCCTATTGGCTACTGGCACATTATAGGGGGCCTATTGGCTACTGACACATTATAGGGGGCCTATGGCTACTGGCACATTATAGGGGGTCCTATGGCTACTGGCACATTATATGGGGGGCTATGGCTACTGGCACATTATATGGGGGCTATGGCTACTGGCACATTATAGGGGGCTATGGCTAGCAGTGTCTGGCACTTATAGGGTGGGCCCTATGGCTACTGGCATATTATAGGGGGCCTATGGCTACTGGCAGTCTGGCAATTATAGGGGGCTCAGGCTACTGGCACATGATAGGGGGCCCTATGGTTACTGGCACATGATAGGGGGCCCTATGGCTACTGGCACATGATAGGGGGCCCTATGGCTACTGGCACATAATAGGGGGCTCAGGCTACTGGCACATAATAGGGGGCTCTGACTACTGGCACATTATTGGGGGACGTCTATGGGGGCACTTATTACTGGCACATTGGGGACACTTCTTACTGGCACATTATTGGTGGGCACTATAGGGGCATCTACTGAGGCCACAAAGAACTGTTATTTTATTTGGGGGCTCTGGATAGGGGCATTTTATACTGGGACACATTATGGTGGGTACTATTGGGAAGGTAGGAGAGGAGTACTATAGGGTCATCTACGGTGGCACTGAGAAGGGGTATTTTATACTTACAAATTATCGGGGACACTGAGGGCATTTACTGGGGCACTATATAGGGGTATTTTATACTGGCACATTATGGGGGCACTATGGGGATGTTAGCTCAACTGGGGGCATTACAAGGGGGTATTTTGTCACATTATAAGGAGAATTATTTCTACTGGGGGGGCCATTATGGTGGGATTTATTACTCCCCCATGGTATGAGCCCCTAGTAGCAGCACCAGCCTCTCCCTGCTCTGCTATCTCTCTGCCCCGTCTCCAAATCCTTATTATAAAATCTTTCTCATTAGGATAAAACACATCATCAGCTCCGCCAATCCCCCGGCCAAAGTGTGGAAGACGAAGTGGTGTCCGAAGGTCAAGCCAAGTAATTGTAAGCTTTCATATAAAATATGTTTATGTCATGTTACAGTTTCTTCTGCAAAAGTCATCAAGTGTCTGTGGGTGGGGGGGGGGGTGGGTCCTTATTGTTTTTCGCCCCAGGGCCTCTGGTCGTTACTTGCCCCCTGGGCCAAAAGTTGCCAGTCAGCCCCTGGAGGTAACTGTCTATGTGCATCAGTGAGCCTAAGCTGCCCATAGCCAAATTCTCTGGTTGTCCTGTCCGACCACTTTTGGTAGGAACAAAACCAATGCATATTGGGAACGTAGGACAAGAACTGCCATGATCCAGCCAAATCATCTAGCTATCACAATTTGGCACTTGTCAAAATCGCTCATTGCTCTTGCCCATTTTTCAGCTTCCAATGCATCAACCTTATGAACTGACAGTTCACTTGCTGCCTATTGCCTAATACTGCATATTCCTCACCTTCAAAGCAGCCATCGTCATGAGATAACCAATGACATTATTTACTTCACCTGTAACTTACCTGATTTACTTGGTTTTGTAGTGATGTCAGGAGTCCTTCTCTCTGCTCATCTTGTCCTTTCAAACAGGTTAGCACCAAGGATAGGAATGGGTGCTGACTTAGCAAAGACATGCTTTATGGGAAATATATCAGCATTAGTCTCATGGTTTACCAATATTCTGATTAGTTATTCACTCTTTATTTCATACATACAAGCTCCATGCTCTAAGCAGGTGTGGACTACTTGGCGCGAAGTAGAGAACTGTTATGGAAAATATTGTAAGTACATGGTAGCCTTTATAAAGAGCTTACAGTCAATTCCATTGCAATAATAAATTACCAAATGTGCACATACAGTTCCCATGCATACTTGACAATAGACCTTGTTTTCTTCTTGTGTAACGGTACAGTATGGTATGCTTTTTAGGACAATGTTATATCATTATTGCATCTTAGTGTGACAGAATAGAAGAGATAGTCCTGGGGTTTAGTGTCCCATAATATTTTGACTACTTCAGAACTTACCTTTTTTGCTTTTGTCTATCTCTTTCTTTCTTTGAGGATGACCCCAGGTGCTGTCCTTTCTCCAGTTCTTCTCCTGCTGCCTTTAGCACTCTGCCTTGGACTGAGGTAGGTAATTTAGCAATCAGAGGTGCCACAAGCCAGACACCCCTACGTTCAGAAGAGCTACATAAAAAATAGTTACTGTTTTTAGATATTGTTAAATAATTTTAAACCTGAATATAATCTATCATACAAATACATTAATTTACAGATATCAAATAATCTAATTATGGTCCTTACATGGGGCAATTTCAACCCCAAATAAGTGACTTTCGATGATATGACCATGGTATAACGGAAAATAATAAAGTGAAGTTCCGGCCCCCTTTGACTTTAATAGGGTCCAGGTTCGGTGTCAACGTCGGGTCAAGTTCGGGTCCCGAACTCGAACTCTGACCTGAAGTTTGGCCGAACTCAGCGAAGCCGAACTTCCACAGGTTCGCTCATCCCTAATTCTGATCCCTATAACTTTTTTTTATAGTTATGTCTATGGAGTGGTATGAGGGCTCATTTTTGCAAGGTGATCTGTAGTCTTTTATTTATTGATACCATTTTGGCATGTGTACAACTTTTTGATCACTTTTTATTCAATTTTTCAGGGGGGAGCTGTAGCGATTAGAAAAATTGTGAATAGACCCATTTTGATGTTTTTTTTTTTTCCATTACGCTTTTCACTGTATGGGATAAATATTTTTTTATTTTAATAATACGGAAATTTTTGGACATGGCAATGTCTATGATGTATATTTTGTATTATTTATTTTCATTTTGGGGAAAGGGGAGTGATATGCATTGTAATATTTTTTATTTATTTTATTCATTTATTTATGTGCAGAAATATAGAGAGTTCTGAGGGGTTCACAAACTTCTAAGCACCGCTGTAGATTATTGTTAAAAAGAAACACAGTTTGGGGTACTTTCACACTTGCGTTGCTGGATTCCGGCAAGCAGTTCCGTCGCCGGAACTGCTTGCCGGATCCAGCAATCTGTATGCAAACGGACAGCATTTGTAAACAGATCTGGATGCGGATCTGTCTCACAAGTGCATTGCAATACTGGATCTGTCTCTCCGGTTGTCTGTCTCTCCGATTTTTTTCACATTTTTAAAGGTCTGTGCATGCGGCACTAATACATTTCTGTGTAAATTAATGCCGTATCTGGCATTCCGGCAAGTGTTCCGGAATTTTGGAGGGAGACAAAACTGCAGCATGCTGCGGTATTTTCTCCGTCCAAAAACTGTACAGTGACTGAACTGATGACATCCTGATGCATACTGAACCTATTTCTCTCCATTCAGAATGCATGGGGATAAAACTGATCAGTTTTTTTCCGGTATTGAACCCCTAGGACGGAACTCAATACCGGAAAAGTTTAACGCAAGTGTAAAAGTACCCTTATAAAATCGTAGGGCTCAGTTTGACATAGGCACTACAGAATGTAACATGTACATGAGGACACTGGCTATTAGTTACTTATTACAATACAGTGGAGCTCATAAGTAAGCCCACATTTATTTTTATACATCCTATATATAAAGACAACTACAATGTTGACATCAGCACAATAGAATAGAAATAAATACAAGCATTGTTGTGACTGTTGTGACCTGCAGCCTAATACTGCAATGGATATTTTGACAGTAACATTTCTTGTAGTAATACACAGAAATTACACATCTTTGGCAGGCCTCTTTTACGGTAGGCCTTGCTTAGATCACAGACTGGTTAGGCTAGGCTCACAACTGAGTTGGAGGCCCAATTGAGTTCTCCAAACTAGATTTCATTTTAAAAAAAATGGAAAAAATAGTGCAGCTTTGCAGCATTTCTAGTAAAATAACAGATACCATGATAGAAACCCAATGGACCTCATTATAGCCAGTTATTGCTCATGCAGTCACTTGTTGGTGTCTCTCATGTGAAGGATCCTGCACTAACATTATTTTTGTTTTTTTGCTCCTGTAATAGAGAAATGGAAATATGGCACAGATGTGAACCTAGAATAAACAGACGGGTTCATATCTACAGCACGCCGCGATATTAATGTAGCGCGCAATTGTAATACACTAATAAATCAGCGCTCTACATTAATAGCCTGGCGTAATCACTCCTATATAAGCTATCGCTACATCTGCAATTTTAAGAAGTGGAGCTAGCCTAAATATTACTATAATATCAACATGCCCCAAAAAAATAGCCTGCTTAGAATGTAAACTACAATCAGGTGCCAGCCTTTGATTTATTATGTTCCAGTACCCTACTTTATAATTTTTTTTCTGGTAATGTTTAACCTATAAGAATAAAAAATACCTGAGGAAGGCCGACTTCACATTATGTCTTGTATTGTTGGTCTCCACATGTGCAGCACAGCTCGCATTGAAGAGACCACTTGGAGGATTACTGGGGCTGTTGTTTAGTTCAGCGGACTGCTGGAATACTTCTATGGTGGCCTTTGCAATATTATCCAGAAGTGCATTCATCTCATTCACTGAGCTGGGGCCCTGAAAAAGCACATTGCCATAATAGTTTAACAGTGCCGCTTTTATAAACATCTAAGTAATAAAAAGTCATGATCTCTATTACATACAATGGTATGTGGAGTCTAGAGATAAAGTACTAACAGGTTCCTTCATGCATTGCTTGATCATCAGCTGAATCTCCAGCCACGACTGCCTCAGTGTCCACTGGTCAAGGTTCTAGTAAATGGAGAAAACATGGACCATTACATACAGAACAGTTTACAGCTAGTTTTTAGCAGAGCACACAGTGAGTAATCTGGTATAAAAATCAATAAATATATAATTAAACCACTCACTGTACACATTGTAGCAGTAAAGATCTAGACACTCAACAAATTTGGAAGTCAACTGACCATTCTTTTTTAATCATGTCTTACTATTATTGGTGCTGTGTTTTTCCTATATTATACTATTAACCTGGTATTTAGATTGGTCACAGGATTTACATATTGATGACCTATCCTCAGGATAGGTTATCAATATAAGATTGGCAGGGGTCCGACTCCCAGCACCCCCACCAGTCAGCCGTTTGAGGAAGCAATGGTGCTCACCGGACCTTCGGTGAGCATTATGACCTCCTCACAGTTTATGTACCGAGCACAGCATCGTCCATTTGATAGCTGCTGTGCTTGATATTGCTTCACCTAGGTCATCTAACCAATAAATGTGATGTCACATGGCCTAGGAAGAGGCCTTTGAGCTCACGGAGCTCTGTGGTGTCTTCGTACAGCTGATCGGCAGGGGTTCCAGGAGTCGGAACCCTGCCGATCTGATATTAATGACCTATCCTGAGTAAAGGACATGAATGTGTTTTCTGCTTCTCTATGTGGTTTTCCTTTTATCACTTTTACATTATCTAAACCCCTACTGTGTCTTAATTTAGCTCCATTATAAAGTGTGGTGCTCTGCATAAATGACTGAGTGGTGCTTCCATGCCTGCTCTGACATAGTCGGGCATAAATAGTAATGCTCTACTGGTTGTCATTACCAGAACATAGTAATTGGTGTATAGTATTAAAAAAAATCACTATACGCAAGAGGAAAAATCAAAGACTTGATCTGACCATAAAGTCTGTTCATATATGGCCACTCGCAGGGCAGTAGCTATAGGGGTTGCAAAAGTAGCAGTCGCTACCGGGCCCAGGAGTCTGCCATTTCAATTTTTGGCCTCAAGAAGCAGGAGGGCTATGTGTTTCCCTGCCCCTGGCCACAAAGCACTGAGGGAAGAAGGGCCCAAGCTGAACTCTTGCACCAGGGCCCATGAGCCTTTAGCTACCCCTGGTAACTCGTAATACCCGAGTTCATAGCCCTGTACCAAAATACCCTGTCCAAGGCAAAGTGGTTAGTTAGTGTCCCTTGCCGCCCATGCCCCAATTGACTCTTTCCCCAGTCATGCCCGTGATGCAAGTATTCAATCCCGCTTTGACAACACAGATTGTAAGGTTCATTCTTGACATTATATGGATAGGTTTTGCTGTCCTGTTTAATAGGAAATAAGTGCCATTGCTCATGTGATGCATATTCTTATGCCACCGTTTTTAACAAGCTCTGCCATGTCACTTCTCAAGTGTTGTACAAGCGGCCATTTCCCATTAATCACTGGATGTGCCTAAAATCCAATGCTACTGATGTGCTATTTGGCGTGTATTACAAATTCGGTTGCTTTTGCAGTGCAAAATTAAAAAATGCACTGGCACACCGCTAGTAAACGTCCAAAATTCTGAGACTGATTTCTCTTGAACTCAACATCATATTTCAACAGGACAGAGAATATAAAACCTGCCCACTGATAGAAGCCCATCCCCCAATATACTACCTGTAGGATACGCTTAATATGAAGCCGTTGGATGTTGTCTCCCTCAACTGAATCATTTACTCCATGAGGGTAGCAAATCAACTGTAGCAGTTTCCGTGCTTGTTTATTTGAGAGGACAGGATCCAAGACGAGGTCTTTATCGGTACATAGCCTCTCTGGCTCTTTCAAACAGTGGTCTCCAACCCACTCCTATACCCCAAAGAAAGGTAAAACTGTCATAATCTGGGTAAATCATCCTCAGTCAAAAGATCTAAAGATGTCTGAAGTCTCAAATTGTAGTTACCTGTTGACAAATCGTTTTCAAAACATACTTGGCGTACTCGCTTAAGCTAGCCGTCTCAATAGCAAATGGCTTTCCAGATGATTGTAGACTTGATTGAGACTCTGGAATCCCTTCATCTAATGCATGCTCCATCATATCAGTCTTGATGTGCCTAGAAGAGCTGATATTACTATTACCAATGTCAGCATCTCCTACAAAAAATGTATTTAAGAGATGCAAGTTAGTTTATGACCACTAGATGGCAGCTTGTACATATAGAAAAACTACCGATATGTCTTACATGGCAGGAATATAGTTAGCTTTGTCATATGTGGTCTTTTACTCATGCAGAACTCTGTTCACGGATCCCATGTAGCAGTGCACAACGATTTTACAACTCCTTGGTATGGAGGCTCACAGCCATAAAGGGATCGTCCAGCTTTAGTGAAATGTTTTAATGTCAGTAGCAGCCTGTTGTACCTGTTGAAAAAAATGATACTTATCTACTCCTTGCTGCTGCAGCTCCGATCCAGCGCCCTGGATCTCTTCTGTGGTCTTCAGGTCCCCATTCTGTGGACATCCGGACAGATGGGGTCACATGTGCTGCTGCAGGCAATGACTGAACTCAGTGGTGACATGTCCTCAAGCGTCATGTTACTGCTGATTCACATACCACTTAGGGACATGTCACCACTGAGGCCAGTCATTGGCTGCAGCAGCATATGTGACTCCATTCATCTGAAAGTTTACACAGCAGAGAACGGAAGAACAATAAAAGAACCCAGGGAGTTGGAAGGGAGCAGGTGAATATGATATTTTTTTTTTTTTTAACAAGTATGACAGACTGCTACTGACTTTTAAAAAAGCTGGACAACCCCTTTAATGTGTTGCCATACTGGTTTCTTGAGGTGCTGTATGAACAGAACTATTCTCCCATGGAAGCAATGCTTCAAGGGGTTAATGCTTCTATACATACCCAATTATTATCTTGACAACGAGTTGCAAGAAACTTTTACTTTACTTTTCCAATGGCTTTTGTCATCCTCTATGGATGCCCTATTATGGCTCTATATAAGCTCAGCCTTCCCCACAGGGGAGCATGTGCCCAAAGAGGCGGCACCTGAGTTAGGAGTAGGTTCTCAAACACCCACCCGCATAAGGCTGGATTCACACGTCCGTTTAACACGGACATGAACTGTCCATGGTAACCTGGGCTGGATTCCTGCTTAGAGCAGGAGCGCACGGCGTCATTGGTTGCTATGATGCCGTGCGCTTCCTGCCGCCCCTGCAGTACAGTAATACACTGGTATGAGCTATACTAGTGTATTACTGTACTGCAGGGGCGTCAGGAAGTGCACGGCGTCATAGCAACCAATGACGCCGTGCGCTCCTGCTCTAAGCAGGAATCCAGCCCAGGTTACCACGGACAGTTCATGTCTATGGTAAACGGACATGTAAATCCAGCCGAAGGCCTCATGCACACGACCGTGTGTTTTTCGCAAATCCACAAAACACGGAAGCCGCTCTGTGTGCCTTCCGCAATTTGCGGAACGGAATGGGCGGCCCATTATAGAGATGCCTATTCTTGTCGCAAAACGGACAAGAATAGGACATGCTCTATTTTTTTTGAGGGCCACGGAAAGGAGCAACGGATGCGGACAGCACACGGAGTGATGTCCACATCTTTTGTGGCCCCATTGAATTGAATAGGTCCGCGCCCGAGCCGCAAAATATGCGTTTAGGACGTGAACCAAACATATGCTCGTGTGCATGAGGCCTAAGAGGCACAGGGCTAAGTAGATTTGCTGCACTACGTACAGATGGGCAGCGTACAACACCTCAGCAAGCCTATGTATCAATGCATTTTTTAAAAGAAATTATCCAGTTTATTTTTCTACACATAGGGCCAGATTTATCATTACACTTACATCTTACTCCACTTTTCCATATGCCCAAAGTCACTTTAGGATAGTCAGATTTATTAATGGTCCTTTAATACTGTGATAAACGTGGTTTGACAGTAGCAGTTTATCCTTCAGTAAGCGGCTTTACAAAAGTCGCACGTCTTTACAAAAAAGTCGCATGTTCTATTAAAAAGTCACAAAAGATGAGCATGGTCCTCACTGAAGTGAAATTGCGAATTTTTTTTTGTGACTTTTTTGTGACTTTTTAAATGGTCGCAATAGTAAATCTGTCTAGAGATTAATTTACATAATACAACACGCCCACTTTCACAAAACTGGAGAGCTTAGTGCAGAGCTTGAAAAAGTTTTACCGATTGAGCATCTTTTTGCGACTTTTTAACTGTATTAAAGTGACTTTAGCTAATGATGTAGACTGCCTGAGATGGAAGATTGTGCCATTTACATGCAAAATCTCATAACCACCAACAATCAGTTTCAAAACTGCATCCTTTTACTGCAAAATTGCATGTCAGCATAGTAGCATATGGAGATTTAAGACTTTGTCATCCCCTGAAAAAATAGTCCTAACTTACCATCCTCAATCATGTCCCCCTGTCCCCCTCACACATCCATAACCACATACTCACTACCTCATGGTTGAAAAGGCTGTAGCAGCAATTTATTGTCACAAAAAAATTCAAAACACCGAAGGGCAATTTAATAATGTGTAACATAACATTTAAATCAGGCATCCTCAAACTGCGGCCCTCCAGCTGTTGTAAAACTACAACTCCCACAATGCCCTGCTGTAGGCTGATACCTGTAGGCCGTTCAGGCATGCTGGGAGTTGTAGTTTTGCAACAGCTGGAGGGCCGCAGTTTGAGGATGCCTGATTTAAATAAACAAATACAAATAACCGCTCGATTAAGGGAGAGTCCCTGGAGGCTCCACAACACCATATCCCAATCACTACTCACCTGCAGTGCAAATAACAGCCGCTTGCACCTGACCCAAGGGCACCCAAATGAACCTGATGCACTGCATAAAGCTTCTGAGACCCCAAACCACCACCAGAAAGCCCAACTCCAGCTCTACCCTAAACAGCTAGTATTTAGTAGTCCTTACTCCAAGGAATGTGTTGTGTATTACTTCCAAATCTGTTGCTATTAAGGAACCTTCGCTCACCACATATGAACAAGAGTGAAGCCTCACCCATGATTATCCCTACACATCCGAATGGCAGTGTAAAGAAAGACACCACAATTCTATGCCAACGACATTCAAATGGACACAGTCACTACTCAAAAACTTTCCAGACCTGTCCTCCAAATCTGTGTGCTGCACCACAATGCCACAATCCCTCCAAACAAAATAACCAACCTCCTTGTCAATTTTTAAATGAGCCTTGTCCTACTTTACCATGCACTGAGCATTCCTCCACACCAGCCAACCAACTAAAATACCTGAAAACATAGCCCATAAGCACAAAAAAAGATCCCTGGAGGCCCTCACTCCCAAATAGTTGACCCCAGGAGGCCTATCCAAAGAAACATGAAATTAAACCTCTGGCAACAAGTGGTTGCACATAATGCCCCATACTCATCTCTAGCAAAATGTAACTGGCAACTGTCTCATCTCACATCCATTCTAATCACCCCCCAGTAGACATAGGAATGCCTAAAGATCCAAACCAGGCAACGGCCATGACCTGTAACAGCAGCAAACACAAATTATCCATCAGCTAAACACAGGCACACACATGAGTCAATGAAGCATCAGCACCACAGAGTCTCCATCAACCATGTACAAGGCATCACAACAACTGATTTCTAATTTACAGAGAAAAATGATCAGATTCCCAGTAACCTATCCTCTTTATTTGGTTTGTCTTTATACTCCAAAGTGCTGCTTCTGTGTCTGCCACCAAACATTTATGAAAAACAGCCAGAAACTGAAACTGCGAAAAAGATGAACCGTAACTATTAGCAATAAGGGGCGAGAGCCAACTGGCCGCATCAACACGAGAGCCAACTGGCCGCAATTTGCGTAACTCAATCCATGCCCATTACCATCAGATCGGCTTTGGACTTCTTTAAACAATACCGAAATAACTGCAACCCCAACTGGACATCGCTCTGAGCTAAACCCCCACCGATAGCCTAGACTTGACACCAACTCGAAACCGTAAAAGCCCCAAAAAAGGCAAATGAAAAAGACAAGTGAAAAAGAAGGACTTCATACCAGGACAAACATTCCACCTCCACGCTATGATCCAAATAAACGAATAGCTTAAACGATACTGGCTGACTCAAATACTTACTCCCCTAACCTCAAAGCCTGGCACGCAAAAAATTTTTTCGTTGAATTCAGTAATAAAGACACCCGAAACTAAAAAGCCAACGCAGCCACATAACTATTCGCCATGGACATAGAAACACTCTGTTTATGTATAAGGCCTATAAAATACAACAATACTGCTAATTAATCATACAGGGACACACAAAGGCCATTGCAACAAGAACACTAAGTCTTAGAATAAGCTGACCAACCACCACTGGTTCAACGTTGCTGCTGTCCCTAGACCACACTGCAAAAATGCTCCTGGCAAGGAATCCCCTCTGTGCCAATGTGTGAGACCCGTCCCTCTGTAAGCGGGAAAGAGAATCAGCAACACTATTGACTACTCCAGGAATATGCACAGCTACAAAGAATTAACAAACAGTGACTTTTAAGAAAAAGGGACACAGTTTTTTTGCTGTAAAAAAGCATTTACAGGCCAAAGACATTAAGTACTCTTTTCTTTATCCAGCTAAACGTCGGATCATTTTTAATGGAGCAACTAATTTTTTTTGACACTCCGGCCCTTGCCACGGACTGGCTGGATCGGAATAATGTCTAATTTGCAGTGTTTTCTTCTTCTGTTTAATGCCTATGGTGGGGGCAGGATCAGGATAAGGGGAGGCATGGTCTATGGATAGAGATCTGCTTCTTGAGAGCAGCAGATCATGGGGGGCTGAGATGGTGTGTTTTTTTGGGTGGGTTGTGAACTTGCGATGCGTCTCTTTGGAAAGTGTGGGGATGGGATTTAGGGGGTTCTGTTGCTGTTTCTGTCTTTGACTTTAAGTAGCTGATTATATGTCTGTTAGAATTCTCACCTGGAATGTACGAGGACTTGGGGACAGGCTAAAAAGACAGGCTGTGTTTGATCTAGTTCAGAGACATCTACCAGCGGTTGTTTGCTTATTGGAGACTAGAGTTGAGCGAACCCGAACATTTCCGTAAAAGTTCAGGTTCGTTGTTCGGCGATTTCTTCCTGCTTTTTGAAAGGCTGCAGGGCAGCCAATCAGCAAGCGTTTCACTGCTTTGCCCTAAGAAGCCATCACAGCCATGCCTACTAATGGCATGGCTGTGATTGGCTGAGTGCAGCATGTGACCCAGCCTCTATATAAGCTGGAGTCACGTAGTGCCGCAGGTCACTCTGCTGATCTTAGTGTAGGGACAGGTTGCTGTTGGAGCTCTCAGGGAGAGATTAGGATAGAAATCTGTTGAACTTGGTGGTGTGAAATCTTCAAGCTACAGCAATTATTGAGGGAGGCTGCTACTGCTATCCTACATTTTTGTACCTAGCCCTGAGCCCAAAGATACTGCAATATTTTTTTTTTCGGCGGCCATTTTAGCAACTGCTGTGTCCTTGGAACTGCATGTGACCTGCATGTGTGCCAGCCTGCCAGGGACATCAGTCTAATCCTTTTTTGATAGCTTAGTGAAGGAAAAATTCCTGTAGTTTGGGGCAAAAACCTGTATTGTGGTGCTATAGAGAGCACTTATGCATACAACGCACAAAAACTTATTTTAAAATTCAGCAGTGACATGCATTCCTTTATTTTGGGGAAATAAACTGTTATTGTTGGTCCACAGACCAGTTTTGCATACAACGCACAAATACGTATTTTAAATTTCAGCAGTGAAATACTGCATTGGTGTATTTTGGGGAAATTAACCGGTATAATTGGTCCACAGACCAGTTTTGCATACAACGTACAAATACCTATTTTAAATTTCAGCAGTGAAATACTGCATTGGTGTATTTTGGGGAAATAAACTGTTATTGTTGGTCCACAGACCAGTTTTGCATACAACGCACAAATACCTATTTTAAATTTCAGCAGTGACATACTGCCATTGTGTATTTTGGGGAAATAAACCCGTTGTTCCACAGAGCACTTTTGGATAGAACGCTGAAAAAGCTATTTTAAAATTTAGATGTGACATACTGCATTCCTGTAGTTTATTGCAATAAACACTGGTTTTGTGCTACATAGCAGATCTGAGGCCTACCCTGTATTCAGGGGCGTAGCTATAGGGGGTGCAGAGGTAGCAGTCGCTACCGGGCCCAGGATCCTGAAGGGGCCCAAAGACACTTGTGGTGCATAAGAAGACACACAAAGCACTGAGGGAAGGGGGGCCCAAGCTGAAATCTTGCACCAGGGCCCATGAGCCTTTAGCTACGCCCCTGCCTGTATTTCAGTCATTTTAAGTAACCTTTTGAATTCCGCATTTACATTGTTCATTGCAAACACACTGGTTTTGTGGTAGATAACACATTTGCAGTGTACGCTGCATTTCTGACAGTCAAATTAAACCGTTAACTTCTGCTTTTACATTGTTGGTTTGAAAAATCAAATTTTTGGTGATAGTGAAATAATTGTATTGAATTGCTCCGTTACACTGTTGTGTGACCTAAAGAAATGTATTCTGTTTATGACACGGGCACTGCCTTTCTGTTAGTGAACTTAATTGTTGACTATTGGCAGTTAAATTGACACCGGAGATAAACCATCTCTAAGTTTGGTGGGAGAACGCAAATAATTATGAGAACATCAAATAAAGGATGTGGGCATGGTCGTGGTGGTGTTGGTGGAGCTCCTGTTGCTGGGAGAGGACGCGGCCATTCTGCGCCAGCTACAGGTCCAAGTGGAACACCTTCCTCAGGTGCGAGTAGGTGACAGAACCTGCAGTGTTATTTGGTAGGTCCGCATGCCGCTCTACGGATGGCGAGGCCAGAACAAGTACAGGCGATAGTAGATTGGGTGGCTGACAGTGGCAACAGTTCCTTCACAGTATCTCCCACCCAGTCCTCTGCAGAAAGCTCAGAGTCGGGATCTGCAGTCCACGCCCATCAGTCTCTCACCTCACCCCCTTGCAAAGAAGCCAAGCAGCCTTAGTTCCAAGTGCAGCAGACTCTTATGCTTTTTTGATGACTCTGCTGGCAGGGTTTCCCCGGGCCATCCACATAGCCCTGCCCAGAAGTGGAAGACATTGAATGCACTGATGCCCAACCACTTATGTTGCAGGATGAGGACATGGGAATACCACCGCAGCACATCTCTGATGATGATGAAACACAGGTGCCACTGCTGCGGCTTTCTTCAGTGTGCAGACCGACAAGGAGGGTAGTGGTCAGGAAGATGATATGGAGGACGATGAGGTCCTAGACCCCGACTGGACTCAAGTTCATGCTAGTGACATGTGCAGTTCTGAGGAAGAGGTGATGGTCGCACAGAGGCAACAGCACAGCAAAAAAGGGAGCAGGATGCAAAAGGAGCGGCCGTCCCCGAGACAGTACGCCTGCTACTGCCCACCTCACCCAGGGACCAAGCACAACAAAGCCAGCTCCAGGGAGTTAATTGGCGTGGCAGTTCTTCAGACAATGTCCTGATGACAAGACACGAGTGGTTTGCACATTGTGCCATCAGAGCCTGAAGCGAGGCATAAACGTTCTAAACCTGAGCACAACCTGCATGACCAGGCATCTACATGCAAAGCATGAACTGCAGTGAAGTAAACATCTTAAAAACCAAGAAAGGTCTCATGATCCTCCTGCTTCCTCTTCTGCTGCTGTCTTTGCCTCTTCCTCCACCTCTGGAGTCACAGTGGCACCTGCCACCCAGAAAACAGAGGATGTGCCACCAACACCACCACCTCCGTCATCATCACCAAGCATCTCCACTATGCGTTCAGCTGTCCATCTCCCAAACACTGGAGAGAAAGAGAAAATACACACCTACCCACCCTCGATCCCTGGTCCTGAATGCCAGAATTTCAAACTTACTGGCCTTTGAAATGATGTCATTCTGTCTGGTGGAGATGGACTGTTTTAAACAGCTGATGGCAGTGGCTGTCCCACAGTACGTCGTTCCCAGCTGCCACTACTTTTCCAGGCGAGCCATCCCTTCCATGCACAACCAAGTGGAGGATAAAATCAAGTGTGCACTGCGCAATGCCATCTGTAGCAAGGTCCACATAACCACAGATACATGGACCAGTAAGCATGGGCAGGGACGCTTTATCTCCCTAACTGCACACTGGGTAAATGTAGTGGCGGCTGGGCCCGAGGCAGATAGCAGTTTGGCGCATGTCCTTCCACCACTGAGGATCGCAGGGCATTATTCTTTGCCTCCTCCTTCAACTCTGCTTCCTCCTCCTCCTCTTCTACCACCTCCTCATCCAGTCAGCAAAAGACCTTCACCACCAAATTCAGCACAGTCAGGAGTAAACGTCAGCAGGTGGTTTTAAAACTCATGTGTTTGGGGGACAATCCCCACACTGCACAGGGGCTGTGGAGGTGCATAGAAGAACAGCCAGTTTGACACACATCCCTTGCCTGTCACATGTGCTGAATTTGATGGTGCAGAAGTTTCTTAAAAACTACCCAGACATGTCAGAGCTGCTGCTGAAAGTGCGGTCCGTATGTGCGCGCTTTCAGCGTCATCACCCTGCTGCTGCTCGCTTGTCTGCTCTGCAGCGTAACTTCGGCCTTCCAGCTCACCGGCCTCATATGCGACGTGCCCACCAAGTGGAACTCCACCTTGCATATGCTGGAAAGACTGTGCGAGCAGCAGCAGGCGATAGTGGAGTTTCAGCTGCAGCACGCACAGGTCAGTCGCTCTGCGGAACAGCACCATTTCACCACCAATGAGTGGGCCTCCATGCGAGACCTGTGTGCCTTGTGGTGTTTCGAGTACTCAACCAACATGACCAGTGCCAATGACGCCGTTCTTTGCCTTACAATACCACTTCTATGTCTCCTTGAAAAAACACTTAGGGTGATGATGGAAGAGGATGTGGCACAGGAGGAAGAAGAGGGGGCATTTCACAGGGTTTTTAGGCCAGTCATTCAGAAGTGGCTCAGAGGGTGGGTTTCTGCACCAGCAGGGGCGAGGTACACATGTGGCCAACCAGGGCACAGTTCTGGCGGATGAGGAGGAGGATGAGGCAGAAGAGGAGGAACCGGGTTCACAGCAGGGTGGCATCCAACCCGGTAATGGCCATCGCTGGAGCGTGGCTGGGGGGATACGGAGGACACAGACGATACACCACCTACAGAGGACAGCTTATCCTTACCTCTGGGCAGCCTGGCACACATGAGCGACTACATGCTGCAGTGCCTGAGCAACAACCGCAGAGTTGCCCACATTTTGACTTGTGCTGACTACTGGGTTGCCACCCTGCTGGATCCCTATTACAAAGACAACGTGCCGTCCTTAATTCCCTCACTGGAGCATGATAGGAAGATGCGCAACGACAAGCGCACGCTGGTAGATGCGCTCCTGAGGGCAATTCTAACTGACACCGGGTGAAGCACAAGGCGAAGGCAGAGGAGGAGGATGAAGAGGTCGCAAACGCAGCTGGGTCATGGCCAGCACCTCAGAAGGCAGGGTTAGCATGGCCGACATGTGAAAAAGCTTTGTCACCACACCACAGCAACAGGCACCACCAGCTGATATGGAACGTCTCAGCAGGAGGCAGCATTTGAACAACATGGTGGAACAGTACGTGTGTTCTTCCCCATTCTGGTTCTCCAAATTGTCCACATGGCCTGAGCTTGCCCTTTATGCTTTGGAGGTGCTGGCCTGCCCTACAGCCGGTGTATTGTCTGAACGTGTATTTAGCACGGCAGGGGGCATCATTACAGACAAACGCCGCCTGTCCACAGCCAACGTGGACAAGCTCACGTTCATTAAAATGAACCAGGCTTGGATCCCACAAGACTTGTCTGTACCTTGTGCAGAAAAGACATTTATACCCGCCTCAACCATATATTCTTGTCTCAAGTGCACTTATTCTTTGATTTCTTTTTTTTTTTTATTTGTCCCATTATTTTGGGGGCTACCCCAATTAAAAGAAAAAAAACATTAGCTGGCTACCTCCTCTTACTCCTCCATCACATTCACCGCCTCCTCAACCTCCCACTCTATATCCACCTCCTCCTCCGAGTTGCAGGTTAATAATTTTTAATTTTTTTTTATTTTATTTTAAGTTATTTCCCTATCTACAATTGTTTGCAGAGCACTTGCCATGCTCTGAAGCACATTTTGCCGCCTTTTGCAGCCTTTAGCCCTTTCCATTCATTTTTAGGGCCATTTTAGTGCCCAAAAGTTCGGGTCCCTATTGTCTTCAATTGCATTCGGGTTCCAGATCGGGTTAAGTTCGGATCCTGAAACCGAACATTTTTGTGAAGTTTGGCCGAACCCGTCGAACCTGAACTTCCAGGTGTCCGCTCTTCTCTATTGGAGACCCATTTTACTGAATAGGCTGTAATGCGGATTAATGAAGGATGGGTCTCGCAGGCATTTCATTCAACTTTCACCAGTCACTCCAGAGGAGTGACAGTGTTTATACATAAAAAAATTATTTTTTCCTGCGAGGCCTCCTCTATTAATAAGCAGGGGAGATTAGTTTTTTTATATGTGACGTTTTTTGGAGTATCATGTATTTTAGCTTTTATTTATAGAAATCCCCCTTTTTCTATTCATGTACTTAACAATTTATTATAATTTATGGAACAATGCCCAGATTGTCTTATTTTAGTGAATGGGGATTTCAATTATATGATCAACCCTAAGACAGAACGGACTTCTATCGATGGAAATACTAATCGTTTTGCAGCTAATCAGGGGTCACCCCTGGCACGATTTTACCAAGAGTCTGGCTTTCCAGATGTCTGGATTTTCTTATGACGGGGGAAAAGAATGTACTCTTGTGTGTCTAAATCTGGTAACTGCATGTCCAGGATCAATCTGACTTTAATAAGTAAAAAATATCTTAAATACATTAAACGTATGAAATATGAAGCCAAGTCGCTCTCGGATCATGTCACAGTATCCCTTGTGCTCTGGCTGCAAGATGATAGGCATGGGCTATTAACTCCTTTTAGATTAAACCCCTATTGGCTCTTGGTAATTGACAATCATGTTTGGTTGAAACAAGAGATGGTCTATTTTTGGGATGTTAATTATAAATCAGCTAAAATTCATTTGGTTTGGGACGCGTTTAAGGCATTTATTAGGGGGCTATTTGTAAGTAACATCTCAAATTTAAGAAGGAGTTATGGGATGAAAGAGAGGGCCTTAAAAGCAGCTGCGATATCTGGGATGATTTAGTTTTCCAGGAATAGAATGGAGGAGAATAGAGTACTCTGAATTTCTCCTCGATAAGGCCCAGCAAAGACTCTTTTTCAAGGGACAGAAACAGTTTTGTGAATCTGGTCGTCCAGGAAAGCTTTTATCTAAGGTGATATCTAATCAGGATTCAAAAAAAGAAATATTTAATATCTGCTTAACTGAGGGTATAGTTACTGATAATCAAGAGAAAATAAACGGAGCCTTTTTAAAACATTTTGCGGAAATATATAAAACCAGGAATAATATTCTGGATAAAAGGATGAATGAATATTTGCATTCCATCACTTTCCCTGTTCTTACTGATGTACAGATAGAATCCCTTGAAGTAGATTTCTCACTTCAGGAGCTTGAGGCCGCTATAAAGGCCTGTTTGGGTAATTCCTCCCCTTGATCAGATGGTTTTCCATACAAGCTTTATCGTAAGTATGGTGATGTTATCTTACCACATTTTTTTTTAAAGTAATTGAGAAGTCATTGGAGGAGAGTATTCTTCCTGAGTCCATGACAGAAGATGTACTAATATTGTACTAATATTAAAAAATGGGAAAGATTCTTTAGACATGGGGTCCTATAGACTTATATCACTACTAAACACAGATGTTAAGCTCTTATCTATGATGTTGGCCACAAGGCTTTCCAGAGTTATCTCCTTGATCATACATCCTTCCTGACCAGAATGGGTTTATCCTAATAAAAAGTACCTATCATAATCTCCATCGGCTTTTTGCGAATATACAGTCATCCGGAGGTGGGAAACCCACTCCATCCTGTCTTTGGATGCCTCTAAGGACTTCGACAGGGTGGAGTGGAAATTTTTATGGAAGGTGTTGGAAAGGACAGGATTTGGTACAAGGTTTATTAGTATGGTTAGGCTCTTGTATAACTCTCCTACTGCGAAACTGAATCTTAATGGCAGTCTTACCCTGAGTTTCATGTTGACAAGAGGTACTCATCAAGGTTGCCCACTCTCCCCGTTATTGCTCGATATGTATATTAAGCCACTGGCACTTAGGGTTAGGCAAGATACAGGGATTGAGGGGTTTAAAGTACTGGGATTAGAGGATCAGATTTTGCTACATGCGGATGATGTCCTATTTGTCATAAATCGTACTAATATAACTTGCCCTAGAATTATTCATATAGTCAATTCCTTTGGGAAAGTTTCAGGCCTGGATATTAATTGGTCAAAGACTACTCTTATGTTTTTGGACAATTTTGACTATCTGAACGAGGGTCCCTTGACTATGTTAAAGAATAAAGATGGTTGAATTATTTGAATATCTGGGTATGTTAATATCCCCTAGGGTTGAAGACTTTATTCAACTTAATTTGACTCCATTAAACTAAACTGAGATCATAAATTACGATATGGCTTTGACTACTTTTGACTACCGTATTTTTCGCCCTATAAGACACACTACCCCCCCCCCCAAAAGTGGAGGGAAAATGGCAGTGCATCTTATGGGGCGAATGCTGCAGGTTGCATCGATACACCGCTGACCTCATGCTGCACAGCGGGGTCAGCGGTTGTATCAGTCGGGAGGGAAGACGGGCTGTTAAACTATAAGAATATTTAATGCAATCCATTAATATTCACTTACTAATGTCCGTATCAATGTCAGTATTAAGCAGGAGAAGGAGGCAGGGCGGGCACTGGCAGCGTAACTCACTACGTCATGTGCCTGCTCCACCCACTTCATGAATGAAGCAGGCGGCGCGGGCGCGTGATGTAGTGAGTTACGCTGCCAGTGCCCACCAGGCCTCCTGCCTCCTCCTCCTGCTTGATACTGACATTGATACAGATATTAGTGAGTGAATATTCATGTATTGCATTAAAGATTATTATAGTTTAACAGTGGCTACAGTTATAGATAGTATTACTACAGTGAGCAGGGCCCAGTGCAATAGAATACAGTGACTGCACCAGGCCCCACTGCCATTACAAAACTAGATGCCGGCCCCCACCCCCTGTATTAGGGGTCATTACCACTACACAGGGACGCTGTAAGGGTCTATTGACACGTCCGCACTTCCGGGTCCACACTTCCGTTCCGCAAAAAAAATGTACATGCTAGAATTCTTGCGGACAAGAAAAGGCATTTTCTATGAGAGTGCCGGCGATGTGCGGTCTGCAAAATGCGGAACGCACATTGCTCGTGTCCATGTTTTGCGGATCAGTGGATCCGCAAAACACACACGGATGTGTGAATAGACCCTTATTGGGGGGATCTGTGGATGACACATAGCATAAGATGCCTTTTATGTTTCATCCACAAATCCCCCCCATAACAGTGTCATCCACAGATCCCCCCCATAACAGTGTCAGCCACAGACCCCATAACAGTGTCAGCCACAGATCCTCCATAATAGTATCATCCACAGACCACCATTAGTTCAAAACCCTCCAAAAGCACACCTTTTGGTTCAAAATATTTTTTTTCTTATTTTCCTCCTCAAAAACCCAGGCGCATCTTATGGGCAGGTGCGTCTTATAGGGTGAAAAATACTGTAGATCTGATAGAATTTCTTTTTGTTAATATGGTGATTCTACCCCAACTTCTCTATATCATTAGGAATTTCCCAATTTGGATTGAAAACAAGTTCTTTAAACTCATTGAGAGGTTGATTATCGACCTCCTCTGGGGAAGAAAACGAGTGAGGTTAAAGCTGGATAAGTTTTATAAGCGGCTTCAGCAGGAAGGGTTGAATCTTCCCTACTTTGAGGGTTACTTTCTGGCTGGGCAGTTATGGTTATTTTGTGAATGGGAGGAAAGTCCTCTGTGTAAGATCTTAGTGGAATGTTCTCCATTTAATAATATATTTACCCTGCTGGAATCTGGGCGATTAATTAATGTTGAACACGAATTTAGAGTGACATGAAAGCTATTCTCTAGATCCTGGACCACTGTTAGAAATTGGATGGGGATAAAGGGATCTCTTTTGTGCACTCCTCTTTGGCATAATTTCTACTTACAGGATGTTAATAATTATTTGGAGATAAGTTTTGGCAGAAAAGTCATATTATTTATGTTTTACAGGTGGTGAGGAATGGTGAGGTACTTTTTTTTCTTATTTACAGTGTATGGGTAACTTAGGTAACTTAAGTTGGTTTAGGTATTTTCAAATACGTTCAGCACTATCTAGCATAAAAGAAGCCTCTTTGTTGGAGATAGACACTTTTTCACATTTAATTGTTTTTATAGGGACCTCAGGCCAGAAGGGCAAGATTTCCCAATTATATAAATTATTAGTTAGGTCACTATTTAACAAGGTCTCTTCCCGAGGTCAGAAGGCTTGGGGAATTGACTGTCCAAGGGTTACGTCACAGGAATGGGGAAATATATATGTCTCTTTAAGATTATTATCACATAATGCGAATCACATTTTGGTACAGTTCAATATTTTACACAGCGTGTATATCACGCCGAGCTAGCTTAATAAATGTGGATTAAGAGAATCTTGGAAGTGCCCACGGTGTAATGAACAGCGGGCAGATTTTTTACACATGCTTTGGTTATGTCCGGATCTTAAAGCCACCCGGGATTCAATTCAGAAATAATTGAGGTTAGTAATTCCGTTTGTAAACTGCCATAAGGATAAAAAGAGTCTTTTGACTAGAATTATGTTTCTAGCCAGACTGTTGATTGTTCGAGTTTGGATCTCATAAAATATTCCTAAACTGGTTGCACTTGATTCATAAAGTTAAGAGATCTTATATAAACTAAGAAAGTCCGAGGATAAATGGTCCAAGATATGGGGAGGTTGGAAGTGGTAGTTCGTTTCTAGGGCTCTCCCCTCCCCAACTTTCCATGTATTGATTGTTTGTTTATTCATTTTTTTTCTCTTTCTTTTTTTATTTATTTTACTTTCCTTTGAGGAAGGTTCAAAGACGCACCGCAAGACAGGGAGGGTAGGTTTGGGTTGAGTGGGACAGGTAGGGGATAAAAAAAAAGAAAAAAAAGAAAAATATGGAATAAGAATTATGGTGTCTTTGATTAAATAGGTATTTGTTTTGGTTTTGGTGTTTCCTAAATAAAAATGTAAAAAAAGAAAAAAAAAAAGAAAGAAACAGCGCTTTTAACACCAGATGCCGGAGCATCCTTGTAACTGAGGGAATGTAGGCGGACCAAATGTTAATGGTCTGCACAACCCCTATGGTATCACAATAAAAACAAACCTTCCTCTTACAATTCCAAAAGCGCAAGACTGAACACCAAACCAGCTTACAGCCCTGCATCTGGCCAAGCAGTGCTCCTGAAAAACGGCCCCAGAAACATTGGTGTACATCTCTAAGTCCATGTTAGTGACTATGAAAGCTATCCAAAGCGAACGACCATTAGATGAATCCAAAAATGAGGTACAAATGTCTAAATCCTCCCGCACCCAACTAGAAACATACAAAATTATTGGGAACTAAAACACCAGCAGTAGCCACTGCCAACCACTGGCATAATACCGGCTCCATGGGCATAATTCAGCATGCAAAATACAATTTACCCAAATGTATGAATCAACTTGCTCATCTCTATTCTCCATATACAATACTTTATTGCAAACATGTCTGCATACAAACTCAGCCACTTTAAACTGAAGTGTTTAGAGAAGGATGGAAATTTGCCAATGGTGGTTAGTTAATTTGTATGTATTTGTATAATATACCTTCAGAATGAATTTTACTGGTGGACCTACATACCCCAGTCCAGTGGCCGATTGGCCATAGACCTTACAGGGAAATTTCCTGGTTGGCTGATACCCTGGGGCCGTCTGAGTCCTCCTAATGGCCAGCCAGTGGAAGTTTTTGAGGATGTATTTTGTGCTGCTGGCGGCAGTATTTTGTGATGGACTGTGGTATTTGGCTCTGTTGGGGTGATATAATGTGCAGTAATATGGTATTGCTGGCCCCGACTACTTGTGTTAGCCCTGCCTTCCATCAATTTGGACCCGACTACAAAACTGGGCCACTTTTAGTACTTTTTCCAGAGCCACTTTAAGTTCCCAGTCCACCCCTGCCCCAGTCTGACACTAATTCTGTACAAAATATGGGGTAACATGGCCACATGCATGAGATGTGAGAGTGCATGCCTTCTATTTTGTTGTAAAACTTCAGGACTGGATGCCTTGTTTTTTTGTTTAACCTCAGAAAATATAAAAAATTGTAGTCTTCTAAATCTTTTGATAATTAAAAAACAATCCTTGCAAGAGGACAGATCTACACTTGCTTTAATAGGTTTATCAGGACCCAGAAGGCCCCACAAACCCACCTAAATTAATCATATTTTGCCTGTGGAAGAAAGTTTCTAATTTTCCATATTTATCATCTAACAGTTGCTTGGATCAGCTGCTCGGAAAACCAATCACATCTGCTAACATCATGTCATCAGGTTTCCTGTCTGAGCTATGGATGTCCCAGGATTGGAGGTTCTGTGGACAGAGCCAGTTTCCTATCTCTAGCTAATCTCTAACTCCTGAATTCACCTCATCTATGCTTGTGCTATTGAGACAAACAGTTCTGGCCCTATCTACAGTGAAAATAACGTCCCCATCCATCAACCAAACCAGTAACCTGGTAAAGGAAGTGACATTGGCAAGTACAGGATTTTCAGCAGAGGAGCATCAAGTGACCAGTTTCTCGAGTGGCCAATCTACAAAACTTCACGGTGGTAAGTATGAGTAATGCTTAAAAGATAATTAGAACTTCTCTTACTGTATACTTACTATTTTATACACAGTACTAAAATTGTAATCTGTATTTTAATCACTGCATTTTTTGTTATTTACCAACATTTCTGTAAACACGTGAAAACAGAACAGCCTCTTAAAGGGGTATTATGTGGCTTAGATATTGATTGCTTATCTTCAGGAAAGGTCATCAATATCAGATTGGTGGTGGTCTGCAACCTTCAACTCCACCAATCAGTTGTTTGTGGCAGCTGTCAATGCAGAAAATTATACAGTGGACAAAGCCAGAAACAATGGGAGTAGATGAAAGATGAGCTTTAGGAACCCAGAACAGCCACTACACAGTGGATGAAGCCTTCTGCTTTCAACTCCATCAACTATATAGTTCTGTTACTGGCAGCTGCTCAGAAACAGCTGACTGTTGTACCCCCACTTTCTGATATTGATGGTCTATACTGACATAACTACTGACTGTAAGATATTCCCCATACTGTGTTTACTTGACTGAGAAGATAAATACTGGGTTACTAGCTGCCTGAGGCTATGGTTACATTTGAGTGAGAGGCTCAATTGTAGAGCTGCCATTGCATAGTCTGTCATTTTAGACAGGAAAAATGGCAGACACCTAGGTGGAGCCTGCCAGACCCCAATATACTTGCAAGCCAGCTAGGTCTGTTGGTACCACTGGTGTTGGATGAATCTGGCACTGCATTTTTGCTTCCATCTATAATGGAAGATGTAGTTTCTGATTATAATTACTGCTAAAATTAAAAATATTATACTAACCAAATGTATGACATGACAGAGTTGTTCATTGTAACAAGCAGCAATTGTGCATTTCACTGGGAAATTGTATTAACTATGGCTTAGTGGAACATACCTAGCATCAGGATAGCCTTTAGGACTGCAAATATAGCTCCCACCTCAATGCTGTTGTGAGCAGCTGCCAAAAGATGTCTGTCACATGAAGAGCACAATCCAGGGGCAAGTTTCCCTAAAAAAATATATATATATAAATGTTTGGTAAATATGCTTTTTAATAAAACATGTCCAGAAGCTAATATTATCTGAAAATGGAGATGAGGCCGAAATGTTGCAACGGTCCTTTGTTGGGAGATCACTGCAACAATAAGTGAAAGATAGAGACATCCAAGACACACATTAAATTCTATATTAATATTTTTTATCCATGTAGCTCTTGTTGACACGGATACATGGATATGATGCATGGACTTCTCTCAGATAAAATCTTACATTAGTGTGACCAGAGACAGACACAGTTAGACGTAGGGGAACATGATAGGGGGTTACACATTGTGTTAGCGTTGCTTTTTAAAACTGCATTGAAATCTATCTAAATAAAAATGCATGCATTTTTAAAGCTGTTGCATTTTTTTTTATAGGTGAAACATGTTAAATGAATATGTTTCACAGCAAAAACAGTGAAGGCAATTATCACAGTGAATGAATATGTTTCACCTGTAAAGAAAAAAAGATCTCACAGTATAAACGCAGGTTTTTTTCTAACAGCAATTAGTGAGAGCAATCTTATGACAAGAGTTATTTTATGTGTATTTTTTGTAATTTCATTTATTTTTTGCCTTTTACATTTTGTATCCTGTTCCTCCATTAGGGCACTTTATTATTATTATTATTATTATTATTATGTTAGTTTATGTTTTTCAAATGTTACTGGGAAAGAGGAATCAACCCTGAGGAATCAATCCTCTTAAAGCAGTCATTGTCACTGTTGTCTGGGCAGATGGAGAAGAAAAGGGAAGAGAATTTAAGAGAAAGAAGTAAAATTAAATTGGATCTGACACCTTTCCTGTAAGAGTAAATCTTTCTGTTACCCATAACTTAATTATTGTGCATCTTTACTAAGAACTCTGTGTTTGCTGTATTGACTTTGCTTAGTGGTAGCTTATACTTGTCCCTGTCCTTAACTGAGTGATTAGGTGTTTGTATGTTCTACTCCAATTTTCATTCTTGTGTTGATGGTGTAGTTTACAGATTTAAGAGGTCTGGTAAGGGTTTTTGCAAGGAGAACAGGACACACTGGTGTGGATTATCTGAAAAAAAATAATAGCAGCTAGTGCCCTCCTGCTTCTGGAGAGGAGCTCAGGAAAAGCAATTACAATCATAGATAAAGCCTGCAGAGGGAAATATATGATAAAGGTGACATTGTTGTCAGGAATACTAGTATTACTGCAGTACACACACAATGGCTTCATCTGGCATATTCTGATGATGATTACATTAGCAAGTATATGAAAAGTATGTAGAATATAACTTTATTAGCAGGATGGTTGTAGAGTTGGCAGATAAGATTTGTATTATCTTTAAAGCTATAGAATAGACACCTTTAACAAGGATAAATGCATTTTTTTTCTACAGTATATTAGTTGCAATTAGCTTCAGTCTGCTCAGTCTTTATTGTGTATTTCACTGTCAGACCTTTACAACCATCATCTAGTTGCAGACTTTTCTCATGTGCTTGTGTTCTTTCCAGTAATGCATGCTCGAAGTGAGTTCTGTGTGCCTTAGCGCATATATGCACCACATATATGCGCATTTTTTTATTGATTTCTCCTTGGACTGGGATGCTTTCCTCCTCTTTCATATTCTAATCTGTGTACAATCTCCCCCTCATGCTGCTCTAACATCGAGGAAGGAGAGGGGAGAGCAAAGACAGCCAAGAAGCATAAGTATGGTAGTATGCCCTTGGATCTATGTCAGAAGTAGCAGAACAGCTAGCTATGTACAGGAACTGCACAAACTCTACAACAGCAAAGCTGGTAGGAAATATTTAATAAAGATTATTTAGAGAACTGCTTAGTTTTACATTTATGAAACTAATATTCAATAAAAAGATGTCAATATGTCAACTACTGTATACTTAGGGATTACATACACAATGATTTCACATTGGAAGTGGAAGCATATTTAGGTAAAGTGAGTGGTACAATTGCTTCTTAATGTGCAATTCTAATATCACATGGCTATGATTTTTTTTTTTACATATGTGAAAGCCATGACAAGCATAAATATACAATTTGCTCCTTTCCATTTATTTCAGGTTTACCTCCATCAATTCATTAAAACATCTGAAAGCGGTAATAAAAACTTGCATAACCTGCCAGAAGCCTGACACTAACTAGTACCTAAACTAATTCACCTAAGTGCATTCCATTTTTACTGGGGATGTCATAAAACAGAAACCTCAAGTAGAGATGATTGCCTCCAGAGACAGTAATATAAAATTGGACTTGTCAGTTTTGCTTACCTGCACACAGCAGCCAGATACTGTAAGTGAATTGCAGTTCTTTCAGCAATGTTCAGCACAATCCACTAATTCTTTTCTGAAACAACAATTCTGGAATCTGGACCCATCTGACTTCTTTCACTACGCCCTAGTTTGTGAGTTGCCCACTAATTCTTGATGGGGCAGGTAGTTTTGATCAAAAGCTGCACTGATTTTTTTTGGACGCACAAGTGTCTGGTGTAGCATATTCATTATTTCACTTAGTCCTTATTTTAATATGATATTACGCTCTGATTACAAATTAATTATACACATATCAAGGTATGGGCATTAATCGGTGCTGAGGTCCAAGTATCACAATGTTCAGTAGACTTGGATTATAACTAGAGCAAAATCGTGCTGATATTTGCACATTCTCCATTATATATTGTACATGCCACTTTTGCATTGCCAAGTTCCATTTCATAGTCCACAAACTAGATGCATTTATTCAGTTGTATTCCTGAGGAAGGAAGATGCGTTCTAGAGCATGTTCTCTGCTGGATACATACATTTTCTATCTATTGTAACACCAAAGGATTAATTTACAGAATAAGAATGCCCATCATACTAATATCATAGTCTTTCTAATGAATTAAAAGATCTTTGTACTCACCTCTATCCTCCCACCGTGCATCCGCAAATGGATTGAGAGGACTACTGAGCATGTGCACACAATGAAGAGGACTCCAGAAGTCCTCACAATGCATTATACTGGTGGTTTGTGAGTGTGCAGTTGGTGAAGGGGGGTGAGTATTAAGACAAAAGCTGTAGATTTCCAAAGCAGTCTCCTTTACAGTATTCACAGTTTACTGTAGTTTGAAAGCTCTTTGTGACCTGACAGAATGCCTTCAACTATACTTAGGGGTTTACATACCCAACCAACATTTCAACATTGGGAAGTGTCAGCATATTAAGAGAAGGTAGGTTTTACAAAATAGAATAAAGATGACAAACCGCGCTTCCGACTAGAAAGGGGGTAAAGCTATTTGATGATGTTGGTCCCTCACTGTATATACAGTGGGTCGCTGCAGGATCTACAGGGGGAAAATTGCCAAAGGCCCCACTAATAATAGTATGATAAATAAAATGAATAAGTTAGACCCGCGCTGTATTTGAATGGGAAAGTTAGGACTCTAGAGGGTTGCAAAATACATAGTAAAAATACATAGTACTGTAAAAAAAAAAAAATATCTAACTCTATATGATTGTTGTTCACATGTTACATATACTATTATAAATACCAAAAAGGGACTACAGATGAGTCCAAGAAGACTATTAGACAAATGCACATCCAATCAATTATGAAGTAAAATAATCAATTTATTAGTAGAAAAACTAGACAAGACACACAAAAAACCTTAAAAATTGTATACAATGTTTGACAAGTGTGGGTACAATGACCCTACACAACGGCGGAGTCCAGGGTATAATATCACATATACACAATCTAAATGATGTACAGGCTACTGCAGGATCACGTGTGCAAAAATATATACTATTATAAGTGGGAAAAATACATTTTGGCTCCTGATCAATCATCTGTCCATTTATCTTAGGTTTGCCTCCATCAATATATTAAAACATTTGAAAGTGGTCATACAAAACCTGTCAGGACCATGGTACATTAACGTGTACTTGACAAAGGTGCATTCAGTTTTTTACTAGGGATGTCATAAAACAGAAACCTCATGTAGAGATAATTGCCCTTTTATGAAACAATATAAAAAATGTAACTTGTCACTTTTGTCTAACTACACACATATAAAAGTCTCCATGATAAACAAATTGCATGTGATCCAATAAATCTTCTCTTAAATAAGTTTTAGGAAGTATTAGCAAGCTTGGAAGGTAGACCCCTTCTGATGACATTTTAGAATCTGGACCCTTATGACTACATTTAGTGCCCCCTAGTTGACGAGGCCCCTTCTAGCTGTTGATGAGCCAACTAGGGAAGAACGTTTTGATCCTTATCTGAACACGCATTTCTCAGGCTGCACCAATCTCTGGTTTAGCAACATAGCTGACTCACATGGACTCTGATCAGTCAAAAGGCCCATGTGTCTACCTGGTGAGACCCCAGTAGAAAGAGGTTGAAAAGTCTTGGTATGAGGTGTAGGCAGGGGTAAGGTCTAGGACCATCCCATCCACCGGAGCTTTGGCTAATGCAGAGATAACGGCAGGCAGAAACGCATATAAAATTTTCAGAAATCTCAAACTTGTTTGTCTCTCTGTAGGAGGGCATGGTAAACTTAAAATGTTATATAGCATATTTACATGTACACAGGCTTGGTAATTACACACTCTCAATATTAGGGCAAAATACTTGTGAAAGCTAAAGTCTCTTAAAGTCTCTTATAGCTATAAATACAGTCAAAAATTCCCAAAGGAACCTCCCTGATCCAAAGGTGATGTTATAGGCCTCTCCAGGCCTCAAGTGCCTTAGGTTGGGTTTTCTTTCGCTTGCAGCTCCACTCTACTGCATCTTCTGGCTCCAGCAGTAAATTGCTATAATCTAACCTCTCCTCAAAGTAAATTGTTCCAATGGGCTGCATGGGCCACATGGCAGCACTAACCCTGGTCTTCCCAAGTGCCTCTTCTTCCCATGGATCCAGTTCCATTACCTGGTACTTTGGATCTGCAGCCATGTCCTCTTAAGGGTGCTTCAGCAGGAGTTAGACCCCTCTCCTCCTCTCTAACTCTTTCCAAGTGTCACAGGCTGCCCAATCTCAGTAGCCTACCTTCCAGTTTTGGGACTATGAAATGGAAAGGCTGCACCTAAGATTTGCTGAACATGTTTCCCATCTGGTATTGTTGTGTGGCAGGAGATTTCAAATAGCTCAATGCAAATGGGTATAAAATATGCTTATTTTTAGCTGTGTGTGTTATAATGGAGTTTTTTTTAGTTCAGAACTATATTTCACTATTACAAATACGGCCATAGTCCGCACAATTATCTTTTAGGCAATCTGTTTTCAAAATGTGCCTTAATTTAAAGAACAAACTCACCATTTGTCATTCCATACGTGCTGATCTGTGGTGTTCTCAGCAGATGTAAAAGGAGGCGACATGTCATTCTGGCACCTGGTTCAGCGTCTGGATCCCCACAAGCTATAATAAAAAGCTTCATTATTAAGCATGTAGTACACTATCAGCACAGTACATCATTTTATCGATGAGTAGACACGTGTAATAGAAGCTTTCTTGTATCAACAGTATATTTCACTATTATATCAACTTTGTTGAATAAAAGCCCAAATGAGCAGGGATTTAAATGAAAGGTGCATTTTTTCCTACAAAATTATTTATCAGTCTTCTCAGCTCCTCATGATCTATAACATGCTGCCTTCAGATTTCAATATAACAATTTTGCTTTACATGCTTAAAATGTATATTTAGGTTGGAATTTTAAATAGATGACCCAATAAAGCAGATTAGTTAGGTCTTCTATGCTGTACACATCCATATACACTAAAGAATTACATTGAATTCATTCACCATAGCCTATCCTATGCTAAGCTGTCAATTACTCTGTTTGGGTTGAGCAGCATGGTTTATAGGCTTTCTTGATCTGTCCTAGAAGCATTTAAATAACTAGCATCAAGGGGACAGGCAAAATCATAGTCCAAAGACAGGCCGAGGTCAGAGACAGCAGAATTCATCCAATTTAATGATCATTCCAAAAGTCAGGACAGGAAGCAAAATGTCAACACGAGGGTCAAGCAGTGGTCAGGTCAGGCAGCTGAGAGTCAAATCCGGAAAAAGGGAAAAGGTCAAGTACGAGAGGTCAGAACAAAATGTACTGCACCTTCACAGGGACTAGCAAGCTAGAATACTGATTGCTCATGCACTCTCTGACAGGGAAGGCTGCCTAAAATACCTTAGGAAGATTAGTCATAGGCTGGACAGATTAGGTTGTGAGCAGATTGGTCCTTTAAAAGCCAGAGGTAGCTATCACACCCTAGGGCAAACTAAGGCACTGCAGGCAAGAGGAGCAGGTTGCAGCCAGGGTGGAGTGAAGAGAGCAGCACCACTTCGGCAGCCATGTCCTCTAAGCGGAAACAAGAAGGCACTGACAAGCATGGACTGCTAGAGCACTGGAGTGAGAGATGGTAGGCCCTGTCTGCTGGTAGTAGGGAGGCCACAGACCACCAGCATAACATTCACCCTTATCTTTATGAACGAAGATTGTGGCTGCATTCTCAGTACCTGCACTGAGCACCAAGAGAGCTTGTCCCGTTTCTGGGAATTTCCACTGAGAGAAAACTCCGCCAATTATTTTAACACATTCTAGGACATATTGCTCATGACTTCAAGATATATGATTGTGAAGGCTTTCTTTGAATATCTCTTTCCTGATATCAGGAGCAAGAGCATTACAAAACAGAGAACATATAGAGGTAAAAATGCCTACAGGTTATTCCACTAATAAATCATATTTGTGGAGTCATCCATCTTACGCCATGTTACTCAAGGATGCTACCTGCAGCCAGTAGAGATGGAAGAGCAACGTGCTGAACCACATCTTCCAATGAAAAGCAATGCCGTGCAATTAGAACAGCAACAAAAGTGGCCAGAGAGTCATGAAATGAGAGATCACTAACCTAGAAAACAAAAGGGAGAACAAAATAAACAGGTATTCCATATAGAAGAGACACATTTAACATATTATCATGAACCACATTTTTACCACATAAAGGTTGGGTACAACAGACTGGGAATACAGATTCATACTGATTGTGTGCAATATAAACAGTAAAGCTGGATTTACACATTGCAATAATCAGGCAGATAATCGGGAACTAACATTCCTGTGGACGCTCGTTCCTGACAATCTGCCTGTGTAAAGGTGGCGTTGATCACCCAATGAACAAGCAAAATGCTTGTTCATTGGGTGAGCCTGTCATTCGTGCAGGCACCTAAATTATCGTTTCTGGGCAGCAGATAGTGTGGTCTGCCCAGAAACAATACAAATGTATGCAGGGGCGTAGCTAAAGACTCATGGGCCCCAGTGCAAGAGTTCAGCTTGGGCCCCCTTCAGTGTTTTGTGGCCAGGGGCGGGGAAGCACATAGCCTTTGTGCTGCCTGAGGCAAAAATTGAAACATCAATCCCCCAATGCTAAATTCTTGACCTAACCCCTTCCCTCCAGCCAGAGGTCTAACTTCACCAGCATGCACTTTCTATAATACTGGTGTCTTCTTATGCGGCACAAGGGTCTTTGGGCCCCCCAAGGCTTCTGGGCCCTGTAGTGACTGCTACCTCTGCACCCCTATAGCTACGCCCCTGGATGTATGAGGACAAGTGATCACAATAGCGATCCCTCGTCCTGATACTGTGGAGGAGATTGCTGCATGTAACTACAGTGCTTTATCTTCACTTAACGAGCAGCCCACTGTCGGGAAGAAACGCTTCCTTCCCAACAATCTGCTGCTCATCTGCACTCTTAATCTGTTTCTGGGAGTAAAATAAGTGGCCATATATCTTAGACAGCTGTCCCCTTCTTCAAATACACTCATGCTGCAAACAGCATGTATTCTCAATAGGAAAAGAGGTGTCCTGCCTCAGCAAAGGTTCAGAATCATTACAGATCAATTCTATTTCTGTTCCTGTATTTCTGTCATTAGTTAGGTGACTGCACCATCTAGCGGTGGTAAAAATGTATTACACTTGTGTTTCTTGTTAATAAAGATTATTGTATGTGTGGGAGTGTAATGCCACAGAGTGTAATGCATTCTGGGAAAGAGAAGCCAAGTCCAGTCTCCATGTTAGCTGTCTCCTGCATTTCTCCTTCTTAAACTCCACAATCTTTGTGCAAGTATATCTGGTTAGTGAGTTCTATTTTTGTTTCAAGGACATTATGTTATGCAGAACTGTTTAGTTAGTTATAATTGTCTCAGGGAACATGTTATGACTGTTAGATAGCTAGATATGCTGTCCTATGTATCGACAGCCATTTTGGACATGTGCTCAGAGTTAATGTAATGTTGTGGTACATAGTACATATTGTTCTATGCTTTCTGCTGTACATGCTATCTAATATGCTTTATACTTATACATGTTATTTGTATTCTTATAGTTTTACCAAACAATTGATCAATCAATTCACAATCCTGTTGACCAATAAACAAGTTAGACTACAGAAAACAGTCCTCTTATTTGGAAAACAGGAATGGTTTATGCTGAATGTCAGACTGCACACTGTGTGGATGTGAATGAAGACAGAACAAGAGGACTAAGGGGCTGTTGTCACTTCTGCCAACAGCTTATGTTAAGTTTCTTGAGAACAATCAGTCGGGCATACTGAAATCTGTCAGTGGCAGAAAGTTACTGTAGGATGTCCCCATACACATGAAATAATCTGTCCTGCTGTATTTAGTAGGTTGGACAGGACGGGTCACCAATGTTTGATCTGTGGGGTTTGTAGCCTCAGGACCCGTGCCGATGTTTGGAAAGGCAGGCACAGCAGCCTTTATTCAAATGAATTGCTCACTAGTAATTGTTATAACATACACTGATATGGTAATCACCCAATATGATTTTTCAGTTTGCCCAACACAATCCATTTTATGTGTAACCCCTGTTGACGAAGTATGCTGCTGCTAATGCCAAACAGGGATTCACAACAGCACTTCTTCCGCGCACTGGACTACAATTCCTAGCACAACTTGTTTCCCTTTGCAACCTAGGGGAGGAGGTGTTGCCAAGGAGAGACTGGATAGATTGGGCAGGGGCTTGGGAGAGGAGCTCACATAGAAAACGCCCCATCCCTGGCTCATGTTTGAACGGTATTTTTGTCTGAAATGCTGCAGTGTTTCAGATTAAAACATAGCTGTCTATAATCTGTTGGGATGATGACTTGCCTATCTTGTGCCATGCATACTCCTAGTAAACAATCATTAGAGTCTACATAGAAAATAATGAATACTTTGTAGTTCATAGCTTTAGATAAATAGAAATAAGGTCTTGATGTTTATTTCATTGGGATGTTACCTGTAGACACAGAGAAGAACAAGCATATTGGTACAACAGCACTTACGTCCACGCTGCAGAGTAAATCGTTAAAGCCCCACACATGATTGGAGGAGCAACAGAGAGCCTTCAGGACTCCCAACCATTCTGAGCTCAATATGGTACAGCAGGCCGTCAGCTCAGCACACAGGTTAGATATATCATTGATCCTACAGAAATAAGACATTGCATTAATGAGTGATGATAAATCATAAGAACAGGATGAAAAAATAACTAATCACAATGGGTGACAAAAATGAGAAGACTGATGTCCCAGGTTATTTATTAGCACAGCAAAACCATACTGAAAAATAGAAAAATGTGAACCCTGTGCCTGTCATCTTTATAGAACTATAAAAGCCTGTATTGTACCGAACAGAGCATATACAGTAGCTTTCTTTATCTTTGCTTCTTTTCAGGATTGCTGGCTGCCAAGTATTTGTTATATATATATATATATATATATATATACACCGTATATGCTATACCTAGAATAGAAGCTTTTCCTGGAACATATATTCATAATGTACAGTACACAATTAAGGCATTCACACTTTTGGTAAAACAGTCTATTGTTCGGGCAAGATGAATACTTAAAGGGGTTTTCTATATTGATAGCCTATCCTCAGGAAATTGCATCAAGGCAGAAACACTTTAACATGAATTTCAGAAGACCCTGCAGCACCAATGAGCATGGGACTAGGTGAATAAAATGGTTTCATGCTGGAAGATTTAATTGGGGTGAATTTATCATGAGGGTGATATTTTATGTCAGCTTTGCTTGGGTCTGTTTTGGTATACATAAAATTTTGCATGGTGTTTGTTACATTCAGTGCACCTTTATACCTGACAGGGGGTTAATTACTATCCAGAAATACACCTATATTAGATTAGCGGTGTAAAGGTTATTTATGCTGCAATCTGTGACTTTTCCTAGTCTAAAAAAGTGGGCATGGCGTGTGCGTGTAAGGGGACACCCTTAGTCTCCAAATGCTACCTCAGTTTCTGTACTCGATCTCCCATTGGGGTAAGTTTGTGAGGTTTTTTAAAATCTCAGTGATAAATCTGCAGTCAAACTAATTAACATATCTAACCACTTCCACTTTTCTCTTGGAGTAAGTGTAAAAATGAAAAAAGGTGCAAATGTTCTTCAAATAAGCCCAATAGGATGTAATACACTATTTTACGACTTTTTAAAACCAGAATTATGGAGCGTAGAGTATACTAACTTCCCTCTATTGTGTCCCACAGACTGATGACTGTCGGAGCAGACTAGTAGTAAGTATACCTGCATGTATGTGTTTGTATGTGTATCTGTTTCTTGGTGTGTATGTATACATAAGTGAGTATATGTTTCATAATAATCAGTTTTGGGGCTTTATTCATCTTTTTCTGTTGCAATTTTTGCCAAACCATGACAGAACTGTAGCATGTGATTTCAGTTTTTTTACAACAGACATTTTGGGGCAAATTTAAAGCGAACCTGTCACCTGCTTTTTACCTCTTAAGCTGTTAATTGTACCTTATAGATCATTGTAACCTTGTTTCCAAACAGGTGTTTTCCGTTTTTCTGGGGTTTATATTCCTGAAAAAATCACTTTATAATCTCCTGCTCTGCTGCGTCTGAAGTCACCAGACAAGTCAAGGAGGCAGACCCTCCTTGACTGCTGGATGCGACTCCCCCGCCCTAACCCCGCCTCTCATCCCTATGATTGACACTAGCTCTTCTGCCCGGGACCGCGCTGGTCTCGGCGGCGCATGCGCCGTCTGCCTTCATAGCAGCGCGATCCCCTTGCTAGATCGCGCTTGCGCACTTCTCTCCTCTCTAGCCGGGCCGCTGGTGAAATGCAGATCACTCAGCGTGAGGCTCGGTATCGCGCTGCTATGAAGGCAGACGGCGCATGCGCCGCCGAGACAAGCGCGGTCCCGGGCAGAAGAGCTAGTGTCAATCATAGGGATGAGAGGCGGGGTTAGGGCGGGGGAGTCGCATCCAGCAGTCAAGGAGGGTCTGCCTCCTTGACTTGTCTGGTGACTTCAGACGCAGCAGAGCAGGAGATTATAAAGTGATTTTTTCAGGAATATAAACCCCAGAAAAACGGAAAACACCTGTTTGGAAACAAGGTTACAATGATCTATAAGGTACAGTTAACAGCTTAAGAGGTAAAAAGCAGGTGACAGGTTCGCTTTAAAGGGGTTCTCACTATATCGCTAAGATATGCTCCTATTGTCTGATAGGTGCGGGTCCCACCTCTGGGACCCCCACCTACAACGAGAACAGAGTGGGGAAATGAATGGAGGGCGTACTACGCATAATCAGCTGCCCTCTATTCATTTTAATAGGGCCGCTGAAAATAGCCGAGTGCCCCATAGAAAAAAATAGGAGCAGGGGCCGCGAGCGCGGTGCGCTCCCTTTCACTTGTATGGGAGCAGCTGTGTGGTATGGTGCCTGCACTACATCCTGCCGCAAGACCCTCCAGCGTATCATGAGAGCAGCTGAGAAGATGGTCTGCACTTCTCTCCAATAGAATAGCACCCGCCTCACTTGAAAAGGCCTGGGCATGGCAAGTGATCTTACTCTACTAAACAGCTTCTTCAGTCTGCTGCCATCAGGGAGAAGACTTCGGAGTCTTCGGGCCAGAACCAGATTGAGGGACAGTTCCATCCTCCAGGCTGTCAGGATGCTGTTTCATACGAGTGAGTCCATTGCGGGAATCATGTTCTGTGCTGTGTCCGCAATTTTTTTTAGGCTGGTAGTACTTGACTAGAATATTTTGGTGGTAATTATTAGAGATGAGCGAATTACTTGAAAATTCGATTCGGCTGATTCGCCAAATTTCACAAAAAAATTTGCTTCGTGACGAATTACTTAGCCACGAAGCGAATTTTTTTAAAGTACCGGGTGCAATGACAGGGAACTGCAATAGCGCCACCCCCGTCATTGTACTCAACAGATGCCGCATTCATACATAATCGCGGTATCTGAGTGTACAAACAGTGAGAAATCAACATTAAAAAAACCAATTACATCAAACTTACCGCGTATATTTGCTCACGACGGGCCTGCCGCCGCCATCTTGCTTGAAAATTTCGGTGGAAATGACGTGCGGCACGAGATTTTGTCCGAGATCTTCAAGCAAGATGGAGGCTGGCGGCACTTCACGCGCAAATGGAGGCGGTAAGTTTGAATTTCAGGATTAATCAATTTGCTGACACAAAGCACAGGGAAATTCAGCTTCTAGGCGAATCGAATAGTTCCTGAGATTCGGATCGAATTTCACTTCGTAGGATTCAATTCACTCATCTCTAGTAATTATCGTCATTTTCAGTATACTGAGCTATAGATATGTAGTTTTTATAATCTTCATCATTCATTATGGTTTTTTAATTTGTCCGTGAAAAATGTTGGCTGTCCGTGATTTTGGGCTAAGTTGTCCAGAAAAAAGAAAAATTCTGTTTGGCAACCCTGACCACCTTTTGGACTTGCAGGAGCTGATGCCATTATGATGATTTATAAAGCTGTGTGCCTCTACATGACCTTACTTCTACAGAATCATACTAACTGCTTTATGTCACTGTGATCCTGTAGAAGTAAGGTCATGTAGAGGCACACAGCTTTATAAATCACGATGAAGCCGTGCGCTCCTGCAAGTCCAGAATGGAGGATCATGCTCACACACGGAGTGGGATTCCCGAAAGGACTCGCTCATGTGAAACAACCCTCACTCTTCTTCTGCCTTGCCCCTCCCCCCCCCCCCCTCCTTAATACCTGACTTTGCCATTTTGCCATCATCAAGAGCTGGTTATGTATCAAATATTTTAGCAGTTTATAAGCTCATCCAATTCGCACTATATATTTATACTTTTTATATTTTGACTAGTGTGTATCAGTCATAGATTTTATGCTTAGTGTTTATTAAATGTTTAATGTTTATGGCTACTCCATGGGTTTGAGAGTAATGACATTTCAATTCTCATCTCGGTATGTCTTGCACATATTGCAGCATTGACAATAAAGTGGACTTTGACTTGGCGGCATGAATTGTGGGTGGCTGTATATGTTGTGCTGGAGTGGTTATGAAGGTGATAGCAGTTAGTGTAGTGTATGTAGTTGGCAGTATTCATTGTACTTAGGGAAGGTGGTAGCATTATTTAGGCTACTTTCACACTAGTGTTTTTACTGGTTCCGGCAGGGTTCAGCACAAACGCTTCCTTTACTGATAATAAAACCGCCTGCATCCGTTATGAACGGATCCGGTTGTGTTATCTTTAACATACCCAAGACGGATCCGTCAAGAACTCCATTGAAAGTCAATGAATGACGGATCCTTTTTCTATTGTGGCAGATTGTGTCACAAGAGAAAATGGATCTGTCCCCATTGAATTGCATTGGGGTCATACCGGATCCATCTTGCTCCGCATCTCAGGACGGACAGCAAACTACATACAACATGTTGCAGTTTTCTCTCCGGTATGGGAATGGAATATATTTTGGAGTACTCCATTCTGTTCAGTTCAGTTTTGTCCCCACTGACAATGAATGGGGACAAAACGGCAGCGGTTTTTTTCCGGTATTGAGCCCCTATGACGGATCTCAATACCGGAAAAACTAAAATGCTAGTGTGAAGGTAGCCTTACACGGTATGTTGGTGATGCCATAAATTCTACTGTGCATGGATGGATTCATTATACGGTGTGTGGCAGTATTAATAGGTCACTAAACAGTTGCATCAATTTACCTTTACATAGTTACATTATATGGGTTGTCCAAGATAACAATATTGATGACCTGTCCCTAGAATAGGCCCCCATTATGAGATTGGTTGGGGTCTCGATCACAGCATCTCCACCAATCCAGTGTCTGGAGAGGCTCGGCTATCCAGGAACGTCATATTCTCATTAATCGTTACACAGTAGTGATAAATTCCCTTATAAAGGCGACTGTACACAGAGCTTACCTTTCTGTATCTTGGTGCCCCATACAAACATTCATGAGGACATTACATACAAAACTGTAGCGATTTGCTGCATTTTCACTGAGAATCTTTCCCAGCATCATATGGTTAATATTGTGAACAGAAGGGTCCTCTATAAAGTCTGCCATGAAGTCTGGATCCCACAACACATTAGAGTTGGAAGGCTGTACGCTGCTGTATATTGTCTGCTTTACCTTTGAACAAGCACTACTGGAGAGGAGGAAACAATGGAGACAGAAGGTTATTTCTAATCAGTTGAGATTTAGAGAGGAACTTGAGCTGTTTACAGAAGCAATACCATTGTGTCAAGGTGATCTCTAAACCTGGCATTAGGCAGCGACCATTACTGGCAGCTCTCAGTGGAGATACAAATATGTAATGAAGATAATGGCTGGCTGAAATCGCATTAATAGATTGATTTTAATTAATGGTACATATTTCTATGAACCTAAAACAGCAACAAGCTGTGGGTACTCGAAGTGAAAAACCATAGAGCGGCTCCCCGGGACAGAGGACCGAAGTGTAGGTTTAGTTTTATTTTCACATGGCAACCAGCGCCCCGTAATCTAATCCACTATTGGAAAAGGCGATGGCCTCTCTGGTGGCCGGGACCGTGGGAGTGCGCATAGGACACTGTTTTTTCCTATAGTGTTCAACAATGACCACAGCTGCTGCATTGCAGGGTGGTCATGACCATGGAAATGAGAATTGTATAGTGTGATAGAAAAACGAATCAAGCAAGCAAAGGAAGCGCCCCCTGAGGAAGCTCGGTGAAACGCGTGTTGGGTTGCGGGTCATCTCCTTCTCGTTCCCGTGTTGTCACTCCGGTATTAGGATCCAGCACTATTTGTCGGTATGTAACATGCAGGTGTAGGTACATATAGGCACAGCATTGGATTGGCGGCATTTTGCTGGATATTCTATACTGCTATTTACAATTTGTGAGGAAGTGACAACATTTGTAGTTCTGGCTTATTTAATGCACACGCTACATAAGTCTTGTGAGTCTGTATGGTGAGAGTGTACAACTATCTCCAAGTGTTTATTTTGTATATGCCAGCCGGTTTGGGGCAGGGGGAGGTTGAGAGACCCTTTTTATTCCTGCCATTGCACTTTATCTGCTATGCTGCTAATATTTATTAAATGTGACAATTATGTGGTAAAATAAAGAATGTTATTATTACATTATATGTGTGGTTTGGCTATTTTTTAGCTACGTTTTTGGTTGACTTTGGAAATTAGCAGAGGAAAATGGTGTCAAAGACACCCTCAGAGCACAAGACTAGATGCTCAAGGATATCCCACTGATCAATCATATGTCATTCTGATAGGAACCAGACTGAATTCAGAGAGTATAGCACAGCAGCAATAGTGAAACATACAAATCACACTGATAGTGTACCTGTAATCTGCTGGAGCCAAGAACAAGAGAATTTCTGTTTGAAATGCTATAAGTTTATTCAAGTAAGCAAGGTACTACGTCTGGACTCTACTTCCTACTTCTACCAACTCTAACTTCTTTATTGCTGCGGAGCCTAACCCAGGAGAGCGACAGTGTCCAGGTAGGAGCACCTTGACACAGTAAGCACAGCCGCTACAACACTCGACATCCTAACACTGCGACACGATCGCCCTGGGGGAGGGGGTGGCATGCCACATATACCCTAAATTGGTTCACAAACTCCAAGCTGACTTGGACACTCAGTGTTTGGGCATTAACTTGGCAAATGAAGTCCAGTGTGGATAAATGTAAAGTTATGTATGTGGATAGTATTAATCCATGTGCATCATATGTCCTATGTCTCCCAGTAACACTAGGGAGTCACTTGTAGAGAAGGATTTGGGTGTCCTTGTAGATCATAGATTAAATAACAGCATATAATGTCCTGCTTATAGGACTAGCAGAATACGGTCATGTATTATAGGAGGCCAGATAAGGATATAATATTGTCATTTTATAAAGCAATAAAGCAGCCTCATCTGAAATATACAGTTTAGGGGATGGTCTTAGTTAAGAGGAAAGGTTAAAATAATTAAATTAATTTAGCCTTGAAGAGAGGTGTCTATAAGGGGGAAATAATTAACCCATATAACTATATAAATGGTCCATACTAAAATATGATGAAAAGCTGTACAATGTTAAAACTCCTCTACAGACAAGAGGGAACTGCCTCCGTCTCGAAAAAAGGAAGTTTAGTCTCCAGAGGCGACAAGGCTTCTATACCATAAGTGCTGTGAATCTGTGAAATAATCTACCTCAGGATGTGGTCACAGCAGGAACAGTTGATGGATGTAAAAATGGTTTAGAAGCTTTCTTAGACCACCATATTAAGACTTATGTAAATGTGGAGAATTCTCATTTCCCGCTTTCATTCTCTTCATCCACATCCCCTCCCATCTCTTGGTTGAGCTTGATGGACATATGCCTTTTTTGAACTGTACTATGTAACCTGTTTTATTTGGCACTGTCCATGCATTTCCAGGTTCCTTGGCATTTGTCCATTACTTTTAGTTGGGATTTACAGTTGATTACACATCGCTCTGAAGAATTATAAATAACCATCTACTTGTATAAATACGTAATTGGATGTAGCTTTCAGGACCGCTGTATCCAAGCAAAACAGATTGAATTGGTGGAATAGCAAAGCCCCAAAAATGCAGTAGTGTTTGAGGAGAAGAGGGTGGGGGCCTCATCATGGTGGTTACTGGCTATGGTTTCAAACTATGGCTTGCCAAGTACAGAAAAAATGTTAAATTGTCAGTCCCCTGAACTGGAATGAAATGTGGATTCCTGACCAGAGATGCACAACATAGATCTACAAAGGAAGGCTACACAAGGGTAAAGTTTCATCATATTTTAATCTCTATTTGCTGTGCAAAATTTGAGGAATCTTGTGGCTAATGTTTTCTTAAGTTTGATTTTGTTGACTGTGGTGTTGATGATATTATATGTAAGTGTCAGTGTCTCCATTTACCTGAATAAATCTCCAAATTTAATCCTTAAATGACTACATGATACATAGAGGTCATACAAATATGCCAGAATGCAGCGTTCTGAAGAGGAGCATTCTGATGGATTGACAACATGCTTGACCACACCACACAATCTGCAAAGAGAAAACAGTTAACAGTTGCAATATTTTAGTAAAATACAGAGTTATTCACACAGTTACAATACTCACAATCCAATAACTTTGTAGCTAGACTGCATATTTCTATTCCCTTATTTTTTGTTTATTTTGTAGTCAAACAATCACATGTAAATCCTGTATTTCTATAGCATCTTCACAAAGTACATTTCCTTTTCTATTACTGTACTTGCAATATTTCAGTGGCAAAAACATATCGAATATGGCTCTTTCCTTGTTGAGTACATTTTTGTTTAGAAAAACAAGTAAGTGCATACCATTTATACTGCTATAACTGCTGTATATAGGTACAATAAGAGGGGAAGTTGGCATCTACTGTAAGGGCATAAAGTATACATTCATACTCTAAAAACATACTGGAATTTTTAGAACATCAGTTCGGCCGAACACCGCGTGTGCTCGAGTCAGTGTATTTAAATCTAATTTATCCTTTATGTCGATGCAGAAGATCGCTGTACAGTGGGGGAATCCCCCAGTGTAAGTCCGCGGCTTAGGAGTCTCTGCTCTGACTCCGTACATAGCTATGTCCATATATGGAGTTAGTGCTTGGGAAAACCGAATGTATTTAAATCTAATTTAGGCTGTATTTCAGAAAAGTTTCTGCTGGGATTTGAACTCACGACCTTTTGCACTAGAGATAAGCATCTTAACCACTGGGCCATACAACCCAATGATAAAACATGCTAGAAAAACCTCATAGTAGTTTCTAAATCAGTAAGTATTCCTTCTGTATAGGAATACTTACTATTTTAGAAACTACTATGAGGTTTTTTACAGCACAGTTTATCATTGGGTTGTATAGCCCAGTGGTTAAGATTCTTGCCTCTAATACAAAAGGTTGTGAGTTCAAATCCTGGCAGATACATTTCAGAAATAAAAAGAATAAGGAGAAAGAGAAAGAAAAAATAAAAAAAAATAAAAAATATATATAAAAAAAATATATATATATATATATATATTAGAAAGTACACATTACGTTGTGCCATACATTTTTTACAATGGACATAGATATATATGGAGTCAGAGCAGGGACTCCTAAGCCCGAGTCCCCACACCCTCTTCTCTTCAAAGCAGGGGGTGCCTGGTTTAATGCTGGGGGTTCTCCCATTGACTTCCATTGTGCTCGGGTGCTCTGTAGAGCATCCCAGCATAGGGAAGTGTTCTAGAAGTGTTCTACCAGAGCACCCGAGCACTCTGGTGCTCGATCAATACTAGAAATAAGGCTTCTGGCAGAACAGACAGGTATCTATTTTAGTTGTTGTGGTAAAGAGCAGGTTAAGGGGACAAAAGTTGCAGTTGGTTGCCCCTGGTGCCTGAGAGGTCACCTCTTTAATTGGCATTTGATGGTTGAAGGACTTTGGTAGACTTATACTTCAATCTGTATTTGGTCCACAATGCTGTACATATATATATTACCTCTACTTTATTTATACGGTTCCTTCGTGCAAACAGCATGCAAACAGAAAAAGTAAAAAAAAAAAAAACTTACATCAGGCATGCTCAACCTGCGGCCCTCCCGCTGTTGCAAAACTACAACTCCCACCATTTATCCCATTTCCGTTATGCAGGGGAGGACTCTATAACGGAATCCATAACTCAATTCACCTTTTACAAACAAACGAAGTGTGAACGAATTTCTAAATATGAAATTCGCTCATCTCTAATGTTCATGTTCACATTGGAGGAAGCCTAGGTTATCATACATTCATTTTTTTCAAATCCTGTACCCTCAGCTGGCAATCCTCATCAAGAGCACAATCCAAAGCATGCTGCACTCATTATATCAAATGTTTTGAGGGCCACGTCCCCTTTGTCCAGAGTACCGGACATTAATGATGTAAAGTTTTGTATTTGAATACTGTTTGCACAATGGAACCTCATAAATAAGGTGGAGGTGATATATATATTTAATGCATTATGGACTGAATACAGATTAAATTGTGATTGTGCTGAGGAGCCATGGATCTCAGTGCTGTGTTCTGTATTGTGAACCACCAGAATACTGACTGTGATTGGGGGGATTTTGGTTCACAGATATTGCATGGAGCCTACCGGTACTGGTATGAGCCCTGCTAAATAATGTTTGGGTATTGATGTGAATGGCAATTTATACTGTGTGCACAGCTCTGGCTCGCATTCTACATTCAATGAGTACTACTGCATGTGTCGACAAACAACAGTTGATTCCTCTTGCTTTGGAAAGTTCTGCAGCCTAATATTTTTAGTACAGTAAAAAAAAAACTGAATACATGTGCAAAGCTGGTAGGCATATGGCAAAAAGTCTTTTGGCACAAGTGTCTCATAGTAGTCTAGGGATAATGTTTTTTTTTTTTTTTGGATACTGCAATCTATTTGAAGAATGGGTGCAAATTCTACCTTAAGCCTCATTCACACATTCGTGAAGGATCTGTGTGCGGTAAGTTTGTCGGTTTTTTGCTGTCCATGTGTCAGCCGTGTTTCACGGACACTGTGCAGCTGAAAAATTATTTTCAAAGCATCTCTTCCTAATGATCTGTGAAACACGGATGGCATTCGTGTTGCATCCATGTTTTTCGTGGACCCATAGACTGTAATGGGCGTGATCGATCCATGAACACGGACAAAATAGACCATACTTCTGATCGTGCTAAAACATGGATGTGTGAATGCACACATTAAAATGAATGTGCTTTCTGTGGGGAACACATACAGCATATGTATGTGGAACACTGACATGAGAATGAGGCCGTATTCTGTTGCTATTTTTAAGTGGATCTGTCACCAGATTTAAAATTACAAACTGCATACATTATTAAATCAGTCTAATTATAATCCTTACAGAATTTTTTTCTGCTTGACGTTAAAATGTTTCCATCCAGCTAGAGACTGAGAGAGCTCTTGAGTCCAGTGTATTCACACGCTGAACTCAATCTCTGCCTACCTAGAGCCTACTTGGCAAATTCCTTCAGTGTATCTCTTCCCTGCTGCTGCTGCTGAAATCTTACACTGCTCATTAAAAGCTGTGCTTTTCGTCATTCTGCAGGAAAAATGATTCCATCTTTCAGTAGCAGTTTCTGTGTGGAATTACAGTGTCAACTCCTTTTGCAGGTTTTTTATTATTTTACTACAGAACCAGGGAAACTGCAGTTTATACTAAGCAGAGCGGGATGAAGCAGGGGAGTAGATCCACTGAAAGGAGCTGGTTAACTAGTCTATGTGGGCAGAGATTGAGTTTAGCTCTTCAACTCCAAACTCATAAGCTCCCCCAGTACACCAGTTACATTTTTTATGTGAAATCTGTTGACATACTTTATTTAACCACTTCTAGAACAGGCTATTTACTCCCTTCCTGACCAAGCCTAATATTGCGGCACATTTTATGTCATGTTCATGGTAAATTTGAATCAATATGTTTTACTTTTATTTATAAAGAAAATCCAAAATTTTCCCAAAATTTGGAAAAATTTGCTACTTTCTAAATTTGAATATTTCTGCTTTTAAAACAATAGTAATACCTCATAAAATACGTATTAATTAACATTCACCATATGTCTATTTTATGTTGGCAACACTTTGGTAATGTTATTTTTTTAGTACGTTAGAAGGTTTAGGATTTTAGAAGCAATTTTTGAAATTTTCAAGAAAATTTCCAAAATCTACTTTTTTAGGACCAATTAAGTTCTGAAGTCACTTTGAGGAGCTTACATAATAGAAAACACCCATAAACTAGCCCATTTTAGAAACTACACCCCTGAAACTATTCAAAACTGATTTTAGAAATGTTGTTAATTCTCTGAGTTATGCAAGATAAAATATAGCTTGTGAAACCACACTGGGCTTCTGCCTTGTTCTGAAGGTGACCACTATGATTTAACAGTGTCACGGTGATGCTACTACACCTCACCTCCACAGAAGAGCTGTGGTTGTTGCCCTAATGATAGAGCACATTCCATTTTTCAAGTTGATCATGTTTCTCTCAGCAGGATAAACCCTATTCAACCAGACATACTACCTGGTAGGATTGTTCATGCTGATTAAAACTATACCTTTCTTTTGTCTGTATGTTAAACAGCTGCAGAGATATCTGTCTTTTTATTCATATGAAAATTAATACGTTGGAGCAACAAGGGGGTGGGGCTGAATCATTGGAGCACTGGTTTTGGAAACACCCCTGTGCTCTGCACACTTCCCCTCTTGATTAACAGGGCTTGATATCAGCATGCTGAGGGCAGAGCTGTGTTCTATACTTGTGTCGTAGCACGTACATATCATATACACTACTTGCTATAGTCTTACCATGTTCAGAATAGAGGTTTTCTATACTTAGAAAGCTAATACATATTTCTGGTTTATTCACAGGCACAATATATTATTATAAAGACACCAGTAATATGTATTAGCTTTTTAAGTATAGAAAACCACTCTTCTCAAAATGAGTGCTAGGTCACAGCTCAAAGACACAGCTCTGCCCTCAGCATGCTGATGTCTAGACCTGTCAGCCAAGGGGAGGAGAAGTGTACAGAGCACAGGGATGTTACAAAAGCAGTGCTCAAAGGATTCTGCCTCACCCTCTGGTGCTCTACAGTGCTTATTTGCATATCAATAAAAAGACAATATCTTTGCAGCTGTTTAACATTCAGACAAACAAAAGGTATAATTTTAATCAGCATTATCAACCCTACCAGGTATAATGCCTAGTTTAATAATGTTGATCATGCTGACAGAGGCAATTCAAGGGAAGTTGAAAGGCATATGGCCATATATGACTTTATTTCCTTTGAGGCTGTAATAGGACTTCTGTGGAGGTGCATAAGTAAAAAGACTCAGACCACAAGAAAATCACAGCATATTCTATCAAATGCCATTTCTCCACAGTTAACGTTTCTAAGAGAGAATATTTTCATGCATACGGCACTCCATTTAGCCTGTATGGCAGCATAAGACGGTCTAAAGTCTTTGTGCCTAGGGTTGTGTGTAGTGTTGAGCAAATTGAAGCATCCGAAGTGGAATTTGATTTGAAGTTTAGGAAAAATTAGATTCACCACAAATCTGAATTTCCTCGCGCTTCATCGTAACAAATCAATATTTCCAAAAATGGTGGCTGAATATAAAAAAAAAATTATACTCACCTCATCCACTTGATCACCACGTAATCACGCTGGCTGCTGATGACATCACCACCCGCAGCCAGCATAATCACATGGTGACATCTTCACGGTCGCCGCAGGCCCTTTGGCAGGTTTTCTCCAATCAAGCCTCTCTGAGATCAAGTGGATGAGGTGAGTATAATTTTTTTTTTTTAACCCTGGATTAACCCCCTAAGCAACTGAATGTTGCACAGATTCCGCGATCAAAATTGAACATGGCATCTGAGGGGTTAAGTAATGGGGCCCGGTGTGATCAACGCTTATACAATGAAAAGGGCTCCGTGATGAAGTAATTCGTAACAAATCAAATTTCTTGAAGAAATTCGCTAAGCTGTCGAATAGAATTTTTCAAAACTTCGCTCATCTCTACTTGTGTTTATGAATCCTAAAATTAATTACTTTAGTAATAATCTTAATGAACAAATTACAAACCCTTCAAAAACTTGTGCTGTTTGCTCAGGATTTAAAATTAGACATGCATGATACCGCCTGAGCACGGCCACAATGTACAGACAGAGGCGAGTTGTGTAACTTCCTGCCAGGCTTGATGATTTCAACAGTAACTCTGCTTCCACCATGCTCAGTTCATTTAGGAGCTGCAAGACATGAGATGAGTTGGTTAATTGCATATCATAGCAAACAGCCAGATGTTTAACTTTATTCTTTGGTTCCTTACATTTTTAGGTACTTTTGCCAGTTTGCACTTCCTCAAATCACACAAAACATTCATGTTTGAACCAAGAATTTGCTTACCCAAACCAAAAATATCTCATATGAATGAAAGAAAAGTCCATGTAAGCAGTTTCAGAAGTGCCAAGTGCTTCATTGTAATACAGTGCACAAACCATTATGCTAATAATAGGGGTCATGTCCTGTTTTTGTACCACACTTTTATTAATATCGATGTTAATAAATATGTAGTATATACTAAGGCCGTTATTGAGTTTGGCATAGAGCAACTACAGTGATCCCTTAAGATACAATGGCCTCAGGATACAATATTTTCAACATATAATGGTCTCTTCTGGGCCATCGTAAGTTGAAACTAGACTCAACATACTATGTCTCAGACTCAGATCCAACCAATCAAGGCCACTTTTCTGGTAAAATAGCTGTATTAGTTGCTAGTTATCAGCTGTTCCTGACAGGTATATGTAAGATCTGCCTTAGTTATCTGCTTATTTTTCTTAAATCTTCATGTTCTCCTATCTTGGATGACATTTTGGGGCTTTGGAACCGATTACTCAACTTACAATGGTTTCAACATACAATGGTCGTCCTGGAACCAAATAATATTGTAACTTGAGGGATAACTGTACTTAGTTAAGTGATTAAAAAAAATGTTTTTTGTACAAGCTCACCATCATACCCTCCCATATTTAATTACTATGGGAGAAGCCTCAGCTGTTCTCCTGGGCCAATCTTTTGAGGGTCGCTCATCACTAGATGATGAGTAGGAATAGAGGAATGTGGCATCCTCTTTTACCTCACTGGCCATATCAGTATTAGAGGAAATTCTGGCATATGCCTCCTCAGCTACCGTTGTGTTCAAAATTATTCAACCCCCACTGAAATTGAGTGTTTTGGCCAGTTTGACATTGATTTTGATCATTTCAGTCATCTTGTTTACAATTAAATCAAATAGGCACTTGTAAGTCAGACAAATATAACATAACATTTATAATGAAATAACCACAAATGTCTTTTCTGTGCTCACATCATTATCAGTTTTATTCAACCCCCAAGTGACATTCAATCTTAGTACTTAGTACAACATCCTTTTCCAGTTATAAAAGCTTTTAAATGTGAAGCATAGCTTGACACAAGTGTCTTGCAGCAATCTATGGGTATCTTTGCCCATTCTTCATGGGCAAAAGCCTCCAGTTCAGTCACATTCTTAGGCTTGCGCGCTGCAACTGCTTTCTTTAAGTCCCACCAGAGGTTCTCAATTGGATTTAAGTCTGGTGACTGCGATGGCCACTTCAAAATGTTCCAGCCTTTAATCTGCAACCATGCTCTAGTGGACTTGGAGGTATGCTTGGGATCATTGTCCTGTTGAAAGGTCCAACGTCTCCCAAGCCTCAGGTTTGTGACGGACTGCATCACATTTTCATCCAATATCTCCTGGTACTGAAGAGAATTCATGGTACCTTGCACACGCTGAAGCTTCCCTGTACCTATAGAAGCAAAACAGCCCCAAAGCATGATTGACCCCACGCCATGCTTCACAGTAGGCAAGGTGTTCTTTTCTTCATAGGCCTTGTTCTTCCTCCTCCAAACATAGCGTTGATCCATGGGCCCAAACAGTTCTAATTTTGTTTCATCAGTCCACAGAACACTATCCCAAAACTTTTGTGGTTTGTCCACATGACTTTTGGCATACTGCAGTCGACTCTTCTTATTCTTTGGAGACAGCAAGGGGGTGCGCCTGGGAGTTCTGGCATGGAGGCCTTCATTACGCAGTGTGCGCCTTATTGTCTGAGCTGAAACTTCAGTACCCACATCTGACAAATCTTTTTTCAGGTCCTCAGCAGTCACACGGGGACTTTTCTCCACTTTGCGCTTCAGGTAGCGCACAGCAGTCGAAGTCAGCATCTTCTTTCTGCCACGACCAGGTAGCGTTTCAACAGTGCCCTTTGCCTTGAATTTGCGAATGATGCTTCCTATGGTGTCTCTTGGTATGTTTAACATCTTTGCAATCTTCTTATAGACATTGCCCTTCCTGTGAAGAGAAATCACCTCTTCTCTTGTCTTCCTGGACCATTCTCTTGACTTCACCATGTTTGTAAACACACCAGTAAATGTCTAGAAGGAGCTGAGTATCACAGTCATTTTAAATCTGCCTAATTGGTGCTTATTCTGCTTGATTGCTGCTCCTTGACATCCACAGGTGTTTTCAATACCTGATCGAAAACACTTGAATGAACCTCTGTTCTTAAGAGTGGTAGTCTTTAAGGGGTTGAATAATTGTGTCAATGAAGAAATCACAAAAAAAACCATTTAATACTGTATTACAAAAACAATTGATGTCATTTTAGTTGCATTTGGTTCTTTAAAAAGTCCTTGTGAGATTTAATTCTGAACACAATTACAAATGTACACTAAATTCCCTAAAACCCTTTACAGCATTGGGAGTTGAATAATTTTGAACACAACTGTAAATACCTTATTTGCGATGAACGCAGATGTGAGTTTTTTCCTACACCGAAAAAAAAAACTGCATTGAAAACTGAGCAGATATGATCAGTAAAATGTATGGTACAAAAAAAAATACTAGCTAATACTAGCAATTCCTTACAATCCCATTTAGTGCATTCAGCCACTCCACTAGCGCTCCCAGTGACATCACATGACTCTAAGCACTCTCACATGATCGCAGTCACACTAACAGGAAGCAGGAAGCACGTGGCACGCAGGTAGAAAGCATATCGGCGGCACCTCTGCCACGTGACTTCCGCACGCCGCTCCTGAATCCCACCAGACCGCGCTGCTTAATAAGTCACACACACAGCTCTCCTGCCCACAGTCAATTCTAGGTAAGGGGAGATTTCCAGACCATACCTCGGCCTCTTCTGATTCACAGGGGCACTGATTATGACATCCATTCCTGAACATGTAGGTATGGAGGCACCGCTCAGCCCTCACACCTACCCATATTACCCACAATATAATATGTACACTTGGGGGCACAATATAATCCTTTTGCCTGCAAATAATAACAGACACATACTTACCCTATATTCCCTAACCTGAGTTCCCCTTTTCCCTCTGGAATATCATTGATTTCAACACTTTGGAAACTATATTGTAATAAACCAGGTGTTAGGCCAGCCACAGTAACAGTTACCTTATATACCTATAAAGATTCATTACACATTGTATACTCCATGCTATATACTATTTGTTTTATGTGGATTGAGTTTGCCAGCTGCATTGGAGGCCTCTGGTGTTCTTTCTAAATTCCCCCTTGCTTCCCCCCCCCCCCCCTGTTCCATTTTTTCCATGGTTTTAAATCATACTGCTAAATATACCAGCACATAATCTCTACAGTACATGATTCACATGATATACATTTTTCAATACGAGACTACGTGATTAAATATGAATTACTTCATTGCAGATATTGTACCGCTGAGAAAGGCCAATAAGTAGTGATGAGTAGTGTTGAGCGTGAATATTCAAATAGCGAATTTTTATTGTGAATATACCGCTATATATTCGCAATTTCGAATATTCGTTTTTGTGTTTTTTTTGTTAGATGTTAATCCTTGCTCATCTGGTTGTCTTCTCACTTCCCAAAAGCTGTTCTTACCTGTCTGGAGGATTCCTGGCTCCATGCCCGCTCCAGTCAATGCCCGTTGCCGCTTCTGCCGACTCCCTGTCTGCATGGGAACGCTTCCATGCTAAAATGTACTGTCGGATGTGAGGATCCTGATCTCACAAATTTGACTAAGTTGTAATCGCAATGCGATTAATATAACCTGAATTATTCGCATTGCGATATTCGTTATATTCTAGCAATACAACCATTAGGAACCCAGCTTTAAGTTGAATTCGCAATGCGAGCAATACACGTTATATTAATCGCATTGCGAATTCAATTTAGAGCTCAGTTGCTAATGGTTGTTGCTAGAATATAACGAAGATTGAGAATATAGTGCTATATTCGTGTATTCGTCGTCTTTGTTATATTCTAGCAATACAACCATTATGAACTTAGCTCTAAGATCAATTCGCAATGCGAGTATATGTTCGCTTTGCGAATGAAACTTTGAGCTGAGTTGCTAATGGTTCTTGCTAGAATATAACGAAGATTGATAATATAGTGCTACATTCGTGTATTCGTGATATTCGTCGTCTTCGTTATATTCTAGCAATACAACCATTAGGAACTTAGCTCAAAGATCAAGTCGCAATGCGAGTATATGTTCGCTTCGTGAATGAAACTTTGAGCTGAGATCCTAATGGTCGTTGCTAGAATATAACGAAGCTTGAGAATATAGTGCTATATTCGTGATATTCGTTATATTCTAGCAATACAGCCATTAGGAACTCAGCTCTCAGTTGAATTCGCAATGCGAGTAATACAGGTTATATTAATCGCATGGCGAATTGAACTTAGAGCTGAGTTCCTAATGGTTGTATTGCCAGAATATAACGAAGATTGAGAATACAGTGCTATATTCGTGATATTCGTTATCTTTATATGTCAATTATAGCAATACAAGTTAGTTACAACCATTAGGAGCTCAGCTCTAAGTTTAATTCGCGATGTGAATATAAATCCGTGCAACATTCGCAATATATAGAATAATGATGAATATTCGATTTCAACGAATATATGATGAATATCCAATCGAATATTCACGAAATATCGCAAAATCGAATATGGCACCCCCCGCTCATCACTAGATGATTAGTAAGCATGCTAGGTCGAATATCTGTTCAGCTTGAGCATAGCTATGCTCGGCACATGGCGGTACTCGACTGATTACCGCATGTGCTCAAGCGCAATGCTTGAGTATCCGCCCTGCACGTTTTGTGGGTTTTAAGCAGCTAATAAAGGTGCAGGTAAGTACTGCCCTCACTGTAATGCCAGTAGCCATGTTGGATGCTATGTAGCACCCGATGACGCAAGTTCGACTCAGATGTAGACAGGGAGAGCAGAGCGTAGGAAGGGAAAGACAGTGTAGGGAGTGATATTATTCAGAGAAAGCTTTTCCAAGACCCAAAAGTCCTTTTAAGGACTACTGTGTGTATGTGTTTTAGAGCAACAATCTATTCAGCTGCTGCAGTCTCAGGAACAGTTCTTCGGAAGGAACAGGGAGAGACATTTCCTGTTTTTACTACCAAAAGCTTTTCAAAGACCCCAAAGTCCTTTTAGGAACTACTGTGTGTGTTTGACAGCAGCAAGATATTTTTATTTTATACCTATTAGTAATATATACTGTACATCATCCGGAGACTGTGTCTTTAATAATCTGGGCCACATCCAGTGTCCATAATCTGTGGTGTTCTGTAACCAATAGTGTAGAACATCTGCAAACAGTTTCTGTATTACAAATTCCAATAATCTGGGCCACATCTAGTGTCCATAAATAATCTGTGGTGTTCTGTAACCAATAGTGTAGAACATCTGCAAACAGTATCTGTATTACAAATTCCAATAATCTGGGCCTAATATAGTGTCCATATCTGTGGGTTTCTGTGACATATACTGTCCTGCACCCGAAAACTGTGTTTTTAGCGGACAGTAAAACAATCTGCGCCACATCTAGTGACAAAACCATTAATATGAAGAAGGCGAGCACTAAGGGACAGGAAAGTGCGAGTGATGCTGCACGCAGAGGCTGTGGCCCTAGACGCAATTAAACTGTGCCTGCTGCCAGCGCACCAGGAAAAAAAAACATCCATACCCAGCTTCATGTCCAATTTAGCTGTGCGGCGCAGGACAAAACTGTCCAAGTTGGACCAGTGCGAACAGTTGGTCGGTTAGATTACTGAAGATAATGCATTAGCTCACTTGCAGGCACTCGCATATAATTTTTTAGAGCATCAGGTCACCTGCAGGCACTTGCATATAATGTTTTAGAGTGTCAGCTCACCTGCAGGCACTCGCATATAATGTTTTAGAGCGTCAGCTGAACAGCATGCGCTTGCATATAATGTTTTAGAGCGTCAGCTCACCAGCAGGCACTAGCATATAATGTTTTTAAAAGTCAGCTCACCAGCAGGCCCTCGCCTCTAATGTTTTAGAGGGTCAGCTCAGCAGTAGGCCCTCGTCCCTAATGTTTTAGAGCGTCACCAGCAGGCCCTTGCTCTAAATGTTTTTGAGGGTCAATAGGAGGCCACCAATCATAATTTTTCAAGAGTGTGTATGATGCCCTCCTTTATGTGTAATAAAGGGTGTATTGGAGTGCCAGTTCCTTGTAATTTTTGGCAGCCCTTTCACTTACTGCATAGACTTTATAAGTGTAGGAGTCCCACTACCTGAACAATTGTACCACAATGTGAATGAGGCCCTACTTTATTTAATATACTTGCTTGTAATTTTTGGCAGCACTTGCACTTTATAAACAATTGAATATACAACAAAGAATATTTCCTAACAATTTTTAATGTGAAATTGTTTTTTTGGGGGGGTTTTGTGCGTATTTTTGTCAGCATGTAAAAGTGGCATACAACTCGGACAACATGGTTCCCAGCAGCGACCTGGGAGTCCAAGATGCATCCAGATATCTTCCCCATGCTGTTCCCGATTCATTTTGGTGGTGTTTCTGTCACTTTCTGACCTTTTCCAATGGACCAGGCACCCTCCCCTCTTCAGAACAGGGGGTGCCTGGTTGTCTCCCATTGACTTCCATTATACTCGGGTGCTCAGCTGAGCACACGAATATAGCAATGTGTTCGAGCTGAACGGCTGAACACCCGAATACTTTGGTGCTCGATCATCACTACTAATAAGGCCTTTTTTGACACTTATACATGCCAAAAAAGGCTTTAGAACATATAACTGCACCTCACAAGTGCTAATAAGACATAGAAATATTTCCTAGTAATACACCAGACTAGATCATCCATGGTGCCACACCTAAACTTTGTCAAAAGAGACCTGTTTCTTCTGGCTACCTGCTTCATCTACTATTCTGATGCTGCCACCCGCCTGATACCACACCTGCTGCCAGGTGCTCCTACTGCCACCCACCATCTTCAGCTAGTACTGGCATTAACCCTCACCTCCCCACTCTGTCACTGGCCCACTCTGTGGTCTTCTCATGCAGCTGCCACCTCACCACTCTGTGGTCTCCTCATGCTGCTGTTACCTCAAAACTCTGTCTCTGGGCCACTCTGTGGTCTCCTCAAGCTACTTCCACCTCACCATTATGTCACTGGGCCCATCTGTGGTCTCCTCATGCTGCTGCCACCTTACCACTATGTCACTGGGCCACTCTGTGATATCCTCATGCTGCTGCCACCTCCCCACTCTGTCACTGGGCTACTCTGTGGTCTCCTCATGCTGCTGCCACCTCAACACTGTGTCATTGGGCTACTCTGTGGACTTCTCAAGCTGTTCTTCCTTCCTTCCCACTCCATGACTGGGCCACTATTTAGCCTTTTTGGCCTGGTTGACATCACCATTTATTTGACCCCTCTTCTGATCTGTCAGAAGGAAGGAAAAATGAGACACACAATGGATCCTGTCTATGTAGCAGCTGTAAGGCCTGTATGACATGGTCCCTAGTTTGCATCAGATTTGGCTTGTGATTTGGTAGCCAAAAACAGGAGTGGGTACAAAATACAGAAGACATGCAAATATTCCACTCACGTGTAATCTCTGTTTTGGATCCACTCCTGTTTTTTTTTTTTTGGCTTTAGCAATACTGATCGATTGCTGACCGAGTGAAGGCGGATGCTCAACAGACAGGATCCGTTTTTTTTGGGTTATTGTTCTGACGAATCAGTGGAAGGGCAAAATAATCAGTGACATCAACACAAACTTACTGCTGACACCCTCTCCACTCTGTCAGGGGGGCTCTACTTGTCTAAGCATTTAATAGAACAGGTTCTGTAAAAATCTATGTGAAATCAGCTGACGACGGTGTAAAAGGAGTGCGCTCTTTCACGCTATAGAAGGATCTTGTGCCTCTGCATGGTTATTTATACCTGACGCTAAATTTGACCTGTAAGGGTGAGTTCACACTTGATTTATTTGGTCAGTTTTGGCCCCATAACTGCCCAAATAAGTGAAGTGTGCAGTGATTCTAAGAGTGACACCTGTCATCTGCGTGAGTCAAACTGACTCACAGTATTGCTTCACTACCACAGCAGACTCCCTATGCGTGTTTCTGCAAGGCACAGTGTTCTACACCACTATACAGGCTCTCTGCAGCCAGGAAATAGCTGTTTTTAAACGCAATTCACCACAAAAAAATTCAGATCCAATCAAATATTTTTGGAATATTCAACGAACTGACCAAATCGAATTTTTCAATAATTCGCTCATCTCTAGTTATCACACCTTTTGTAACTGTATAGGAAACCTCATTAGACTATACTTTCCTTTACCGGGGGCCACCACAAAAGAAGGTTATACACAATATCCTTTTTTTTTTAATCATTGGGGCAAATAGGTAACATATGCCACTGTGTAGTTTTATAGTTTAATATACTGGATCCTTTCGTCATGGGGTATAGTATACATTGGTAAATACTTCAGTTGTATAGGTCTAATGAAAGGATCAAATTAAATGTGAACAGAGCCTTACGTGGGTACATGTATGCTAAATGTTTAAAGGGGTTGTACAGTACTTAGATATTGATGAGCTATCATCAGGATAGGTCATTGATATTATGCCCGGCACCCCCACTGATCAACTGTTTGTAGAGGCTGCAGCGCCCGTGGAGCACACTTCTTCACTGCTAACCTGTTTGCTGTCCAGCACTTGAATGGCCCCAGGCACAGCTCATTCCCACCCAAGTGAATGGGTTTGAGCTGCAGTGCCATGCACAGCCACTATACAATGTACAACACAGTGCTTGGTAAGCTGTGAGGAGCCTGCTGCACTTAACCGAGGACCTTAGTCTCTTCAAAAAGCTTACTAATGGGGACAGGGGTGGATTGGCCTTATACCTTGCAGGGAACTTTCCTGGTGGGCCAATGCTCAGGGGGCCACCTAAACCCTCCTCACAGTAACCAGTGGGAGTTTTGGGGGATGTATTTTGTGCTGCTGTGGTCAGTATTTTGTGATGGACTGTGGTATAATGTGCGGCAACATGGTATTGCCTTCCATCAATTTGGACCCGACTACAAAGCGAGGCCACTTTTAGTATTTTTTCCAGGGCCACTTTAAATTCCCAGTCCTTTCCTGGGCGGGGGCACCAGGTGTTGGACCCTAGCTGATCTGATATTGATGACCTGTCCTCAGAATAGGTCATCAATATATAAGCACTGCTCAACCCTTTTAACAACGTTTCTTTTCCTAATCCTCCCAGTAATAATGGTGAGTGTTAAACAAATGGACACAGTAAATTTACTGTCAGAGCTTATTGGTGGCAGCTTTTTATCTTTCCAGCTCTTACTAACTAATTAGGGATACACTGGGACAATGGAGGAGTGAGGGGCTGTCAGTGGTCAGCACTAGCAGGGGATCAAATAAGCAGGTACACTTAAAATAAGGAAGGGACTCATGGTAAAAAGATAGTAAAACACTGATTATAATATGTTCTATATAAATATAGGAAGGCAGCTGCTTGGACTGGGAGAGCTGCATTTTCCAACTATCTTTCTACACTGTTCACTGAAGATAGATTCATAGTACGTATAAGTGTTGTTACGGGACCCCTTTAGATGCAGTTTTTTTATAAAATTACACAACATTTCGTAATAAACTCAGGGGCTAAAGGGGAAGCGGCTGCTTGGGAGCCAAATTTAGAAGGGCCTCAATCAGGAGGAGGACTAAAAGATTTTATTGTCAGGGCCCCCTCAACAATATTATAACATTACATTATATATAAAGACACTGTAGGAAATGGACAGATTGGCTGCTTGGCCTCATCTGAGAGAGCAATTTTGACTAGCCATAGGAATGGGGGTTGCACGGGAGATGGCGGTTACAAAGAAGTCGCTGGGGGGGGGGGGGGACTCTTCAAAAGGCCCTGTTCAAAAATTTGCTGTGGGGCACAGTAATTTCTAGTTACGTCACTGAATAAACTATATTACAAAAGTTATTAACATTACTGTCCCTATTTATTTTTTTGTCTGCTCTGAGCTCTGATTAACATAGGGGGCTGACCTGAGGTCTGAATTCTTGTTCGCATTGGGGCTCTGATCTGAGGTCTGATTGGGGGTTATTTACATTAGGGGTCTGATCTGAGATCTGAATGGGGTCTTTTTCACATTGGGGGTCTGATCTGATATTTGTTTTCTTATTTTCCTCCTCTAAAATGTAAGTGTCAGGTGAGTCTTGTGGGGCGAAAAATATGGGTATTGTAGATGTATAGGGTAGCTGACGACCTCTAGCTATAGTGGAAAGCCAGCCAGCATCATCTTTACTCAGGGATTCGCCTTCTCGAAGTCGCTGCAGGGTCCCCCATAATGAATCATCTTGTAGCAGCCTGCCGCTGTGTGAGCAGGTTATCTTTCCATGTAGCTATATAGTGAGCCCCCGGAATTAATTTTACCATTGGCACCCCAGCTGACACTGGTGGAAGCTTCATGTTAACATGAGCATTTTATAATGTGCAAGTGGACCATCAAGTCACAATGTTTAATCCTTCTGGGATGACCACTGTAAAGCTTCAGATGACAGATATCTCTCTCAACTCCCTCATGCACATACATGCTGGGCCAATCATAGCAAGCCAATTTAATGTCTCTTGGACAAGTTGACTTGTTCCCTTTTTGCCAACACTGTAAGGCCTCATTTACACATACGTGGATTTTCACGGACCATGGTCCGTGAAAACCCTACCTGCCATCCTGCTGAGTGCACGGCGTCATTGGTTGCTATGATGCCGTGCACGTCATGCTGCCGCCGCTGAACAGTAATACACTCGTATAGCTCATACGAGTGGTCCGTTAAAATACACGTATGTGTGAATGAGACCTAATTCACCCAAATTTCTGTATTTTATAGCTGCGGCCACCTCCAAGCTAAACACATTACTAAACACAATGCTGTTTGTTCTCATATAAACAAGAGGATGTTGCCTTTATATTTTTGACATGGTCTTTAATAATGCATGGAGTATGTATTATGTATGGCTTTAAAGGGAAAATGAAACCATCAGTGCTTTCAACATCAGTAATTGTTTTACTCCAGGTCTAATAAATAAAATTAGCAGGCCAATTATAAGAAGGCAGATATCTGAAAGTTTCCACGCCTGTGCAGGACATCTAAATGAACACAAGATTTCTATAGAACGCCTCTATTTACATGGTAACACAATGAGATTAATGTCTGGCTCCAGGCACACTCTGTTTAAAAAGGCAATTTCCAGTGCTAGGCTGCGATTATTTACTGCCTTGGAACAACACAGTTTTCCGGTATCTGCATTCACCCAAGAACAACATTAGCCTGAGAGAAGTCTCTGTTGTTACCTGTACAGCAAAATCAATGAGACCATTGATGTTGAGGGCAGGTTCCATTATATCAAATAGAAGTTGGACATGGTGAGCCAGAGGAAGGTGGTAAGAAGTCCCAGAAGCGAAGCTCGTGATTTGTTCCAGCATGTTACAAGATACCTGTGAACACAAGTGAGCAAAGCTCAGAAGAGTCATTTCTCAAGAGCTACTTACTGTACATCATAGGAGCACACGTGGTCTTTATGTAAGTACTTCTTCTGGTGATGTGTGGTTTCTGGCTGAGACTAGACAAATTCAGCAAAATTTAACATTTTGAAAATAGATTTTTAAATGTTAGAAAATACAAATTCTGCCTATTTTGGGATATATATTAAGATTACTTAGCATATGATGAGGATGAGATTAAGTGGAACGGAATGGCGCTCATGGTGGTGGTGGAACATTTTGTAACATAGGCCTTAGTAATATGGCTTGTACTTGTTTTCATATGTCCTCGTGTCCTGAATTGTGTTAGTCAATGTGTGACGGGTGCAAAAATGCTGGAAATGTAAAATCTTAAACAGCTGTGACTTCATGCGCAGCACATAGTATTCTTCACACTTTTTGAGACGCTTTTCTCTGTATGTCGCATGGCTGAGACTTGACTTTGACAATAAATATTACATGCAGAAGACGTTTTATATTATTGATTTACTGTATTTTATATATATATATTTTTATACAATCTACATGTGTTTAGCATCATTTTTCACCAAGATGTTTTGCGCATGTAATAAAATTGTAACAAATTGTCACTCTTGCACATGTATTTATTGGAAAGGGAGAAATATTATTATTTAAGAGGGATTAATTTGCCGCAGTTGGTTGTTGTAGTAATTTCTGCCATTGTTCCGTTCATCTGAATGGGATTTGCAAAAATCCAGGCTCACGCTGCAGCAAAAAATCCTACTGAGAAGCACGGAAAGGATTTTTCAGTAAAATGTCTGCAACATGTGAACATACCATCATGTGATACATCTATGACTGGATATACCTGTATATACAGCTACATCTGTAGATTAGTGATAGGTACATTCATGTAACAGGGTTTAGCAGTAAGGGTAGGGCCACATTGTCAGGTTCCTGATTAGTGATGAGCGGCAGGTGCCATATTCGATTTCGACGAAATTCGCGAATATTCGAATGAATATTCGTTTCATATTCGTCGAAATCGAATATTCGTCATTTTTTCTAGTTATCGCGATTAACATGCGATTTAAATAATCGCATATTGCGATTTGTACTTAAGGCTACTTTCCTATTGGTTTCATATCTAGAATTAGCGAGGATGACGAATATGACGAATGTATTCGTCTATTCCTCAAAACGAAGATAACGAAGTATTCTACATCTTCGTTTTAGCTACCTATTCGTCAACCTCGCTAATTCTAGCAATCAAATAGGCAGGTTGACTATAGAGACAGCTGTGTTAAATTCGCTATGCGATTTTTTTTTTTTTTTAATAAATAGAATACTTATAATAATTTTATCAAGTAATATAATTATTGTATTAAAAAAAAATAATCGCATAGCGAATTTAACACAGCTGTCTGGTAAGTCAACCTTCCTATTTGATTGCTAGAATTAGCAAATAGCGAAGTTGACGATGACGAGACTAATAGGTAGCTAAAACGAAGATGTAGAATACTCGTTATCTTCGTTTTGAGGAATATGACGAATACATTCGTCATATTCGCTATTCGCTAATTCTACCAAGCCAACCATAACTTCTGTGCTCATGGAGCGTCCCCATCACCATGGGAACGTCTCCATATACTAAAATGTACTGTCGGATTTGAGGAATTACGTTGAAATCGCAATGCGATTAATTCAAGTTATATTAATCGCATTGCGATTTCAACTTAGAGCTGGGTTTATAATGGGTCAGCTTGCTAGAATTAACGAAGTTAACGAATATGGAATATAGCAGCAGTGCTAAGTTGAAATCGCAATGCGATTAATTTAACTTAAAGTATTCGCATTGCGATTTCAACTTAGCACTGCTAGTGCATAGCATTAGCTATACTCCATATTCGTTAATTCTAGCCTATGTAAGATAGCAGTGCTAAGTTGTAATCGCAATGCGATTAATTTAACTTAAAGTATTCGCATTGCGATTTCAACTTAGCACTGCTAGTGCATAGCTATACTCCATATTCGTTAATTCTAGCCTATGTAAGATAGCAGTGCTAAGTTGTAATCGCAATGCGATTAATATAACTTGAATTAATCGCATTGCGATTTCAACGTAATTCCTCAAATCCGACAGTACATTTTAGTATATGGAGATTCTCCCATGGATGGGGACGCTCCACATGAGCACGGAAGTCGGCAGAAGCGGCAACGGGCACTGACTAGAGCAGCCAGGAAGCCAGGAATCCTCAGGACAGGTAAGAACTACTTTTGGGAAGTAGGAAAGAAAAAAATATAACTAAAAAAAAAAAAAAAAAAAAAAAAACGAATATTCGAAATAGCGAATTTATAGCGCTATATTCGAAATATTCGCGAATTAGCGAAGTGCCGATATTCGCTAAAAAAATTCGCTTTTCGAATATTCGCGCTCAACACTATTCCTGATGCAGTTTCGGAAATGAAAACCAGAAGTGAATTAAAAAAAGAGGAGAAGTTGTACGGTATCTGTCCTTCATACTTTCTCTCCTGTTATGATCCACTCCTGATTTTGGCTTCCAAAGCCTGAGCGTGTGGCCGTACCACACTGATTAATCTAGAATACATGTATCAGAGTGTCCTACATTGTTGCCAGGTAATATTCACAATACAATAAGGAAGAATAGTCTTAAATTTATACATGGCTGCATGGTGACAACATCCACAGCGATTACACTTTAGAGTTCATGAAAGGTTCCTAACCAGAAATGAGCAAGCATGAAAGCAGAATATTTGGGGATTGGCATTATGAACACATCTTTACCCCTCATACTTACATTCTGCCTCATCTTACTGTTTACCGCCGGGCCAGTGACATCACGATTAGTATCACTGGCCTGGGCAGGGCTAAGCTTAGCCGCGCCCAGGCCAATTGATACTAGTCATGACGTCACTGGGCCGGCAGTAAACATTGAGAAGGCCGCAGCGCTCCTGGAGCGCCACTACCTTCTCAAACAGCTGATCGGCGGGGGTCCCGGGTGTCGGACCCCTGCCGATCAGATGCTGTTGATCTATCCAGAGGATAGATCATCAGTTTAAACAAAATGCAGAACCGCTTTAAGGGGTTACTGGAAGTGATCAGTTCTGTTTTTATACAATGAGGGAGATTTATCGAAACTGGTGTAAAGGGAACATGAGTTAGTTGATCATCGCAACCAGATTTAAACTTTCATTTTTCAGATCTCCTTTGGAAAATTAAGGATGGAATCTTGTTGCTATGGGCAACTAAAACAGTTTTCCTTGACACCAATTTTAATAAATCACCCCCAATGTGCTTAGAAGAACCGCTACTTTCACTCTGATGAGCAACTTGTGACCGATTGTCAATAGATTATCACATTGGATTATGATCCATAAGTGGATTGGTCAGAGGACTCAATTAGTGTTGAGTTATTCATAGATCCGAAGTCGATTCGGTCAAACACTTTGATTTTAATGCTGTCTCCTTACAGCATTAAAATGTATGGCCTGTGGAGGTAAACTTAGTTTCAGCCGATGTTGCATAAGACTTCGGTGAATGAATTCGGTATTCATTTCTGCATCTTTAAAAACATTTAAAATTAAGAATCCAAAGTTGGGTTTGGTACTGAGGCACCAACCGGTACCAATCCCGACTTCGGCTTCCAAACTTTAAATGTTTTTAAAGATGCCGAAATAAATATCGAATTCGTTCACCGAAGTTTCACGCGACATGTCTATGACAGCATTAAAACAAAGTGTTTGAACGATCCAGCCTGTAAACAATAAAACTATCCAATATATTTTACCCACCTTCAAGTTGTACTGTCCCATATAAGATGTTCCTCAAGATGAAACCCAATGTTATTCTAGAAAGTTAATTTTGGGCCCTTTGCATGTATGGTGTATATTTGACACAGTTTCATGGCATGTAATACAGTACTGGAAATACCTGGGATGTTATATGATGTTGATCAAAGTAGGACAAGTGCTGCAGCCTAGAAAATGTACTCTCTAGACTCGGAAGTGATTCCTGCTTGCTCTTTCTCATCCGTTGTCCATCATCTCCAATAAAATAGAAAAAAGACACTTTTTATTCACTGTACAAATTGCAATTCCCTAAATAGAAGATACTATTGCTTATTGCTTTAATGTAACAGTATTGTATTCTCACAAATTGTGACAGCTTTTAGATATGATTAAAAAGTTGACTTGCAATTGAATGCATTGCCTTAATGGATTTTGCACTTACTGACTGTAAATTCAAAGGTGTTGACCAACTGCATATTTTTAGGGTGCATTCAGGACTGCATGTATTTTGCAGTCCTGAAAAAATACAGATGACGTTAGTGTGATGTCCGTGTTGCATCTGTTTTTCTGCGGACCCATCATAACAATACCTATTCTTGTACGCAAAAATAGGACATTTCCTTTTATGCAGGACTGCAAAATGAACATACAGATTTTTTGCGACCCCAATGAAATCAATGGGTCCGCATCCAATCCACCAAAAATGTGGATCAGATGCAGAGCAAAAATACAGTCGTGCTAACAGGTCGTTATTCTATTTTGTTTCTTACAGACAGCTTCAAATAATCTAATATAGCAAAAGGTGTATGACATCTTTCACACACAAATTTGCCTGACCATCATTTTTTTACCATGAAAGTGGCTTGATTTTTAGGCCTTGTTAGTGTTTTTTTTTCCCATAACAAATATACGGATGATTTTTTTTTTGGTGTTTTTCCATCTGCTTTAGATATAGAAAAAATAAAATTTAAACTGACATCCACTTAAAAGGTTTCAACCTGTAGTCAGAAAGATATAGAATTTCTGCAAATTAAAAAAAAATAGCAAAAAGACACTCTTATGTCCTGTCTTTCATAATTCCCGTACACTTTCAGCTAAAATCTGGGGCTGCAATTTTTTTCAGCAAAAACAGGGGGTTGGAAAACACCCAAATAGGGTTGGACAACACCTTTGACCATTGTCCTCTACAGTCTCATTCACAATTATGTAGACTGCTGAGTTCAGATCTCCCAAAATTTCTTTTACTCTCATTACTGCAGTGATTTTCAATATGAGAATTAAAGGGTAAACATTAGTGATGAGTGGCAGGTAGTGTTGAGCGAACAGTTCGAGAATAGTTCGGGTTCGTACCGAATTTTGGGGTGTCCGGGACCCGGACCCGAACCCGGACATTTTCAAAAAAGTTCGGGTTCGGGTTCGGTGTTCGTCAATTACTTCCCGCTTTCTGAAGGGCTGCACAGCCAATCAGCTAGCGTTTTACTTCTTGCCCTAAGAGCCCATCACAGCCATGCCTACTAATGGCATGGCTGTGATTGGCCAAGTGCAGCATGTGACCCAGCCTCTATTTAAGCTGGAGTCACGTAGCGCCGCACGTCACACTGCTCTGATTAGTGTAGGGAGAGGACGCAGCTTCTGTCAGGGCGAGATTAGGCAGGTTAAAGTCAGCAACAGCACCTAATGAACGGATCGATTTACAGCTGAGAATCATTGAACTTCTGCTAGTTACTTGCTCACTGGTTTTTAGGCTGCATAGAGCGTTTTTCTGTCACTTATTTTCTGGGTTGATCGGCGGTCATTTTGTGACTTGTGGTGCGCCAGAAGAAGCTGCCACCAAGTCCATCAATCCATCAATACTAGTTTTGTTTTTTTTGCTATATCCTCACATCAGGGGCTTGGCTGTGCTAATTGTCACCCCTAGAAACTCAGGAAAGAAATTTCTATATTTTATTAAGGGTTAAATACAATTGCCCAAATACCAATCCCCTAAATCTGGTGTTCCAGCTTTGGTTAGACAAGTATAATACTGTCTGCTGTCTGGCAAAGGATAGATTATTTTCTGGGGTGAAATTCAATTGCCAAAATAGCAATACCATAAATCAGTGGTTTCAGCTGTGGCTGGCAAAATGGAATAGTGTCCGAGGTAACGCACACACGTACAGACGTACGCATACGATTCTTGAATAGTTGTATTATCGCGATAATAAAACTAACAGTGTAAAGTTGACTGTATTGCTCTAAGTTATATTCAGCGTACGAATGTAACTTCTATTACAGCACACCAATACTAAAACTGACTAAGAGACAGCTTTAAGTTCTATTCGAACGCGATTGCAACTTTGGAACTTAAAGTGGTGTACGATTTTAAAAGTTGAGTACTAAAAAGTTGGAATCGCAATGCGATTCTTATGTATTTGCTTAATCGCATTGCGATTACAACTTTGAGCTACCGATCACCATGGGAACGCCTCCTCAGTAGAATGTACTGTCGGATGTGAGAATTAAGTTGAAATCGCAATCCGATTATTATATATCTGCTTAATCGCATTGCCGTTTCAACTTAGCATTGCTAAATAATTCCATCCATATTCGTTAACTTACTGACTCAGTAAGTTAACGATATGGATGGAATTATTTAGCAATGCTAAGTTAAAATCGCAATGCGATTAAGCAAATATATAAGAATCGCATTGCGATTTCAACTTAATTCTCAGATCCGACAGTACATTCTACTGGAGGAGGCGTTTCCATGGTGATCGGTAGCTCAAAGTTTTGCATTACGATTTGCATTACGATTGGACCATGTGATGTGACGTCATCACAGGTCCTTTAGACTGCAGCTAATGCTTGAAGATAGAAGAGAGATCGCCAACTACGTGATCAAGTGGATAAGGTGAGTTCATTTTTTTATTTTTAACCCCTCCATCCACATATTACTAAGCATTCTGTAGTGAGAATGCTATTATTTTCCCTTATAACTATGTTATAAGGGAAAATAATAAAATCTCCAGAATACTCAACCCAAAACCGGACTTCAGTGATGAAGTCCGGGTTCAGGTCCGGGTACCAAACATGCCGATCTTTCACACGCGCGTGCAAAACGCATTACAAAAGTTTGCACACGTGCGGAAAAATTGCGCATTTTCCCGCAACGCACCCGCATCCTATCCGGGCGTCAAACGTGACGCCCGTGTGAAAGAGGCCTAATATGTTTTTCATATAGCAGATATTGAATTCCAGTTCGGTATAGGAAGTCTTTTCATTTTCCACTATTTCACTTTCCCCAAATATGTGGCCTCGACTTGATCTCATCACATATCTTATAAACTGTGCACTGATCTCCACCCAACAGTAACTTATTTGCTGTGATTTAATATTTTTTTTTATTTGTCCGTATTGTATATACTCTCCAATGCTGTCGATGGAGTTATTACTTGTGATTACAGTGATTCACATGGATACTTGTTCTGTAAATCATTAGAAAACACTGTGTGCTCTTCCTTTGGCTACATTTCGGAATGATGAGTCACTGCTGAGTACAGTAATATCATTAACTTCTTCCACACACGCATCTTAAGACAACCAGTGCACTATAAAACACTAATTTAACTATAAAAAAAAGGGCATCTGTTCTGTATGATGCCTCTAATGTTCTGTAAATGTACTAGTTGGGAGCACATGTGAGACGTGATAGTCCAGAGATGGGTAATTAGAGCATCTCTGTTGTAAGAAAAAGGACTGCACCACCAGAACCTTAGCAAGAATACAACATATGAAGGTAAGATTGGGAATATGGTAAATTTCTGACAAACCATGTAGACAGAAATACTGTAGTTTGTTATTGCTGTTTGTAACCACCTGTTTCTTTGATCATAAGTAATGTTGAGTGAATCAAAGGTAATAAACTAGAATTTGATCCGAATTTCAGGAAAAATTCGATTTGACACAAATCTGAATTTCTTGGCGCTTCATTGTGGCGAATAATTTTTTCCTGAAATGGCAGTAAAAAAAAACATACTTATCCATTTGATTGCAGAGAGTCCGTCGTGGCCATCTTGGTTGAAGAAAAAGCTCCAATTCTTGCTCAAACTGATCTAGTGATGAGTGGCAGGGGCAATATTCGAATTTGTGATATTTCGCGAATATTCGCCATATATTCGCAAATTCACGAATTCCTGACCTTCAGACATTATTTTCTTGATTGCGAAAATTCACATTAAAAAATTCGCTTAAAATTAGCATAAACATTTGCATAGACTAGTATTTTAAAAAAATCTGAATATTCGCGATTATGAACATATTTTGAGATATTCTAAATATTCGCAAATTCTTAAAGTGCCGATATTCGCGATTAAAATTCACAGTTCGAATATTCATCATGCTGGGTGGGCGTGGTGAACTGATAGGCTGAATGTGACTCTCAGATGCCGCGATCAGCGCTGTAAACTTCGCTCATCACTAATCATAAGTAGTTTCTGTTTATTGTGCTAACTGCTCTGAGGTTATTCCATCCAAGTGACCCGTCGAATACACTTGGTCATTGAATGCAATGATTTGTATGTAGTTAAAAGAATACCAAACTAGAAATGTATGTAAAAGTAAACAAGCAATATAAAATCTCAAGGAACCTTTGAGGAGCCAGCGCAGAAGATGGAAGTGGTTGTGGCCCTGATGAAATGTTGTGTCACGGTGTACTCCCTCAGGTCATTGCTCCCTGGGCATCGGAAAAGTGGAAATGTAGTTTAACTAATCAGTTCAGAAGTGAGCATGCAGTACATCCGGTGACAGCAAATTCAAAGTGCAGTTTCAGGCACCAGCTGAGGAGGTATGGTGGCAGGTTGGATGACTGTATATCAGCACAGGTTCCAAATCTAATTTTAAAGAGGTTCTCCGGGAATTAAGAAAATGAAAATACTTAAATATTATTTTACTATAAATATATTATAATATAAATATATTATATTAAATATATTATATTATAAAAATACCTTTCATTAGTTATAATGGCTCGTTTTGTCTATGGAGCAATAATTAGAAGAAATAAAATGGCCGCTGTCCTATTAGTACACACAAAGCCTGTCCTAATAACACAAGAGGACACGTTTCTTCACAACACTGAGCTGAAGAGCTGCCTTCTGTGTGATTAGGACAGGTTGTGTGTGTACTAATAAGACAGCGCTTTAACTCCTATACAGGGATATGGATTTCATTGAAGGGGAGGAACCAGACTGCTACCTCTTGGGATAGTCCCTGTATAATTGGTAGCTGACTCACTTGGGTCAGATACTCTGGTGTAAGCACCAGAGGCTCTAGGCACAGAAAATGCGCCAAAAATGCACCATGATGACCACAGGTATCCTGCACATTTACTTAGGCTCGAATGCTGGCTTTGAGGGAAGATGCACACAAGAAGGTAGGGTAGTAGTGCAGACTCAGGCAGGACAGTCTGGGAGTTTGGCAGGAATACAGACTAGGCAGACAGACTAGGTTAACTTAAACACAAGCAAAACTGAAACTTGACTTGAAAGACTTGGAGATAACCAAGATAAATGCAGATAGGCACAAGACTTCTCAACACCTTAGCTGGTCACTAGGGAACCTAAAGTTCAGACACCCTCTGACTGGGGAGAGTGCCTTAACTACTCAGGGACCCCCAGCTATTGGGAAGGAGACAGAGGCTAGACCAAAAGGCATAGGTATAAAGGCAGCAGCATGGTGAGTAGTGCAGGTATCATGCCCACAAGGGAGAAGAGGGCAGAGATAGGCAGCTGACCTAACAGACATAAGTACTTGCTTTAATGAATTTGTTTGAAAAGCTTCAAAGCTAATGCTTCATAACCTACTAATAAGATCACAGCAATATGCAGTACCCTAAAAGGACTGCTGCAAAGTGTTAATTACCATTGACCCAGTTAATGCTATGGTTATTGAATTAAATGTTGTAATTTGTTATGTGCCTGCATTTAATGACATTGTATAGACAACATATGGTTTACGACGTGGGTTATTATGTTAGGCTGACAGAGGATGGGTCAGGGAGAATGGAGTTAGTCTTGTCTGAGATGTGCGAGGGAGAGGACATGTGTGTTATAGCTCCTGCCCAGCTATGGCCAAGTTCAGAGAACTTTACAGAGAAAGAGTATTATTTTGGTGTCTATATTCAGCTATTCTGAGAATATTGCACTGATATACTGTGTCTTGGTACAACTTGTACTACTGCCCCATCATCAACTTACAGTAGTTAAGAGAGACTTTATTTATCACAACGAACAGGCCTGTTCCTTGCCTCCTCTATTCATCGGTCCTGCCTTGCACCCAGCAAATCATCCAACATCAAGGGCACTCCAACCAACAACAGTCAGGAGCCCTGTGGTCAGAAAGGGTGTGCCCTCCAGTCACTGTATTTATTGCCCTAGGGAGGTAAAACCACTACTCCCATCCTAACCTCACTTACCTGGGCCGCTGCATGTACAGTATATCTGAGGAACAAAGTGCTAATCTGACAGAGGATCAATAAAAGTGGTTCCTGAGTCAAAATAGGTGTCAAACAACTAATCTTTCTTACCTATTGCTCCAAAAATAAAGCAAAACTATGATAGTGAGAACATACAAACGACACACTGATGTTGCTGGTCTTTAACCCTTTCCTGACATGTGACCTAACAGAACATCACAGGTCGGGTCTTTATATATGGTGTCCTCTCCTATGTTGAGTGGGCACCTTAGCTGCTGGGTGCTTGCTGTTTTAAACAGCAGACACCTAGGGCTTATGTTTGTGATTGGCGATAATGTTGGGAGTGCAAAAACCCAGAAATCTGGGATCGGAAGGGGGGGGAGGGAGATGGTGTGTGCAGCAGCATCTGTCCTCCTGAATGATTCAAGGCTGCCCTGTCTGTGGCAGGGCTCCACAGGAACATAATGTAATCCTCATAGACTCCAATGCTAGTGCATTGGGGTCTATGAGAGAAGCATTGTGATGATTGCTTGTTAAGGTTCCCAATGGTAAATGAAAAAAAAAGTGTAAAAAATGAATGTTTTCAAAAATCTAAAAAAAAATCAAAAAAAAAATCATCACCCTTTCTCCAAAATCTAAATATATAAACAATAAAAAAAATGCCCATACTAATAAAATATAAAAATATTTTTCCCATACAGCAAACAGCGAAATGGAAAATAAAAGTCAAAATGGCAGATTTGACAACCATTCATCCCACAAAAAATGAAACACCCCAAATGGTATCAATGAACAGTACAGATCGCACCACAAAAGATGGACCATCACACAGCTTCATACACTAAAACTACTTTATAAGGGTAAGAATATTTTTTTCACGTTTTTTTTTTTCAGTATTAAAATGCAAAAAAAACTACACAAATGTGGTGTCACCTGAATTGTACTGACCCATAGAATGAAATTAACAGGTCGGTTTTGCTACATACGGAATGCCATAAAAACAAAATGGAATTGCGGAGTTGTGTTTTTTTTTTTTTTAAATTCAACCTAAGGATTTTTTTTCCAGCTCCCTACTACATCATATGAAATATTAAAATTTGTCCTGCAAAGAACAAGCCCTCACATGGCTATGTGAATGGAAAGTTATGGCCCCAAAAAGGCAGGGAGTGAAAAATAAAAATACAAAAACGCAAAAAAAAAGGGGGCTGAAAGGGTTAAATTTGGATGCAGGTCACCATTGTCAACCAAAATGCTGCTGTTCCATTCAACTACAGATATTACCGATTCCGTATGCGTCCCAAATTTTCCAAAAGAATTTAATTTTTCTAACAAAAAAACGAATTTCTTGTTATCCATTTAGAGAAAGAGAGAGAGATGTAACACTCCACTAGAAATGAGACTTGCAAACCACTTCTTCTTCCAAAAAGACAAGATTACTGAGTATCTCAAGACAGACACCAGAACCAGTCTAACACCATAAATCCATAATGTGTGTTGTGTGAATAGCATTTCGCCTTCTAGAACACACAGGCGGCAGCCAAGATCACGGCCTCACTAAAACAATATTTGCTGTCACCTCCTGCTTCGTGTCATGAAACCTTTATTTGCTTTAAATGTGGAAATCACGGTACTGCTGTCAACATTATTAATGTGTTATTCTGATTTATCCAATGGCTTCTGCAATCTTAAGCCAATGAAGTCAATACTGTGCTTCAGATTTTATGTGCAATATGCCTTCTAATGGCTTTATGGCTGGTATGGACAAGTATGACAAGAAATCACTGACTTGAAGGACAGAAAAATATGCATGACTTAAATATCAATTCACATTGACTGAACTGCGGGTGTATCTCGGTTACTAAGGAGCAGATGGTGAAGGTTAATGTGTCTGTAGAGTAATAGCAACCAGACAGATATAGGTTAATCAATGTGGACGTTTGTAGCGAGCAGACAATGGACAGCAGAAGATTTACGGGAGAAGTCTGACAGTAGCGGTAGTAGTGTACGGCCTAGCTTTTCAGGCTGTCATATGTATATCTCTCTAAGGGCTCATTCAGACGGCCGTATGTTTTGCTGATTAGATGTGGACCCATTCACTTCTATGGGGCCCCAAAAAGATGCGGACGTCACAACGTGTGCTTTTTTTCCGTTCCACGGCCCCGCAAAACAAATAAAACATGTCTTATATTTGTCAGTGAAAATCAGGGCATGGCCCCATTGAAATCTACGGGCTCACAAAGATGCGTAACGCAACCCGTTTTTTGGGGACATGCTAAACTGTCCGCAAAAAAACAGATATGCATTTTTGGGGACAGCAAAAAACATATTGCCTTCTGAAAAGCCGACCTCAATGTTGCCTAAATGAAGGCGGAAAGAAAGTTCCTCCCATGGTTATCTTCCTGACAACAAAAGGATTAGGCAGTTGAAATCCAACAGGTAGTCAGAAACCCTCATACACATAAGATTGTAGACCGGTCCTACCAAAATTGCCACAGTTCAGCAAACATTTATCAAATGCATATGGCCAGCTTAAGGAACATTCAGAGCTGGGATGGTTTTATTATGGCATATCATACTAAATATAGGTGAAAATAACTAGTATCATATAATACGAAATGAGGATAGGAAGTTTATAATTAGAGTTGAGCGAACACCTGGATGTTCGGGTTCGACGAGTTCGGCCGAACTTTCGAAAAATGTTCGGGTTCGGGATCCGAACTCGACCCGAACTTCATCCCGAACCCGAACCCCATAGAAGTCAATGGGGACCCGAACTTTTGGGCACTAAAAAGGCTGTAAAACACACCCGGAAAGGGCTAGAGGGCTGCAAAAGGCAGCAAAATGTAGTTAAATCCCCTGCAAACAAATGTAGATAGGGAAATGATGAGTTAACATAAAATAAATAAAAATTAAACAATATTAATTGGAGTGAGGTCCCATAGCACAGAATCAGGCTTCAAGTCACCCACCAATGGAGAAGGTCACTTACTATTATTTTGACCACAGCACCCAGACAAAGGAGAGAGGTCCCACAGCAGAGAACCAGGCATCATATCACCCACCACAGGAGTAGGCCACCATTTAGTTACTTTGACCCCTACACCCAGACGGAGGAGAGAGGTTACACAGCAGAGAATCAGGCATCATATCAACCACCACAGGAGAAGCCACCATTTAGTTACTTTGACCCCTGCACCCAGGAAGAGGAGAGAGGCCCCACAGCACATATTCTGGCATCATATCAGCCACCACAGGAGAAGCCACCATTGAGTTACTTTGACCCCTGCACCCAGGAAGAGGAGAGAGGCCCCACAGCACATATTCTGGCATCATATCAGCCACCACAGGAGAAGCCACCATTGAGTTACTTTGACCCCTGCACCCAGGAAGAGGAGAGAGGCCCCACAGCACATATTCTGGCATCATATCAGCCACCACAGGAGAAGCCACCATTGAGTTACTTTGACCCCGCACCCAGGAAGAGGAGAGAGGCACCACAGCACATATTCTGGCATCATATCACACACCACAGGAGAAGGCCTCTTTCAGTGATTTAGGCCTTTGGACCCAGACAGAGGAGAGAGGCACCACAGCACATATTCTGGCATCATATCAGCCACCACAGGAGAAGCCACCATTGAGTTACTTTGACCCCTGCACCCAGGAAGAGGAGAGAGGCCCCACAGCACATATTCTGGCATCATATCACCCACCACAGGAGTAGGCCACCATTTAGTTACTTTGACCCCTACACCCAGACGGAGGAGAGAGGTTACACAGCAGAGAATCAGGCATTTAGATCACCCACCACAGGAGTAGGCCACCATTGAATCAGACCCCGGCAACCATGTCAGATGGCACAAGCATAAGCTTTATATCAATCAGCACAGGAGAAGGCGACTTTGACAGACTTTGACCCCTACACCCGGACGGAGGAGAGAGGTTTCAAAGCAGAGAATCAGGCATTTAGATCACCCACCACAGGAGTAGGCCCCAATTTAATGGGACCCCGGCAACCATGTCAGATGGCACAACCATCAGCTTCATATCAATCAGCACAGGAGAAGGCGACTTTGAAAGACTTTGACCCCTACACCCAGACGGAGGAGAGAGGTTTCACAGCAGAGAATCAGGCATTTAGATCACCCACCACAGGAGTAGGCCCTCATTGAATCAGACCCTGGCAACCATGTCAGATGGCACAACCATCAGCTTTATATCAATCAGCACAGGAGAAGGCGACTTTGAAAGACTTTGACCCCTACACCCAGATGGAGGAGAGAGGTTTCACAGCAGAGAATCAGGCATCATATCAACCACCACAGGAGAAGCCACCATTTAGTTACTTTGACCCCTGCACCCAGGAAGAGGAGAGAGGCCCCACAGCACATATTCTGGCATCATACTAACCACCACAGGAGAAGCCACCATTGAGTTACTTTGACCCCTGCACCCAGGAAGAGGAGAGAGGCCCCACAGCACATATTCTGGCATCATATCAGCCACCACAGGAGAAGCCACCATTGAGTTACTTTGACCCCGCACTCCAGGAAGAGGAGAGAGGCACCACAGCACATATTCAGGCATCATATCACACACCACAGGAGAAGGCCTCTTTCAGTGATTTAGGCCTTTGGACCCAGACAGAGGAGAGAGGCACCACAGCACATATTCTGGCATCATATCAGCCACCACAGGAGAAGCCACCATTGAGTTACTTTGACCCCTGCACCCAGGAAGAGGAGAGAGGCCCCACAGCACATATTCTGGCATCATACTAACCACCACAGGAGAAGCCACCATTGAGTTACTTTGACCCCGCACCCAGGAAGAGGAGAGAGGCACCACAGCACATATTCTGGCATCATATCAGCCACCACAGGAGAAGCCACCATTGAGTTACTTTGACCCCTGCACCCAGGAAGAGGAGAGAGGCCCCACAGCACATATTCTGGCATCATATCAGCCACCACAGGAGAAGCCACCATTGAGTTACTTTGACCCCTGCACCCAGGAAGAGGAGAGAGGCCCCACAGCACATATTCTGGCATCATACTAACCACCACAGGAGAAGCCACCATTGAGTTACTTTGACCCCTGCACCCAGGAAGAGGAGAGAGGCCCCACAGCACATATTCTGGCATCATATCAGCCACCACAGGAGAAGCCACCATTGAGTTACTTTGACCCCGCACCCAGGAAGAGGAGAGAGGCACCACAGCACATATTCAGGCATCATATCACACACCACAGGAGAAGGCCTCTTTCAGTGATTTAGGCCTTTGGACCCAGACAGAGGAGAGAGGCACCACAGCACATATTCTGGCATCATATCAGCCACCACAGGAGAAGCCACCATTGAGTTACTTTGACCCCTGCACCCAGGAAGAGGAGAGAGGCCCCACAGCACATATTCTGGCATCATACTAACCACCACAGGAGAAGCCACCATTGAGTTACTTTGACCCCCGCACCCAGGAAGAGGAGAGAGGCACCACAGCACATATTCTGGCATCATATCAGCCACCACAGGAGAAGCCACCATTGAGTTACTTTGACCCCTGCACCCAGGAAGAGGAGAGAGGCCCCACAGCACATATTCTGGCATCATATCAGCCACCACAGGAGAAGCCACCATTTAGTTACTTTGACCCTTCACCCAAACAGAGGAGAGAGGTTCCACATCAGAGAATCAGGCATCATATCAACCACCACAGGAGTAGGCCACAATTTAGTTTATTTGACCCCTGCACCCAGGAAGAGGAGAGAGGCCCCACAGCACATATTCTGGCATCATATCACACACCACAGGAGAAGGCCTCTTTCAGTGATTTAGGCCTTTGGACCCAGACAGAGGAGAGAGGTCCCACAGCAGAGAACCAGGCATCATATCACCCACCACAGGAGTAGGCCACCATTTAGTTACTTTGACCCCTACACCCAGACGGAGGAGAGAGGTTACACAGCAGAGAATCAGGCATTTAGATCACCCACTACAGGAGTAGGCCCCAATTTAATGGGACCCCGGCAACCATGTCAGATGGCACAACCATCAGCTTCATATCAATCAGCACAGGAGAAGGCGACTTTGAAAGACTTTGACCCCTACACCCAGACGGAGGAGAGAGGTTTCACAGCAGAGAATCAGGCATTTAGATCACCCACCACAGGAGTAGGCCCCCATTGAATCAGACCCTGGCAACCATGTCAGATGGCACAACCATCAGCTTTATATCAATCAGCACAGGAGAAGGCGACTTTGAAAGACTTTGACCCCTACACCCAGATGGAGGAGAGAGGTTTCACAGCAGAGAATCAGGCATCATATCAACCACCACAGGAGAAGCCACCATTTAGTTACTTTGACCCCTGCACCCAGGAAGAGGAGAGAGGCACCACAGCACATATTCTGGCATCATATCAGCCACCACAGGAGAAGCCACCATTGAGTTACTTTGACCCCTGCACCCAGGAAGAGGAGAGAGGCCCCACAGCACATATTCTGGCATCATATCACCCACCACAGGAGTAGGCCACCATTTAGTTACTTTGACCCCTACACCCAGACGGAGGAGAGAGGTTACACAGCAGAGAATCAGGCATTTAGATCACCCACCACAGGAGTAGGCCACCATTGAATCAGACCCCGGCAACCATGTCAGATGGCACAAGCATAAGCTTTATATCAATCAGCACAGGAGAAGGCGACTTTGACAGACTTTTGACCCCTACACCCGGACGGAGGAGAGAGGTTTCAAAGCAGAGAATCAGGCATTTAGATCACCCACTACAGGAGTAGGCCCCAATTTAATGGGACCCCGGCAACCATGTCAGATGGCACAACCATCAGCTTCATATCAATCAGCACAGGAGAAGGCGACTTTGAAAGACTTTGACCCCTACACCCAGACGGAGGAGAGAGGTTTCACAGCAGAGAATCAGGCATTTAGATCACCCACCACAGGAGTAGGCCCCCATTGAATCAGACCCTGGCAACCATGTCAGATGGCACAACCATCAGCTTCATATCAATCAGCACAGGAGAAGGCGACTTTGAAAGACTTTGACCCCTACACCCAGACGGAGGAGAGAGGTTTCACAGCAGAGAATCAGGCATTTAGATCACCCACCACAGGAGTAGGCCCCCATTGAATCAGACCCTGGCAACCATGTCAGATGGCACAACCATCAGCTTCATATCAATCAGCACAGGAGAAGGCGACTTTGAAAGACTTTGACCCCTACACCCAGGATGGAGGAGAGAGGTTTCACAGCAGAGAATCAGGCATCATATCAACCACCACAGGAGAAGCCACCATTTAGTTACTTTGACCCCTGCACCCAGGAAGAGGAGAGAGGCCCCACAGCACATATTCTGGCATCATATCAGCCACCACAGGAGAAGCCACCATTGAGTTACTTTGACCCCTGCACCCAGGAAGAGGAGAGAGGCACCACAGCACATATTCTGGCATCATATCAGCCACCACAGGAGAAGCCACCATTGAGTTACTTTGACCCCTTCACCCAAACAGAGGAGAGAGGTTCCACATCAGAGAATCAGGCATCATATCAACCACCACAGGAGTAGGCCACAATTTAGTTTATTTGACCCCTGCACCCAGGAAGAGGAGAGAGGCCCCACAGCACATATTCTGGCATCATATCACACACCACAGGAGAAGGCCTCTTTCAGTGATTTAGGCCTTTGGACCCAGACAGAGGAGAGAGGTCAGAGATTAGCTTCATATCCCCCAGCACAGCAGAAGACCGCTTTATTTGACTTAGGCCTCAGCACCCAGACAGAAGACAGAGGTAGCATGGCAGAGGTTATGGCTTCATGTCACCCGTTAGTTTAACCGCCACTTTCATCTGGTTAGCCCCGGCGCCCAGACAGAGAAGAGTTTCATTCAACTGTGGGTTTCATAAAATTTGTATCAAATAAAGAAGTGGCCCGTAGCACAACAAGACATGTTTTAGGCAGTTAATAAGGACTACTCTGCACAAGGGAGGGACAGGTCCTGTGGGATCCATGCCTGGTTCATCTTTATGAAGGTCAGCTTGTCCACGTTGGCTGTGGACAGGCGGCTGCGCTTGTCAGTAATGACGCCCTGCCGTGCTGAATACGCTGCTCAGATAAAACGCTGGCCGCCGGGCAGGAAAGCACCTCCAAGGCATAACATGCTAACTCTGGCCACGTGGACAATTTCGAAACCCAGTAGTTGAATGGGGCCGAACCATCCGTCAGGATGTGGAGGGTGTGCAGACATACTGTTCAACCATGTTAGTGAAATGCTGCCTCCTGCTAACACGTTCCGTATCAGGTGTCGGTGCAGATAGCTGTGGCGTGGAGACAAAACTTTTCCACATTTCTGCCATGCTAACCCTGCCCTCAGATGAGCTGGCCGTGACACAGCTGCGTTGGCGACCTCTTGCCACTCCTCTGCCTTCACCTTCCACCTGTTCCCCTGTGACATGTGGGAATGCTCTCAAGAGCGCTCTATCAGCGCAGCGCTTGTACTCGCGCATCTTACGGTCGCGCTCCAGTTCAGGAATTAAAGTGGGCACATTGTCTTTATACCGGGATCCAGCAGGGTGGCCACCCAGTAGTCTGCACACGTTAAAACGTGGGCAACTCTGCTGTCGCTGCGCAGGCATTGGAGCATATATTCGCTCATGTGGGCCAGGCTACCCATGGGTAAGGACAAGCTGTCCTCTGTGGGAGGCGATCGTCATCGTCCACCGTATCCCCCAGCCACGCACCAGTGATGGGCCTGGGCTGCCACCCCGCTGTGAACTTGCGTCATCCTCGTCCCCTCCACCTCCTCCTCCTCATCCTCCTCGTCCTCCAGTACAGTGCCTTGGCTGGCGACTCTGTGAACCTGTCCTCTGCTGCTTAAACAAACCTCCCTCTGAGCCACTTCGAACAGACTGGCCCGAAAGTGTTAGAAACGAGCCCTCATCCTCCTCCTCCTCCTCCACCTGGGCCACCTCCTCTAACATCATTGCCCTAAGTGTTTTCTCAAGGAGACATAGAAGTGGTATTGTAACGCTGATAACAGTGTCATCGCCACTGGCCATGTTGGTGGAGTACTCGAAACAGCGCAGCAGGGCACACAGGTCTCGCATGGAGGCCCAATCATTGGTGGTGAAGTGGTGCTGTTCGGCAGTACGACTGACGCGAGCGTGCTGCAGCTGAAACTCCACTATGGCCTGCTGCTGCTCGCACAGTCTCTCCAGCATGTGCAAGGTGGAGTTCCACCGGGTGGGCACGTCGCATATGAGGCGGTGAGCGGGAAGGCCGAAGTTCCGCTGTAGCGCAGACAGGCGAGCAGCGGCAGGATGTGAACGGCGGAAGCGCGCACAGACGGCCCGCACTTTATGCAGCAGCTCTGACATGTTGGGGTAGTGGTGAATGAACCTCTGCACCACCAAGTTCAGCACATGCGCCAGGCAAGGGATGTGCGCCAAACCGGCTAGTCCCAGAGCTGCCACGAGATTTCGCCCATTATCGCATACCACCAGGCCTGGCTTGAGGCCCACCGGCAGAAACCACTCGCCGGTCTGTTGTTCAATACCCCGCCACAACTCCTGCGCGGTGTGGGGCCTGTCCCCAAACATATGAGTTTCAGAATGGCCTGCTGACGCTTACCCCGGGCTGTGCTGAAGTTGGTGGTGAAGGTGTGTGGCTGACCGGATGAGCTGGTGGAAGCAGTGGAGGAGGAAGCCGAGTAGGAGGAGGAGGCTACAGGAGGCAGAGAATGATGCCCTGCGATCCTAGGGGGCGGAAGGACGTGCGCCAAGGAACTGTCCGCCAGGGCCCAGCCGCCACTACATTCATCCAGTGTGCAGTTAGTGAGATATAGCGTCCCTGGCCGTGCTTACTGGTCCACGTATCTGTGGTTAGGTGGACCTTGCCACAAATGGCGCTGCGCAGTGCACACTTGATTTTATCGGACACTTGCATGTGCAGGGAAGGCACGGCTGTCTTGGAGAAGTAGTGGCGGCTGGGAACCACATACTGCGGGACAGCCATGGCCATCAGCTGTTTGAAGCTGTCTGTGTCCACCAGCCGGAATGACAAGCATTTCAAAGGCCAGCAGTTTAGAAATGCTGGCGTTCAGGCCAAGGGCTCGAGGGTGACTCGGGGGAATTTGCGCTTCTCTCTAAGGTTTGAGATATTGAGAGCTGAACGCTGCTGTGTGATATAGTGGAGACGCTAGTTGACGGTGGCGGTGGTGGTGGTGTCGGTGGCACATCCTCTGTTTGCTGCTCGGCAGGTGGCAACATTCCTCTCGAGGCGGAAGCCGAGGCAGCAGCGGTAGAGGGAGCAGGGGGAGCCTCAGCGAGTGCCTGGTTTTTAAGGTGTGTACCCCACTGCAGTTCATGCTTTGCATGTAGATGCCTGGTCATGCAGGTTGTGCTGAGGTTCAGAACGCTAATGCCTCGCCTCAGGCTCTGATGGCAGAGCGTGCAAGTCACTCGGGTCTTGTCGGTAGGACATTGTTTAAAGAAGTGCCATGCCAGGGAACTCTTTGAAGCTGCCTTTGTGGGGCTGGGTCCCTGTTGGCGATGTCCAGTAGCAGGCGAACTCTGGGGCGGCGGCTCGCCTGCTTTGGCCCCCTGCTCCCTCTTTGGCTTCGCTGTTGTCTCGGTCTCACCACTACCTCTTCCTCTGAACTGTGAAAGTCATCGCCACGACCTTCAGTCCATGTGGGGTCTAAGACCTCATCGTCCTCTGCATCGTCTTCCACCCAGTCTCCCTCCCTGACCTCCTCCTGTTCAGTCTGCACACTGCAAAAAGACGCGGCAGTGGGCACCTGTGTTTCGTCATCATCAGAGAGTCGGTGACTCTGCTGTGGTGGTATTCCCATGTCCTCTTCATCTGGAGACATAAGTGGTTGTGCGTCAGTGCATGGTATGTCTTCCTCCACTGGGGAAGGGCTAGGTGGACGCCCCTGGGAAACCCTGGAAGCAGAGTCTTCAAACAGAAGAAGAGACTGCTGCATAACTTGTGGCTCAGACCGTTTCCCTGATATGCTTGGGGTGATGTGACAGACTGATGGGCTTGGTTTTCAGGTGCCACCTGTGCGCTTCCGCAGAAGACTGGGTGGAAGACCATGTGGTGAACGTGCTGGAAGCACTGTCGGCCACCCAATCGATTAATGCCTGTACCTGCTCAGGCCTTACCATCCTAAGAGCGGCATTGGGCCCCACGAGATATTGCGGTACATTCTGCCGGCTAGTTGAGGGAGTTCGCTCCCTACTGTGTGCGCCTGGAGCCGAACGGCCACGTCCTCTACCAGCAACAGAGGCTCCACGGACACCACCACGACCGCGTCCTCGTCCCTTAATAGTATTTTTCTTCATTGTTGCGATTCAACTCGCACCACAATGAAATATATTATTTTTTATAAGCAAAACTCCTCACTGGAATACTTTCAGTCTTTTGACTGTATGGATTACAGATGGAATGACTGTTATATGTGAGTACCGCTTTCTTTGACAGATTCTAGTATGGGTACATATATGTTTTCCCAACCCCAGCACATTAGTTTGCTAATTCCAGATGTATGAAACGCAGGCCTAACTGTATCTAGTATATTGAACGCCAGATAAACTAACTTGGCCTTTTTAAATAAAAAAATTCCCTCACTGGAATACTTTCAGTCTTTTGACTGTATGGATTACAGATGGAATGACTGTTATATGTGAGTACCGCTTTCTTTGACAGATTCTAGTATGGGTACATATATGTTTTCCCAACCCCAGCACATTAGTTTGCTAATTCCAGATGTATGAAACGCAGGCCTAACTGTATCTAGTATATTGAACGCCAGATAAACTAACTTGGCCTTTTTAAATAAAAAAAATTCCCTCACTGGAATACTTTCAGTCTTTTGACTGTATGGATTACAGATGGAATGACTGTTATATGTGAGTACCGCTTTCTTTGACAGATTCTAGTATGGGTACATATATGTTTTCCCAACCCCAGCACATTAGTTTGCTAATTCCAGATGTATGAAACGCAGGCCTAACTGTATCTAGTATATTGAACGCCAGATAAACTAACTTGGCCTTTTTAAATAAAAAAATTCCCTCACTGGAATACTTTCAGTCTTTTGACTGTATGGATTACAGATGGAATGACTGTTATATGTGAGTACCGCTTTCTTTGACAGATTCTAGTATGGGTACATATATGTTTTCCCAACCCCAGCACATTAGTTTGCTAATTCCAGATGTATGAAACGCAGGCCTAACTGTATCTAGTATATTGAACGCCAGATAAACTAACTTGGCCTTTTTAAATAAAAAAATTCCCTCACTGGAATACTTTCAGTCTTTTGACTGTATGGATTACAGATGGAATGACTGTTATATGTGAGTACCGCTTTCTTTGACAGATTCTAGTATGGGTACATATATGTTTTCCCAACCCCAGCACATTAGTTTGCTAATTCCAGATGTATGAAACGCAGGCCTAACTGTATCTAGTATATTGAACGCCAGATAAACTAACTTGGCCTTTTTTAAATAAAAAAATTCCCTCACTGGAATACTTTCAGTCTTTTGACTGTATGGATTACAGATGGAATGACTGTTATATGTGAGTACCGCTTTCTTTGACAGATTCTAGTATGGGTACATATATGTTTTCCCAACCCCAGCACATTAGTTTGCTAATTCCAGATGTATGAAACGCAGGCCTAACTGTATCTAGTATATTGAACGCCAGATAAACTAACTTGGCCTTTTTTAAATAAAAAAATTCCCTCACTGGAATACTTTCAGTCTTTTGACTGTATGGATTACAGATGGAATGACTGTTATATGTGAGTACCGCTTTCTTTGACAGATTCTAGTATGGGTACATATATGTTTTCCCAACCCCAGCACATTAATTTGCTAATTCCAGATGTATGAAACGCAGGCCTAACTGTATCTAGTATATTGAACGCCAGATAAACTAACTTGGCCTTTTTAAATAAAAAAAATTCCCTCACTGGAATACTTTCAGTCTTTTGACTGTATGGATTACAGATGGAATGACTGTTATATGTGAGTACCGCTTTCTTTGACAGATTCTAGTATGGGTACATATATGTTTTCCCAACCCCAGCACATTAATTTGCTAATTCCAGATGTATGAAACGCAGGCCTAACTGTATCTAGTATATTGAACGCCAGATAAACTAACTTGGCCTTTTTAAATAAAAAAATTCCCTCACTGGAATACTTTCAGTCTTTTGACTGTATGGATTACAGATGGAATGACTGTTATATGTGAGTACCGCTTTCTTTGACAGATTCTAGTATGGGTACATATATGTTTTCCCAACCCCAGCACATTAATTTGCTAATTCCAGATGTATGAAACGCAGGCCTAACTGTATCTAGTATATTGAACGCCAGATAAACTAACTTGGCCTTTTTTAAATAAAAAAATTCCCTCACTGGAATACTTTCAGTCTTTTGACTGTATGGATTACAGATGGAATGACTGTTATATGTGAGTACCGCTTTCTTTGACAGATTCTAGTATGGGTACATATATGTTTTCCCAACCCCAGCACATTAATTTGCTAATTCCAGATGTATGAAACGCAGGCCTAACTGTATCTAGTATATTGAACGCCAGATAAACTAACTTGGCCTTTTTAAATAAAAAAATTCCCTCACTGGAATACTTTCAGTCTTTTGACTGTATGGATTACAGATGGAATGACTGTTATATGTGAGTACCGCTTTCTTTGACAGATTCTAGTATGGGTACATATATGTTTTCCCAACCCCAGCACATTAATTTGCTAATTCCAGATGTATGAAACGCAGGCCTAACTGTATCTAGTATATTGAACGCCAGATAAACTAACTTGGCCTTTTTAAATAAAAAAATTCCCTCACTGGAATACTTTCAGTCTTTTGACTGTATGGATTACAGGTGGACTGGTATTAGTAGGGGTGACACAAGCACACCCAAGTCCCTGATGTAGGATTTCTATGGCACAGACCACTATTACAAGTGATTAATGGACGTTGGGAGAGATTGTGCTGCAGCACTAGTCCCAAGATGGCCGCCGCCTATCAGCCCAGTAACATGTGCCACAAAATGGTCTGCACAACCTTTAAAAAAATAGCCTTGGACTGTGCTGCTAAATCGCTATTGGTCTGAATCCCAGGTGTAGATGTCTGACTTGTTTGGAGCTTTGGAATGCACACTGTGGCAGCTTCTGCTGCAGCACTACAAGTCGCAAAATGGCGGCCGGCGGTCAGCCCAGGTACATGTGGATGGAAAAATCACTCTGGCCACTCTAAAAATAGCCAATCCCTATCAAAAAGCAGCTCAGCTGCAGTTGTTCAGATGAATCACAGGTGGAGGAGAGAAATTTGCTTCCAGTTATTCAATTATCCCTGCCTATTCTCGCCCTAGCATCAGCTGCGTCTATCCCTGTTCTATTCACATCGGGAGTGAGCACGTCCCGACGTGCGCACAAGCTTATAAAGAGGCTGAGTCACATGCTGCACTCGGCCAATCACAGCCTTGCCAATAGTAGGCATGGCTGCGATGGCATCTTAGGGCAAGTAGTATGATGCATGTTGATTGGCTGCTTTGCAGCCTTTCAAAATGCGCCTAAATACATGCCGAACGACGAACCCGAACCCGAACTTTTTTGAAAATGTCCGGGTTCGGGTCCGGGTCCCGGACACCCCAAAATTCGGTACGAACCCGAACGATGCTCGAACTGTTCGCTCAACACTATTTATAATGCAAGTTTATAATGGTAAATTGAGTCTTGATAGCAGGCTTTGTATTCTTGGTGTCTCTTCAACTTTTGGAAGCAGTTGCTCTAATGTTCTCAGCAATATCAAAGATGCTGTGTATTGCACATAAACTAACAGCCTTGTTATGGTTATCCAATTCTATACCTACAGTTAAATGATGGCCCCATGTTGTATGTGGGCCCAAACAGACAGAAGAAGGGGCAACATAAGTAGGCAGGGCCAACACATCTAGGCAGTGCCAGCAATACCATAGTGCAGAACAAAATACCGCCACGGCAGAACCAAATACGACGCTGTGTCTGGAGCAGGAGAGATAAGTTAATTTAATTTTTTGTTTGATCTGAGGTCTGATTAATATTAGTGGTCTGGTCTGAGGTCTGATGAAGACTGGAGGTCTGATCTGAGTTCGGATGAAGATTGGGGACCTATCTGAGGTCTGATAAAAAAAAATTCCTCTCTAAAACCTAGATACAAAAAATACGGTAAGTTTTTGGACAGAAATAAAGGACTAATTTTTCTAACAAATTAAACATGTGTACAATATCACATTACGGTAAATTAAGGGGGGGGAATTGACATCCAGTAAAAAGTCCTTTAAGGTATATTAAGAGGCAAAATAAAGACCTTTTCAGAAGTTAGGGTCTTGTACAAGAGTTATTTGTAGCACCTTTCTGTAATAACACCATGTTGTGAAATGGAAATCAGAAAAATGATGAATGTACAAATGCTACACAGTGCTCCTCATTGATATATTCTCTTCTGATGTTAATATATGCAATAAAGGTCTTACCAGCAAATTCACTTGTGCCATTTGTATTCAGAATCTTTAAGAGATCTTTAGTAAGTTTCCGAAGTTGATGTCTGGCCTTTTCTCTTTCTCTTCCTACTCCATATAGTAAAATCATTCTCTGGTTACATTCATGACTTGATGATGCCTCCTACAAGTTAAAATAGGCTGAAATTACTAGACGTTAACAGAGCAGACACACAAGTTTGTATAGTTACAGTTCTAACATTGTTAATAGTTTTTTTTATTATAATGTTTTCGCAAATTTGATGGTCGCACATGTAACAGTCCAAAAGCATACAGTAACTAGTAAGTACAGCAATAATGCAATTTAGAGTAATTCAGGTTTCCAGTTTTTGCATGTACCTTTGCTCATGGAAAATATGCGACTTTTTACGCTCACTTGCGCAAAATTGTGCAACTTTTTGCATTTGTACACCACTCACTGCAGTTTTGTAATATGGATGGAAAAGTGGGTGTGGTAAGCTATGTTAATGAGTTTCACTCCAGATTTATCATTCCGACTTTTTTTAAAAAGACGCAAAAAGGTCACAATCTCACTCCAGGAGGAGAATGAAGTGAGAAAAATGGAGAAGCTTCTCTAGACAGAAGTGTTAGGTTTAAGGACAAGTCAAATTTATCAAACAACCTGTGACATTTGATAAATGTGGCACAAAGTACTCCAACACAGACTCAAGCAAAACTGACTTCCAATATTCCTCTCATGAAAAATTCCTACCATAGGCCCTGACCAGAATTCTGGTATTAAAAAGTCACAAAATACGGCTTTTGCGTCTTTTTTGCACTCGCTTGGGCAAAATGTATGCGATTGTGCAAAAATGTGTGACTTTTTGCATGTGTACACCACTCACTCCAATTTTGTAATATGGGTGGAAAAGTGGGCGTGGTGAGCTATGTTAATGAGTTTCACTCCAGATTTATCATTGAGACTTTTTTTAAAAGTCGCAAATAAGTTGCAATCTCACTCCAGGAGCAGGGTGGAGTAGGAAAACTGGAGCCGCTTCTCTAGACAGAAGTATAACGCTACGTTCACACAACGAGAAAAAAACGAAGACGTCCAGCTCCAAGATGTTTAAAAGATGTTTTTCCCAATACTTTATTCTTCAATAAAAAGTGCAAATACAGTGCAGATAGGAATATTATCTCAGATCAACGCGTTTCAGACTATATCAATCACAGTCCTTCCTACGTTCACACAACGACAATTGTCGCACGACAAAAAGTCGCGTGACAAATCGGGAACCACTACACTGCAACATTTGTAGCGCGACATTGATGTCACATTAATGTCGCGCGACAATTTTTATAATGGGAGTCTATGGTGGTGTCGCACGTGCAACATGCGACTTGTTGTGACTGCGACACAACAGTCGCCAAAAATCTATCCCGGATGGATTTTTTCTGACTGTCGTGTCGCAGTCGCAGCATGTCGCATGTCGCAATGCGACACCATAGACTCCTATTATAAAAATTGTTGCGCGACTCAGCAGAACAGTGAAGTGTACGCGCTTTCTCTGCAAGCAAGCGCAGGTAAGTATTTAGCTTTTCATTTTTTTATTTTTATGTGCCAACTTTGGGGGACATGGGATGGGGGGGACACAGGAGATCATGTGGAAGAAAAATATTTTGGTGAGATACTGTGTGGGGGGCAAATGATGATGGGAGGGATTACTATGTGGGGGCAAATGACTGTGGGGGAAAATTATTATATGGGGCAGTGTGGGGGAAAATATGGTGTGGGGAAAACTACGGCGTGGGGGCAGTGTGGGGAAAACTACTGTGTGGGAGAAACTACAGTGTGGGGGAAACGACAGTGTGGGGAAAACTACTGTGTGGGAGAAACTACAGTGTGGGGGAAACGACAGTGTGGGGGAAACGACAGTGTGAGGGAAACTACAGTGTGGGGGAAACTACAGTGTGGGGAAACTACAGTGTGGGAAACTACAGTGTGGGGAAACTACTATATGGGGTCAGTGTGGGGAAATTACTGTGTGGGGGGCAGTGTGGGAAATTGCTTAAGGGTGGCAGTGTGGGGAAACTACGGTGTGGTGGCAGTGTGGGGGAAACTACGGTTTGTCGTAGCATTGTGGGGAAACTATGGTGTAATGAGCAATGTGGGGGGCAGTGTGGGGAAACTACTGTGTGGGGGGCAATGTGGGAGAAACTATGGTGTGGGGGCAAATGATTATGGGAGGGATTACAATGTATGGGCAAATGATTGTGGTGGGCAAATTACTATATGGGGAAATGTGGGAAACTACTGTGTGGGGCAGTGTGGGAAACTACGGTGTGAGGGGACATTTGGGGGCAAATGATTATGGGAGGGATTACTTTGTGGGGGGAAATGACTGTGGGGGGCAAATTACTATATGGGGCAATGTGGGGGAAACTACTGTGTGGGGGCAGTGTGGGGGAAATTAGTGTAGTGTATGCATTATTATTGGGGGCACTCTGGGGGACATTATAGCTGCTGTAGACACTATAGGGACATTTGAGGTAATTTATCAAACTGGTGTAAGTAGTACTGGCTTAGTTGCTGTCTAGGATGGAGAACAGTTAGCAGGAACTGATAAATAAGGACAGACTGGCTTGATCCAAAACTAAGGAGCATATAGGTGAGCCCTTTAAAACCCTAAGAGCTCTTCCTGACTGCTACACATGCAAAGGCCTCAATGGTAGACAATTGCATGCCCACGTACCTAAGACTGTGTGACACCTGAAAACCCTATAGTAGTGAGGGGACACGGCCCCCGGCTCCCTGCACTGAATACGGAGGGAGTCAGGGTCACCTAGAATCAAGCCAGCAAACGAAACACAAAGTAAACAGAATGCACTTATCTTAGAGCAAAACAACTGCAGCCTCCAGTAGCCAAACAAAACTTAATATTTATTGTCTTGATTCTGTAGTTTACAGAAACACCACATATGTGGTCGTAAACTGCTTTACGGGCACACAGCAGGGCGCAGAAGGAAAGGAACGCCATATGGTTTTTGGAGGGCAGATTTCACTGGGATAATTTAAAGTTGACATGTCACATTTAAAGACCCCCCTGATGCACCTCAGTGTAGAAACTCCAAAAAAGTGACCCCATTTTGGAAAATACACCCCTAAAGGTATTTAAAACTGATGTTACAAACTTTGGTAACCCTTTAGGCGTTCCACAAAAATTAAAGGAAAATGTAGATGAAATTTCAGAATTTCACTTTTTTGGCAGATTTTCCATTTTAATCCTATTTTTCCAGTAACAAAGCAAGGGTTAACAGTCAAACAAAACTCAATATTTATGGTCCTGATTCTGTAGTTTACAAAAACACCCCATATGTGCTTGCAAATTGTTGTACGGGCACACGGCAGGGCGCAGAAGAAAAGGAATGCCATATGGTTTTTGGAGGGTAGATTTCACTGGGATAATTTTCAGTTGCCATGTTACATTTGAAGACGATGCACCCCCTAGAGTAGAAACTCCAAAAAAAGACCCCATTTTGGAAACTACGGGATAAGGCGGCAGTTTTGTTGGTATTATTTTAGGATACATATGATTTTTGGTTGGGCTATATTACACTACTTGTGATGCAAGGTTACAAAAAATAGCTGTTTTGGCACCATTTTTATTTTTCTTATTTACAATGTTCATCTCACAGGTTAGATCATGTGATATTTTTAAAGAGCAGGTTGTTACGGACGCAACAATACCAAATGTGAGTACTTTTTTGGGTTGTTTGTTTCAGTTTTACATAATAAAGCATTTTTGAAAAAAATGATTTTTAGTGTCTCCATATTCTGAAAGCCAGAGGTTTTTTTATGTTTTGGGCAACGGTCTTATTCAGGGGCTCATTTTTTTCGGTATGAGATGACAGTTTGATTGGTACTACTTTAGGGTGCATATGACTTTTTGATCACTTGGTATTACACTTTTTGTGATATAAGGTGACAAAAAATGGCTTTTTTTACTCACTTTTTCACCTGCGGGGTAAGTTAATGTGATATTTTGATACAGCAGGTTCTTACGGACGCGGTGATACATAATATGTATACTTTTTTATTTATTTAAGTGTTACACAATAACAGCATTTTTGAAACAAGAAAAAATTATGTTTTTCCAGGGGGCTGGATCTCACAGGCTGTCACGGAAGGCATCGTGCTGCCTTTCCTGCCATCAGTTCCCCGTCACAGCAGTGCAGGGACCAGATGGCCACCCCGCACCCGGCAGGATCCCACACGTGCTGCAGTCAGCCTTTTTTACTGATGCCGGCGCATACAGCAGGGGTCCGGTTATCATTCACTGCCGGACCCCTGACGCATGTACGGCGCGGGTTCTTAAGGGGTTAATAGATGGAAATAAACAAGTGAGATGGGAACATTTCCCTTTTTTATTTAGTTACAAAATTATTCCGCACAAGTTGCCCAATAATTCTACACACAAACATTCTCCTAAGAAAACCAAGACCTTACTTTTACTTTCTTAAACATTCAGGTTTGAGGTTTATTAACATTTTGGACTGACAGCACTGTAATTGTTCATTAATAAACGTAATCCTCAAAAATACAACTTGCCTAATAATTGTCATAAATACTATTGATGGGTGTCTCTTGTTGATTAAAAGAACACCAAGCAATGAAAAAATAACATAAAATAGATATTACCAGGCTACTTTGTATTTCTTTTATATCCTCAAACTGAGTTTGGTCTTTCTAAGGTATTATCCAGACAATGCTTACAGTTTACAGCTGCTCACTCTCTGTTTGAAAAAGACACCTGTGAGTGTAGAAATGCACGTCACCTTAACATGAGTGACCAATAAATCCTTTCGAGCAAAGAAAATTGGAGTGCCGGTTTTTCTTCACAGGTGGACAGACAAGCATTGGCTGAACTCAATGATTTCGGTAGGACTGACCAACCATCCGGTGTGCATGGGGTTTCCTGACTCTTCTTTGTCATGGCACAGGAGGGCATGCTGGATTTTAACATGTTCATAAGGCCTCATTAATGTAAATGTAAAAAACAGGTGTGCAAATGTTTTTTTATGTGCAGTCGCACAGCCATTCTTAGAACCATTGCAGTCTATGGGTAAATATACTGGGGGCACTAAGGTGGGCATTATGTATACTGGGGAGGAGGGTACACTATGGGTACTGCAGGGATTGGGATGTTAAAAAAAAGCCATTAAAATGGATGAATTTCAATGCCTTTTTTTAACGGCTGTTAAAAATTAATGGATGGCCAGAAAATAGATGCACACACTGATGCAAAATGGTCATCGAAAATGTGTATTGCAGTGTATTGTGTATTGGCATTTTTTTTCACTGTCATGTGAATGTAGCCCAAGGGCTCATGCACACAGCCATAGCTGTTTTTGCGGTCCACAAATTGTGGATCCATGAAACACGTATACCGCCCATGTGCTTTCCACATTTTGCAGAACAGAATGTCCTGCAATCTATAGAACATTCCTATTCTTGTCCGTTAAACGGACAAGTACAGGACACTTTCAAATTTTTGTGGGTACCGCAGAACGGACATATGGATGCAGATAGTACACAGTGTGCTGTCCGCATATTTTGTGACCCTATTGAAGTGAACAGGTCTGTATCCAACCTGCTAAAATGCAGATTGGATGTGGACATAAAACACGGTCATGTGCATGAGCCCTAAGGGAGATTAGCCACCACCAGAGGACCATAAGGTGTTCCCTTCTCCCTACTAAGAACATATGCACTCTAGGCCATGCAGAAACTGTAAGTGTATGGGGGGAGCTGTTTGGAATATATTTTTTTACTGCAGCTCCGGTTTGAGAAGTAGTAATTGTTTCTGAGATGAAGGTGAAGTGGATGGCTTTTCATAGCAACACCCTTTTTAATTGCATTTGATTACATTTGCACACAGTAATTTCTTGATCCTAAGGAGCTGACCCTAAAATAATCATCTGCAATAATTTACACATTGAGCTGACTAACTTATAAAAATGCTTGCCTGCTTATAAAAATATCAGTGAAAGTGTCAGCAGAAGCAAATCGTTACTTCCCAAAACCATTTTATAAGTCAAGTAATTGGTTGTGATGAAGTAATCTTAGATTTTTTTCTACTAGTTTAAAGGATATTTCACAACGCATGCAGAGTAATATTAACTGTTGCTGTTATTGCCAATATTTTATATGGACCCGACTTAAGGATACACTCCAACAAAAAGGTTATTCTCTTGCCAACTAAAAAGGCACAAGATAGTCTTCTTACCGGTGACAGTATGTGTGAATTACAACCTCCCTTCTGGTCCTCAGCTGTGTCATGTGACCGACACCCTGACTCTCCAACTAACACAGCGTCTTTAGGCTGGACAGAAAGTCAGTTTCTCTGTTCATTCCTACAGGAGCCTTGATGTGAGGAATAAGCAGAGAAGAGAGGATGATTGTTCTCAGCTCTTCACTGCTCCAGTGCTTGGGTGAGATTTCAGGGCCAGGCAATGGAGTGGTAAGGATGCCAAGGTCTGTCAATCTCACTGGGAGGGGGACTGGAAACAGGGAGAGATGGAGGTAAAGCAGTGCACCAAGGGGCTAGCCCCTCTGTGCTTCAAGTACTTCATTTACATATGGCTACAAATAAGCATTTCTTTGCATTTGTAATACCAATTGCAGAGAAATAGGGCTCATTTTATTCACTGTGATCAACCCCACCAGGCAGTAAGTCTGGTGACAAATGCTCTGCAAAGGGAAACAGCCAGCACTAATGACAATTCTGATGCATCGTTTCGTAGAAGGCCTCTTGCACACGACCATATGGCTTTTTCAGTATTTTGCGGTCCTCAAAAAACAGATCCGCAAAAAATACGGATGACGTCCATGTGCATTCCGTTTTTTGCAGAACGAAACAGCTGGCCCCTGATAGAACAGTACTATCCTTGTCAAGACAATAATAGGACATGTTCTATCTTTGAACAGAAAGGAAAAACGGAATACGGAAGGCACACGGATGAATAATTCCATATACGATGCGTATACGGAACGCAAAAAACGGAATGTATACGAAAAAGAAAAAAAGATTTGTGTGCAAGAGGCCCAACTCTGTGTTATGTGTATTCACAGCTCAGGGGAAAAATAAGTGCTCTGATGGCTAATTACATGAATACGCTTCAGTATTCCCATTATGAAACTAATTAAGGAGAACGCTTACCCAGCCATGGTATTTACAACCTCTCCCTTTGGCATATATACATGCATAGTAGTCCAATAGATTCTACAGATGATCATACACGTGCAATACTACAGGTGAAGCCCAGTAACCGTCTTATGCGCAGTACATTGTGTTCAATGGTTTGCTGCATCTGCATCCCAAGGTTAGAACATGCACAGTAATATAACATAATCCACTAATAGAAATGAGCAACTCAATTGTAAACTAATCAAATTTGTCTCGGATTTCCCAAAAATTTGTGATCCAGACGAATTTGAATCTTATGAGATTCGACATGACAGCCATCATTTTACAGGCCAGTTGCCACCAAAAAAGGATAATGTGTGGACCATGTTTTAATTTAAACTATTGCCTACCGCCGCACGACTTTATGCATTGTGGCGGTCGGCTCTTAACTGTAACCCACGGTATAAAAGTGTTGGGTTACATTACGTTCCGCTGGTGCTGTGACCAAGCTGCTAGACAGCTGCAGTCACAGTATGTATGCCCAAGACCAGCAGAGGCAGTTCTCCTGCATGGCATTGTTGTAGCACCCTGCTGCAAAGATCCATCGCAGTGTAAATTGAAAATAAATAGAAAATGAAATATATGGGGGCACACTTCCTCAAATGGGTCACATGCAGAGTAAATTTTATTATTGATAAAAACGGCAACACTAAAATCGCTAAGGTGAAATAACTTTTTGTTTGTGCAAAGACGCAGTGATTGGTTGTGCAAAAACGCAGTGAGGACAGTGCAAATAGTGATAATTCACAACACCAGCTGAACAGGCATCAATCTATTTTAACAGCATTTAAAACATGCAGCGATGAAAAAATTTGCAACTATATAAAAAAGTATTTATAAAACCTTTTTCTTGTACGTCAATAGTCCACAAGGAATATAAATAAGCATCCAAATAGTACCCCAGGAAGGTATTAATGTATAAATGTTAGTCCATTAAATGTGGTATGCTGATCTCAGTACGGTATATTCCAAAAGCAATCCAATGCCAATATATCCAAAATGATTAAGTTGCATTTGGCCGACTAATAGCAACACTATGCGTACCAAACCACCTTTAAATACTTGTGCTGGGTGGCTGTGTATATTAGCGTTCTCCCAGTATCTGGGTTGGGTAGTCCCTCCTTTTTCCCTGCATGAGGGTCCTCTTACCTCCCTCCAGACGTGCCTCCATGCGCTGCCCCCCGCGCGTGTACGCTCTCCGGCACCACTGGCGTCCCACGTGGTGCAGGTCCTGACGTGGCGTCCCACATGACCGGAGGATGAGCGGAGCAATTCGGGGGTGAGGAAGGGTGGCTGCTTCTGGGTCTTAGTGCTTTTCAATAGCAGTCAATCCTAGATACTCGGCACTGGCAACAGGATTTGATTGGTGAAGTCATCGGCGAATGACGTCTGGGAAAAGTTGAAGGCACCCTCGGAGAATGGCGATTGGTACTTTTCTTCAACAGACGTTCCAGGTACCAATCAGAAGAAAAGACAGTAAGCAGCAACAGCATATAAAATGCTAAACTAAACTGCGGCGTCTCAGTAAACCTGCAAAGTATGCCAGAAATGTAGTACAGTCATTGGCTGAGCATTTTATATGCTGTTGCTGCTTACTGTCTTTTCTTCTGATTGGTACCTGAACGTCCGTTGAAAAGGACCAATGCCATCTCGAGTGCCTCAACTTTCCAGGCGTCATCCTGATGATCTTCACCAATCAAATCTGTTGCCAGTGCCAGTATCTAGGACTTGACTGCTATTGACAAGCACTAAGACCTAGAAGCAGCCATCCTTCCTTACCCCCGAATTGCTCCGCTCATCCGTGGGACGCCACGTCAGGACCTGCACCACGTGGGACGCCAGTGGTGCCGGAGAGCGTACACGCGCGGGGGGCAGCGCATGGAGGCACGTCTGGAAGGAGGACCCTTATGCGGGTATAGAGAGACTACTCAACCCAGCTTTATACTGGGAGAACGCTAATATACACAGCCACCCAGTACAAGCATTTAAAGGTGGTTTTGTACGCATAGTGTTGCTATTAGTCGGCCAAACGCAACTTAATCATTTTGGATATATTGGCATTGGATTGCTTTTGGAATATATCGTACTGAGATCAGCATACCACACTTAATGGACTAACATTTGGACACTAATACCTTTCTGGGGAACTATTTGGATGCTTATCTATATTTCTGGTGGACTATTGATGTACAAGAAAAAGGTTTTATAAGAAACTTTTTTATATCATTGCCAATTTTTTTCGTCGCTGCATGTTTTAAATGCTGTTGAAATAGATTGATGCCTGTTCAGCTGGTGTTGTGAATTATCACTATTTGCACTGTCCTCACTGCGTTTTTGCACAACCAATCACTGCGCCTTTGCACAAACAAAAAGTTATTTCACCTTAGCGATTTTAGTGTTGCCGTTTTTATCAATAATAAAATTTACTCTGCATGTGACCCATTTGAGGAAGTGTGCCCCCATATATTTCATTTTCTATTTTCTATTTCTGGGCCCTGGGGTGAAGGCCATTGGGTGAGCACCTTCAAGACACTGTCTATTTGCTGGGTGCAGCCACTTACTTTGTATATTTCTCTTTAAATTGAAAATACCGGCTTTTTGATGTGAGAGCGCCCCATGCTGGCTGTAAAATTAACTGCAGGCTATGAATTAACCCCTCCCTGACCTGACTGTGGTTAATTCATATTTTGATGATTAAAAATAAATAAAAAAGTGAAAAGTGAAAAAAAAAAAGTATTAGTTAATAGTTTTAGCAATAGTATAGCAGACTAGGTACACACAAATTTTTCTCCCCTTTTCATATTTATTAGTTTTAGCAATAGTATAGCAGACTTTGTGTGTGTAAATAGGGTTGAGTGGACTTGTATTTTAAGTTCGGCGTCCAAAGTTCGGGTTGGGGTTATCGAAGAATCCCGTTATGGATTCCGCTACCACGGACCATAATGGAATTTTTCAATCCATAAGGGGATTCTTCGATGAACCCGAACTTTGGACAACACTAAGGACCTGGGGTGACATCACTGTCATGTGATCAGTGCAGGGGGCGTGGCTAAGTGCTGGATTGGATAAGCGGTGGTAAAGGGCCTGGTATATTGATCATGTGACATGAGGGGCGGAGCTCCTGTGCTCTGTGTGGAGGAGAAGAAGGAAGTAGAGCAGTGAAGGAGGGTTGCGCGAACTTGGTAGCGAATCCATAACGGGATTCTAAGATAACCCCAACCCGAACTTTGGACGCCGAACTTAAAATACAAGTTCGCTCAACCCTATGTGTAAAATTTACAAACGTGCACACTTTTCCTTTTTGCTTTCTTAAAGTCTTTTACAAAATTGAAATGTTTTGTCTTGAAATCTTTTCTACCGGATTGAAAAAAATGATTAGAAGACTATATGTTTTTTCATAATTTTCACAGTCTTTCCTTAAAGGGGTAGCCCCAAGAAAAATAATCTACAGTTTTCAAACCAGCAGATGGAGCTAAATACTTTTATAATAGCATGTAATTGAAAATGTAGTGAGTCACTGAGTTATCCAATAAAATGTATCTGTATAGCGCCACCTGCTGTTTGTTCTATTTCTTATTTATTTGTCGAGCTCACTGAGATGGCCGCACATGCTCAGTTTCATCCTTCAACTGCCTTCTGAGCTGTGATAGGGAGAGCATGGACACGCCCCCTGAGCTGTGATAGGGAGAGCATAGACACGCCTCCTGAGCTGCAGCTGAAAAGACACTCCCCTTGAACTGTCAGCTTGATATAAATCTATCAGAGCAATGAATGGGCAGATCTCTGGATCCATGTGAGGTACAGGGCTGGTTCTAGCTTTGTTAGAAAGAGATTGTCATGTACTGTGTGATCTCTGATTTTCATTGTTTACATTAGTCATGGGATAACGCCTTTAAATATATATTTTTTATATTATATATGTCATCTAAGGGCACAAAAGAAAAGTGTGTTATTAAATGGGTTCTTTGTTCCCACCAGCTCTCATTTACCCGTAGTCATTTCACTGTCACTTTCACATTACTACAGTAAAGAGGTTGGATACAGTCCTAAGAGACCCCAGGGTGTCATACAGGACTTCTAAGAATGGATGAACCAGCATTTTTTTCATGTTTTTTAATTTTTCATGTTTGATACATTTATCTATTTACTAAAAATAGACTTGTCAGTAGGGCTGACGAGACTTTTTCCTGCTGAAAACTTCATTCTGAGCATTCCTGTTAGGGCTCATGCAGTGGTCCGCAAAAAATGACATCCGTGTGCATTCTGCATTTTGCGAAACGGAACAGCTGGCCTCTAATAGAACAGTCCTATCCTTGTCCGTAATGCGGACAATAATAGGACATGTTCTATTTTCTTTGGAACGGAAATACGGACATACGGAAATGGAATGCGCACAGAGTAACTTCCGTTTTTTTTTGCTGACCCATTAAAATGAATGGTTCCGTATACGGTCCGCAAAAAAAAATGGAACAGACACGGAAAGAATATACGTTCGTGTGCATGGGCCCTTTAACCTATCACCAGGATTCCTACGTGACCATCCACCAAAAGTTCTTGTCAAATTCAAACAGCATTTTGTAAAGCTTATAGTACACACAGTGCAGTTAAGATATTATAACAAATTGCAGTTCAATAAATGGTAACAGTTTATTTTGGAAGACGGCTAATTAGAAAACAGGCCTCCTAATGGTTTCAAGAAGACGACCATATGCATCAATATTTGTATACACAGGGGATTGCTGTATAAATGGATATTTGCTCAGTTTAATTATTGTTTCAAAGTAAACGTATGCGGCTTAAGTATGTAAACAACAGAAGATAGCATCTACTATTAACTCTTCCATAGCCAAGGGGGTCATTTTATAATAAAGTAGTGTGTACCACTCTTTACTTGACGAGAGAATTGACGTGCTGAAAGAACTTGTTCTGAACCTACAAACATTAGCCCGCATTTACTATCGTGGCTGCGTCTCATTTCTGGCCTAATTTGCTCCAAAATTTGCACATTTCCATTTAGACACGTTAATGAATAAAGTGAGCCAAAAAGAAAAATCCACTCCTAAGGGACGTGACTGAAAATGTCTTTATTGACCAAAATTTTCGCTTAAAATTAGAAGTCTACTGAATCTTCTTCTTCATCACTATAAGATTTCTGTACTGATGGAATAACTGCATACCTGCTTCATGCATCTAGATATCTGAGATGGTCTCCATCTACTCGTACATAATATTGCCTGTGTGCTTGTCAAATGGGTTGTCTCAAAGGCCAACTACCATCAGAGAGGAGCCCCAACATACAGGGGTGCCCTGAGGGAACAAAGAGTGCACCCACCCTCCTTTCACTGCCCTGGCTCCTACTGGGCCATGTCATATGCGCCTTGCATTGGCGGTTCTTTTGTATCCAAGTATCACATGAATCATTCACCATTTATTTGAATAGCTGCCATGTAATGCTACAATTCTCCTGCAGCAACCACTAAGGGGAAATATGTCACTGCTTATGGTTCCCCTGGTAATACAGATGATCGTGGATAGTTAAAGAAGCCAGACTTAAGGTGATCAGCTAAGGTCATCTGCTTAAGTTGGCATAATCTGTTTCTTCTTCCATTCCTTAAAAAAACACTTTCCTTCTATCTAGAAGATTTTTCATTATTATGGCACATTATTATTTCATTATTATGGCACATTATTCTAAAGCCTGTATTAGCCTACTTTCACGCTAGCGTTTCTATTTTCCGGTATTGACATCCGTCATAGGGATAGTCTCAATTCATTGTCAATGGGGACAAAACGTAACTGAACAGAACCGAAGTGCTCCAAAATGCCTTCCATTCCGTTTGGCTGCGCTTTTCTTTCCGTCATGGGATGCGGATCAAGACAAATCCATCATGACCCTCAATGCAAGTCAATGGGCACTATCTCTGACACTATCTGACACAAATGGATCCGTCTCCCATTGACTTTCAGTGGAGTTCATGATGGATCCGTCTTGGCTATGTTAAAGATAATAGAACTGGATCTATTCACACCGGATGCAGATGGTTGCATTATCAGTAACGGAAGCTGAGCTCTGACGGATTCAGCAAAAACGCTAATGTGAAAGTAGACTTACACAGCCCGATGTGGAGGAGGATTGTCGTGAGGGAAGCGTCCTTCATGGCAATCGCCTGCTCAGTAGTTGAGTAAACCGTTGCTATTACATGCAGCAATCTCCTCCACAGCATGGGGAGAAACAATCACTATGCCATTGCTGGTCCCTATACTGTCTAGTGGTTTGCCAGCGGCAGATCCCTATTAGACACCAAGTTCTGCCGCCTGCAAATGATAATTTTTTAACACGACAAAAGATTTGGATTGCTTGATGATCGAGCATTCGCTCGTTCATCGAGCAAGCGGTGGCAGTATTACACTGCCTGATAATTGCTCATGACTGTTCATGCGAATGCTTGCTAGCGATTATCTGCCAAAAATCAGGCGGTGTAATACAGACTTAAGAATTATTAAAATGTGTAGAAATTTCCAGTTTTAACAGTTACACAATCACACCTCTGTCCCTGAAATCCATTATTCACACCCCATATAAGCATTAAGTGGAAAACAGATGAAGAGAAAATGATTTCCTCAATCTATAAAATATCTTAAATCTATAGATATTAGTTTATATTCTTAAAGGGGTTTTCCAGGACCCAGCAGGCCCTGCAAACCCACCTTAACTACTCATATCTTGCCTGTAAAAGAAAGTTTCTAATATACTTATCGTTCTGAAATTGCATGGATTGCCCTCTTGGGTCATATGATGCTACATTTCTGAAAATCCTGTGTCCACAGACTTCACATCCTCTACTAGGTTTCCGGTCTGTGGACAGGACGTCACTTCTGCAGCCCAGCACAGAGGAGGTGCTGTGGACAGGGCCAGAACTATTTGTCTCCCTGGTTCAGAGGAGGTGGATTTAGGAGTTTGTGCATGCTCTGGGATGACATATATGTCTGGTCCTGTCCTAGGCTATACAAAAGTGAGGTCCCTTCTATAGCCCAGACTGAAAACCTGGTAAAGGACAAGATGTCGGCAGATGGAGGATTTTCACAACAGGAGCATCACTTGAGCAGATTCCTGAGCTGCCGACTTATACAGACATTAAGTATATTACAAACTTTCCTTTGCTGGTGAGATACAAGTAATTAAGGTGGGTCCCTTGTTATTATTATCAGTAACAACTCATCCATCTTGCTGAATATTTAGTCCAGAACTGACTACTGCTACTTTCCCCCTTGACTTATACAAGAATCTTTAAGCCTAATGAAAAATATTTTACTGCAATGTCTTTTTGCATTGGATACAAATGCTTATGGGATGTCCTAGTATTAAGGAACTTACTGTCTGCATTTTGTTTCAGCTGAATAAATAAAAGCAGAAGTTTGTATGTCTTCATCTGGAACAGAAATCTGAAAAGTAAAATTTACAGCTCTATACCGCTGCACGGACACATACCTCACACGTACAGCATTAAAGGCTGAGCAGCTCTGAGCTTAATGGACTAAACCCAGGTTATTTCTATGGATGGAGCACCATCAGTCTTTATTTATTTTATGGATTTCTGGATGAAAACAAATCGAAAAATCCTGACTCCATGACATATCAGCTTTGCTCCAACAAGACAGCAAGAAGTGTAACCATGGATTATTCAGGTAATATTTTATTATCAGGATCTGAAATAATTAGAGATGAGCAAATCAAAGTGGAATTCGATCCGAATTTCAAGATAAATCCGATTCGCCTCAAAGCCGAATTTCCTCGTGCTTTATGTATGCGAATTGATTTAACCTGAAATAGTATAAAAAACAAAAAAATTATTACCTCCTCCATTTGCTCACGATGGGCCGCCAGCCACCATCTTGATTGAAGATCTCGGCCGAAATCCCGCGCCTGATCTTCAAGCAAGATGGCGGCGGCCAGCCTGTCGCTAGCAAATGGACGTGGTAAGTTTGATTTAATTTTTTTAATGTTAATTTTACACTGTTTTTACAATTAGATGCGGCAATCATGTATGAACACGGCATCTGAGGGGTACAATGATGGGGGGGGGGGGCGGCGCTATCACAGCTCCCTGTCATTGCACCCACTACTTACAAAAAAATGTGAAGTCATTTGTCACAAAGTGAATTTCTTTTGAAAAATTCGCTCATCTCTAGAAATAATGGTCTCAGTCTGATGTGGATAAAAGTCTAAAAAAAGCTTGAGGGCCACTTTCTCCCGACAGGCCCAGAATGTAATGTGAAGTAGGACAACTGGCTGTGTATGTTCATATTAGGAAATTTCTTTTTACCTGCTAACCACAACCCAACAATCTAGTTTTTACTCAACTCTAACCACAAAAAATGATCCAACATAGAAGATAGCATGAAGTATATAGACGGAAACTGATAGATCTCTTTCTCCTCTGATTGGATATAAAAAGTTTGTTATCGTAATATTACACCAGACCTAAGTGATATTTACTAGGACTGAAATCACAGTCATAAATCAGTCAAATAGACATTATTAGTTCTATTCAGATCGAATTCATCGAGTCCCAAATCGAATCACATGGGTGATTCTGCCAAATCAGAATACAATTAAATTTTAAGAAATTCAGCCACCTCTAGTGCCCAGTATGGCTCCATATTTAGAGCCATAGGAATGCAGTATTTTCATGAAGTAATACAATCCCACAAACCACCTCCAATGGAGAAAGCAGCCATTTTTATGCAGACTCTGTATTTATCAACATTTTGAAAAAAAAAAAGCATTAAAAGGATGACCTATTGTTTAAATCACATTCTTATATTTAACATATCAGCCTATAGTTTATATATATCAATAAGAGTGGTTTGTGTATTGGTTATTCTTTCTGTGAACTTATATTCCACAATTACGCAATATCTTGGCACTAGAATACGTTCTGAAGGTCATCTGAAAGGGTGTTAAAAAATAGAAATAGAAGTCAGTAAGCAGCCAGGAACGGGGGAATATTTTACTTAAAGGGGTTTTCCCATGTTAGACAATGGGGGCATATCGCTAGGATATGCCCCCATTGTCTGATAGGTGCAGGTCCCAACGCTGGGACCCACACCCACAATGAGAACGGAGCGGGGAAATGAACGGAGGGTGCACTGCGCATGCGCAGCCGCCCCCATTCATTTCTGTGGGGCTGCAGAAAATTTCCATCAGCACCATATAAATGAACAGGAGCATGAGCCGCGCATGTGCGGTGCGCTCCATTCACTTCTATGGGAGCAGCGCTTGGTGGTGGATGGACCCTGGAAAATCCGGGGTCCTCCAGTCACAGCACCCCCTGCTTCGTTCTCGTGGAAGGTGCGGGTCCCTAGAGATATGCCCCCATTGTCTGAGATGGGAATACTCCTTTAAGTAGGGATACAGTGGTGAAGCTTGCTAAAGATGGAGTATGAACTAATATCAACTAATGTTCTCAGGGATTCTAGGAAGTGTTTATCGTCTTCCAGTAATTAAAAAAAGGGCCAGATGGTCTGCCTCTATATCTAGTTACAGACAAATGAACTTTTACAGACATTTCAACCCACAATGTTACCATATATGCCAAAGATATTATTAAATATGCCATCATGTGTAATCATGTAATCTGCCATATGTAATTTTAAGTATTGTAACCTCCTTGGAAACTGCCAGTTACTCCCATTATCAGAAGGTATATCAATAAAGATATTTGGGAGGGGTCTTTCAGATCTCCTTGGATACAGCAAGCATTGTCTGTGTCTTTGTTATCGGCCGATTCATTTAATGAATTACTCTCTGCCTGACAATTGAGCTACTCTAACAGTCTGTACAGATCACTTTACTGCAGTTACCTGCTTATCTATACACAGAGGTGAGATCATTATAGACAGGATTAGAATGACAGATAAGACAGGATCCTCCATTCACAACTAGTGATTGTCAAAGCTCATCTATTCTTTCCTTGTACAATGACCTCTGCACAGGTCACAGAGCATGCCTAGAAAACCATAGAAGTCAATGAGGTCCCCTCCTGAACATTGTGTCTATGGCCCATGGGGCTGCCGGAAAGCTATTTTCTTAATGTTTTCTAAATGCTGTTAAAGGGGTTATCCAAGACTATAAAAAGCTCCCCCATATGCCGGGCCCCTCACATTGAATATACTTACCTGGCTCCCCACTCCCGGCGATGCTCCGTGTCCCTGCACCGCTTCTCACCGTATGTGGCTGAAAACATCCGGTGTCGGGGGGAGCAGCCAATGGCAGGCGGGGACGGGGACAAACCTCCCTAGCGTCACCCTCAATGCTAGGGAGGCTCATCCCCGTCACCGCCTGCCATTGGCTGAAGATGTTTTCATCTTCGCACAGGAAGAAGCAGCAGCAGCGGTGCGGGGACCAGGAGGGGCAAAGGGAGCAGGAAGCCAGGTAAGTATATTCAATGTGAGGGGCCCGGCATATGGGAGAGCTTTTTATACTCTTGCATCACCCCTTTAAGAACAGCTCAGACATAATAATATTCAGACCGTCTCCTCTGTAAGATTAAACGACCGGCATATAGTGAAGTACCCTCTTAGTAGTTGGTAAAAAATGGTTTTATTTTACTCACAAACACAGGTGGTTTTCAGGCATATCACAAAGATAAAATACATCAGGTTCCTGCCCGACCCGGGTTTCGCGATCGCCCCTGAGGAAGCCAGAGAGGCGAAACCGGGTCGCAGGAACCTGATGTATTTATCTTTGTGATATGCCTGAACACCTGTGTTTGTGAGTAAAATAAAACCATTTTACCAACTACTAGAGGGTACTCACTATATGCCGATCGCTTAATCTTACAGAGGAGACGGTCTGAGGAGGATCGAACCCTTTGAGAGAGGAGGACAAAGGCTAATACCCTTATATATTCACCTGTGCTTCGTACGACGGATTTAGAAGCAGCGCGGTTTCAGACCCTTTACTACATGAATTTTCCAGTGTGAATTACCCACCACACTACATTGGAACCAGCAGCGCAAGTAACTGTCCGTGTTTTTGGGATACAAGACTGACACTTCCTTTTTATTTCATAATAATATTCAGGAAATAGAATAAAAAATATGTAATCAGAAAAAAAAAACTGATTAGAAGAATCTATCTGATTTTAATTGGCAGAAAAAAAATTGGTGTCACATTTCCTTTAATTCTCATATTTGTAATCCATGAGATATGGCATACTGAATATAGCACTGTACATAAATCTTAGCTATGCACTGATGTAGAAGTGTACTGGACCATTGCACACAGCTAGGAGCAAAGTTTAATTTAATTTTTTTTCTGGTTTTAAGTTAACAAAATGAGGTCACTGCCTGAATGAAAAGCTATACACCACTCTACCACACTATGGAGGAGATCAAAACTGGTGCAAAGGAAAATCGCTTACTTGCCCATAGCCACCAATCAGATTCCAACCTTCATTTTTCAGAGCTCCTTTGGAAAATGAAAGGTGGAATCTGATTGGTGGCTATGGGCAACTAGGCTGGTTGTCCATTACACCAGTTTTAAGACCCCCCCCCCCCATGTATTTAGACATATTTGCTGTCTGTGAATGGGAACATTCATGTAAACGGCAGCATACCGGTACACAGCTGAACCTACTCGCAGCTGAGAAATGGTTACAGTTGTACCGGGTCTAGGCAATGCTCTGTAAGCTAAATAGCGTGGACTCCTGACTGGTACATGGTAGAGAGCTTTCGCAGCAGCTATTATTGTATTCAGCTCCCAGAGCATTTCCTAGACTTTATACAGTTCTATCCACAGTGATGCATGCTGTGATTTATGTTATATAGATATACTGTTATAAAGATATAGAAATTGTGACCAGAGGTTTCCCAAAACTGGCTAGAACATGAGCTAAAAATGTGCCAGATGTCGCACAATAAATCAAAATTCAGATGCAGCCACAATAGGAAACGTGGGCCTATGTGCGATGGAAACAAATACAATATTGTATACAGTATTTGATAGTAGTAAGCCAAAACATATCCCATTAGTCTTTTTCTCTGTGTATTTTCTGCCCCTCATTTTGTCTTATAAATACTGATGCAAAATGCTGACCGCGTGAAAGTAACCCAAGAAGGTGTCTCTCCAAAAGACATTCTGAGCTCATTGGCTCTGTAAGGGTTAAAGCATTATTTTTACCCGATTTAATTATATTCAAATCTAGTGAGTTGTTAAATGGCAGAAGTGTAAATAAGAAGTGAATTTCCACTGGAATTAGAAATGAACAAATCAGTTTGTTCGAATTGGTGCATAAATCGGCTAGATTGAGCAGTGAGGGGCTGGCAGCACTGCTCAAGAGACTCCCCCTCCCCCTTTAATGACAGCGCCAGACATCTCGCCTGGCCCTTGTAATCTGGCACCTGCCCTGTTGCTCTCAGTAATGGAAGCTCTGCTGCCAAGGCAGCACTGATGCCAACTGTGACACTCACGCCTGGGTACACCAGGAAATGTACCAATGCATGCACAGAGGGATATGGCACATTTATATCCTGTGGTTAACCTGTTACCGGAATACCCCTTTATGTAAAATCCACTACAACTGCAAAACAAACTCCCTTATTTCTTTCTATATTTCCATTTTCATAATGCTGGCTTATAGAGTCAGCGAAAATGATGGCATTTGTTGTTGGTGACAAATTGTGCTGGATCTGCAGGACATTGTGAGTGACATCCAAGAAGTCACTGGATAAATCTACCGTCTTTTCTCTTAAAGCAACCGTGCGGATCACAGTAAAAATAACAGGGAGAATATGTAGTTAGCATATCCGGTGCCCTCCTTTCTAATATTGCTGCCGTGATTTCTCTCATTACTAGTAGTACCTTCTTCACCAGATTCTCCGACAACACTATGTCTTGGGGAAAGGGGCCTGAATGTGAAGATTGGACCAGCATCAGTGCTGGGCCATCCGAGAATAGAGGAGAGTGTCTCAGACTATGGAAGTACACTGTGCATAGGGGTAGTATGAGTGAGTGGGCCACATCCAGGAGCTCCACAGCATGAGGCTCTGTCAGCCTAATTAAACCAGGCATATATTCGCCTGGTAGGGTTGATCATGCTATTAAAAACAATTGGAGTCATTTAGCAAACTGGTGTAAATTAGATCTGGCTTAGTTGTCCATAGCAACCAATCAGATTCCACCTTTCATTTTTGACTGCTCCTTTGGTAAATGAAAGGTGGAATCTGGTTGGTTGCTATGGGCAACTAAACCAGTTCTACTTTACACCAGTTTGATAAATGACCCCAAATATGCTTCTTTTCTCTGTAGCTTGTACCATTGTGGAGATATTACTTTTATATTTATGCAAATTAGACAGTACGAGCACCAAGGGGCTGGCGTAGCTCTTGGAGCATTGCTACTGCTACGCTCCTTGGTGCTCAGTATATTTGCCCCTCCCCTTTGATTGACAGAGCTAGATAGCCCTGTCTAATGGTGCCTGGCACTGCCTGCAATGTGACTTACTAATAATTATTGGTGGTCCAGCATTATTCATGGTGTAAAAACAGTTACTGGTGTCAGTGTGTTTTAGCAAAATCATGCAGTCCCCTAGGGTAAGGCAAGTATTCTCTCCTCCCGCTACCTCCCTTGAATGCCTACATTTTAGATCTTATTTTCAATGAATGCCTATATATTGGCCACAGCGCATTAACAAAATCATGTATTCCCCTAGGACCACCAATGATTATTAGTTACCCAAAGCACTGATCCCATTAGCCATGGCTGTCTAGCCCTGTCAATCAAAAGGGAAGGGAGAGTATACTGAGCACGGAGGGAAATAGCGGTTGCAGTCCTCTAAGAGCTACCCGGCCCTTCAGTGCTTATTTGCAAAATATGAAAGTAATGATGTCTCACACAAATGTATTTTGTTTTCGTGTCCGTTCCGTTTTTTTTTTTTTTGCAGATAGGATGCGCGGACCCATTAATTTTAATGGGTCCGCAAAAAATGCGGACAGTGCACCATGTGCTGTACGCATCTGTATGTCCGTTCCGTAGCCCCGCAAAAAAAAAATAGAGCATGTCCTATTTTTTTCTAGTTTGCGGACAAGGATAGGCATGCCATACGGAATGTTACCGGACCGCAAAACAGATACAGTCGTGTGCATGTAGCCTAACGCTGCAATCTACAGAGAAAAGAAAGGTATGATTTGCATCAGCATGATCATCCCTACCAGGCAATATGCATGGTTTAATAAGGTTGAACATGCTGATAGGGTTGAACAGTAGCGATGCTCCAAGAGCTACGCAAGCCCCTCAGTGCTTATACTGTCTAAGCATGTTCAACCCTATCAGCATGTTCAACCCTATTAAACCAGGCATATTGCCTGGTAGGGATGATCATGCTGATGCAAATCATACCTTTCTTTTCTCTGTGAGTCACATGGCAGGCAGTGCCAGGCACCATTAGACAGGGCTATCTAGCTGCATGTTGAACATGCTTAGAACATGCTGATAGAGGGTCTTCAACAACAACAGCCATCTCTACTCGATCACTGCTGTTGTTCATATGACCAAATCTGGTACTCTCTCAGGAGATGCCTGTCCAAAAGGATACAGGACTTGCTCTACCTTCTTGAGTAATACAGGCAGTCAAAGTCCAAGTTATTCAATAGTCATATCATTCATCTGTATTTGCAATATTTCTCAAAATCTAACGAATACTTAATCTGAAGAATTATTTATTTTCTTTCAGGATATGGAGATTTCAGGACAACTTTGAAGCAACCCAATATTTCTGTTCATGTCAGCAATGTCACATGTTCTAGAGATAGCCGGATAAACCAAGTTGTCTTCCCTGTGGCCTACTCCTTTCTTTTCATCGCTGGATCCATAATGAATGGCTTAGCAATAATTGTGTTCTTCCAGTTACCAAGTAAATCTAATTTCATCATTTTTCTGAAAAACTCAGTAATATCTGATACTCTAATGATCATGACATTTCCATTCAAGATTCTAGGAGATGCAAAACTTGGATTTTGGCTCCTGAAAGGATTTACGTGTCGATTTACTTCAGTAGTGTTCTATTTCACTATGTACATAAGTATTATTTTCCTTGGCCTTATCACTATAGATCGATATAAGAAAACTGTGAAACCTTTCGACAACTCTTGTACGAAAAATCTGCTTTCAGCCAAGATCTTGTCAGCTTCAATATGGGTCATCATGTTTCTTCTCTCATTACCCAATATGATTTTGACGAACAAGACACTGACGCCTAAAATTGTTCGTAGCTGTGCAAACCTGAAGTCTGAATTTGGTCTAGTCTGGCATGAAATTGTGAGCTACACCTGTCAGATCATCTTTTGGGTGACATTTGCTATCATAGTAGTATGCTATATCCTGATAACCAAAAAGCTGTTTCAGTCATATAAAAGGACTAGAAGGGAACAAACACAAAGCAGAAAAAGAGTCAACGTGAAGGTGTTCATTATCATTGGGGTTTTCTTCATTTGTTTTGTCCCATATCATTTTGCCAGGATTCCGTATACCTTAAGTCAAACCCGGGATGTGTTCCGGTGCTCGGCTCATTATACTCTTTACTATGTCAAAGAGAGCACTTTGTTCCTGTCATCCTTGAATGCCTGCTTGGACCCCTTTATCTACTTTTTTCTCTGCAGATCATTCCGAAATTCATTGATTACCATGTGGAAGAAAAAAAGTGCCTGTCTGTCAGCATATACACACAGGAGGGCAGCTAAACGATACAACATAAGTAAAGGTGAAACAAAGATATAAATTGTTCAGTAATGAACCTGGCGGTCTTACGTGGTAGAACTCTAAGTGTGATTAAAAATGTACTAGTTGAACAATAAGCTGTGCAGTATAATTTCTAGCATGAATAAAATGATTCATATTCTAATGGTTTTTGTTTTAAAAAATATACATAATTGAGGTAACATGCTCGAAATTTATCTCGAGGCTTAAAGGGGTTGTCTCAGTTCAGAAAATAGCATTTATCACGTAGAGGAAATTAATGCCAGGCACTTACTAATGTACTGTGATTGTCCATATTGCCTCCTTCGCTGGCTGAATTTATTTTTCCATCACATTATACACTGCTCGTTTCCATGGTTATGACCACCTTGTAATCCAGAAGCGATCGCCATGCTTGCACATCATAGAAAAAAAGTACCAACCTATGTGAGCTCCCACGGTCCGAGCCACCAGAAAGGCCGACACTTTTTCCTATAGTATGCAATGGGACCACTACTGGATTACGGGGTGGTCGTAACCATGGAAACAAGCAGTGTATAATGCAATGGAAAAATGAATCCAACCAGCAAAGGAGGCAATAACGACAATCACAATACATTAGTAAGTGCCTGGTATTAACTTTCTCTACATAATAAATGTCACTTGTTGAAGTGAGACAACCCATTTAAGAGGGTGGAGAGCAAGGAAACGGCAGTAGGTACAAGGCCAGGGTAGAATCAAGGCAAGGCCTAAATCTCTAAAACGGTTAAACGGGTTGTCCGCTTTATTTATATTGATGACGTACCCGTATTTACCTGCTTGCCGTCACAACCGCAATGGTGAGCAGGTGTAATTACAAGTATGGCTTCCCCATTCACTTCTATGGTATGGATCCTTCCATTCAAGTGTATAGGAAGGAGCCAATAAATAGAAGTGAATGAGACGGCTTGCTTTTAATTACACCTGCTCACTGCTGCGGTTGCAATGGTGAGCAGGTAAACACTGAAGAGAAGGCCGCACTCGCACGGAGCACAGCCTTCTCTTCAAACAGCTGACCGGTGGGAATGCAAGGAGTCAGACCCACACCGATCTGATATTGATGACCTATCCTGGGTGAGGCCATCAATATAAATAAGGTGGACAACCCCTTTATGGTTCTACCTACTGGATCATTAGCTTCAACCTGGATGACAAAAGCTAAAAACCGTGAGTGATATGCGATCGAGGAAGGGGGTAAGTTGATTTTCATCTAATAACCCTTAAAGTGGAGTAAGTCATCCCCTATATTGGTTTGATAATTACACTTCCTAGCTTTCTGCTGTCTCTGAGCGCTGGTTCTTTTGCTCTTTTACATTTATATATTGGCACTAGAAAAAACGGGACCTCAAAAACAGACTCTAATAGACCTCATATCTTTATGCCACAGTGAGTGATGAGAGGCACATTGCGTTACAAGTCATATACTGCTGTTTGTACCATGTAAGAAAAGAAGAGACAGAATGTTTGGTTTATTGGGACACAGATTTTTCGCATTGTGACACATTTTTGGCTCTGAGAAACAATTTTGGCCCATTGTTACAAATTTTTGTCTCACAGACAGATACATTGGGATACATTGTTGGTCCAAAAAAAGAATTTTGATGCATTGGCACAGATTTTCTAGGGATGAAGATGCATTTTTTGACGTAAGCTAAACTAATCAAATGATAAAAATGAGACTAGACAGTCTAAAGATGTTTAAGATAGTCTAAAGATTTATTATCCATCATCAGGCACTATAATACATTCGGCACATTTTCAGGCTGTATGTTTACTATGCCTACAAATTAGACAGGATTAGTAAATGTGCAGCATTGTCTGTTTTAGCATTACATCCATTTGGACACAATTCATAATTGGAACTTTGTGTCAAGCAGAGCTGAACATCATTTTATACACCTATTCAATTACTATTAAAGGGGTTGTACCATGTCAGATATTGGGGGCAGAACAGAGCTGGTATGCGAGGCCACACTCCATTCACTCCTATGGGAGTGCTGAAAATAGCCAAGTGCTGGCTCGGCTATTTCCATCAGCCCCATAGAAGTGAATGGAGCAGTGGCCGCGCTTGCACGGCGTGCCTCCTATTCATTTCAATGGGGCTTCTAAAAATAGCAGAGCATGGCGCTCAGCTATCTTCGGCACTCCCATAGGAATAAATGGAGGATGGCCATGCATGCACAGTGCACCCTCTGGGACTCTGCCGGCCCCGTTCTACGTATGGGTGCAGGTACCAGAGGTGCACCTATCAGACATTGGGGGCATATCCTAGCAACCTCTGCACTAGGCAGTATACAGCACCTCAACCAGCCTATGTTCATGTAAAAATATTTTTTAGCAAACTACCAAGTTTATTATAGATGCACCAGGTGTCTGAGATGACTTGTAGATACATAGTATCCTCTTTACACAACGACCTGTCTTCTCGAAGTCACTGCAGTGGCTCCTATAATAAATCATCTTGTAGAGTCTTGCTATTGCATGTAATGTATATGTGCATTGTGCCCCCAGAGTACATTTTACTGATGGGCCCTAAGCACTTCAGTCTGACACTGGTCACCTCAGTCTGACATAAGAGGCCACACATGGGGCTGCAGGATGTTCTGCACATATCGCTGAGCTGTTATTGTCTCTCGTATGAATACTAGTGGTGACCAACTGCCGTATGGTTCCCGAGATCACTATACGAACAGTTCAAGAAGTTTACCACTCCACAGTAAAAGCAAGATTAATAGTCTCACCAAGACGCATCCATTCTTGAACCAAACAGAACATGGATTTGTCACTAAAGATTATGTGGTTCCAGTTAGTAGCCCTCCAGATTTCTCATTCATGATACCACTGCAAAAAAAGGTGATGGTGGCTGGATATCAATGGCATGACATGTAATGACTGCGGTGACACCAAATTTCTTTCTGCTAAGAGCCTGGAAATGGTCCAGGTAGAGACAGTGGTGTGTAATGAAAGTACAACCCATGTCTGAATGGTGGACAAAGAAATTTTCGGAGCTGCTTGTGCTTTTCGGTGAATCAAATCATCATCTCTGCAGGTGATTTGTCTGGGCCATCCAAGTCTGTTTACCATGTGTGTGCCTTCCTATAACCACTGCACCCATCACTTCCTAACGGCTAGGTCAGAATGGCCTAGATGGCGGGCAGTTCTTAGATATGACCTTCTTGCTTCTCTCAGTCCAATTATGTGCCCCCCCCCCCCCAACTCATATTCTGTTATCTGGGCAAAATGTCTTCAAGTGCATTGTAGAGGCATTTCTAATATTCAACGGTCTGTCACCAATAGGCACACTACCCAAAAGGTAGCCTCTTAGAGCCTTTATAAATGTACATTGGAGAGGGCTTTTTACCCCTAAATAAGACATTTTAAAACCCCAAAAAACACCCTAAAGGGGAAATCTAGGATTTTGATATCGATGGCTTATCCTTAGGACAGGTCATCAATATCAGATTGGTGGCAGTCCAACACCCCACACCCCTGCCAATCAGCTATTACCTCGCAGTTCAGTGCCATTGTGAAGTGGATGAAGATGGTGACTGCAGCTCTGCTTACATTAATTTCAATGTAGCAGCATTGTAGTTACCAGCTCTGTTCACTACACAATGGATGACACTGTGTAGTTCCAGTGCTGTCTTCCTGAGCCGATTGTACGAGGTAACAGGTGATCGATAGAGGTGTGGGGTATTGGACCTTTACCAATCTGCTATTGCTGGCCAACCCTAACAATAGGCCATCAAGATCCGATAAGCAATCAAGATCAAAATCCCAAACAACCCCTTTAGTGCTTGATATAAATATTTGGCAAAGTCTCCAATTCCAGGATCTGGTGTTAATATAAAGTGTTACTTTGAAGCCTCCATTTAACTACTATGCCTTTTTCTGTTATTTTATAGCACTCTAGAACCTTGATACTTTACCTGTAGATATTTCTAGAGCAGTGATCCCCTACCAGTGAGTCCCTTGTCTGTTGCTCCCGATCAGTTGGCAGCAGTATCAATAACTTTAGTGTACATATTTCCTTTTAAAGCGGCTTTTTCACCAGGATCAACCCTATAAAACCAGACATACTGGCTGGTAGGGGTCATCATGCTGATTAAAATAATGCCTTTCTCTTGTCTGTATGCCAAACAGCTGCAGAGATACCTGCACCTTTATTCATATGTAAATGAGAAGTTTGAGCACCAGGAGGTGGGGCTGAATACTTGGAGCACTGCTTTGTAACACCCCCTGTGCTCTGCACATGCCCCTCTACCCTTGATTGACAGGGCTAGACATGCTGAGGGTTGAGCTGTGTCCTAGCATCTACATATACATATCATATCACTATATACTATAGCTTCAATGTCTGACCCAGGAAATCTCGCGGAGGCGCAGTTCCGGCAATTGCCTCAATAGTGTCACTGGGCATGCACCGAGCCCAGTGACATTTTCGGAGCGCTGTTGCCCTCAGTTGCCGTCGGATCACGCAGGCAATCGCCGGCACTGCGCCTGCGTGAGATTTCCGGCGGCCGGCGAGAAGAAGATCGGGGGTGTATTCCGGGCAGAGAGTGGAGGTAGCCGGGGGGCGGAGCCATTAGCCTCGCCTCTGGGAGGCGATTTCAGCTGCTGGAGGCGTTCTTCAGATTCAAATTTAGACGGTCTGGGCACATCAGGGGGGCGTTCCTGGGCTCCTTGGAAGAGAAAAAACGCCCCTCTGGGCTCCTTGGATCCTAATTTACATAATGGATAAAGCGGTTTTTAACAGAAAATACAAGAGACATGGCAAAAAGAAGAACACATATAGATATCAGGTACTTTATTGCCCTAGGCTAAAAGAAAAAAAAAATGTGTGTAGCCAGGTGACAGATTCCCTTTAAAAAGATTAGAATAGACAAATCGCCAGGACCGGATGGCATACATCCACGTATCCTAAGGGAATTAAGTGATGTCATAGCCAGACCTTTATTTCTGATATTTACGGACTCCATACTGACAGGGAATGTTCCACAGGATTGGCGCATAGCAAATGTGGGGCCAATATTCAAAAAGGGTCCAAAAACAGAGCCTGGAAATTATAGGCCGGTAAGTTTAACATCTGTAGTGGGTAAACTGTTTGAAGGGTTTCTAAGAGATGCTATCTTGGAGTATCTCAATAAAAATAAGCAAATAACGCCATATCAGCATGGCTTTATGAGGGATTGGTCATGCCAAACGAATTTAATCAGTTTCTATGAGGAGGTAAGTTCTAGACCTGACAGCGGCGAATCAATGGATGTCGTATATCTGGACTTCTCCAAAGCATTTTACACTGTACCGCATGAAAGTTAGTATATAAAATGAGGATGCTCGGACTGGGAGAAAATGTCTGTAAGTGGGTAAGTACCTGGCTGAGTGACAGAAAACGGTACACACTCAGTTTGGGTCACGGTCACTAGTGGGGTACCTCAGGGGTCAGTATTGGGCCCTATTCTCTTCAATATATTTATTAATGATCTTGTAGAAGGCTTGCACAGTAAAATATAAATTTTTGCAGATGACACTAAACTGTGCAAAGTAATTAACACTGAAGAGGACAGTATACTGCTACAGAGGGATCTGGATAGATTGGAGGCTTGGGCAGAGAAATGGCAGATGAGGTTTAACACTGACAAATGTAAAGTTATGCACATGGGAAGGAATAATGCAAGTCACCCGTACATACTAAATGGTAAAACACTTGGTAACACTGACAGGCAAAAGGATCTAGGAATTTTAATAAACAGCAAACTAAACTGTAAAAACCAGTGTCAGGCAGCTACTGCCAAGGCCAATAAGATAACAGGTTGCATCAAAAGGGGAATAGATGCCCGTGATGAGAACATAGTCCTACCACTTTACAAATCACTAGTCAGACCACACATGGAGTACTGTGTACAGTTCTGGGCTCCTGTGAACAAGGCAGACATAGCAGAGCTGGAGAGGGTTCAGAGGAGGGCAACTAAAGTAATAACTGGAATGGGGCAACTACAGTACCCTGAAAGGTTATCAAAATTAGGGTTATTCACTTTAGAAAAAACACGACTGAGGGGACATCTAATATCTATGTATAAATATATCAGGGGTCAGTACAGAGATCTCTCCCATCATCTATTTATCCCCAGGACTGTGACTGTGACCAGGGGACATCTTCTGCGTCTGGAGGAAAGAAGGTTTGTACACAAACATAGAAGATGATTATTTACGGTAAGAGCAGTGAGACTATGGAACTCTCTGCCTGAGGAGGTGGTGATGGTGAGTACAATAAAGGAATTCAAGAGGGGCCTGGATGTATTTCTGGAAAGTAATAATATTACAGGCTACAGCTACTAGAGAGGGTCGTTGATCCAGGGAGTTATTCTGATTGCCTGATTGGAGTCGGGAAGGAATTTTTTTCCCCTTAAGTGGGGAAAATTGGCTTCTGCCTCACAGGGTTTTTTTGCCTTCCTCTGGATCAACTTGTAGGAAACAGGCCGAACTGGATGGACAAATGTCTTTTTTCAGTCTTATATACTATGTTACTAATATACTGAGATCTGCTCAGAAAGCTAAAATACATATTACTGCTTTATTTACAATGTATGATTATAAAGACACTTGTAACATGTGTGAATATAACCATAGAAAAAACATGCATTTTTTGTGGTAATGATATAGCTTTGTGGTAAGTACATGGTTTTGCATCTACAGATCCCAGGTTTGAATCCTTGGAGAGACTTACATAAACTTTTTGTTCTTTTTTTTTCCTCTGTCATTTAACCCATAATAAAAGGCTATACTATATTAAATAATATATAGTCACAATAAAATGCCTTACTATATTTTGAGTAGTGTTTTGTTTTTTTGTTTTTTGTGCTTAAAAACCTTAGAATCAAAGGATTCAGCCCTGTCTCCTGGTGCTTCTAATTTGCATATGAATAGAAACATATTTCTCAGCAGCTTTTTAGCATACGGACAAAAGAAAGGTATTGTTTTAATCAGCATGATGAGTTTTACCATCCAGTATGTCTGGTTTAATAGGATGGATCCTGCCAGAGCCCCTTTAATACTCGTGTGGCTCAACCTCACCTGTTCAATTATAAACTTAGAAAATTGGAGACTTGTGCATTAGGGTGTACTCAAACCATGCTATTGCAGTTCTTTTAATAGGCAGCGAGAAGCGGGTAACTACCATAGCGGCAGATCATGAGATGAGACTGCTATGGGGCCCAGGGCAAGAGGGGGCCCAGTCTTAGTTGGGGTTATCTCCTTCTACTGGAGGTGAAAACCTGGTCAGAACTCTACCTTCTAAATCTAAAGGAACAACTTTGAGGCAGTGGAAAAATTGCAGAGTGCTAGCAGATGTGTGATCCATCTTTTTCTCTTTTTTTTTTTTTTTTTTTTGGGGGGGGGGATATTGCAGAGTGCTAACAATTAATTCAGAAATTTATAGTGGGGATTACAGAGGAATGGCACAACACCGAGGTAAAGGAAAATATGCTGCAGAAGTGTTACTACATGGGGAATATGAGTAGTTACTAAAACAAATGTGTCAGAGAAGTGAGGTGAAAGGTCTTCTTTAAACTCCTTTCAAAACTTGCAAATATAGACGACCAACAGTTACTACTTCTGCCAAAAATATTATGCATGATAAACAACATATTAATAATATGAACTTGAAATGAGACTAACAATTGAAAGTGAAAAATGCTAATTATATTTAGAGTGACATTTGCCATTCTAGGAAATGCTCCTTGCAAAGTAACAGTGAGTAGAGTACCATGTTATAGTACTTGGGGAATACAATATCTCCTTAGGGAGAGCGCTATAATACTATAATGGCAGTTTTTACACTCCACCGTCGAACTCCAGTGGGGGGAAAATGCCTTTAAAACCATTCAGTTATCATCTGCATTGTATGAACATGAAGTTTATAACACATGCCCAAAAGACACCAAAACTAGTTCAGCATAGATGAAAGATACACTCTCCTATTCATCCAGCCTTTGGTGACGGTCAAGTCAACGGAAGCCAACAAATAATTTGGAAACATTTAAGTTTCTGAACTTTCCAGAAAATATAGCTCTAGGACATGATCAATGGCAGTAGTTTTGACACTGCACATAAACACTAAGCATCTGTTAATAAACCATGGCAAAACTACAGCAGAGTTTTAAAAAAACAGGATAACCCCAAAGCTGTTAACTACTGAGACTTTTATAAACTAGCCTCTAAACTTTTGCAAGTGCCAAGAAGTTCCATGTAATAAGCTCTAAGTCACCTTAGACAGCTTGGCGTACTTGGGACTAACACATAGACGAGTAGTTTTTGAGGTCATCAGAGGTCATATTGTGCCGTAACCGCTGTAGTTATTTGTTGCTACTGCTTTGGATGGTTTTCTAAGGGTACCCTGAAATCCTTTGGATGGACTTGCATCAAGATGGATTAAACTGATTAAGAAATTAGATATCATTGATGTTGTAGATCACTAATCTATCATAGATTTTGACATACAACTGGTATGTCCACATGTTAAGACATGCATTGAATTGTCATTTCAAAATTGCTAAAAGCAAACCTCTTGAAATGTCTCTTAAATTTCTTCATTACAACACCAGCAACCTTATGTGTCAGTTTTTGATGCATTTTTTGAGAATAAAGTATATTCCCTTCAAATCCACTTGTGGCTTTGGTTTAAAAGAAAACACTATCACAGATAATTATATATATTAGGGCTTCACCTCTGATTGCAACAGAATCACGGAAGAGAAGGGGAGGTGTGTAGGGAAGTATAAAACCTCGTCTTTATTGATATACCTTAAAATAAGGAGGGAAACAGAGTATCATTGTGTATCATTTCTCTGTCTGGTATGCTGAGCGTGTGGCTCAGAGGACCATGACCAAATAGGTCATGAGGCACACTGCTGTAAAGGAGGTACAGTAGTAGTACACCACAACAAGTGGCTCAATAAACTACTAGGGAGGGAGATACTTCTGCCCACCTCCCTTCCTTCCGATTCGTCTGCATGGAATCCCGCATCATCGAGAAGGGAGGAGCTTTCCCTTCTTAACTGGGCGCATGCAGCCGCACTTCACGGCCACACTAGCGCCGGAAGGCTGTCTCCACGCCAGTTGAACTGCTGATAAGCAGACATATTTGCTCAATAATAGCCAGCAGTTCTATTTCAGCTAGTATTAAGACTCCTGATGATCTTTTGAAACGCGTCGAGTCCCTTTGCTGAGTACTATTAGAATGTTGGTGGTTCAGCTATTCTGCTGCTAGTTTGTATCCAAGGACACTGCTCTCATTAATCGCTATATGAGGCAGTGCAACCACGTTGTGTAAAGAGGTTAGCTAGCACTAGCACGTGTCACCGCAGCTAATATAAGTAGCCCTGCTACCTGTTGACATATACTGGTGAACACGTGCAGGCTATACCCTCCTTTTACATACTGCTGTTTTTTACCTTACACAAGTCAGACACAACCAGATCTCCTTGTTGTAACAATATCTGAGATTGATCTGAATGATCATAGCAGCCAGGGTGGTAATTCACCAATTAGGCGGATAATCTTAGTTCCACCAAATAGTATCTCCCTCCCTGGTAATTTATTGAGCCACTTGTTGTGGTGTACTACTACTGTACCTCCTTTACAGCAGTGTGCCTCATGACCTATTTGGTCACGGTCCTCTGAGCCACACGCTCAGTATACCAGGCAGAGAAATGATACACAATGGTACTCTGTTTCCCTCCTTATTTTAAGGTATATCAATAAAGACGAGGTTTTATACTTTCCTTCCCTACACACCTCCCCTTCTCTTCTGTGATTCGGTTTAAAATAAAAGCATCAAAAACTGCCACTAAAAGCTGCATGTGAAGCCCCCTGCGGGTGGTGTCATGCTTTCCGTTTTCATGCAGTTTCTGAAACAGAAACTTGGAGGAGATGAAATAAGAGAGAAGTTCTTATATACTTCCCCTCTCTTTCCTAGTACCTACTTCTTTGCTTTGGCATCAACAATTGCATTAATAAACTACAGTACATCAAAATGACACGTAGAACCACCCGAAAGCAATAAAGAGCTGGATATACATAATTACTGAAAATGGAGCTTTCTGTGATGAACGTAAAGTATAGAAATAGAATGGAAAACAGAAAAGTTATATGAAATAATAGTAACGAGTTAATACATTGTCTAGTCTTGTTCTGTTCAACATAATGTTTGTTACAGACAATGGTTGTGAAACCACTGTGCTAACTAACCTGTTTGGCATAGGGCTAACCCTAAGGCCCCTTTCACACGAGCGAGTAATTCTGTGCAATGCGTGATGTGAGCGCAATGAGCCCACACGGAATCTGGACCCATTTATTTCAATGGGTCTGTGTACATGAGCGATGTTTTTCACACATTACTTGTGCGTTGCTTGAAAATCGCAGCATGTTTTATATTCTGCAATTATCACGCAACGCTGGCCCCATAGAAGTGAATGGGGCTGCATGAAAATCGCATCACATCCGCAATCAAGTGCGGATGTGATGCACTTTTCACGGATGGTTGCTAAGAGATGTTGTTTGCAAACATTCCGTTTTTTATCATGCGCATGGAAAACGCATTAATTCGCATTGCACCGGCGCGATAAAAACTGAATAACTGAACGCGATCGCAAACAAAACTGAATGTAGTTTCTTGCGAAATCACGCAGTTTTCACTGAACGCATCTGGACCTAATCCGCTCACACTCGTCTGCAAGGGGCCTAAGGGTGTCTGTGTCTCTCTAGTATCCACCCTTTAACCCCTGTACAGGGACATGCACTTCATGGTAGGTTAGGCTATTTTCACATTAGTGTTGAGCGCGAATATTCGAATAGCGAATTTAAATCGCGAATATCGGCACTTCGCTAATTCGCGAATATTTCGAATATAATGCTATATATTCGCAAATTCGAAAATTCGTTTTTTTTTTTTTTTTTTTTAAAGTTGTTCCCTCCCACTTCCCAAAAGCATTTATTCTTACATGTCCGAGGACTCCATGCTCCCCTCCCGCTCCAGTCAGTGCCCGTCTGCCGAGTGCCAACTTCCTCTGCGCATGGAGCGTCCCCATCACCATGGGAACGCCTCCATGCTAGAATGTACTGTCGGATTTGAGAATCACGGTTATCTAGACCATGGTAAAAGTTGGATGCGCAATGCGAGTAAACTTACTAAAATCACTCGCATTGCGCGTCCAACTTAATTTTGTGTATAGTCAACGTTCCTAATGGTAGGGGCGGGGTACTTGGGTTGCGAGAATTAACGAATATACAGAATATAGCGCTATATTCGTATTCGTCATATTCGTTAATTCTAGCAAGCAAGGCAACTAAGTTGGATGCGCAATGCGAGTAATTTAAGTAAGTTTACTCGCATTGCGCATCCAACTTAGAGCGTGGAATAGGCTTTAGGCAACTTTACTATTGCCATTGCCAATCGGAAAGTTGTCTAAGTTGGATGCTGCAATGCGAGTAAACTTACTTAAATTACTCGCATTGCGCATCCAACTTAGAAGCGTGGAATAGGCTTTAGGCATAGGCGGCAACTACTATTGCCAATCGGAAAGTTGTCTAAGTTGGATGCGCAATGCGAGTAAACTTACTTAAATTACTCGCATTGCGCATCCAACTTATTTCTGTGTATAGGCAACGTTCCTATTGGTTGTTTGCTAGACTTAACGAATATAGATAATATCGCTATATTCGTATTCGTCATATTCGTTTATTCTAGCAAGCCAACCATTGTTAGGACGTTGCCTATACACAGAACTAAGTTGGATGCGCAATGCGAGTAATTTGAGTAAGTTTACTCGCATTGCGCATCTAACTTACAGCGGAGTATATTGTCAATAATCCTTCATTCCATCAAGACAACCAATAGGAAGTTGCCTAAGTTGCATTCGCAATATGCACATGGTGCTTCTATCGCGAGAATCGCATTGAAATATTCGTGTGAGCCTATACGGGTGTGGCTTTGTCTTGCGAGTTTGTTGACAGGAGGAAGGTTGAATCGCAGTGCAATACTCGTGTGTGACGCGCATGAAAATGGTCTCAAGCAATTTTAAAGAAGTCGAGGAAGATCTCCTGATTACTGTAAGTAATTCCACATTACAGCACTGTATTACATATCACAGGCTTGTTATTCCAATGTATTTATACAAATTCACATTTTTCTTGCTTCAGGGCATATTAACCCTGTCAAAGCCAGAGTTTTTTTGTTAGCCTCTTATTTCGCTCACTGCCTTCAAAGAGCCATCACTTTTTATTTGCCTGTTCACATAGCCATATGAGGGCTTGTTTTTGCGGGACAAGTTGTACTTTCTAACTCCGCCATTTAATATTGCATAAGATGTATTGGGAAGCCAAACAAAATGCAAAATGTCCAAAAATGCAAAATAAAAGCAATGCCACGCCATTTTACGGGTTTGTAACCCCTTAAGGACACATGACACAACGGTACATCATGTATAGTTCCGATCACCACTACGCGGCGGGCAGTGATCAGAACTGGGTGCCTGCTGAAATCAATCAGCAGGCACCTTGGGACAATGTGCCGGGGGTCAATTCAGACCTGCGGTTTGCGGCTTTGCGTGTAATTGGGCGGCGGGTGCGGTGGCTATCGGGTCACCGTGCTGCTGTAATGGGGACCCGATAGCAGGGAAGGCCTGCGTCCGCATATCTACATAGACAGTGGTCTACTTTTGCTACCAACACGCCCATTTTCCAAACAGTCCTCAGAGCGGTATCAGTCTGATGAAGGCCGTATTGTGGCGAAACGTCCTACGCATGTATATGATTTACCGCACTTCTGATTAAAGAAACTTATCTTCAACGCATAAACTGGAGTTTATTTCCTTCTTGATACTAAGGGGTGGGAACCCGACCTCCAGTAAGCGCACCTCCAAAGAGTGCCACAACCGCCAGATGACGTACAGCTATGTCATTGGGCGTGAAGGGAGTTAATGATAGGTGCACTAAGTACTGTTAAGACATCACACCACTATGTCTGGTAGCATGTATGTATGGACACATTGGACAGCTGAGAAACATCTCTCATATGCACAATGCACATCCATTTTCCTGCCTCACAGTGCATACCCCACATCGTATACTCCACACCGTATACCCCACAGTGTATATCCCTCCACACACACACATAGTCTTTGGATTCTAATATGCGTCTGGTTGGTTAGGAGAAGTAATGTTTGACCGCCATTATTTGCTGGTTCATTTAGCGTTACCCAGGGTGCACCATGTGGAGGCGGACCAGCTGTACACCCCATACTGTACCGTTACCTCACTAGACGGGTACATCTCTCCTCAGATGGCCAATATCCGATTGCTCATACTACACACACATACAATTTAAATATAATTCGATTGTATAACTGTAACGTTAAATCTAATGTTTTACTTTCAAACACTGAAACATTTTTGTTGTGTTGAGATGATGACATTCATTTCTAATACTTTTATTTGACAAATTTGGGATTATATGGTTGCATTTTTATCCTGCAGCGAATGCTTGAGATGAAGTACGACACCACCAGGTCCCGCGTGGACAAGCAGCGGATCCTTAGGAGGATCGGTTATGAGCTATACCGTGACCACAATGTCACACACAAGCGGATGGCCATTATAAAAAAGTGGTCCGACCTGAAGAGGAGACACCAGGAGCGGATCACTGAGATACGGAACAAAATCTGCCCAGGTACAATGCTTACATGACTCTTGTATCTTTCAGCAACACTCTGTAATGTATAGGTACAGTTATGCTTTACGAGGTTTTTATAACTTAAGAAAATTTTGCCATTATAGGTGATCCCGTCCCCTCAGTCCGCCGCAGGCCTTCAAAAAGGCAGTGGTGGTGGAGGAGGAGGTGTCGGAGGAGGAGGAGCAGGAGCAGGCAGGACCCTCTGCCCCTACCCCACAGCATGAGGATGCCGGACCCTCAGACCATCCCGGTTCTCATGAGGAGAATGAGGAGGAGGAGGAGCTGGTGACCACCCCCGCCAGGAGGGTAAATAATATGTGTTGTGGGTGTTTTAACTCAGTCACTGGTGTCAGTTTCTTCCAGAAAACCATAACAAACATGTTAAATCTTTATCCTTTAACCCCTTCATGCTTTCTGACATAACTGTACGACCAAATAACAAGTGACTTGCTGCATTGTGATGTACGGCCACGCCCAAACTGCTCCTGGGGCTGTGACACTATAAAGTGTCACAGCCCGGAATCCCAACTCCCAGGAGCAGACACAAGTGGTAAGCCGGCAAGGGACCAATCATAGTGTTCCCTTGCTAGTAAGCACTCCGATTGTTTTGTCTCTGCAGACTAACCAATCATAGCGCAGCACTTTAAAAAAAGCCTGTTTCAGGCCAGCGACATCTATGTGGTTGAGAGGAAGAAAGCTCCCTCTCTCTTCCATCTTGCCGTTGCTGCTTCCGCAACGGCAAGATGGTTTCCATGGCACCCGGACGCCTTACAAATGGCGTCCTAGTTGCTCATTACCTAAGGCCGATCAGACCCTGAGGTCTGATCAGCCTTAGTGTAAGTGTGGCACTGACTATACAGTGTATTACAATAGACTATGCAGATGGTTTTTGATAAAAAGAAAATAGATACATAAAACAAAATAAAAAAAATTGAAAGACAAAAAAGACTAAAAAATTTTTTTTAAAGAAGAATAAATTAGAAATCGTCTTCTCATATATATTCATTTATGTAATCTAAAAATTACATAAATAATATAGTGCACATAATTGGTATAGCCGCATCCGTAAAAAGCAGCTCTATAACAATATAGCGTGTTCTTACCCCTTTGGCAAATCCCATACAAATATTTTTTTTAAAACTGTCAAAAACAGACATATTTTATACAGTATACATATTTTGTAACGTTCCATGACATAAATTCCAAACCCAAGCGATCAAAAAGACGTATGCACCCCAAAATAGTACCAATCAAACAGTCAACTGATTCCACAAATATTTTAAATAAAATACTCTATTGAAATATTCCTAAGTAAAGAACTATATAACTGATTGTGATTTTAATGGCCAGCTCCTTTATACACTAATCAATAAAAGTTATTTAATCTGATTTTTAATATATTATTTTTTGTACAGTAATAAAAGAAATGAAAAATAAAATAATTCTGCTGCAGCGGGAGCACTCCAGGCGGATGAGGGCTTTGCAGCTGAAGATCAGCCAAGATATGAAGGCCATGGAGGAGTGGCATCAGAAGGCCATAACGGGCTGATCAACCAGCATGATGTCCTGAAAGCCCTGCCTTAGTTTTATTTAATTTTTATTTTATGTTTCTTTAAACAATTTTTTTATTTTATTTATAAAGTTTGGTTTGGTTTTAAATCATTTTTGGTTTTCTGTTTTATTTTAATAACTCTGGTTACATTAAGGCAATTTTTTCCATCCAAAACTCATCAGTATGATGACATACAGCAACCGCAGGTAGTATGAGCCTACACAGAACTCATAGTGGTGAGGATAATAGCAGCAGTCTTTGTTAATGGTGGGGCCTTACAATAAATAAAGTTATCAGTAAGAATTACACCATAACATAACATTATAAAAAACTGAAATCACGCGTTATAACTCAGAAAAAACTATTTATTAACAAAATAAAAAAGGCCTCTATGGGAACATTGTGAGTTGGGAAAGTAGCTCCTCCATTTTCTGCATCCCTTTACGGTGCTTTTTAGCCATCTCTAGCTGATGATGACCCGGCATTGCCCTTTAAGAGTGACCACCCCTTTAAGAGAGACATGTACTTAAAAAATAAAGTATGCAAAGTAATATTCTTGCATTGGGGTATATGCAACTTAGGCCTCTTTCACACTTGCCTTGTGAGGATCCGGCGTGCACTTCCGTCGCAAGAAATGCCCGCCGGATCCGTCATAACGCAAGACAACAGAAAGCATTGGAATACTGATCAGTCTTCAATATGCTTTTAGGTAACCATGGCAGCCAGGACTCTACTAAAGTCCCGGCTGCCATAGTAAGTAGTGGGGAGCCGGGGAGCAGATACTTACAGTCCGTGCGGCTCCGGGGTGCTCCACAATGACGTCAGAGAGCCATACGCCCATGGATCATGTGATCCATGCTCATGAGGCGCTCTGACATCATTCATTGTGGAGGGCCCGGGACTCGAGGCCGCACAGATGGTAAGTATACTTCTCCCCTGCCTCCCCACTACACTTTACCATGGCAGCCGGGACTTTAGCGTCCTGGCTGCTATGGTGACCATTCACAAAAGCTAAGCGTCGGATCCGGCGTGTGCCGAAGCTTGACGTTTAGCTTAAAGCCGGATCTGGATAAATGCTTTTCAATGGCCATTAATTCCGGATCCTTCTTTCCGGCATGCCTTCAGGATTTGGGTCCGGAGAAAAATCCGCATCATGCTCCAGATTTTGCTACGGCAAAAAAGTCTCAGTACTGAACGGAAGACATCCAGACGCATCCTGAGCGGATTTCTCTCCATTCAGGATGCATTGGGATTATCCTGATCAGTATCTTTCCGTCCTAGAGCCGAGGACGGAACTCTAGAACAGAAAGATAAAACGCCAGTGTGAAAGAGCCCTTACTTCACTATTGTTTGGCTATGGCTATCTAGAACTAACAAAAATTTAGGAACCCAGCTCTGTTTAATTCGCAATGCGAGTATATGTTCGCATTGCGAATTCAACTTAGAACTGGGTTCCTAATGATTGTATTGCTAAAATATAACGAAGATTGAGAATTCAGTCTTCGTAAAAGTTATGTCGCAATGCGATTAATACAGGTTATATTAATCGCATTGCGAATTGAACTTAGAGCTGGGTTCCTAATGGTTGTATTGCTAGAATATAACGAAGATTGAGAACATAGCGCTATATTCTCAATCTTCATTATATTCTAGCAATACAACCATTAGGAACTCCGCTCTAAGATGGAATCGCAATGCGAATACTTTAAGTTAAATTAATCGCATTGCGATTTCAACTTAACACTGCTGCTATATTCCATATTCGTTAGTTATTCGTTAACTTTGTTAATTCTAGCAAGCTGAACCATTATAAACCCAGCTCTAAGTTGAAATCGCAATGCGATTAATATAACTTGAATTAATCGCATTGCGATTTCAAAGTAATTCCTCAAATCCGACAGTACATTTTAGTATATGGAGACGTTCCCATGGTGATGGGGACGCTCCATGAACACAGAAGTTATGGTTGGCTTGGTAGAATTAGCGAGGATGACGAATATGACGAATGTATTCGTCATATTCCTCAAAGCGAAGATAACGAAGTATTCTACATCTTCGTTTTAGCTACCTATTCGTCAACCTCGCTAATTCTAGCAGCAATCAAATAGGAAGGTTGACTTACCAGACAGCTGTGTTAAATTCGCTATGCGATTTTTTATTATTTTTTAAATAAATAGAATACTTATAATAATTTTATCAAGTAATATAATTATTGTATTAAAAAAAAAAAAAAAATCGCATAGCGAATTAGCTACAACTATCTGGTGAGTCAACCTTCCTATTGATGCTAGAGTAGCGAGGTTGACGAATAGGTAGCTAAACGAAGATGTAGAATACTTCGTTATCTTAGTTTTGAAGAATAGACGAATACATTCGTCATATTACGTCATCCTCGCTAATTCTAGATATGAAACCAATAGGAAAGTAGCCTTAAGTACAAATCGCAATATGCGATTATTTAAATCGCATGTTAATCGCGATAACTAGAAAAAATGACGAATATTCGATTTCGACGAATATGAAACGAATATTCATTCGAATATTCGCGAATTTCGTCGAAATCGAATATGGCACCTGCCGCTCATCACTATTTCACATCTGTGGCAGAGCTCCCCGGCAGGCTGTTCTGTAGAGAACACATAATAAAGGCAAGTGTTAAAACATTGAACACTGGCAGACGGACAGGCTTCAGGAACCCAGGCATACATATTTCAAATTAACTACAGGAACCCATTTAGGCATAGCAGAAGATGTGCAAAGCTTGGCAAGATGGACTACAGAAACCCATTAGACAAATGGAAATAATGGACAGCTGTGGTAACAACGTCTAAGCAGAAGAAAACTCAAGACGTTCCCACTACAGCTTGAAGACACAATTCAGACACACAGGTAATACTAAGCAGATCCAAGCAAAGCTTGCTGCTGAACCAGGGCAGGTCACAGAACTCAATAAACACTTACCAGACTGAGCTCAGGAAATATATATAGCAGACTTAACAAACTCAATAGAGGAGCAGATACACACACAGCCAAGGAATCCTTGCAATAGAACTGAGGAGGAGAACATTGACACAATTCACACCCCAAAGTAACTGAGGCCAGGATGCATACAACAGTGGAAACATGAACTGCCATTGAACACAACGGCATAAATTCAAACCAGCTGGCAAATGAGCACATGGTACAATGACGACAAGCAGGGGCGTAGCTATAAGGGGTGCAGAGGTAGCAGTCGCAACCGGGCCCAGGAGCCTGAGAGGGCCCAAAGACCCTTGTGCTGCATAAGAAGACACTGGTATTATGGAAAGTGCATGCTGGTCTAGTTACACCTCTGGCTGTAGGGGAGGGGTTAGGTCAAGTTCAATTTTTGCCTCAGGCAGCACGAAGACTATGTGCTTCAATGCTCCTGGCCACAAAGCACTAATGGAAGGGGGGCCCAAGCTGAACTCTTGCACTAGGGCCCATGAGTTTTATCTACGCCCCTGACAACAAGCGAAACACCATTGTAAAAATATTACTGTATAAAAACATATATCCACCAAAATTTTCAAAAGTACTTTTGCTAACTTTTATATAATAGCATATGACTGGAAAGGCTTCTGTCTGGATACCACAATGCAGCAAATTACTGAGAAGAGGAATCCATCCAGGTTATATTATTATTGCATTAGGCTCAATTTGTCTTACTTTAGAAGTGGCTTCAGTAACTGCTGGCACGCAAGAAACAAAAGCTAATTCTAGGAACAATAGTTTAATAGATGAGACTAAAGCTTCTGAAGTAGGGGAGAGACTGTGCCAAGCTATGGATAAACTGTCCCCATTCTATAAATGCCTGACTCTTTTATTGAAGATTGTATAAACATCCTGAGACTATGCTTTACTGTGCTGCTGTGTTATGTCTACACAGAAATGCGTATTCTAAAAACAGCTGAACTGAATGAAGTGCTGAACTGTAGGGTTTGTACTTCCTAGAGAGGTGTCTCTGAATTGTAGGTAACTGGAAATACAGAAGTGTCCTTCCTTACCTTTTCTCTACATATCCTGAGATGATACTCTATCACAAGATACCTATCCTACATGTGCCTATGTGTGGCCACCCAGTGGTTGTGTAGTGGATTGCAGCCTGTCAAGGGTTTTGTCAGCATGTTGCAAAATTGTATTGAAAGGGTGGATATATCTTTATATTAAAGTGGATCTGACATTGTACTGTGGTGCGCTGCTTGAGGCAGTGCTTCTCAAACCTGGGTATTTTATCCAAAATGGAAGTTAAGTATTTAATTTAGAATAACAACAACACAAACCCATTTTAGGCCTCTTTCACACTGGCGTTTTTCCTTTCCGTCCTAGAGTTTTATCCTCGGGGCTCTAGGACAGAAAGATACTGATCAGGATTATCCCAATGCATCCTGAATGGAGAGACATCCGTTCAGGATGTCTTCCGTTCAGTACTGAGACGTTTTTTGGCCGTAGCAAAATCCGCATCATGCTGCAGATTTTGCTCCGGCCAAAAATCCTGAAGGCATGCCGAAGGACGGATCCGGAATTAATGCCCATTGAAAAGCATTAATCCAGATCCGACTTTAAGCTAAACGTCGTTTCGGCGCATCGCTGGATCCAACGTTTAGCTTTTGTGAATGGTTACCATGGCAGCCAGGATGCTAAAGTCCCGGCTGCCATGGTAAAGTGTAGTGGGGAGGCAGGGGAGGCTCCACAATGACGTTAGAGCGCCCCATGAGCATGGATCACATGATCGCATGGATCACGTGATCCATGCGCGTAGGGCGCTCTGACGTCATTGTGGAGCGCCCCGAGCCGCACGGACTGTAAGTATCTGCTCTCCTGGCTCCCCACTACTTACTATGGCAACCAGGACTTTAGTAGCGTCCTGGCTGCCATAGTAACACTGAAAGCATTTTAAAGACTGATCAGTCTTCAACTGCTTTCAGTTGTTTAGCGTTGTGATGGATCCGGCGGGCATTTCCGGCGACGGAAGTGCACGCCGGATCCTCACAAAGCAAGTGTGAAAGAGGCCTACCTAATCATAACAGGGACCTTCAAATTGACTTAAAATTATTTAGTCCTCAAGTAATATTTATTATCTGTCCACAGGATAGGTAATAAAGATATAGTTGCCAGTGGTCAAACTACAGAGACCACCAAGGAGCACAAGAAAAAGCGTCCACATGTTCCCTGTATAAATGGGGCAGTAGTGGCATGTGTTGACCACTGCTTCATTCATTCTTAATAAGGTCCCTTTCAGATGAGCAAGTTCCACACTCCGGACTCACAGCATGACTATAAGGCCCCTTTCACACGGGCGAGTTTTCCGCGCGGGTGCAATGCGTGAGGAGGACGCATTTCACCCGCACTGAATCCGGACCCATTCATTTCTATGGGGCTGTGCACATGAGCAGTGATTTTCACGCATCACTTCTGCGTTGCGTGAAAATCGCAGCATGTTCTATATTCTGCGTTTTTCATGCAACGCAGGCCCCATAGAAGTGAATGGGGCTGCGGGAAAATCGCAAGCATCCGCAACCAAGTGCGGATGCGTTGCGATTTTCCCGCATTGTTGCTAGCAACGGGACCCAATCTCTATTATTTCCCCTTATAACATGGTTATAAGGGAAATAATAGCATTCTTAATAAAGAATGCATTGTTAAATGATGAGGAAGGGTTAAAAATAATAAAAGTTAACTTACCTTAGCCACTTGATCGCGTAGTCGCGATCTCTCCTCTCTTTCCTGCAGCATCTAAGATGTAAAGGACCTGTGATGACGTCAGCATCACATGGCCCAATCACCTGCTCCATCACTATGGTGATGGGCATGTGATTGGTCCATGTGACCATGTGACATCATCCAGGTCTTTAACCACTATCCTCAGGCTGTGGATAGTGGTTGAGGACCTTGGATGATGTCACATGGTCACATGGACCAATCACATGCTCCATCACCATAGTGATGGAGCAGGTGATGGGCCATGTGATGCTGTGACATCATCACAGGTCCTTCACATCTTTCAAGCTAACGGAGAGGAGGCCGGGCTTCGCGATCAAATGGAACAGGTAAGTAATTATTAGTTTCTTATTTTATCCCATTCTGCACCAGTTTAAACATTAGGGAGATGGCCAAGGGTATTATTTTACATTATAACTATGTTATAATGTGAAATAATACCAGCGGGACTAATTTCTGACCCAAACATGCACTTCTGTGAAGAAGTGCAGGTTGAGTCTGGGTACTAAAAGTGCCGATTTTTCTCCCGCGCGTGCAAAGCGCATGACAGCGCTTTGCACTCGCAGGGAAAAATCGCGGCGATTCCCGCAACGCACCCGCACTGTTTGACGGAGTGCACCCGCAACGCTCGTGTGAAAGAGGCCTAAGACAGCTCCCGTCCTGACCTCCCAGCACTGACGGGGTCACATAGCATGATTGTGATTTATGATGCTATGTAACTCTTAGGCCTCTTTTACATGAGCGAGTTTTCCACGCGGGTGCAATGCATGAAGTGAATGCATAGCACCCACACTGAATCCTGACCCATTAATTTCAATGGGTCTGTGATATTGAGCCTTTTTTTTCTGCGTTGGAGAATTGCAGCATGTTCTATATTCTGCATTTTATAGGCAGCTCTGGCCCCATAGAAGTGAAGCAGTCCGGATGCAATGTGTTTTCCACTGATGGTTACTGGGAGATTTTGTTTGTAAATCATTTTTTTTTCAGGAGTGAAAAACACATAAAAGATGATTGCACCCATGTGGAAAAAACTGAAACACTGAACGCAATTCCAGACAAGATTGACTGAACTTGCTTACGAAATGGTGCGAATTTCGCTGAATGCATCCTGAACGCATCCTGACGCAACCCGTATCGTTCGTGTGAAAGAGGCCGTACAGTTCTGGAATGTATTGGATAACACTGACAGCATTATGTCAGTGTTATCCAATACATTCCAGAACTGTAAGGGTTATATAACATCATAAATCAATATAATGTTATGCGACCCAGTCAGTGCTGGGAGGTCAGGAAGAGAGCTTCCGCAGACACACGCTGCAATTCCGATGCGTGGAACTCACTCGTGTGAGACCAGCCCAAGGGTTTCAAAAGTCGGACAACCATCAATCATATATTTATTATTGCCTTTTCTTCTGGATCTGAAAGAAATGTTTATGGGCCAATGCCTTTAAAGATTGCTACATGAACTACAAATTAGTATATAAAATGGAGCAGTAGCATTTTTCTCATGGGTGATAAAATATTCATGGTGAGTAATTACAAGTTTTTTTGTGGCTGCTAAAATGTTTAGAGATGTTTCAAATAAAGACATTGTTTCAAACATATTGTTTGCTTACTTTTTTTTTTTTTTACAGATCTCTCATCACCTGTCATACACAGTATGGTTTTGTGCATTTAGTGTTTTACCTAATTTAGGGCTTTCTTATCAGCAGATTTAGATAATGACGGAAACGTTTGACAAATACTGTCTTAGAGGCAGCATAGTAAGAAGACGGGGCTGCTCTACTATGACGCCAGCTTCATATTAGCATTAAGAAATCCGGCAGCCTGTTCCGTTAGGCTGTTCTTGCATAAATGCGGCTGTCCATCGGACAACAACCACTGCATTCAGTAGTATTTGTCTGACCAAAAGCAAGCATTCAAATCACCATTGGATCCCATTATAGTCAGTGGTTATCCGGTGGTGCCCGTTCATGTCCGGCAATGCCAGATTTGATAATGAACTCTGGCAGGCTGTTCTCTGCTGGAGACTGCCAGATTTCATATTGTTACTGTGAACGTAGCTTTAGCCCAAACAGCACAAAAATACAACTCCTAGTAAAAATGGAATGGAAAATGGAAATCATGGAATCACCATACTTTCACCCAGTTTTTTTAATTCTTAGCAAATGCACAGATATTGCCGTGGACCAGTGCTAAATATGTAATTGTGAGATTTACTGTCAAAGTACTAAATAGTTAAAGAATTATTTTTCACGTGCATTCTCCCAGATGGCTGTGTATAGGCAGCAAATAGTTATCTGACCCCACACCCTGTTTAGGAGTCTAAGATGTGTATGTGAGGGAAGATCTGTATGTGTGATCTGCTGACAACTAGGCCTAGTCCAAGGAACCTTCATTCCTGAGACTAAAAGCTGCCCCCCCCAAAAAAAAAAAAAAACTAACTGAGAGGCTACCCCTGAGAAAAAGAGAACAGACATTTGCAGATGGTTGAGGATCACTAAATACTGTAGGTTGTGCTACACTGAGACAGTAAGGTAAATGCATGCTAATGGCAATAGACTTTACTGCATGTGGAAAGGGTTGATTGACCACCACACTTCTCAGACAGACTTCACATCCAATGCAAGTTCTACAACCCTCAGACTGCGCAGTGCAGAAAGCATATTGAGAGTTATTGCATACCTATGATCATTTGGAAAGACTACATGGTGTATTCAGAGAGACCTATTGTCAGCACTTGAACACAGGGACTCCTGTGTCCCAGGCAGCAGCTCTTCCAAATGAGCTATTCTGTCTTCTGGACAGCTCCTGTGCTGAACTTATGCCTAGTTCCTGTGCCTCTAGTTTCGGTTCTCGCCTCCCTGGTTTGCTCCACCCTGTTCCATGATTTAACATCCTATTTAAGCCCAGCCTTGCACTTCCTGCTTGCTGATGTTATCCTGTTCATCGACCACTAGATTCCTCCTGACTACGGTATTTGCCTACTCCTCTAATACTGATGCTCATCCTGTGCATCGATCACGGACTTCCTCCTGACTATGCTACTGGCCTTGCAATTAGCCCAATTAGTCGCAATAAAAGACTCTGAACCAGACCCGGACTGTTACACCTATGGACTACAATCTTTGCTCCCTCCTATACACAACCTTTGGGAGAATCCTGCTGTGTTATATACCTCAGAACTGTGCCTATGGCTTGTGTATGTACTACATCCTCCAACCTCTACTCAGTAAAGAGAAACTTTATGTATTATAACTAAAAGGTCAAGGTCATTGCCTCCATCATCCATCAGCCCCTCTGTCTGCCTCCTTCCTTACACCCATCTACCTAACACCAAGGGCACCCGAGCCACCACCAGGCAGGAGTAGGTGGGTCATGGGGTGCAAAGCAGGAGTACTGAATGGTGACAGACAATACAATATGACAGCAATGCAGAAGTCAGTGAATGCAATGATAAGGCTGGTTTCAGGGGTAACAGTTAGACCGTTTTATTGGAATTTCAGCAGTTCACAAATGTGTGGCAGACGTAGGCATAGTTCTTTTCATACATGTTGCATAGGTAGCTTTCCCCAAGGCTATGTATAGCGAGTGCAGACAGTATAAAATCACCTCTGAGTTTCTCTTGAGATAACTTGTGCAATACTCACAATTCAACCACAGGGTGCAATGTTTCCCTTTCACATTCTATATCTGTATTTAGGCATTACCTTCTCTGTCAAATACTCTACACCAGTGGTGCCCAACCATTTTTCGTCTGAGGGCCGCACTAGACATGGTATAAATTTAGCTGGCCAGAACCAGGTAGCTTTGCCAGAAAGAAATGCAAACACTGTGAGGGGGGACGTGTGAGGATTACTACTGTGAAGGGGCAAATATATGGGCATTTTTACTGTAAAGGGGGCACATCTGGGCATTTTTACTGTAAAGGGGGTGCATCTGGGCATTTTTACCATGAAGGGGGCACATGTGAGCATTATGACTATGACGGGGCACAACTGGGCATTACCCCTGTGAAGGGGGCACATCTGGGCATTACCCCTGTGAAGGGGGCACACCTGGGCATTACCACTGTGAAGGGAGCATGTGAGCATTACTGTGAAGGTGACACATCTCTGGGCATAGCAAGACTAAGGAGTGGAATGCAGAAAAGTCTTTCTAGAAATGTGTTGGGGTGCAATATTATGAGTCCTCTCACACAGGCACCAGACATGGTAATCACATATTAAGAAATAGGATCAGGTCCAATCACTTCCACCACTACCACATCTCGCCAGTCACATCCTCCATACACCTCCTGCTCCCATCTGACTCGCCCTCACCTTCTCCTTCGATGTGCTCTGATGCCTGGCTGAGAGTCCAGAGGAGGTCTGTACTGGTAGGTGTGCGGAGATAGGGTCTTCAGTCGCTGCAAAACTAATAATAGTACTGCCCCACAGTATAATTAGGAATGGTCGCGCAGGCGCGTCTCTTCTGCAACTGTGCACAAGCTCCGCCTTCGGTCACTGCACGGGCCGCATGACACATCTGGCCCGCGGGCCGTAGGTTGGGCATCACTGCTCTACACTCTTCCCTGAATGACCTCTAAACCTTATGTTAGGCTATCTCAGATCTAGTCACTTTGAACAATACCTTTCTCCCTGCTCTTGGCTCACAGGACAGTAGTATTCCTGTCTGCTGCTTCTGCTCTCAGACACCAGCTATACACTCCACATCATATACAGCTATACACTCCACAGCAGCCCCTAGCTAGGTGCATGGGGACATGCCAAACCCAGCAATCACATATCAACTGAGACATGGGGCTGGCTAGTTAACTTTCTCTGTCTGATACACAGTCTTTATTGCACTGGCCACTAAGCCTAATAATAGGTGCCAATTCTTGGTCTGTACAGATTACTTTACTACAGTTAGGCTGCTTTTACATCACTGTTTCTTTTTCTATTCTTCTGATCCATCAGAAGAACAGAAAAAAAAAAACGGGAACCTGTGTATCAGTTATACATATTGGCATCTGTGTGAGCCATTTCTGTCAAAGATCCAATTTTTGGAGAAAGAAAAAAAAGTCTGCAGCATCTTAAAAAAACAGATCACAGATAGAAATGGCTGAAATGGATGCTATATGTGCATAATGGATGCACAGGATCCTGTTTTTTTTTTTTTTGGCTGTTTTTCTTGTTCTTTTGATGGATCAGAAGAAAGGAAAAAGAAGCGGTGATGTGAAATTAGCCTTACCTGCTTATCTGTCATTCTCATCCTGCTGTAATGATATCTCCCCGTGGATAGATGAGACAGGATCCACCATTTACAATAGGTGATTATCAAACCTTATCTATTCTTCCCTTGTATAGTGATCTCTGCACAGGACACAGACCATGCCTAGAGAACTCTCCCATAGAAATCAGTGAGGTCTCCTCCTGACCATTGAGTCTATGGACCATGGGGCTGCCGTAAAGTAGAAGAATGAGCTGATTGTGTTTTTATAGCAAAACCTGTGTTTTTATTTTCAGAACTGATACATGTATTTTAGAGTTTCAAGGATACACATGTAACACAGACAATATTCCTTTATCAAGACTTTCACTATAATGATGAACAGATTTTTCCAGCAGTTTGCCAGCTTCCTCCTAATAAAACACAAGACTTCATTGTTTCTTAAGTATCTCTTATTGCTTGTTCAAAAATTTGTGTTTACTCCAAGAGTCCAAATCCAAGTATGAACGAGCCAAGTCTGTGAGTGATCTTTTACCTAAAACATACAACCAAAGCTCAGGATACGGTGTAATGTCAACATTTTTTCTGCAACCAGAAATGCCTTTTTCTAATTAACAAATATTAGTTAAATGGAAACTATGTTCTTAATAATATTCTAATAGCAGATGTTTTCTTATTTCACTTGCTGGAGCATTGGGCCATAATCCCACTGTTAGCAATTATCACCAGCAGAGTTGTAAATTCATTCAATGATAAATTGTTCTTGTTGGATAGCGGACAATGGAAAATAGTTAAAGGTGTATTCCACCTGGGAAATTGAGAGCCATGTCATGGTATGTCATTAATGTTAGAAAGGAGCAGGTCCCAACTCTGGGACCTGCTCCAATCTCCAGAACGGGGCCCCAGAGTGAAGGGAGAGCAGCCACGCATGTGTGGCCCCACCCCAACCCCATTCACTTCTTTGACAGTTTTGTAATTAGCCAAGCACTGGCTTGTTCTCCATTCATGGCTATAGGACGGCAATTTTTGAAACCCCCATAGTGGTGAATGGAGTTTGACCGATGCATCTGCTCACCCTTCTCTTCGAGGCCCTGTTGTGTTTGATATATACTGTTGTTTGATATAGTTTGGTTTAAATTTTAAACCAACTAAACTATATATAAATATATAAATCATAAACTATATATCAATCTGCTCAGCTCCGCCTGCTTTACAACATGCTGTCTGCAGATTAAAACTGTAGTTTCATGGTGACAAGTTCCTTTTAAAGGGTTTTGCCAGAACTCTGGCTATATAAAAAAATGTATATATACAATATGTCAGAGGTCTAAACTACAGGCAAAGTTGTTTATTTGCCAGGAAACGGAATGCATATATAGTACACCAGCAAACTTGACTGCTTACAGTCTTATACAAAAAAACAGACAAGCCTGGATTAACTCATCATTCATAGCAGCCTACAGCGCCCTTTTTTGGACCCACCTCTGCACACACAGACCAGCACAATGTGACTCATGGCACCTGCCAAAACAAGACCACAGATAGACGGTGGCTCAGTGGTTACCACTGATGCCTTCAGAGCTGGCGTCCTAGCTGTTAATCTGACCAAGGACAACATCTGCATAGAGTTTGTATGTTCTCCCCGTATTTGTGTGGGTTTCCCCCCACACTCCAAAGGCATACTGATAGGGAACTTAGATTGTGAGCCCCATTGGGGACATTCTGATGGTAATGTCTGTAAAGCGCTGCAGAATATAGTAGTGCTATATAAGTGCATTAAATAAACAGAAAGAAGGTTAAACCACTAAGGAAGAATGGCTACTCCGATTGGGACATTATGTGTTAGCCCTATCCCATAGGCACTATATGGCATCATTTCTTTTGCCGCTATAAATGAAGCATTATTCCTATATAAACTATCTCAGAGGATCTAATCCTATGGGAACTGTATGTTATTGCTTTACTGGGAACTATGTGCGTGGAACTATTAATCACACATTAGCACTATTTGGCTTTTACTTTTGGCACCTTGTGTGTCCTTGACCTAAGAATGCAAGAACAAAGCAAAGAATATAGTAACCTAGATACCTTAAGCAAATAAACTCATAATACCTATTTCTTTAACAGAATAAAATATGAAAACTTTTTTTCATGGACTAAACATGCACTTATTATATAAACTTGGCAAGACTAAGATGATAAAATCTTTTACAATACAAAGCTATGTCAACATTTTTCCTGGGAACAATTATATACCTCGCACAGAATATGTGGCAACCATTCAAAACATTGCAGGTGCTAACATTTTAATATCTAGGGTTTTGTTAAGTGGAGATGGCTATGGTTATGCACATGTGGTACACATATAAATACTGTAGATGTACTCAGACACAAGCAGTGCGCTGTGTACACTCAACTTATGCCATCATGTAACAAATAACACTGTCATACTGGACAAAAAGATTACTGCCGCTATACAGTATACAAATATTACACTCATGAATAGAGATAAGCGAACTTTAAAAAAAAGTCCAGTGTTCGGCGTTCGGGTTGTGGTAAGTCGCGCATCCCGTTATCGATTCCACTATAGCGGCATATGGAATCCATAAGGGGCGGCGGCCACCAACCCGAACTGTTGAACAGCCGAAGGACCTGGGGTGACGTCACTGTCATGTGATCAGTGCAGAGGGAGTGGCTCAGCACGGGATCAAATCCAGTGCTGAGCCACGCCCCCTGCACTGATCACATGACAGTGACGTCACCCCAGGTCCTTTGGCTGTTCAACAGTTCGGGTTGGTGGCAGCCGCCCCTTATGGATTCCATATGCCGCTATAGTGGAATCCATAATGGGATGCGCGACTTACCGCTCATCTCTACTCATGAAATGACAGCCATTATACATAGCCACCAAATAACACCTATTAAAAGTACCATCATAGCATAGTAAATAGTGCCCTAAAAAGAGTCAGAACAATGCCACCTACAAACAGTGCAAGATGAGTGCCGTCATATACAATAGTAACAGCAGAGTGGTCAACATGAAGAACAATGCCAGCAGAGGGTCATGCTATACTCTGCGATGGTCTATGGGAGTAAAAAAGGTCTGGTGTCGTTTTTTTTTGTTTTGTTTTTTTGTGATATTGTGTACGGTAAAGTGGTTAAAGCAGTGTATATCTCATCCAGATTCCTCAGCTGGGTGAGACAGATGAAATTCAGGAAGCTGCACCTGCTTCAGCAGAGCATAGTTTGCTGGAGCTGGTTTGTTTAGATTTCATGGGCTGGATTTTATTTGGACTGAGAGGTAGGATTGGCCAAGGGACTTCCCAGTCTACATCCTTCCACTACAGCTATACCCCTAGCCTGAGGGATCCCAGGTGTAGGGTGATGGGTTCACTAGTGGAGAATAAAAGAAATCCCAGATGGGACTCTGGGGGAGATTGAAACTCAGAGAGCTAAACTGTGTGGTTAGAGCTTGGTGACTGGCTGACCATGAGGCTGAGTGAAGCCTGATCTTCCCTGGTATGAACTGAACTCTATAGGTGAGACCGACTCTATTAGGTAGAGCCCAGATGAGCAGATATTTATTTTGTTTTCTGTTGTGTTGTGCTGGTGCTATAACTTCACGGCTCTGAGTAACACTATAACTTGGATGCTACTCTGTTATGCTGAAGTGACCAAATAAAGTACAGTTTGGACTTTGGAAACGCTGTCTCCGTGAAAATTTATCATTGCCAACCCTACTGGGAGTACAGATCCTTTAACAATTTAAATAGGTACAAGTTCCTGTGCTGTTTAATTTTGTGATATCATTTTCCTGGATTCGCAGCTAGCTCCTTTGTGTTTTATAGTAGGCCTGCAAATGGTTTGTGCTCCATATTGTAATTCACTTCCGGACTCTTTTGCTCACAGAAACGGTACAGTAGACTCCTAGATGCTACATTTGTATACAGAGCACTGGCTTCTTAAGATGGAATAAAAGTGAGTTCAGACATAATGATCACATTTGTAGAATCAGTCTCTTTAGCATTATAGTATTTTAGGGCCATTTTCATAGTATAAGATTCCTTGTAAACAATAAAATTCTGATTGTCTGCAGTGACCACTAGGGGGTGCTCACTACATATACACAGATTTGTAAATCTCCCATTGAGGTTAATAGGAGCTTAATAAAAGAATGCATGGTCAGTACCCACTGTGGCAGCTGAAAGTAGAACCAAAGTAAAAGAGTTCCAGGAGAACAGAGTTCACTCCTTCTCATGTGTACTGCAAAGTACAGAGTCTTGCCTTTAATTAGGTTGGCAAATAATAACTACTCTTACAGTATATTTTTCATTTAGGTTATCCGTATTTGATTGATAACAGGTCCGACACATGGGACCGCCATTGATCAGCTGTTTGACAAGGCTACAGCACTCTAAATGCCATGGCCTTTTCACAACTTACTCTAGGCCAGTGATATCACATTCATCGGTCACGTGGCCTAGGTGCAGCTCAGTCACATTCAAGTAAATGGGGCTGAGCGGCAATACCGAGCACCGCCGCTATACAATGTACGGCGCTGTGCAGTGCCGCAGCCTCCTGAAATAGCTGATTGGCAGGGATTGCAGATGTTGGACCCACACGGCTTAGATACTGATGACCTATCCTGAAATTACATCATCACAGTATACAAAAGTAGGAAAACCCCTTTAAAGGGAACCTGGCACATTGAAAATGCAGTCTGAAATGTAGGTTGCATGTTACAGAGGAAGAGGAGTGGAGAAGACTGATAAATGTTTATGTTAGACAAAAATTTCTATATAACTTGAAATGTATTGATCTAAAACACTGCTCATTTTGTATTTAGCCCCCTACTTGCCAAGCAATTTTTTAGATTTTTTTATGGTCTCCTTCCAAGAGCTTTAACTTTTTTTTATTTTTCCATCTATGTAGCCGTATGAGGGCTTCTTTTTTGAAGGACAAGTTGTCTTTAATAGTGCCATTTTGGGGTACACATGAATTACTGATTAACTTTCATTTAGGGCTCACGCACACGCCCGAATGTATAATGCAGTCCGCAAAAAATGGATCCGCAAAAAATACATATGACATACATGTGCATTCCATATTTTGCGTTATGGAACAGCTGGCCTTTTAATAGAACAGTACTATTCTTGTTCGTAATACGGAAACGGAATGCACATGGAATAATTTCTGTTCTTTTTGCTGACCCATTGAAATGAATGGTTCCGCATACAGTCCTAAAAAAAACGGAAAGGACACGGAAAGAAAATACGTTCGTGTGCATGAGCCCTTTCTCTGAGGGGCATAGGAAGAAACAGCAACACACCTGCTGAGCTTTTAACTTATATATTTTGCAGCATTCACTTTTCTGCATAAATAATATGATAACTATTTTCTGGGTCAGTACAATTACAGCTATATCAAATAGCTATAACAACAATAAAAACCACTTTTTTAAAAAAAAAAGAAAAAAGAAGAAAATGCATCGCCGCATAGTCAACACCCATATGTTTTTTTGATTTTTCTTCTTACGGAGCTGTGTGAGGGCTTGATTTTTGTGAGCCAACTTGTAGATTTTATTGGTATCATTTTGGGGTATATAGCATTTTTTTATGTATTTCTATTCAGTTTTTCTTGGTGGCGACTAAGCAAAAAGCAGCAATTCAGGCATTTTTTTGGGTTGTTTTACATGATATTAGCATAGTGCAGGTCGTTATGGACGCATAGAGGCCAAACAGGAAGAATAATTCATTTTTGCTATTTTTTCATTGAAAAATGTTATTTTTTTTTTTTAACCACTTAATAGACCCACAAGGGGACAATAATAGGAAATCTTTTATTCGCTTCTGAAGTATATTGAGCTATCCCTGGAAACGCTGAAGGCAGCCCTGAGGCCTACACTAGGCCCCATCCTGCCTTCACTGGCCTCTGCACCCCGCTATCTGTTTTACGGGGTGCCAATGGAATACAGAGGGAGTCTGCTCCCTCTGTAACCACTTACATGCGGTGGGTGCCAGGGGTTTAACAGTCCACATCGGCGCTCCCACTTGTCTGAGCAGGAGAGCTGATCCCATGTTAGAGATGAACTCCCGCTCTCCGCTGCACAGGAGACTTGTGCAGTGCTTAGATTGAGCTGCCATGAAAAGGCAGTGGCCCAGCCTAAGGCCCCTTAGTGACCGCCGTAAAAAGGCATACGAGTGGTCACTAAAGGGTTAAAAGTCCAGTGGCTGATGCTGGCAATCATTGAGTAGAATATTCCACTGAACTCCTCAGCAAAAAATGAGTAGTGTTCAAGATCATAAGTTATACAAAATATTTTCCCACAAAACTACATATCCATCTACACAGCTTCTCCTGATCTATAACCTGCCGCTCTCGCATCTGTTTATAATGACAGGTTCCCTTTAACCTTCAATAGATACAAGTTAAGGTAAAAGTTTGCAACAAATAAACTGTTTACAGTTATCATTGGTGTTGGGTATACAGCAGCACCAAATCCAGCTTTTACTTACCTGCATCTTCACTGAACCGAACCAGACCAATCCCAGACCTGACAGCATGGCAAGCAGCAGCGGACTCGCACTGTTCTAAGCCTGGAAAGGTGAGCAGCCCATTGTCATTCCCCACATTTACCTCTAGCCCTGCACATTATGAGCCTTTGCTTCTCTTTCTATGTGCTTTAACCTTAGAGAGACAGTTAAAACCCCATGTAGTTGCTATCACTGGTCCTCTGGCGGCATGACAGGTCCATTTTTCTCCTGCCAGGAGAACATTAAAAGAACATAGATCCCAGTCTTTTCCAGGAGATGTGTGATTCCACCATATTTGCTGTCTGTGAGATTTGACGGCTGTAGACAATGGAAGCATTAATATACTCAAGAGGGAGAATAACCAGGAAGATGTAACTATGTCCCACATTATTTGCTCTATATTTTGCTGTATAATTCTACACTATTGTATAAAGTAGAAATGGCTCATAACTGCTGCATAAGCTTCATCTAAGCTCTACTAGACCAAGTTCAGGTATCACAGTATCACCAAGGCCTTGCTATCTTTCCAGCCATGTTTCGAGATATATTTATACACTATTAAGGGAAATGGCGAGTACTCTGGATAAGAAAACCAGTTGACTGCCCAGTATAAGACTCTTGTTCCAGTAGATTGTATAAGAAGCCATGGGACCTTTACTAAGATGAAGGCCATATCTACACTAGATATGTGTAATACTATAATTAGAGATGAGCGAATCGAAGCTGACGAAGTGGAATTCGATCCGAATTTCAGGAATTATCTGATTCGCACCAAATCCGAATTTCCTCGTGATTCGTGGTAACGAATTGCATTTTTATCTAAAATGGCTGCTGCAAGTGTGAGGACATGGAGAAAGGAACTCTGGGAAGGCGTGATCATCTACAATGCCATGCATGCCATCCAGAGTCCCACTGCTGTTAGATATCTAAGTATCCCCCACCCCCCCTAGTCTCACCAAATCTTAGTGACAGGCCAGCATCAGGACGTTCTGTGTGGGCAGAGGAAACATAGCCCCGCCCCCCAGCCTTTGCGCGCACTTGCTCAAGGCTGCAATACCCAAACATCCGACTGGGTGACCGGGCCTTCTGCTGCATCTGACCCACAGGCTCTTACATCAGCTACCGGACTGCTGGAGCTCCCAGAACCTTCCTATTAAAGCATCTGGTAAGTCCATCTAGTAAGAAGTATGCAGCAGTGTCTGTGGAGGAGGGGGTAAAGGGCTGCTGGGGTCACACTCTCATTGTAGTACTGATGATCACTGACCTGTGAGTTCCCACTGCCAGCTCTGTGTTTTCCCTGTGCCCCCTGTGCCTCTGTGTGAGCTCCTTGTGTCCTGTGGGTTCCCTGTGACTGCAGGGCACAACCAAATGACATGCTTGTGTGGTGCTTGTGACGTGGCCATGCTGTGTTCAATTGCCACATGGCTGTCTGGGCCATAGAGGGCTCTAGTTAGACTAATAAAGCCAACATTGTTTAGGTGGTCTGCATTGCTAATGAAGGGGGGGGGGGCATTGGAGTATAGCTTGAGAACCTGAGTCCAATTTATTTTATTATTTTCCGTACTTAGGGGGAGCTGACCAGGACTGCTAATAAAGTATCTGTAAATCTATGTCACACATTGTGGCCGTATCACAGCCATATATCCCTTATATCCCTTAACAGTGTCCCCCACAGATCCCCCATAACAGTGTGTCATCCACAAGTTCCCCATAACAGTGTGTCATCCACAAGTTCCCCATAACAGTGTGGCATCCACAGATCCTCCATAACAGTGTCCTCCACAGATCCCCCATAACAGTGTCCTTCACAGACCCCCATAACAGTGTGTCCTCCACAGATCCTCCATAACAGTGTCATCCACAGATCCTCCATAACATTGTCATCCACAGGTCCCCCATAACAGTGTGTCATCCACAGGTCCGCCATAACAGTGTCCTCCACAGATCCCCCATAAAATTGTGACATCCACAGGTCCCCCATAACAGTGTGTCATCCACAGGTCCCCCATAACAGTGTCCTCCACAGATCCCCCATAAAATTGTGACATCCACAGGTCCCCCATAACAGTGTGACATCCACAGGTCCCCCATAACAGTGTGACATCCACAGGTCCCCCATAACAGTGTGTCACCCACACGTTCCCCATAACAGTGTACATGCACAGCATTATCTCCATTCACTGCTATAAAATTTCTAAAAATAGCAGAGCCAGTGATCAGCTATTACCATACCACTCATAGCATAATGAAGGATGACTGTGCATGCACATTGGGCTCTCCCTTCACTTCAGGGGCCCAGATGGGACAGCTCCTTTTTTCAGCTTGTGGTTTTATAAACTACACCATGGAAAAACAGAAGTGCCCAGGCTATTCATAACGCGTGGCCCATGTCCACAATTCCCAATGAAAATTGGAATAAATGAAAATCCACGCCAAAACTGCATCAAAAAGTGTTTTATAGAATCGGTCAGAAAAAAAACACATCAAAAAAACTTGATGCGATTCTGCATTAGGATTTATAAGCACAGAAAATACTTTGTGTGAATACACCCAAAAAGGCTGCAGGATCAGCAGCTTACAGTTGAAAGGCTAAAGAGATATAATGTGGCATTATACACTCGGCTGCTGTGGTTGCAACCGCTGTCCGTGCCTACAAAGTTCTGTCAAACTGCTAGTCCAATATTTCAGGATTTGGGGCCCCCACTTTCAATTTTGCCCAGGGTCACACCTTTCACAGCATTTATGTACAACAGGGTTCGGTAGGGGAGGTTACAGCCTGGGTAATAGGAACAATCCTATTACACTTTGCTGCACTGACTGGGGCTCCAAATAGCCATTATACAGCTCGGTAATTCCAGCAAACCGGTCTTGTTATTAGGCTGCAAGTGCTGTTTGATACAGGTATTAAAAGGGTTTATTACAAGGAAATATTTCTACAGTACCTCATTTTTGCCTTTGTGCAGTGCAGTTATATGTTGTAAAGCCCTTTTTGCCGTGTATTAGTGGCAAAAAAAAAAAATGTTTTGCTGTTCAGCAGTGTAGTTATATGTTGAAAAGCCTTTTGTGCAGTGTATAAGTGGAAAAAAAGACAGGATCCGTTCAGTGTTGCACTTATATGTTGTAAAGCCCTTATTGCTTATTAGCCATTGTGTGGTGAAATGAAAAAATTACAGACTTTTCTTTGGTGTTTTAATTTCCTTTATTTATTTGATCTAACACTCTGTTCCTGCCACCTCCACACTACGTCACCTTGCCACTCTGTTGTCTCCTGATGCTGTTGCTGTCACCTCCACTCTGTCATTGTGCCACTCTGTGGCCTCCTGATGCTGCCGCCACCTCAACACTCTGTCATTGCGAACTCTGTGGAGCCTAATGTAGCTGCCACCTCCAGACTCTGTTATTCCACTACTCTGTGGTCTCCTCATGCTGCTTTTACCTCACCACTATGTCATTGTGCCATTCTGTGGACTTCTCATGCTGTTCCCACCCTCCCCACTATTTTGTCTTTCGGTCTGGCTGATCATCATTTATTTGACTTTTCTTCTGATCTGTCAGAAGGAAGGAAAAATGAGACGCACAACAGATCCTGTCTTTGCAGCAGCTGTAAGGCCTGTCTGGTCCCATTTAGAAATGGCTTCTGATTTAGTAGCCAAAAGCAGGAGTGGGAACACAGAAGACATGCAAATATTCCATTCATGTGTCCTCTCTGTTTTAGATCCACTCCTGTTTTTTGGCATTAGCAATTACTGATGGATTATTGACCAAATGCTGACCGAGTAAAGGCGGATGCTCCACATACAGGATCTATTTTTTGGGGTTATTGTTCTGATGGATCAGAGGAAGGGCAAATTAATTAACTGCAATTAACTGCTGACACCCTCTCCACTTTGTCGGGGGCTCTACTTGTATAAGCATTTAATAGAACAGGTTCTATGTGGAATCAGCTGCTGACGGTGTAAAAGGAGTGCGCTTCTTTTTACATTAACATTGAACTGTAAGGCTGAGTTCATACTTGAGTTATTTGTTCAGTTTTTACTCCGTGACTGCCCAAATAAGTGAAGTGAGCAGTGGTTCTAAGAGTGATGCCTGTCATCTGCATGTCATACTGACTCACAGTATTATTTCACTACCACAGCAGACTCCCTATGCGTGTTACTGCATGGCACAGTGTTCTACATCACTATAAAAGCCTCACAACAGCCAGGAAATGGCTGGTTTTTAACGTGATTCGCAGCGAATAAATTCGGATAGAAACAAATCTTTTCGGAAAATTCGGCAAAAGCGGCGTAATCGAATTTTTGAGAAATTCACTAATCTCTACTTATAATTTGCAGTATAGATAGACAATGTTATATATAGATACATATATTGATCAAGTAACATTGATCAATTTACCTTAGGAAAATGACATGGAGACATGGGTAAAGATATTCAGACGGAAGCTTGTTGTATCATAACAGCTGACCTGGAGCACTGTAAGATGCAAAGAAAATCTGCCAGGAACAATAACTGCAAAAAAATGATCACTCATGGATCTGCTGACAGGTTGGCCTAAAACAGCCAGGCATGCTTCTAATTACATAACTTAGTAAAAGCCTAAACTCAATTTATATCTTCTATATATATAAAGAAGGATGTATATATGTGTGTATGTATGTATGTTCCGCGATCACTCAAAAACGCAACCATCAATCTCAACAAAACTTGGTATACACATCCCTTGCTACCTGGAAAGAAATCTTGTGGGGGTCACAGCTCTCTAGGACGTACCATTCCTCAGATATTCCCAAAAATTGACCTGCATTAGCCAATACAAGACTGCAAGTCTTTCTCTTCATATCCCAACTGCCATACACACAGTCACATGCCCCTTATCAGCCAATAGAAGTTCGCAGGCCCTTGGTCTCCACATACACAGTTTTACGCCAGGTTTCCATAACAACCCAGCCATTTTTCTTCACTGCTGTAGGTCAGCTTTAGGCTAGGACTGCACCACACGGCACAACTACATGGCTACATTTGTCGAGCGACACTGATGTCGCACGACAATTTTTATAATGATAGTTTATTGTGTTGCACTGCTGTGGTTGCAACCGCTGTCCGTGCCTACAAAGTTCTGTCAAACTGCTAGTCCAATATTTCAGGATTTGGGGCCCCCACTTTCAATTTTGCCCAGGGTCACACCTTTCACAGCATTTATGTACAACAGGGTTCGGTAGGGGAGGTTACAGCCTGGGTAATAGGAACAATCCTATTACACTTTGCTGCACTGACTGGGGCTCCAAATAGCCATTATACAGCTCGGTAATTCCAGCAAACCGGTCTTGTTATTAGGCTGCAAGTGCTGTTTGATACAGGTATTAAAAGGGTTTATTACAAGGAAATATTTCTACAGTACCTCATTTTTGCCTTTGTGCAGTGCAGTTATATGTTGTAAAGCCCTTTTGCCGTGTATTAGTGGCAAAAAAAATGTTTTGCTGTTCAGCAGTGTAGTTATATGTTGAAAAGCCTTTTGTGCAGTGTATAAGTGGAAAAAAGACAGGATCCGTTCAGTGTTGCACTTATATGTTGTAAAGCCCTTATTGCTTATTAGCCATTGTGTGGTGAAATGAAAAATTACAGACTTTTCTTTGGTGTTTTAATTTCCTTTATTTATTTGATCTAACACTCTGTTCCTGCCACCTCCACACTACGTCACCTTGCCACTCTGTTGTCTCCTGATGCTGTTGCTGTCACCTCCACTCTGTCATTGTGCCACTCTGTGGCCTCCTGATGCTGCCGCCACCTCAACACTCTGTCATTGCGAACTCTGTGGAGCCTAATGTAGCTGCCACCTCCAGACTCTGTTATTCCACTACTCTGTGGTCTCCTCATGCTGCTTTTACCTCACCACTATGTCATTGTGCCATTCTGTGGACTTCTCATGCTGTTCCCACCCTCCCCACTATTTTGTCTTTCGGTCTGGCTGATCATCATTTATTTGACTTTTCTTCTGATCTGTCAGAAGGAAGGAAAAATGAGACGCACAACAGATCCTGTCTTTGCAGCAGCTGTAAGGCCTGTCTGGTCCCATTTAGAAATGGCTTCTGATTTAGTAGCCAAAAGCAGGAGTGGGAACACAGAAGACATGCAAATATTCCATTCATGTGTCCTCTCTGTTTTAGATCCACTCCTGGTTTTTTGGCATTAGCAATTACTGATGGATTATTGACCAAATGCTGACCGAGTAAAGGCGGATGCTCCACATACAGGATCTATTTTTTGGGGGTTATTGTTCTGATGGATCAGAGGAAGGGCAAATTAATTAACTGCAATTAACTGCTGACACCCTCTCCACTTTGTCGGGGGGGGGGGGGGGCTCTACTTGTATAAGCATTTAATAGAACAGGTTCTATGTGGAATCAGCTGCTGACGGTGTAAAAGGAGTGCGCTTCTTTTTTACATTAACATTGAACTGTAAGGCTGAGTTCATACTTGAGTTATTTGTTCAGTTTTTACTCCGTGACTGCCCAAATAAGTGAAGTGAGCAGTGGTTCTAAGAGTGATGCCTGTCATCTGCATGTCATACTGACTCACAGTATTATTTCACTACCACAGCAGACTCCCTATGCGTGTTACTGCATGGCACAGTGTTCTACATCACTATAAAAGCCTCACAACAGCCAGGAAATGGCTGGTTTTTAACGTGATTCGCAGCGAATAAATTCGGATAGAAACAAATCTTTTCGGAAAATTCGGCAAAACGGCGTAATCGAATTTTTGAGAAATTCACTAATCTCTACTTATAATTTGCAGTATAGATAGACAATGTTATATATAGATACATATATTGATCAAGTAACATTGATCAATTTACCTTAGGAAAATGACATGGAGACATGGGTAAAGATATTCAGACGGAAGCTTGTTGTATCATAACAGCTGACCTGGAGCACTGTAAGATGCAAAGAAAATCTGCCAGGAACAATAACTGCAAAAAAATGATCACTCATGGATCTGCTGACAGGTTGGCCTAAAACAGCCAGGCATGCTTCTAATTACATAACTTAGTAAAAGCCTAAACTCAATTTATATCTTCTATATATATAAAGAAGGATGTATATATGTGTGTATGTATGTATGTTCCGCGATCACTCAAAAACGCAACCATCAATCTCAACAAAACTTGGTATACACATCCCTTGCTACCTGGAAAGAAATCTTGTGGGGGTCACAGCTCTCTAGGACGTACCATTCCTCAGATATTCCCAAAAATTGACCTGCATTAGCCAATACAAGACTGCAAGTCTTTCTCTTCATATCCCAACTGCCATACACACAGTCACATGTCCTTTATCAGCCAATAGAAGTTCGCAGGCCCTTGGTCTCCACATACACAGTTTTACGCCAGGTTTCCATAACAACCCAGCCATTTTTCTTCACTGCTGTAGGTCAGCTTTAGGCTAGGACTGCACCACACGGCACAACTACATGGCTACATTTGTCGAGCGACACTGATGTCGCACGACAATTTTTATAATGATAGTTTATTGTGTTGCACTGCGAAATGTGACATGCTGCGACGCGACAGTCGCAGAAAAATTCATCTTGGATAGATTTTTTGCAACTGTCGTGTCGCAGTCTTAGCATGTCACATGTCGCAGTGCAACACAATAGTCTATCATTATAAAAATTGTTGAGACAAAATGTCGCCCTAGCATTTAAAGGGAAGGCTGCTGTGGAGGTCACTGTTAAAGGGACCGGCACTGTGGAGGTCACTGTTAAAGGGGCAGGGGCCACTATTAAAGGGGTAACTGCTGTGCAGGTCACTGTTTAGGCAGCAAGGTACTGTGAGGTCACTGTTAAGGCAGCGGGGTACTGTGAAAGTCACTGTTTAAGGGGTGGGCCGCTGAGGAGGTCACTGTCAAGGGAGTGGGGTGCTGTGAAACTCAATGTCAAAGAGGCGGGCTGCTGTGAGGGTCAAAGTTAAGGGGATGGGCTGCTGTAGAGGTCCCATATTAAAGTGGCGGGGCACTGTGGGTGGGGGGGTCAGTGTTAAAGAGGAGGGGTGCTGTAGAGGTCACTGTTATGGGGGATACTGTAGATATCTTTTAACAACACACAAACATTAAATGAAATACTGTAGATGAAAGCCTGGTCCTTCAGCTAGTTTAAAATAAATATAGCAATGTGATGTTCTACTAAAATCATTCATTAATTAGACAAAAATCTCATTAAAACAGACAGTTGTAGCTATATGGCATCTTATAGGATAGAATTGAATTGTGTGTGATTTGTTTTCTTTCCAGTAGAGGGAGCCCTTTGGAAACCAATATAAAGTTATTATACTTATAAATAGTGTGACAAATGATTTAATGACATTGAGGAGCATGCCATTCTTACGTGGTTTAGGTCTATCACTAAAGGTACTAATGTCCCTGAACTTTCATCTACAAAACCAGATGCAATATTAAAATGAGAACAAACACCCTTATAAAATATGGCACAGTATTATATAGTAGTTTTCTAGCAATGACAGTGGCCGTGTACAGTCTCTTTACGTCAACTAAATAAACGCTTCTCTCGGCAGCTGATAAGCGATTTGTAATTTATTTGGTTGCAGCTTTTAATTTAACTTGCAAAACTTGACGTTCTGGTGACATTTACATTTCGTCGCAGTGATTCTCAGAAGATGAAGTGATATAATTATGTGCTTAGATTTTCCAATTACGTTATGTTATATCAAGCTCAAGATATTAATGAAGACAGGATTATGAGTAAGCAAGCTACAGCATGTTACATTGTATTCTTTCACAGAAGGTGTATATACATTTAGATACTAACTGATCTGTGGGGTTGCGGGGAGCTGGACTCCCATGGATCAGGTATCCTTAAGACAACCCCTTTAACTCATTAAGGACCTGGCAATTTTCTATTTTTGTTTTTTACTCCCTGCTTTTTTATTTTTCCTTTCACAAAGACGTGTGTTTTTTGCAGGACAAAGGCCTCATGCACATGACCGTTGTTTGTTTCCGCGTCCGTTCCGTCTGCAAATTTTGCATCCGCCAAAAAAAAGGATGACGGACTGTTTTTTTTGCCGGATCCTTTTTTATGGCAGATACATTGTAATAATGCCTATCCTTGTCCACAAACGTGAAAAAAAAAGACATGCTATATTTTTTTGACGGAATGTAAACACGGACCACGGATGCGGAACAAAAACGGTTGACCAACCGCATTTTTTGACAAACCCATTGAAATGAATGGGGAAGCATCCTATCCGTGAGAAAAAAGGAAGGGACGCGGAAACAAACAACGGCCAAATTGTACTTTCTAATGGCATTATTTAATATAGCATATGATGTAGTGGGAAGCTGGGAATTTTTTTTCCAAATGGAGTAAAATTGGAAACAAAGCGCAATTCTGCTATAGTTTTATTGGTTTTGTTTTTATGGCATTCCCTATGCAGTCAAATTAACCCATTACCTTCATTCTCTGGGTCAGTACGATTATAGCAATATCAATTTTTTTTCTTTGCATTGCCATCTTCTGACTCCCATAACTTTATCATAGTTACGTCGATGGAGCTGGATGGGGGCTTATTTTTTGCAGAGTACACTTTAGTATTTATTAATAGAAGTTTTGATATCTTTTTATTCAATTTTTCTTTTGGGAGGTGAGGCGATGAAAAAAAAGGCAAATCGCCTAATTTTGATTATATTTTCTGTTACAACGATTACCATACAGGATAGTTATTTTAATCGTACGGGCATTTTAGACAATGGTGATACCAATGATCTTTGTTTTTTTATTTATTTTTAGTTTCTATATGGGGAAAGAGGATGATTTCAAGAGGGGTGTCTGAACGCCTATCCTATAGACTACAATGAATTACTATTGCAGTCTATGGTAGATGTCTCATGTTCTTATGGAGGCCTGCCACAGGGCTCCATAGCAACATCCCTGTGGCAGGCCTTGGAGCCTTTAAAAGTCCTGAGGCTACCACATCAACCAAATGGCTCCCTCAATCTCAGCATGCAGGAGTCATTCGGGCTCGGAAAGGAAGTGCTCCTTAAGAACACTCAGATGCCGTGATGTATTATCGTCAATCATGGACCTCTAGGTACCTGCTATGTAAAAAGGTAGGCACCTAGTGGATATGGTACCTACTCAGCTTCTGAGTGGGAGCCATGATTAAACCCTTCCACCATACATGTACAGCAGAGGTCCTGAAGGGGTTAATGTAACATACCATTTAGCAATAATGCACAAGTAAGAAAAATTCTAAATTCTAAAATCATGATAGAAAATAATTTATATTATTTTGCCAAAACAACTAGTTCTGTCATGAACAAATGCATTATAGACACAATATACGCCTCTGTCATGTGGCTGTCACTTTAAAAAAGGGGAAACACTATAAAACACTATAAAATGCCCATATTGGATTAAGACATACAGAGAACCTTATTCAGCCTTATTCAGCCCCAGAACCACAGAGTACTACTTCCAAACTTCAGCTGAATTAATCTCCAAAGGACCATGTCAATTTTTGTTTTTGCATTTTTGGTTTTTCCTTTCTACCTTTTTGCTGGCACCATTTAAATTAGGTACCAAATCTTCTATATGTATAAAAAAATCCTTGTGGAGTGAAATAAAAAAAAAAAACAGCCATGTGCTTTTGGGTTTTGTCAATATAGTGTTTACTATGTGCTTAACAATGACACAAGAACCTTTTTTTGTGGGTCAGTATGTTTTCCGCTATACCATCTATGTTTGGTTAATTATGTTTTGCTACTTATAAAAATAAAATATAAACATTTTCTTTGGATTGACATTTTCTGACACCCATAATTTTTTATATTTTCATTTACAGAGCTGAGTGTGGGCTTGTTTTTTGAGAGGCAAACTTTATTTTTTATATGTAGCATTTTGGGGTGCATACTTTTTGATAACTTTTAATTTTTTTTTTGGGTGGACAAGGTGTCCAAAAATGGAAAATGGCTCATTTTTATTTATTCTGTTATAATGTTCACCACACAAGAAAACTATTTTAATATTTTAATAGCTTGGACATTTTTGGACGTGACAATACCGGTCATGTTTATTTTTTATATGTAAATTGGGAGAGGGGAGAGATTTGAATGTTTAATATAATATATGTATATATATATATGTAAATAGTATTAGCTGATGAAGAGAGAGATGCTGCTTCGGCTCACTCCTCAAAAGACGAGGCCTGAGTCCTAGAGAATCACTGTCTCTGAGATATTTAGATCAAGAAAGCCATCTCTATTTTACTGTACTCCGGAGAAGGAGCGAAAAGAACTAAGAGGTCCAGAATCTGCGAGGCCGAGAACTGGAGTCAGTCAGGAAGGTATTGGCTATTTATGGATGATAGAGACTTTATTACAGTGAGAGGGACATCGCTAATACATCCTTCAATACTTTGACACCTTCTCAATCCCTCAGTTGGGAATTATTAAAAAGCTTTGCAAGAACTTTTTTGCCAGCCTTAGATTCTGCAGAGAGAGAGAGACTTTGAAAGGATAGAGAGTAGGCGTACTACAACCTGCATTATTGCTCATTTTTATACATTGCTATCAGAAAAGATGTGCACTGTGAAAGTTTGGAACTGTGTTTCGATAGTGTTGGATGTACTACAACTCCCATTCTGAATTTTAGTTACAAGACTTATTTTTTACAATCGGTCTGGTTACTAACTTCAGCATCATTCGCCAGCCACAGCATCTACATCTCCTGTCTTGCACCCATACCAAACGACTGACACAAAGGGCACCCCAACTAGCATCAGGCAGGAGCCACAACATCAGGCTGTGTGCAAACGGAAGAAAGGCTGCGCCTTCCTGTCACCGCCCTGCCCTAAGGAGAACAGTTGCAGCCAGGACCACTACCACTACCATCCTCCTGTCACTATTCACAGTGGCATCTGAGGTGTTAAAATGACCAGGGTCAGAGTCATTGCTGAATCCAGTCACTGCCAGTGGTTCTCTGCTGTAATATACAGCCAGCACCCACCATGTATGGAGCAAGCTCAGCATGTAAGGCTGCTCCATGCATCTTCTGCACACTAATGCAGTACATGTATGTGTTAATCACTATTTATACAGTACCCAATTTATTTTGCCCACATAAGAATATAAATGTTCAAAGATTATAGAATATTGGAGCAGTAAGATACACTAAATGGCCAAATGTCTGTGAACACCTGACCATCTGAGATGACTATCTAATTTTGACTCATGTTGGGAGATATTTGCATCCACTGAGCAATAAGAGCATTTGTGAGGTCAGGCACTGGTATTGGACGTGAAGGCTTTACTCGCAAAACAGGTGTTTGATGGGGTTGAGGTATGAGCTCTGTAGAATACCTTAAGGCAAAACTCATCTCAATGGTACGTATTCCGGGTGTACAGTAATGTCAGAAAAGGACACAGCCTTCCCTAGCCCGTTGACACAAAATTGGAAACATTCAGACATAAGAAGCCTAGCCCAAACCCTGAAAAAACAGCCATATTATCAATTGATAATTTCCCTCCACCAAATTTACAGTAGGTGTTATGCATTACAGTAGGCGATGTTCTCCTGAACCCAGATTAAACATTTGAGCTAAATTTTATAAATTGTGGGAGGCCATGTCCTCCTGGCTCAGGAGGTTTGATAACTCCCCTAATATCTTTGAGGGTACATCCATAAAAGATGGAAACTGTGCAAAGTTTCCACTGCAGATATGTGTGCAGCATATCTGCAGCATTTTATAGTACTAGTCAAGTAAATGAGATTTGAAGAAACTTCATCCACACGTTGCAAGAAAAATTCACAAATATAATCAAAGTATAGCTACTAGCACTACTGAAATAACATACTGTAAATAAAGTAAAGGGATACATATTTTGAAGCCATGAAAGGATCTAGACTTGCATACAAGAGTATTAGCAACAGGCGCAGACTGATAATTGTCCATACTGGTCAGATTACCAGTGGTCTGGTCTTTCAGGGGGCCACCTGAAATGATAAAACAAGAATTGCACTATTAATGCTAACCCTGCTGTATCAGTGAAGTTCCAAGGTTAGAAGGGGTGAGGAACCTGTGATGATTTCATCACAGGTCCTTCATCCACTGGGAGTTCAGAGGAGAACTACAGGACATCCACCTCTAGCATCACTTCTCCTGTCCTGAAAGTGGTAATCGGGACAATGTTGCAGCGAGTGGAGGAGGGATAGTTAGGAGGACAATGTTGTTGCCAGTGGGGGAGGGTGATTAGAGAGACAATGTTGCTGCCAGTGGAGAATGCTTAGTCAGGAGTCAATGCCACCGGGGAACATATCTTGTGCTGCACTGTGGTGTTTATCTGGTGTTAATGGTGTTTTGCATGTTAGCATTTATTAGGTGCTGTTGTGGAGGTATTTGTGCTGCACTGTAGTATTTACTTTGTGCTGCTGTTGTATTTTTTGCTACACTGTGTTATTTATTTGGTGCTGTGCACTGTATTTTGTGCTGCACAGTGGTATCTAATGCTATTGGGGAGGGTTCCTAAACTTTATTATAGTGTTGCTATTGGGAATATAACATACGTCTTTGACCATGTGATTTAGCATTTCTGTGTTCCACTTTGATTTGTTTTCTTGTATTGATGGTTTAGAGTACATAGGGACATGACCAAATAAAGAACAATTTGCCAAAATGTGCATTACATACTACCATTTTATGCAGTAGCATATGTGGGCTGGTGGGTAGGGATGAGCGAACCCGACGATTTCAGGTTAGGGTTCAGCATTCGGGCGGTGGATGAATTCTGTTATGGATTCCATTAGCACAGAATATAACTGAATTCTATAATGGAAAGTAAAATGGAAGCCTTTGCAAGGCATTGCGTTTTGCTTTCCATCATAATAGAAGTCTATGGGCAACATAACGGATTAGTCTGGTTTCCGTTATGCAGGAGGGTAAACAAAGTCCTGTCCTGCATAACGGAAATAAGACGGATCCGTTGTGCTGCCCATAGGCTTCTATTGTGACAGAATGCAAAACGGAATGCCTTGTAAAGGCTTTCATTATATTCCGTGCTAGCGGAATCCATCCACTGAAAACATTGGGTTTACTCATCCCTACTGGTGGGGTTTGTGTGCCTGTTGTGCTTTACAATCCCAGCCTAGGCCTGTTCGGCAATAAAAGATCTGGTCAATTTTATGGTGCCTGGATCAAGTGGTTGAGAGAAATGATATTGCTACACTCTTCTATTTTTTGGGGGTACTATCTCTTCTTGGGGAGAGAGCAGTTTGAGAAGACTTAGAGGCCATAAATGCTCCTCTGGAAAGAAAGGAATGCAAATGAGCTCTTAACAAGCTCTGCCTCTAATGCCCCAGATGTAAGGCAGCTATCCTATAAGTCAGTGTTAGACCCTTTAAATAGAACTCCCTGCTCTGCACTGATGATGGACAATCACCCCAACACAGCTATCTGCTGGCTTATTCAAAGGGATTCTCCAAGAAAGATAAAAATGAAAATACTGAAAAAACTTGTTATAAATAAACTCTTAAATGTCTTTAATTATTTATAATGGCTCTTTTAGTCTAGAGAACAATCAGTCAAGTAGCTAAAATGGCGGCTCTTGGATTTATGATCATAAAATCCATCCTTCTCGTGACAGGACAGCCGGTGTGAGAAAGCAGCGCACAGAGCCCTATGTGAAGTATGACGTTATCAGCACTATGAAGCTGTATGTTATGTGCAGATGACAGCTGATAGATGTGTCGCTATGCTTCAGAAAAGGAGTTTCTTCATCTTGTACTGGCAGGCTGAGGTGTTTTCTAAAGACGTTCCTCTCCAACTGCAGCGTGTCTGCTCCTCATTCCTACCCTTCAGTCTACAAGTACGGGATGAGGTAAACTCCTTTGTGAAGCACAGGGACACAGCAGAGCTGTCATCTGCACGTAATATACAGCTTCACAGTGCCGACACCGGTCGACCTTGTATATATGATCGTAAAATCCATCCTTCTTGTGACGAGAAGGATGGATTTTATGATCATATATCTAAGAGCCACCATTTTAGCTACTTGACTGAACGTCCCCTAGACTAAAGGAGCCATTATAATATTTAAAGACATTTAGGAGTTTATTTCTTTAGAACAGGCTTTTTCAGTATTTTCATTTTTATCTTTCCTGGAGAACCCCTTTAATATCCGAGTCATGTCTCAAGGTCTATTTAAAGGGTAGGATAGCTGCCTTACATCTGGTGGTATTAGAAGCAGAGCTTGTTAAGAGCTCATGTGGATCCCTTTCTTCCCCGAATTCCAGATGAGCATGTATGGCCTATAAGTCTCATCATGCTAATTAAGGAGCTCTCACACCAAGATGAGATAGTACCCCCCAAATCCTGACTTAGGCCTCTCACGCAGTTAAGCCAGTACTCTCTGCTTTGATGAGGGGTAATCGCCTCAAAACAGCTGTCTGCAGATGAGATGCTGGCTTATTTAATATCTAAATCATGTCTCAAGGCCTATTTTAAGTGTCGAACATTGACTTATAGGATAGCTGCCTTACATCTGGTGGCATTAGAGGCAGAGCATGTTAAAAGCTCATTTTCTTCCCTTTCTACACTCTTCTAGTGACATCCTCTGAAATCAACCACGTGAAGTAAGAAGCCAGATGACCTCCTGGATGGTAACTGAAAGCAAGTGAGTCATTTCACTGCCAGTATTAGCACTATACAGTATAAATAACGCAGGAGTGGAGTGCTGTCATTTGAATTAGCCTCTCAGAAAATGATGACAAACTACCGTAAGCATGTTCAATGGTCAATCAATAGCTTAGTAACAATATATATATAGTAACATACAGTATATATATAGGAAGGATATCTGCTGCCTTCAGTCCTTGTTTTCCAGTGATTGGTTTCCTTCTGTCTGTGTACTGTTCAGCAGTATGCTTGCTCCATGCTGTCCACATTGCTTAATGATTCCTTATTCTTAGTTTGTTCTTCTCGTTTTGTTTTATTTACTTGAATATTTATTTATTTATTTTGCAAACCTCAAACAGGAAGCAGAAAATCCCATAATGCATAGACATAAAACAATTTTGGCGCCTGCTTGCAGCCTGTTCTTGGTATTAAATCATTTCTGAAAGGGTTGTCACTGGTCCATTTCAATTATGTTCAGTTTATATGTGTTAGTTCATTCCTGGTTCTCATTTCTTTGACTTCTGTCATCCAGTTTAGTGACTAAATCATTCTGAGGTTTAGTAGTGTGATTCCTTTTCTGTGGTTCAGTGGTTTGGTGCCATAGTCAGTTCCTATTGCTTGGCTGTTCAATGAGTCATTCTTCCCCTCATGTCCAGAGGTTTGTTGCTTCCTTCCAGTCTTTAATTCCCAATGGTTTTCTTCCATCATCCATAATGATCAATTGTTCAAGCAAATGAATAAATCTGTAAAATGTTACCTTATCTGTGTCACATGTTAGACATTGGAGGTTATATATGAATCCATAATTTTAGACACTTAGCCTTAGATAGGGCAAATAGATGTTCCTAATAAAATGGATTATAGCTCTTTTAAAGACTCTAGCAGGATCTAGTAGGATCTAGAGATAGCAATTGCTCAGCACATTTATATAGCCTAGGCTGATGAGCATTTAGAAATGGCCTGCCAACAGCTTACAGATCAAGATAAGGTTAACCCTTGCAGTACTGTGACAATGGCTCTAATTCACAGAACGGAAGATGGCGTCTGTGCGCATGGGACAGCGAGGGCCATGCTATTGTCACACTTGGCTTACCGTGGTAATTTTGAACAGGTTAAAGTCTAATAAATAAAAGTCTGCCATAAAGATTAGTAATTCATCTGACAGTCACATATCTTAGAGAGATAACCATAAATTACCAGTGGGAAAGAATTATATTCAGTTAGGAAAGAAACAGCACTGCTCTCCTAAAACAAATAGAAGCAAGTATTAATAGGCTTCCTATATCATTTATAATGTTCCTGAACTCTCAAACTAGAAAAGCATGAAGCATCTGACATAGTGGTGGTATATTGTATATGTGCAGTTTCTAGGTGTGATGCCATACTTTACCTAGGGGATCTATTGCCTTGATACACAGGTCTTGAGAAAGGTTTCTATGTAGTCCAAGCATTAGCCAGAAATGTCTCCTTTCAGAGAAAGACTAAATAAAATTTCAAGAGTATGATCGATTTTCCTATGGCCCCACAGTAGACAATTTGTTTTTCACGGTAACTCCCTAAACTGTACTGGAAAAATAGAATGCAGAATCTGGTTCTACACTTCTCAACACTGAATTTGCTCTGCAAGAAGGAAATGTTGTGGAATTATGGAAATCACAGAATCAACAGACATGTTAATGATATGTAAATTAATAAGAAATCTCCATTCAAGCTTCCATTGACATCTTGCTGCGCACCATGATAGCCTTTGACAGCGGTGGAGTGAGGTCAGTGGAACACCTGTATCTGGACGTCAGGCTTGTGGCCCAATGTTTTGCCCAGTGTTGTGCAAACATATTCTTCTAGATGCCAATTTCACTTGCAGTAAAAAATGGATCACTATGTGCCATTCTTCGAAACAGACCATCTTCTGTGCATTCCATTTCCTTGTTGTTCTCCTAACCATTGCGACATGCAACATTGAATAGTGCTGACATCTGAGCCTACGCACGTAGCGATCTGGCAGAGTGCTAAACCAAGATGCCTCAGTTTAGAGATTCTGTCCTTCTAATTTTTTCGACAAGTAGAGATAACTAGCATGTTGATCAACAGGAGGCATCACACAATCATCCTACACAACTTGATCTGATCTTTGAAGTTTCATGTGGCTAAAAATCTTTTTTTAAATCTGGCTTTTATGCTCCTCCCACATGCCACAGATTAGAGCTAGGTGCTTGAAAATGCAATTATCTGCAGATCTTAGTGACACCTGCCACTTCCTCGATTTGCATAACCTTATGGCTTGACCTTCTTGGTGTTGCAATTTCAGTGTCGAGGAGTGCAATTTTGATCTACATTGAGAATGTGCTAGACACCATGATGTACTGGAGACTAAATAATATATGCACACAACTACTCGATATTACTGTACCTCTTCATACTGATTTAACACCATCACACTATGACCACATATGCATTACCACTTATTGTAGTTGAATATAAAACAGTATACAAAGGCAAGGATACCACCATATAGTGACCATATAGTGGTCTGTTGGCATCACAGTGCAGACTCTAAAAGAAAAATACAATACAATATAAAGACAAAATATGCAATTATATCTGATAACTCAGGTGAGCATTTCTCTAATGGAGGTCCTTCTATCTCCATTACATCTGGTCTGACCTCCATGAAGACTTCTTCCAGCCATGGCTCGTCTTTGCACAGTTTACTACACAAACACCACTGGTTCCTTTCCATCCTCCACAGACTCCTCATACTGCTTCATACCCCCTACGGTCTCTATGAGTTGTGCAGCATATGCCCCAATATGCAGGAGTATACTGTATCATATAAAGCAGCACTGTGAGGGGGATATCTTCAGTATGACACAAGCTTTTCATGCAAAGATTTAACTCTTCTATATTGCGGACATGTACCAAACTTTTTTTATATTTACGGTACGCAGCCACCATTGTCACTTTCCTATTTGCTGAGCCACTGCAGCATAGGGGACAGACAGAAGATGATTGTCCCGACTGAGTGACATGGACTGGAGGAAACTACAACTAAGAAACTAAAAAAACAAAAACAAATGATTGCACAAGATGGATCTTCATAAATGTTTTAGTTTCTTCCTTGCAGAAAAGTGTTATTTTCTGGAATTATTTACTGTGTGCAAAGTGTATGCATATCTGATCAATGACTTCCATTTTCTTGATGCAAATTAACCCAAAACACCACAAACCATATCCAGGCCAGCAAGAAGCATTAGCTTTTAAGCAAGCACCGGATCATCTTGTAACACAGGCAATTACGTACAGTATATGTTTGGAAGGCGTCTTTTGTTCCGTTAGAGGCTTTTTAAGGATTCAATGAGAAAAATCCTCCCTGTGACACATAGAGCTGTGAAAGGTGAAGAAGCATTCAGAGAGCACAGGACAACAGCATCCATAGCCTGACCTGTACTTGGCCTCATCAGATTTTAAGGGAAACTGAGGAATACCAACTATAGGATGGGAAATGTTATTCTGCCTCTCTGAAAACACACCACAGAAGCAGAGAGAAGACAAAGAATAACTACTGATAAAGGACAATAAAGTGCTGGTAGGAGGAACTCTGAGGGAGATTTATGAGAACTGGTGCAAAGGAAAACTGGCTAAGTTGCACATATCAACCAATCAGATTCCACCTTTCATTGTTCAGAGCTCCTTTGGAAAATGAAAGCTGGAATACAATTGGTTGGTAGGGGCAACTAAGCCAGTTTTCCTTTACACTAGATTTAATAAATCTCCCCCTCTATTCTGTCTGATGTGTGATCCATGTCCTGCCTTATCCTTCTGCAGTACCCCAGACCTGAGGTATCTGCAAATAGTTTGTTATATTATGTATTAATATTCATATTACGTTTTATGTATCTGTCATATGCATATGCTGGAATAATAAGGTATGGTTGGCATTAGTGATAGAACTTAACATTTCATTCCTCCCCTCTTAGTAGGAGTGGGCTGGTCCTGCTTCCTGCCAGGAGGGGAGTTCTAGAGAGTTTCAGAGTTAGTTTGGCAAGCCTTGAGTGAGAGAGAACGTCCATCTGCTCCCGATCCAAGGGCCTTCAGAACCAGAGATCCAACTTGTCTGTGAGGACCACTTCCCCAGGGAGACTGCAGGGTCCCAGGCCACAGAAGTTCTGCAAGATACAGCGTTTGCAGACAGCAGAGTGATAAGCACTGCAGCTACAGAGACTCCACTGCAGGTGAGGGGTTAACAAGTTAACACACCCATCATCACAGTTCAGGACAGGCACACTCAACAGCTTGCAGTTCACAAATGGAAACCTATGGCCACAAGTGCCATCTTATTGCTTTTAGTGAAGGGAAATCAGAGTGCTAATGTCTGCAACCTTGCCTGCCCCCATACCCTATCATCTGGGGATAGAGACATTGCACTTTGTAGACAACAGCTGGATGTACTGTAACTCATCCTTTGCACTCAGTAAAGAAAAGCATTTGATGTTCTTCTTCGCCTGCCATTTCACTGCACCAAACTCCAGAGAGAAACAGCCTGAGAAACGTATCCTTTTTGTCTATTATTGTAATCACTTACATATATTATCATTACATTTATAAATATAATGTTTGATTTAATTCCAGCAACTTCCTCTTGGTGCATTAATTTTTGTCAATGAGTGTCTATAATTTAGTGTGGTGCCACACACACAGACTGAACATTTTTAGTATTGCTAAACTGATTGTATCAACAACATGTCACTTGAACATTTAAATGGTGCTGCCATATAAAACAATGTTGCAACACAATTATATTTGGCTATAAGCGAGTAAGGCATTCCTTAGGGTAGATATGGTAACGGGATTATGATTTCTGATATCACATCGAAATGGCACAGCAAAGTAACAGACATGTAACTGGGCACAATGCCCATTCTTTATGCACATACAATTCATCAAGGCGCCTGGCGTCTCTTACTTTGCTGTGCTATCTTGATTCCATAACAACGATTTTTTTATGGGATTAGTGAGTATCTCCCCTGCGTCTTGTTTATTTGAGACCTTATTTCTACAATTCTCTCCTAAACATTGCTGATGTCCATTTACTGACTACAGGATGCATTAAACAAACCCTGTGGTGTGCTAATGGATCTGACAAGAAACAATTACTGTAACAAACATATAATAATAAAGGAGGGAAAAGGACAAAGGAATGAAATCTAGATGTATTAACAGTAAGATATGAAAATATAATATTATTACGGTACAGGAAGAGCAACATGATCTGGGTGAGAATGCTGAAACCTTATGGTTGGAATTACAAAGGGAAATAAACTCTGAAAAAATAATACTTGATGTAATCTATAGACCCCCTAACATCACAGAGGAGATAGAAGTTACAGTAGGTTGTAAAACCAAATAGCGCGAGCTGCACAGGCTGGTACAGTGGTCATAATGAGAGATTTTAACTTCCCAGATATTGACTGGCATCTTGGCTCTGCCTCAACTGCAAAGGGGAGAAGATTCATCAAGTTGCTGCAGGACTACTTTATGGGCCAGTTTGTAGAAGCTCCCACTAGGGGCGATGCTTTAAAAATATGAATCTGAGGAGTCAGCTGTAGCCTTTGAAATTTACAGAGGACTTAATAAAATCAGTACAAAAAGAAATAAACTCGGCAAAAATACAAAATGATCAGCAGGTGGCGAAAGAGAGCAAAACAAATCCCCAAAAATTATTATATAAATGCTAAAAAACGAAGGTTAGAGCAGGTAGGTCTCCTAAATAACAGTAAAGGGGGGGGGGGGGGTCACTGACGATAAGGAAAAGGCAGACAATGAAAAAAAGAAGAGAATGGAGCTGATATCAGTGGTGCCAGGGCTGTTAGTACATCCAGTAATATACTCAACTGGCTAAATGTATATATGGTCCAAGCAAGCTACGATAAGGTAAATAAGGTCCAGATGGATTACACCTTAGAGTTATTAAAGAACTATAATAATCTGAAATATGCAGATCAGTTCTGGGCACCAATCTGGGCACCAATCTACAGAAAGGATGCCCCAGAGCTGGAAAAAATACAAACTAAACTAATAAGGGGCACTGAGGGTCTTATTTATGAGGAAATATTACAAAAAATATATTTTTTTAGTCTTAGGGGGACATAATTAATCTATACAAATACATAAATGGGCCATGCAAAAAATATTGTAAAAAGCTGTTCCATGTAAAATCCCTTTTAAAAAAAGGGGGCACTGCCTCCATCTAGAGAAGAAAAAGTTCAGTCTCCAAAGGCGTCAAGAACTGTGAAGCTGTGGAATAGTCTACCTCAGAATGTGGTCACAGCAGGATCAGTGGACAGTTTTAAATACAGCTTAGATGAATTCTTAAAAGTAAATTACATTAATGCTTATGAAAATATATAGAAATCTTTTTTCTAAAATTCGTATCTCCACATATCACTTGCTTGAACTTGATGGACTTATGACTTCTTTCAACCATATTAACTACATACCTATTTTTAAAGTATAGAACATGTATAAATGTATAGAACGAAAGTCAGATCCAAGTCAAATACAGTACATTGGTAAGAGACAGCAGCATCATGATGTCCACTGGCATTGAAAGCCACATTAACGTCTACACGATATCACTAGTTACACTACATATAAATAGATAATAGTTACATTGAAATGGACCTCAAATGGGAGAGAACATTCCTGGGCCCAGAAAGGAGCTTAGCTATATTTGACATAACCATAAACTTTGAGTAGAGCAGCAGGGGGCTTGTCATCTCCCACTCCATTCAGACTCTTACTACCCATGGTCTTGCTGTGGGGACTGAGATGCCTCATTCTGGTAATCAATGATTATCCCAGTGGTTGGACGCCCGCCAATCTAGTCATTATAATCAACCCAGTGACTAGGTCAAAATTGCTTCTAATTTAACCCCTTAGTGACCAAGCCTGTTTGGGCCTTAATGACCAAGCCAGACTTTGGAAATCTGACATTTCTCACTTTAGCAGAGAATAACTCTGTAAAGGTTTTGTACATCAAAGTAATTCTGACAATGTTTTTAGCGATAAAATAAGCGTACCTTTATTTAAAAATGTAAAAATCTTTAAATTAAATTTTTAAATTAATGTTAAAATGGTAAATGTCTCCTAAATTAAAAAAAAAGTAAAAGTTTTTTGTAAGTGCAGCCAAAATAAGGTAAAGATATGGAAATATATTTCTGATTTAAATATGGAATAATTTATGTATGTATGTGAAATATTGCAGTTCAAAAATAGGAAAATATGACAATTTTTACAAATTTTCATAGATTTTTACATTTTTTTTAAAATGCAGAGGCTTATATGTGTCAGAATAATCGAACCCTCCAAAAGTGGCCCCATTTTGAAAACTAGACCCCTTAACGTATTCATCTATAGGTGTAATGAGTTTTTTGACCCACTATTTTTTTTAAAGAAATTAATTCTAAGAAGGTGACAAAAATTAACATTTTCATTTTTTACACAAAAGTATCAATTTAAAGACAGTTTTTTTTCTACAAAGTACATGAAAATGAAGAAGTATATCCCAAAATGTATCACAACATTTCTCCTTTCTTCAGAAATACCCCCATTGTGGCCCTAATCTTATGCCTTGACACACGGCAGTGCCCAAACATAAATGAGCACCCAGTGGCTTTCAGAACACAAAAAATGTGCTTGAAAATGTTTTAGGCCCCATTGCACAATTGCAATTGCGTTGAGCTGCCAAAACAATAGAAAACCCCCATAAATGACCCTATTTAGAAAACTAGACCCCTAAGGTATTAATCTAGGGGTGTAGTGAGCTTTTAAACCCCCTAGTTTTTTGTAGAAATGAATGCTAAGCAGACAAAAAAATACATTCTGATCTTTGTGGAGCATACAGATGAGAAGTGAAGCTGTGGGGAGGCAGATTACTAAAAAAGACATTTGCGTGTACATATGACTATGTCTCGCCAAACTGAAAAAAAGCAAAAAAAACTGAACTGTAGTGAAAGGCAACATGTGCAAGAAAACGGAGCAAAATGTCTCCAACTATGTTGCAAATTCCAGTTTGTTCACAAGATACAAGAACACCGATAGGGCTGTAATGACAAGCTGGCATTCAAGGACAGTGACTGGTCGTACAACGTCTCTTTAGCCCCATCAATCCCTATATGAGAGACAAACATGCTAAGTGACGTGGTGCACCATAACAGGCCCCTGCCCGGCAAGGTAGAAACCGCTATGCACACAATCAACCAGTCACCTACAGAATATATAAAAGGACAGTGTCTAGAACCGTCTGTAGGAACAGCAATGGATCACTAATTCCCAAAATAATGTCAGGATTTTTAGACATCCATTAGTGTACAAGCCCTTAGCGTACTGGTGAGGAACAACTTAATCATTAGAGATCCTCCAAATAAAAAAATATGCCAATATAATGATACAGTAATGTGAATGGAACTAACAGCTTTGTGTGGCAGGACATAGTCATAAAAAATGAAATGAGGAAAAATTTTTTGTGACTTCTTCATTGACACAATTATTCAACCCCTTAAAGACTACCACTCTTAAGAACAGAGGTTCATTCAAGTGTTTTCGATCAGGTATTGAAAACCCCTGTGGATGTCAAGGAGCAGCAATCAAGCATAATAAGCACCAATTAGGCAGATGTAAAATGACTGTGATACTCAGCTCCTTCTAGACATTTACTGGTGAGTTTACAGACATGGTGAAGTCAAGAGAATGGTCCAGGAAGACAAGAGACGGTGACTTCTCTTCACAGGAAGGGCAATGGCTATAAGAAGATTGCAAAGATGTTAAATATACCAAGAGACACCATAGGAAGCATCATTCGCAAATTCAAGGCAAAGGGCACTGTTGAAACGCTACCTGGTCGTGGCAGAAAGAAGATGCTGACTTCGACTGCTGTGTGCTACCTGAAGCGCAAAGTGTTGAAAAGTCCCCGTGTGACTGCTGAGGAACTGAAAAAAGATTTGTCAGATGTGGGTACTGAAGTTTCAGCTCAGACAATAAGGCGCACACTGCGTAATGAAGGCCTCCATGCCAAAACTCCCAGGCGCACCCCCTTGCTGTCTCCAAAGAATAAGAAGAGTCGACTGCAGTATGCCAAAAGTCACGTGGACAAACCACAAAAGTTTTGGGATAGTGTTCTGTGGACTGTGGAAACAAAATTAGAACTGTTTGGGCCCATGGATCAACGCTATGTTTGGAGGAGGAAGAACAAGGCCTATGAAGAAAAGAACACCTTGCCTACTGTGAAGCATGGCGGGGGGTCAATCATGCTTTTGGGCTGTTTTGCTTCTACAGGTACAGGGAAGCTTCAGCGTGTGCAAGGTACCATGAATTTTCTTCAGTACCAGGAGATATTGGATGAAAATGTGATGCAGTCCGTCACAAACCTGAGGCTTGGGAGACGTTGGACCTTTAAACAGGATAATGATCCCAAGCATACCTCCAAGTCCACTAGAGCATGGTTGCAGATTAAAGGCTGGAACATTTTGAAGTGGCCATCGCAGTCACCAGACTTAAATCCGATTGAGAACCTCTGGTGGGACTTAAAGAAAGCAGTTGCAGCGCGCAAGCCTAAGAATGTGACTGAACTGGAGGCTTTTGCCCATGAAGAATGGGTGAAGATACCCGTAGATCGATGCAAGACACTTGTGTCAAGCTATGCTTCACGTTTAAAAGCTGTTATAACTGGAAAAGGATGTTGTACTAAGTACTAAGATTGAATGCCACTTGGGGGTTGAATAAAACTGATAATGATGTGAGCACAGAAAAGACATTTGTGGTTATTTCATTATAAATGTTATGTTATATTTGTCTGACTTATAAGTGCCTCTTTGATTTAATTGTAAACAAGATGACTGAAATGATCAAAATCAATGTCAAACTGGCCAAAACACTCAATTTCAGTGGGGGTTGAATAATTTTGAACACAACTGTATGTCTCAAAACAGGGATAATTGCAGAGGCCTGGTTGTGATGGGCAACTGGGGCAGTTAAATTGTGTGTTCCTCCTCCTTCCGTGTTTGCTACACACCCAGCATCGTTTCTGAGGATATGTCTTGCTGGCAGTGGAAGGGATGGGGTGAGGGAAGTGACGTTCTGAAAGCCTTCAAACATCCTTAGATTCAAATGCTTGCCCAGGTGCGGGGGACTCAAACAGGAGACTTTCAACCACCTTCTCCTGGAACTCAAGGAAGTTGAGATTTCCCTGGGACTTTTTAAATAAAACAAAACTATTATAGGTAGCAATCTGAATGAGGTAGATTGCTACCTTTTTATACCAGGCCCTGTTTTTTCATTCATCAGGTAGGGTTGAAGCGCCTGGTCCGAGAGGTCTACACCTCCCATAAATTTATTGTAGTCTGTCACACAGAATGGTTTGTATTTGTAAGCAGTAGCTCCCCTCTAACTGCTACTGTGGTGTCTGTGTGCACCGTGGTCAGCACGTAGACATCATTCCTGTCCATCCACTTCACTGCAAGCAGCTGGTCACTTGCAAGGGCAAAGGATGCGCCTTTCTCCAAATGCTTGGACAGCAGCGGTTGTGGGTATCCCACTCTATTTTTTCAGACTGTCCCACAAGCCCCTGTGTTTGCAGCATGGAGGGATTTAAAAAGGGGTATGCTGGTATAAAAATAATCCGTGTACACGTGGTACGCTTTGCCTAGGAATGGCGCCAATAGATCCCACACAATTTTTACCGATGTCCCAATATTTTAGGGCAGCCTGGGGGGGTTTAGTTGGGTTTCTCTGCCCTCATATACAGACAGACCGCAGGTGTAGCCACTTGTGCTCTCGCACACCATATATAATTTTACCCCATATCTGGCACACTTGGAGTGAATAAACTGATGGAATAAAAGGCGCCTTTAAAACTAAAAAGGAATTCATCGACGAATAGATTTTTATCAGGGGTATATCATTTTAAGAATGAATCCCTAAGGAGGGAAATAAGGGGTCTCAATTTATTTAGGCGGTTGTAGGCTGGGTCAGTTCTGGGGGGACTTGGGAATTGTCTGAAAAATGCATAAACCGCATTAGGACTTCATAGCGGCTTCGGGACATAACCGGTTTCGGGACATAACTGCTGCAAACACGGGGGTTGAGTGGACAGTACTCGCAGCCCAATAAGATCGGACAGATGGCTTTTTTACTATGCCCATGTCCAGGGTAAGCCCCAAATTTTTTTTATTTCAGGGACACTTGTGGGGTTCCACCGTCTCATAAGTAGACGTGGGCTTTTGTACAGCAAACTCTGTTGCGTACAAATTAGTTAAACAAATAAATGAAAAAAAATCATAAGGGGTAAAATTGGGGACGTCCACACTAATTTGGGGAGTAGAGAAAAATTGGGGTACTTGGGGGGAAAATTAAGTAGAAGGAACCTATGTAGTAGAACGGATGGGGCCGCTGGGTGGCGACTTCTACCACCATAGAGCTATAGAGTCTGGGGATGGTAGTGGAACTATAGTCCCCGCTATCATAAAATGTTTCTGCCTATGAAGCAGTGTCAGATTCAGAGTTGTCAGAGCATAGAAATTCATATGCCTGCTCTGCACTGAATAATCTTTAAGCCATTTTTATTTTTAATAAAAAGCTCTGAAAGAAAAAAAAAAAAAAATATATATATATATATATATATATATGTATATCCCACCCTAAAATTTATAAATTTTAAATTAGGAAAATAATAATGGACACCTAATGACAGACAACCACTGACCGCCAGTAACAGACGGACACAGGGTCCCTAATGAAAATAACTGACTGTCCTAATGACAGACACCTAATGATGGACACCCACTGACGGACACCCACTGACCGTCAGTAACAGACGGACACAGGGTCCCTAATGAAAATAACTGACCGTCCTAATGACGGACGCCTAATAAATAGATTTTTTTTCCCCACAGTATTGCACAAATCGAACAGTCAGGACAGAAGTCTGATCTCTCTCCTCACAGTACAACTGCACTGAGGGAAAAGAGAAACACACCCCATGTCCTGACTGTGTAAGTAAATATAATGGATGTGATCTCCGTGATAGGTTTATCATGGAGACCACATAATCTGGGACCATTACTGTTGGTCCTTGATGGTTACTTAGCTGAAGGCAGATCTTCAGCACAGTAACCAGTGCATGGGGGGGGGGGGGGCTCCTGGAGCTTTATTTATTTGTTTGGGGGGCCATATTGCCCCGATCGGGTCCTGGGGGACCTGATCGGGGCATAACTGAAAACTCTCTCTCCTCCCCAGAGGAGAGAGAAGCTTTGCAGGGGCGACAGCGGCCAGCTTATAGTATGCGCATGCCCAGGCTGCCGCCCTCTTTCTTGATTTCTTGAGGGTGGGGGGGGGGGCTGGAGCAAGATTGGGACCCAGCTTTCCCTTAAGGGGAAGCTGGGGGACCGGATCCTAGCAACGGAGACTTTCTCCCTCCTCCCATGAGAGGAGGGAGAAAGTTTACCGCCGGCATTTTTGGTGATCGCCGGGATACAGTGTATCACGGCGATCACATAATCAGAGACGGCTTGTCACGGTCTCTGATCACTGCCTCAAGCCCTCAGCTACCTCAGGTAGCTGCAGGCACGGAGCTCCAGCGCTTAATTTAAGTGCTAACTTGGGCTGAAGTGCCGCTGTAAAAAGGCGGCACTCCAGCCTAAGGCCCCTTAGTGACTGCCGTAAAAACACGTAAGGGTGGTCACTAAGGGGTTAATATTGTCCCACAAATAGGGATTCAGGTGTTGGGATGTATGTACACAGAAAAGTATACAATAATATATTTTCTTTATTTTACAGCTATGAACACAGAAGCACTCAACACCACCAACGACTCAAAGTCTGTAAATTGTCCCATCGATGTCACAGTCACACATCTTGTCTTCCCTATTCTATACACTGTCATATTCTTTCTAGGACTAATAATCAATTCCCTGTCTGCCTGGGTTTTCTTTCAAGTGCCAAGCAAAAGTGTTTTTATTGTTTATCTTAAAAACACTGTAGTGGCGGACATCATAATGACCCTGATGTTACCTTTCAAGATTATCACAGACTCTGGCATAGGACCATGGCAGGTAAAAGTTTTTGTTTGTCGCTTTTCTGCAGTCATATTTTATGAAACCATGTACATAAATATAATACTACTTGGGCTCATTGGACTGAACCGTTTTTTGAAGATTGTAAGACCATTTGGCCAGAACTGGATGGACAATGTGACTCAGGCCAAGAATATTTCAGCTGCAGTCTGGATAGTCATCTTCTTGCTATCACTACCAAATACAATTCTGAGCAGTGAAAAAGTAACTCCACAAAGTACTCTAAGTTGTACCAATCTAAAGACGCCACTGGGGATTAAGTGGCATGAAGCTGTAAACTACATCTGTACGCTCATTTTTTGGTGTGTCTTCATTTCCATCACCCTTTTTTATGCAATAATTAGCAAGAAGGTCTTTGATTCCTACATTAAATCCAAGAGTAAAGGCAGAGCATCAAGAAAGAAGGCGGGATTTAAAGTTTTTGTTGTGGTTGCTGTGTTTTTCCTGTGTTTTGCCCCCTTCCACTTCCTGAAGTTGCCATATACATTCAGTCAGGTTGGAATCATAAAAGACTGCAGGATGAAAAACTTGCTGTATGTAGCTAAAGAAACCACTATGTGGATTGCAGCCACCAATGTGTTAATGGACCCAATTATCTACGTCATGCTTTGCAAGTCTTTTAGAAAGCTGGTACCTGGATTTAACAGCTCCAACTATTCCAGCTCAAAAGCAAATATAAAAACTGAGACAAGTGTATAATTCAAAATCAAATATTCATGGACAACAGACATCGCCCCTCCACCACAAAGAAGAATGAGGATATGTTGTAGCATTTTCAACTAAGCAAGTCTACCCAGTTATGCAAATGTGACTTGAACTAATGTATATGGAACATATATAAGAAACAGTCTTTAATATTGATTGGACCCTGGGCAAAAATTTACTTGGGCCCCCTGGATCCCGCCCTACCACACCTTAGCAGGCAATCACGCCCTCCATCAACAGCACACACACACAAAAATCCACACATCTGGTAGAGTACAGTGATACTTCCAGTTCTGAAGACTCCAGCGGCTCAGGATCAGTGCTCTGGGCAGCTGGGCTCAGGCTGGAAGTGGGCACCACTCTGCAGGAAGGAGACTGGCTCACCCTAGCGTTACAGTGCACCCCAGCACCCCACAGTATGCAGTATAGCACCCTATAGTATACAGCAACCCACAGTATGCAGTATAGCACCCCACACTATACAGTACCCCACAGTATGCAGTATAGCACCATATAGTATACAGCAGCCCACAGTATGCAGTATAGCACCATATAGTATACAGCAACCCACAGTATGCAGCATAGCACCCTATAGTATACAGCACCACACAGTATGCAGTATAGCACCCTATAGTATACAGCAACCCACAGTAGGCAGTATAGCACCCTATAGTATACAGCACCACACAGTATGCAGTATAGCACCTTATAGTATACAGCACCACACAAAATGCAGTATAGCACCCTATAGTATACAGCACCAGACAGTATGCAGTATAGCAGCGCACAGTATACACCTCACAGTATACAGTAGAGCAGTATAGCACCTCACCGTATACAGCACCCCAAACTATACACGATACAGCACCCCACACTATACAGTACAGCAGTATAGCACCCTATAGTATACAGCACCACACAGTATGCAGTATAGCACCCCACACTATACAGTACCTCACAGTATATAGTAGAGCTGTATAGCAGCCCACAGTGTACAGTATACAGGCCCCCACACTATACTACAGTACAGCAGTATAGCACTCCACAATATACAGCACCCACAGTATACAGTATACAGCCCCCCACAGTATACAGCCCCCACACTATACAGTACAGCAGTATAGCACTCCACAATATACAGCACCCACAGTATACAGTATACAGCCCCCCACAGTATACAGCCCCCCACAGTATAGAGTACAGCAGTACAGCACTCCACAATATACAGAACCCACAGTATACAGTATACAGCCCCCCACAATATACAGCCCCCCCACACTATACAGCACCCCACTATACAATAGTTTACAGTATATTAGCATACCAGCCCCTGTCATCTTTTTTTGATGTAATCTTCACAAAAAAAGCTCCACAGTTAAGGCAAACTTCTACAGCAACACTCCTGGTAGAAAGGACCTTGATGACCTCATAGCCATGTGACCAGTAATATTGCTAGGTTACTGGTCACATGGTGATGATGTCATCTAAGGTCCTAGAGAATCACAGCTCTCACAGTACGCTGCCTGGAGTGCCGGCAGGCATGGCAGCACCCCCTGTGTAGCTGACAGCCTGACACCCGGGGCAGTGGCTAGCGTGGCTCAAGAGGCAGCTGCCTTGGGCCCCTCAGAAGCAGCTGCCCCTTTTGCCCCTTGTTAAAGACGGCCCTGATAAGAAACACACATAAAAGTACTGTAAAGCCTGTATTACACTGACCAACACGGCAGATAATCGCTAACAAGCATTCATGCTCATTTGCCAGTGTAATACTGCCGCCTATTGCCCGATGAACGAGCAAATGCTCGAACATCAGGCAATCCAAATCTTTTGACACATTAAAAAATTATCGTTTGCTGGTGGCAGATCTTGGTGTCTAATCACGATCTGCCATCGGCAAACCACTACACAGCATGGGGAGGAGCGATGACATAGGGATAGCTCCTCCCCATGCTGCAGAGGAGATCGCTGCATGTAATAGCAGCAGTCTCCTCCGCTAGCGAGCTGGTGATTGCCGGGAGGGAACACTTACCTCCTGACAATTGTGTAATACAGCCTTAAATGGTGGCATCTGTTATAATCAAACAGATAGCACTAAATGTAAATGAATTAGTTTATACAAACAAGGCAAGGATGATGGTGGTTTCACTTTTACACTTCTGTTCTCCAATCAATTCTAGGTTTTATAAAGCTTTAAACAACCTCACAATTGCCCTTTTATTGTCTATTAAAGTAGTATTGTATTCAGAGAAGCTGTGCATTGCCGGATTACCGGATATAGTGATGAGGGTGAGATTGTGAGATCATCATAATATGGGATTCTTCACCAACAGCTACTTTTCTTTCCCTTTCTAGAATGAATGAAACTGTTCTTAGATTTCACTCTCCATCTATTTTTACCACAGTTTTGTCCTTCACACCCCCATGAACAACCTCTGTTCCTTCTACTACATATTCACTATCACCTTCCACCGCTTGGCATTGAAAGATGTTACTCAACTATCCTTAGGATTAGTCATTAATATGTCAGAGTGCATCCCTCAGGACCTTAACCTGGCCCCTTCACTGCACTAAAGGGAGTGGTACCCAATAGATAAAAGGATGAAACCAACCAGGGTTTGGCAACTCTGTTCAAGGGACCCACGGGCCTCAAGGGTTGTCTCTATAGTACATATGCCTTTGATGCAGCTAACTGTTTGTCTGTAATCACAGTCGTGTATCGAGCAGGGACAGCCCAAACCCATGACTCATTGTCTGTATTAGGAAAAACTAGGAAATGTCTGATGTGTAGGTGAAACGTATTTGTGTTCCAAGACCCCTTCCCAACCATGATATGGTATTTCTAGTCATTCTGTTCTCTCATGTGAAAGTTTCCTTTTCTTAGGCCTCTTTCACACTTGCGTTGTTAGGATCCGGCGTGCACTTCCGTCGCCGGAACTGCCTGCCGGATCCGTAACAACTGCCAAGCATGCTTTCAGTGTTACTATGGCAGCCAGGACGCTATTAAAGTCCTGGTTGCCATAGTAGTAGTGGGGAGTGGGGGAGCAGTATACTTACAGTCCGTGCGGCTCCCGGGGCGCTCCAGAATGACGTCAGAGCGCCCCATGCGCATGGATTACGTGATCCATGCGATCAAGTGATCCATGCGTGTGGGGCGTCCTGACGTCACTCTGGAGCGCCCCGGGAGCCACACGGACTGTAAGTATACTGCTCCCCCGCTCCCCACTACACTTTACCATGGCAGCCGGGACTTTAGTGTCCTGGCTGCCATGGTAACCATTGAGAAAAAGCTAAACGTCGGATCCGGCGATGCGCCGAAACGACGTTTAGCTTAAGGCCGGATCCGGATTAATGCCTTTCAATGGGCATTAATTTCCAGATCCGGCCTTGTGGCAAGTGTTCAGGATTTTTGGCCGGAGCAAAAAGCGCAGCATGCTGCGGTATTTTCTCCGGCCAAAAAACGTTCCGGTCCAAAACTGAAGACATCCTGATGCATCCTGAACAGATTTCTCTCCATTCAGAATGCATGGGGATAAAACTGATCAGGATTTTTCCGGCATAGAGACCCGACAACGGAACTCTATGCCGGAAAACAAAAAACGCAAGTGTGAAAGAGCACTTAGGTGCCTTGGCTTAGATATGACTGCAACATCTGCACCCCTGATACGAATGCCACTGATTTAACATACAGTACTTATTAATAGTAAAAATAATATACAATTTCTGCTTCTTGTGAGATCCATTAGATCACAATGATTTCTACATCATATTATACAATTTATAATATCCCTTAAAATGCGTCTTATGTTCAGTAAGACGCATTTTAAGAGATATTATAAATGGTATAATATGATGTAGAAATCATTGTGATCTACTGGATCTTACAAGAAGCAGTAATCCTAGTCACAGGCCTGTCTTTATGACTTGCAGCTAGTTGATCTCTTTTGCTATTGTTTTTACTTGTCTTTTATTTTATTATAATGTTATCTGCATTTTCTAAAATGTCACACAATTAAATAGTCTTACGACATTTCTATACCTTGTTTGTATTTTTATTCCAACTGTTAGTCCAGTTTCACATGAGTGTGTGCGGTCCAGGAAATCTGTGTGATGGGAACATTGATCCGAACTCACTGCATCAGTGCGAGTTCCAGCCCGACCATGGGTCTACTGTCCCGCACTCAAATGATTCTATAACTACAGTACAATTGGCCAGCAGGACAGTGGGCTGGAACTCACAGCATCCTAGATCACTTAGATACAAGCTGCAGTTGTTCTGTTTGATTGTAATTGTGTGTTATAGATCCATGATTTGTAAGACCATAAGTGCCCTAGTTGTCCCCTATTTAAAATTGAAATTATTCCGTACTGTATGCCAATGGTTAAAGGGAAATTATTATTTCGTGCCCCCTTCCCCCTCGTTGAAACAAACAACTTATCCATTGATACTTATTAAAAGTTGCCTAACGGGCTTATGCTGTGCTCCTTAGTCAAATGATATGTTCCTGGCGCTTCCTGGATCACATGCCGTACATTGCACACGTCTTCTTAGCCTGGTAACTCACAGGCCCCCTGCGCTCCATACCCACAACAGAATAAAAAATAAATCTTTTGCTAGCGCTGTCAGAGTATAGAATACTATCCCGGCCTCTAACCAGGCCAGCTGAGCCTACACAGTCAGGCAGCTATGGGCGTCATGCAGGTCGGCACCCGAGACTACCTGACAGGATTGTCTCAAATTCAGGATTGCTCCAATGACACTTATGCATACACCGCACACCTAATATGACATGTGGCGAAGCACTGATTTGAGCGCCCTTAGGGGGTATTCACACATGGAAGATTTGTTGCAAAAATGTCAGTGATTGACAACCAGTTCCATTCATCAAATTAATGTCATTTTGTGCAATTCTCACGAATTTCTGCAAGCCCCATTCTGATGAATTGAACAGTCACAGATATGTCTGCATCAAATCTTCCTCATGTGAATTCAGTTGAAATCAACACTAGATGTCAATTTTGATATCTCAGGAATTTCAGATATGGAAGTTGTTTCATTTTTTGCTGGCATGTGCTACTCTGGACTGTGAAATTATAGTTTGCTGACTTTAAAGAGACAGGTTGTGTGATACTGAGATTGTATTATTACTGATTGAGAGCCAGCCACATAGCATCACTATAATGGACTACGAACATATTTAAAGGGGTTTTCTGGGAATACAATATTAATGACCTCTCAATTAGGATAGGTCATCAATATCTAATAGGTCCAACTCCTGGCACCCCCACAATCAGCTGTATGAAGAGTTCATGGCGCTCCAATGATTGCTCCAGCCTCCTCACAGTATACCATGCACTGTTCAGCACCTTGTATAGCAGTTGTCCTTGGTATTTCAGCTCAGGCCTATTCACTTGAAAGGAACTCAGCTGCACATGTAACCGATGATCATGAAGAGGCCACAGCGCTCACCAGAGCACTGCAGCCTCCTAAAAGAGGGAGTTGGGAAGGGTGCTGGGAGTTGAACCCCCACTGATATGATTTTTAGAATAGGTCATCAATATTGTACTCCCTGAAAACCTCTTTAAAACGATCTGACTGTAGAGCCATAACTGTTATTTCGAATCATAAGTTTAAAATAACCTAAATTTCTGCAAATGTTATATTATAACATAGAAAAGTTCCTTCGCCAGGAGGGTGATAGCAAAAATGCACCTTTAAAACTTTAGATGTGTTTATTTGGCCATTTCTCTCTTGCCTACTGCATGGTTAGTTACCAAAAGTGTGTGGGGGAACACTATGTAAACCTGACCTAAAAGCTATGGAAGAGATCTGTCTAAAGTAGTGCAAAGGAAAATGGGGAGTTGTCTGAAATCTCCTTCGTTTGGTACTTAGGCTCTACAGAGAGTTTTCCAAAATAACCATAACCAAAACTGCTTAGAGGGATTAACCAAGAGTCAGAGAGACTTCCCAGACTGGCTGACCCTCAGTGGAGCTAATACTTACCTGGTCCCTGCCACTGGGTTCAATGTCTACGCTCACAGACCAGCTCTTCCTCTTCCTGCTACGCGGAGATCAAAATCTGTCAACAGTGGAACACATGATCACTGCAGCCAATCCACACATTACAGACCACAGCATTGACAACTGGTCAAGTGACACAAGTGGAGCAGATCCTGTGATTGGCTGCAGTGGTCATGTGTCCTCCGCCATCGACACATGTGGATCTCAGTGCCGCAGGGAGAGGAAGAGCTGGCCTGTGAGCATTAGACATCGAACCCAGCAGTGAAGACCAGGTAAGTATGATGACCACAGCAGGTCAGCCACTCTGGGAGGTCTGTCAGATTCTTGATTAACTCCATTAAAGCCTTATTGTCAGGTATCTTATGAGAATATTTAGTATTGTGTCTGTAAAAGAATTCCCTATCTTATGATTAGAGTTTATCTACACTACAACATGGTTACATGTGTTATTGTATGGTCAACTACATCCACATCCCTACAACCATGGGTTAGTTACAGAAGGAAGACAGATCACTTTCCGATTAAAGGGGTCATCCCATGACTAATGTAAAAAATTCAGATCATTTAGTACATGACAATATCTTTCTAATAAAGCTAGAACCAGCCCTGTACCTCACATGAATCCAGAGATCTGCCCATTCATTGCACTGCTAGATTTATATCAAGCAGGCAACTCAAGGGGAGTGTCTTTTCTGCTGCAACTGAGGGGGCGTGTCCATGCTCTCCCTATCACAGCTCAGGAGGCAGTTGAAGGATGAAACTGAGCATGTGCGGCCTTCTCAGTGAGCAGGTCAAATAAATAAGAAAAACAAACAGCAGGTGGCGCTGTACAGATAGATTTTATTGAATAACTCAGTGACTATGCAACATTTTTAATTACAGTACATGTAATTTAAAAAGTATTCAGATGCAGGTTTGAAAACTATAAAATAATTTTCGTGGGACAACCCCTTCAATATTTTTTTCGGTATCCTCCATTATGAAGATAACTCTCCAGTTGTTATATCCTACCATTCTCATCGTTCCCTGTTTTTGTTTTTTTTTCAATTAAAGGGGTCTCAGGGCATTTTGTGTGTCTGGACCGGACCAGAGCTGCAATGTTGTCGTGGGAGATCACTGAATGTCAATAGGACACACATAGAGTTTTTCTGGTTATTTTCTTTGTCTGTCATACATGGTGTGTATAGGGCAAAGACTCTCAGAAAGCATAATTCCTTAGTACCACAGTCTATCAGTTACAGTGTGGGGCAATGTAGATTTCATAGTATGGTTTGTATACTGGTCTATCAGGAAAAACTAGCAATCAAAGTAAATAGGATGTGGAAATAAAGATTATATTATGTGTCAGTGGGGTGTGTTTTCAATTCTAGAACTTTTTTTTTTTCTTTTACCAATAGTATGTGTGGTAGTATGGTAGCATGCACTGCAAAGATTCTCCATAGAACAGGTGCATAGTAATAGAAATTGCTGTGATTAAAAAACATCTTATACATCGCAATGGAGTTGCGTCTGTAGCATATTATGGATTTCCACAAGTCCCATTCAGCTGAATGGGACACTTGCATACATTTCTGCAACAAATCTGCCGCAGGTAAATGTACCCTCCAATCATCCTACTATGCAAAGGAAGATCTATTCCGCTTAATTAGAGATGAGCAAATCGAAGTTGACGAAGTGGGATTCGATCCGAATTTCAGGAAAAATTCGATTCACACTGAATCTGAATTTCCTCACGCTTCGTGGTAATGAATCACATTTTTTCCTAAAATGGCTGCTGCACATTGGAGCAAGGAACTCTGGAAACGAGGGATCACCCACAATGCATGCAGCCAATCAGCAGCCATCCAGCCCTGTGATGTCACAGCCCTATAAATAGCCTCAGCCATCTTGAATTCAGCCATTTTCCAGTGTGCTTAGTGCAGGGAGAGACGTCAGGAGGCACTAGGGACAGTGGTAGAAAAGACTTCAAGACTTTTATTTTGCTGTATAGAAGTTCAGGGAGAGGATAGGGAGGAATCATTCCACGGTATTGAAGCAGAACAGGGTTCAGTAGGGGAGTTTACAGCCTGGGTAATAGGAACACTCCTATTACACCTTGCTGCACTGACTGCAGATCCAAATTGCCATTTTACAGCTCTGTAATTCCAGGAAACCGTTCTTGTTATTGGGGTGCAAGTGCTGTTTGATACAGCCATTAACAGGGTTTATTACAAGAAAATATTTCTACGTCTTATTTGCCCTTGTGCAGTGCAGTTATATGTTCTATAAGTATTTTTTGGCTTGTATTAGTAGGAAAAAAAAGGGCTTATTAGCCGTTGTGTGGTGGAGTGAGAAAATTACAGCCCTTATTGGAGTGTATTAGTGGAAAAAAATAAGGTCCTATTTGCCGTTCAGCAGTGCAGTTATATGTTCTAAAAACCCTTTTTGTCGTGTATTAGTGGCATAAAAATATATATTATTTGCCGTTCAGCGGTGCAGTTATATGTTCTAAAGCCCTTTTTGGCGTGTATTAGTGGCACAAATAAAGTATTGTGTGCCGTTGTGTGGTGAAGTGAGAAAATTACAGCCCTTTTTGGCGTTTATTAGTGGCAAAAAAATATATGTTATATTTGCCATTCAGCGGTGCAGTTATATGTTCTAAAGACCTTTTTGTAGTGTATAAGTGGCAAAAAAATATATATATTATTTGCCGTTCAGTGGTGTAGTTATATGTTCTAAAGCCTTTTGTGGCATGTATAAGTGGAAAAAAATAAGGGCCTATTTGCCGTTCAGCTGTGCAGTTATATGTTTTAAAGCCCTTTTTGGCATGTATTAGTGGCATAAAAATATATATTATTTGCCGTTCAGCGGTGCAGTTATATGTTCTAAAGCCCTTTTTGGCGTGTATTAGTGGCACAAATAAAGTATTGTGTGCCGTTGTGTGGTGAAGTGAGAAAATTACAGCCCTTTTTGGCGTTTATTAGTGGCAAAAAAATATATGTTATATTTGCCATTCAGCGGTGCAGTTATATGTTCAAAAGACCTTTTTGTAGTGTATAAGTGGCAAAAAAATATATATATTATTTGCCGTTCAGTGGTGTAGTTATATGTTCTAAAGCCTTTTGTGGCATGTATAAGTGGAAAAAAATAAGGGCCTATTTGCCGTTCAGCTGTGCAGTTATATGTTTTAAAGCCCTTTTTGGCATGTATTAGTGAAAAAAAAAGGGCTTATTAGCTGTTGTGTGGTGAAGTGAGAAAAGTACAGACTTTTTTGGGGTTGTTTTAATTTCCTTTTTATTTATTTATTTGATCTAACAGCTTTCTTCACCTGACTAGTAAAGAAACTACTCACCAGCAGCAGCAGCTAGACCTGGAGCAGGACCTAAAACAGCAGGTGGTGTCATACTTAGACAGCACCCTGCCACCCCACATTGAAGAACTGCTGGACTACTGGGCAGCCAAACTGGATTTGTGGCCGCAACTGGCAGAGTTTGCCCTGGAAAAGCTGTCCTGTCCAGCCAGTAGTGTGGCATCAGAGAGGGTGTTTAGTACGGCGGGGGCCATAGTTACCACAAGAAGAACTCACCTGTCCACCCAAAATGTGGAGATACCGACCTTTTGTCAAGATGAATCAGGCGTTGATCAGCCCGGATTTCCACCTGCTTCCACATCCACACTATGTCACCTTGCCACTCTGTGGTCTCCTGATGCTGCTGCCATCTCCACACTATGTCATCTTGCCACTCTGTGGTCTACTGATGCTGCTGCCACCTCCACACTATGTCACCTTGCCACTCTGTGGTCTCCTGATGCTGCTTCCACATCCACACTGTGTCACCTTGCCACTCTGTGGTCTCCTGATGCTGCTGCCATCTCCACACTATGTCATCTTGCCACTCTGTGGTCTACTGATGGTGCTGCCACCTCCACACTATGTCACTTTGCCACTCTGTGGTCTCCTGATGATGCTTCCACCTCCACAGTATGTCACCTTGCCACTCTGTGGTCTCCTGATGCTGCTGCTACCTCAACACTATGTCACCTTGTCATTCTGTGGCATTCTGATGCTGCCACCTCCACACTGTCATTGTGCCACCCTGTGGCCTCCTCCTGATGCTGCTGCCACCACCTCCACACTCTGTCATTGTGCACTTTGTGGCCTCCTAATGATGCTGCTGCCACCTGATCTGTCAGAAGGAAGGAAAAATGAGACGCACAACGGATCCTCTCTATGCAACAGCTGTAAGGCCTGCATAACATGATCCCTATTTTGCATTAGTGTTGAGGGCGACAATTCGAATCGTGAATTTTAATCGCGAATATCGTCACTTCGAGAATTCAAGAATATTTAGAATATACTGCTATATATTCGTACTCACAAATAGTGTTGATCGCGAATATTCTAATTGCGAATTTAACGTGAATTTATAGCGAATTTGTCATGAATATCGCCACTTAGCAACATCCCTAGCAACCAATAGGAAAATTGCCTACCCCTTAGTGTTGATCGCGAATATTCTAGTCACAAATTTTTATATTCTAATTATAAATTTATATATTATATTGCCAATTTTCGCATTCAAGTAAATGACTGGAGATCACGAATTCTCAAATTTACTAATTTATGGCGAATATTCGGCCAAAAATTTGCAAAATATCGCAAATTCGAATATTGCCTATGCCACTCATCACTATTTTGCATCAGAATTAGCTTATCATTTGGTAGACAAAAGCAGGAGTGGGTAAATAACACAGAAGACATGCAAATATTTCATTCATGTGTCATCTCTGTTTTTGATCCACTCCGTTTTTTGGGGGATTTAGCAATACTGATGGACTATTGACTAAATGCTGACCGAGTGAAGGCGTATGCTCCACAGACAGGACCTGTTTTTTGGGGGTTATTGTTCTGACGGATCAGAGGAAGGGCAAAATAATCAGTGACCACAATACAAACTCACTGCTGACACCCTCTCCACTCTGTCAGGGGCCTCTACTTGTGTAAGTGTTTAATAGAACAGGTTCTGTAAACATCTATGTGGAATCAGCTGCTGACGGTGTAAAAGGAGTGTGCTTCTTCTTGATGCTAACATTGACCTCTAAGGCTGAGTTCACACTTGAATTACTTGGTCAGTTTTGGCCCAGTAAATGGCCAAATAAGTGTGCAGTGATTCTAAGAGCGAAGCCTGTCATCTGCATGTCATACTGACTCACAGTATTGTTTCACTACCACAGCAGACTCCCTATGTGTGTTACTGCAAGGCACAGTGTTCTACACCACTATAAATGCTCTCTGCAGCCAGGACATTTTTTAATGTGATTCACCGTGAATAAATTCGGATCGAACCAGTTTCAGTCGAATTAAATTTTTTAGAAATTTGTTAATCTCTACTCCCAATGAATATGTTGAATATTATTACAAAGATAGGAAAATAGTAAGAAGAAATATTGCTATGGTACAGTAATGTGTCTGCTTTTCAAGCTGTGAATATTTTGCAAAAATTATTTGCAGCTCTTCTCATTTTTAAATTACTCCAATGCATATAAAACTCTGCAGATACAGCAGACTAGATTACAGAAATTCCTACTATTTTGTGTTGTATATGGATTTCAGTCTCCATGGTTATAGACTAAGAATCTTGGCACATATTTACTAATCTGAGTGTGCCAGTTTTCTGGTGTTGTTGATTGTCTCATTTTTTTGGAGAGCATTCGAGACACATTTATTATGTATTTGCATTTTGCACGATGAGTGACACGTTCACCATTTGTTCACTGCTCAAAAGTGGATGAGGCTAAATGGAGTTGTAAGTTGCATCATATTTATCATTGCTGTGCGCCAGTTTTTAGGTGCACTTTAATGGTCTAAAGCAGGCATGCTCAACCTGCGGCCCTCCAGCTGTTGCAAAACTACAACTCCCAGCATGCCCGAACAGCCTACAGCTATCAGCTTACAGCAGGGCACTGTGGGAGTTGTAGTTTTACAACAGCTGGAGGGCCGCAGGTTGAGCATGCCTGGTCTAAAGTAAGCCAGGGGCCTCCCCTGAATAACACTGCAGACAGGCTGGGGAACTCGAACATGAGTAGTCTTTCCAAAGTGGAGGCTGCTAATAGACAAGCCTAGTGATGTTCCTCTCTAGCACTGCCCATAATAAGGAAAAAGCTGTACAATTGGAAACCCAGTTGCAGTTAAAAAGAGTGCAGAGTTATGCTAATGAACACACAATTTCGCTAAGGTACTTTGTGTACTTTATGTGCTTTTTCTAGCAGATGTGTGAGTATAAGGTAGTGTAACCATATCCTTCATAGTACCCTCAAATCCTGACAAAGGCTTCTCTCCCAGTTAAGCCAGTTGCAGATGAGATACTGGCTTAGCTCTTATCCAAGTTATGCCCAACCACCTGTTTAAAAGGTCAAGCATTGCTGGATTTTTTTTTAGCCGTACCCTTAGAAACCAACCTATGGAGAAAAGTACTGAAGAATGAACTAGAGCAATCTGTTATCCCTTTTTATAAAGCAAATATATAGGAATATCCCAGAGCATATAATGAATATTATAACATTTGCAAAAACAAAACAATTTCCCTGTAATTTTAGGAGTTGATGGAGCTAGAGAGAAGAAGAAGATTAGAATAAAACAGTCCCTCGATTTAATCCGTGCACTAGAAATGAAAACACCATCCATGTGGTAACCAGATGCATTTTGAAGAAGGATGAGCTGCCTCCTTACTATTGTAATCAAGCCCTAGAACATCTCTTTTCTATTTTACTACACTTAAATAAAAATGAATCCCAGTAAGCAGCAAACATTAACCTGTTGGAGAGAATTAAGTAAAACTGCAGCCTTACACTGTTACTGCTTACTTTTCTAACAACATTGCCACCCACAGATCTCTGTCATTATTATAGCTGACACTCCTATACAAAAGATATGTTATGCTGGCAGTGACTAAGTACAAAGATTTAAATGATAGTTGACGTCACCCGATTCACAGCCAGGTAAATCATTGGAAGATTCACCATGAAATGAAGGGAGCCAGTCAGTAGATTGATACGGTCCTAACCATGTGAAGCATGAAATTCTGCCAAAGCGCTTATGGAAGTGGGGATTATTAAAGCTGTACACCAGGTGTCTGATATTCAAAGATGCAAATACTTTTTTACATTTGTTTTCATTTGCTTCTTAAATGCAATATTGAGAAATTTTCTAAAGAGTGTTTATTACCAATTTCCTACATTTTGCTGTTGTAGAGTCCATGCATTTCCTGTACTTAACTGGCTGTCCTGCTGTTTCTGATATCGATCCAAAAGCACACTGTCCCTGGTTGTGTTTCTCTTTCCGCCCTCCACCGCCCTCTTTTTAGCATCAAAGATACCAGCAGTGAGAGAAAGAAGGTTTTACCACAGAGGGGGGAGAGGGGAGAAGCATCCAAGTATTCATGGAGTCAGTGTATATAGTAAATAGAGCACACAGGGCAGTCTGCAGGGGGAGGTGGTGAATCACAGTTGCACAGGCAAGTAGAGAGGAAAGTACCTGGTAGACTCTGGGTGGGGGATGAGGATAAAATTACACACACCTCAGCTGTGTCCTTCCGGATCCCTCCACAGACATTTCTGTATCTCCCTGGTATGCAGATCACAACAACCGTTGAGGGGGGTTGTGCTGCCAATATCAGGCCGTGACAGTGACCTGCCTCCTTGCATCAGATGTGACCTCATATGTGAGGGATCCGGAAGGAAACGGGCGACGGATACCAGGTAAGTATTCTTTGTATGAGGGGCCGGGCATTGGGGGTGTGTTTTAGGTTTGGATAACCCCTTTTCGTTAAACACTAACACATGTAAAATAATTTAATAAAGATGTCCATAGCCATTAATTGCAGGGAGTCCTAGCAATAGAACCATATGTAACCAGTTTATTCATGGAGGAAGTGGTATCAGGAAAAACACATCCTGTGTATGCTCAGTTACAAAAATAAAAATATGTACACTTTAGGACACTTTTGTGTCCTAATGGTTAGCACATGGAATATTAATATGCATACACTTTCTATTTTTACACAGCACTACTGGAAAAGCACACTTTGAGCATCAACACAGCCTACTATTTGGATGTGAATCCTTCTCGGATACTGAAAGGGTTGTTTACAGGTAATGTGTCTCCAAATTTTCTTTTATAACAGTTCAAACCAGATAGCGACACATTTCCTTTTTACTAATCTGTTTTTATTTTCTGATTGCAGATTTATTTATTCTCTTCCCTGAACATAATTATGGGGGACAGCCAACTTGCCTGAACTGTTTATAACAGTATTTAGAATGCATTAAGAAAATTGCTTTACAGCAGCCCCATGGTCCATAGACTCAATGGTCAGAAGGAGACCTCACTGACTTCTATGGGAGAGTTTTCTAGGCATGGTCTGTGACCTGTGCAAAGGTCATTGTACAAGGAAAGAATAGATAAGGTTTGACCATCACCTATTGTGAATGGAGGATCCTGTCTTATCTATACACCAAGGTGCTATCTGTCAGTCTAGTTCAATGAGATGTAAAACACTGAGCGCAGCAGCGCCTCTATAGTAGTTCACATTCACTGACTCATGGGAATGTATGAGAGCCAGCAGCAAGACTGGACCTCTAGACCATCAAGATGGGGATTTTATCACAAAACAGGTGAGTTTTATAAGCCTACACACACATCACACTCTCTTACTCACACACATAAGCAGTGTGATTTTGATACTTTCAGTTGTTTTATTTCAGTTGTATTTGCTGGTCTATATTGTGTTTTAAAAAGCAAGTGGTAGTGACAGTGATCCTGCTGGAGCTGCTGAATCATCCCCATCTAGTGTCTATCTCCTCCAATTAGCTTTAGTTCCTGGTGAACTAATCTTTGTACGGAAGGTGGACTAAATCATTTAGTACACTTAGAGTTCACCTGTTTAAAGTTAATTTTTAACTGATCGTTCACAAACTACCGATCACTAGTCCTGAGCTCGGCATAGGGAGAGACATGGCAAGTGCTCATGTGCTAGGGACAATGTTGCTGAAAACGATTAGTAGAAGAATATTAGAGAGGGAGAGTACAGAGAGAGTGTAGGGAGAATGCAGGGAGAATGCAGGGAGACTGAAGGGAGAGTACAGGGGGACTGTAGGGAGACTTATTCTGCATCAGTTTTATGTATCTATTCCTACATTTACTTACTCCTACATCAGCCGTAAATGTAATTCAATACTAATAAGACGGAAGCCTTTATTATTTCAGTGCCTAGTGTCCCAACCAATACCATCTAGTCTGCAAACATTAGGCGGGCCAGGTCGTAATGATGAACATCCTCATCTTTTGCTGGCTTTACTTCTATCAGGCAGGCCAGAACAGTAATAATTTGCCAAACCCCATACGAGCAACGACACCTGTTTAAAGGTGCATTAAATGTGACACGCACCTGGGGACGTAGCTATAGGGGGTGCAGAGGTAGCAGTCGCTACCGGGCCCAGGAGCCTGAAGGGGCCCAAAGACACTTGTGCCACATAAGAAGACACACAAAGCACTGAGGGAGGGGGGCCCAAGCTGAACTCTTGCACCAGGGCCCATGAGCCTTTAGCTACGCTTCTGCATGCACACATTATCAATGAAGACTGACTATACAGTGCGGTCTTAATTATTAAATGAAAAGCAGCTGCGGGTTAATTCGCCATGCGGTTCTTCACTGCTGCATGGCTGCAACCGCCCGTAGCAAGGCCGCTCTGTGTGGCGGTATCCTGAGGAAGAGTAGCCTGGGTATACCTGATTTATAGCGATTTGTGACAAAATAATTAGTAACAAATCAAAGTTGCCGAATCAAATTTTTTAAAACTTCGCTCATCTCTATTTATATGTTTAATTTAACAAAAAAATGATTCTTTTGAATGAACATCATTGAAACCAACTAAGTTATATGTTGCTGTGCCACAGAATAATGAGTTAGTTTATCTATTTGGCATTATACACAAGTTTGTGCACAGTCCTTATGATAAAGGTGTATTTGCGCTCGTCTTTAAGAAGTTAAGAATCATTTGGTTCATTGGTTCACCAGTTTCATAATACTTTGAGCTGATATGGTAAGTGATTGATCAATATACTTACTGAACATATTATTTATTCACTATGTAATATTGTACCGTTCAGACATAATAATCACAACTAACATGCAAGGTAAATGGTTTAATTGAAATCATGAAACTGATAATATAATATAACTGATATAAATGATATCAGATGTAAATAATAAAGTTAGTGCAATATCAAAATATCAGGTTATCGTCATTACTACAAATAGAAGCTACAGCTAATGAAGTTACACATAGAAACCTGGCACATGTATGAGACCACACTCCAATAGGATACATTGGCTGAGCAAAACATGCCTACATATTAAAGCCAATCAAATAAGAACTGGAGTTAGCAGCTGATGTCTTTTAGGCTCTCAGTATGTATGTGCTACTTTACAGTAGATTCACTTCAGATATGAAGGTAAATTAGGGTAAACAATGTATGGTTGCTGGGGAGGCCAAATGCTGCCTGGGACCCACTCCAATCACAAGAACTCAAGCCTTGTGTCTCCTGTATGACTTGGAGCGATGGTCACATATGTGTACTATGGCTCCACTCAATCTCTATGGGACCAACCTACTAAGTCCCATAGACAGTGTATGAGGCGGAAATGCACATTTATGACCAATGCTTCAGTCACAGAGTGGGCTCAAGTCTTTTGTTCTTTTGATTGGAGTCGGTCCCCCATTCAGAATCTCCTGCGATCATACAGTTCTAACTTGTTCTTTGGTCAACCACTTTATAGGTTGTTCATGGGCCAAACCTTTTAGAATAATACACTTGGAAAGGAAACGGGGCGTTATGAGTCCAACTGGTTCGCTCATCAGTATGCAGCACCTCTGGCTCTTATAATGACGTGCTGGGCTCCCTGGTGCAGGAATTGCCAGCCAATCAGATGTGGCGGTAATGCATCTTGCGAGCTGATGTCACTGGTCAAGTGATGCTGGACATGTGCCATGATCAGGAAGTGTGGGATATTTAAACAGGCAACCTGCTGCCCACAGATTGCCTGTGATAAGTGTCTTCGGATTCCTCACTAGTGTTTCTATAGGATATTATTCTAACTCTCCTGGTATTCTGACCCTGCTTGGACCTTGACCTCTGATTATTGGTTGACAATTTGGATCCTGACTCAACCTCCTAGTTCTGACCTTCTGACTTGGTAATGGTTTTGATTCTGATTTGTCCTAATTGTTATTCTGGTTTTGGCTTCTGCATCCGGTTTTTGACCCCGACTCTTTGGTTCTGATTTGGCTTATATTAGTCTCTCCTGGTTTGACCCAGCTAGTTTGTTCCAGCAATTTCTGTGTGGTTTTGATCTGTCACTAGTTGTTTTTCCTTTCTTGTAG